>HG995377.1:10865000-11490000 GCA_905333075.3 Atethmia centrago | reverse complement strand
CGGCGGCCATTGTATGAGCCGGTATTGTCAACATTTCCCATACCCACATACCAAACAAAGCGTGTCACCGTTTACTCGTACTACGTTATTTGTCTACGAGACAAAAAACGTATAGAATCTGCCTTTCATTTTGACAATTCAACAACATTTATTGCTTTATTGACGTTGTGGGGCAAACGTTTTTTCAAACATAATAAGAAACAATGGATTATTAGAAACTTCCTTCGGATTGTGAAAAAAAGTTTGCTACGCAGTAGAGAATATGCACGTAATTTAAAACTTATCCATTATTTAAATAGACAGTGTGTAGGAGTCAAGAAACAAATTTCTTTGTTTTTTTTTTACATTTTTAATGCATTACTTATTTTACGATTCATTATTTTAAGTTGCGTTTTTTGGTGGAACGGAACACAAACTCAAAACGCGTTGTCTTCGAAAATGTCAGAAGTGACGAAAAACTATGTGAATAAAAATCTAGTCTTTGCAAAGTGATTGAAATCTCACTAAGGTAAGTAACTACGATTTCTGCTTGAATAAAGCACAAAAAATAATTTAATTTGTATAATTTAGGGCTAAAAAACAGATGTAAATGAAGTAGTTTCGTGGTAAATGACGTCACATCATGACCGCGACAGAAACGGACGTTTGAACTGTGGTAGAATATTGTTAAAGTATCATAATTTGTTTGAGCAACAAGCAGTAGTTGAATTTAACTTTTAATACTTTTCTTGCGTTTATATTACAGTCAAGGAAAAAAAGATTATGTGAAAAAAATAATTACATGCACATTCCCTATTGTGGTGCTGTTTACCTTTTCAAAAGAAAAGAATGAAAATACATAATACTTACAAGTATAAGCAGCCCTTGCCGCCAGCCTCACGATACCGATATCGTCTTGCCTGTTCTTGTTCTTATCGGAGTACCCAGGGTGAGGGTAGGCAGATGCCACCGGGATCTCCTGAGGACGATCAGCACAAATATCGCCAACGCAGTCAATGTCTTGCTGGGTGTCATACTCTCCTAGGCGGACTATTGATCTAAAAAGGAGAACAACGTACATTATTAATATTATTAACAGTCAACATAACCTAACTTCACGCCTGTTTTTCCCCGAAGTTGGGCACATTTCGAAGTCCCTTGTATTAACCGGGCACAAATCCAGACTCCGCTACCGGGGAAATTCGTAATGGAACCCTCATGGGTTCGTCGTAACAGTTTGACTTAGACAGCGCCTTTATTTCGTAATTCGTATGTATGCGTTCTGACGTGCGGATGACTCGCTGTGCACTGAACCCACTGTTTGTGTATACCGTAAATTATTCGAGTAATTCAATATTGTACATGATTCAAATAAAAATCCTTCGAAATATCAGGAAATTAGATGCTCTTTTTTGTTTTTGGTGGGGAATTATCAAATAACTTCTCCCGCTCTAGGCGGAGCGGGAGTGTCAGACTCTTACTGACTAAAACCCACCCATGTTCCTTCCGTTGCCCGTGTTTGTTCCCGCGACCCCGGCAGGCATCGGCCCTAGTGGACCCCTACACTTGTGCTGACGACATCTCTTTGAGGCGCGCGTGGAACACCGCGCCGTCGACCCGGGCCTGGTCCTTAGCGGACGGCGAGCTGCCCATTGCTCACCGTGCGCAAGCCCGCGCCTACGGTGGTCGGAAATCCAGCTGGGATTCCCGACGCCTAAGGCATCTCCTGCGGCGGCTAGGGGCGTGAAGGCCGCCTCCTCCTTCGCGAGCATTACTGCTTCGAAGAAGGAGGTGACGGCTGCCCATGCCCTATCACTCCGTACCATGGCCTAGACCGGATGCGAGAGATCTCAGCCGCCGATCGCCTCCACGAGGACTCGGTGGTGCTCTGCCCAAGCTGGGCAGACCTCCACCGTATGCTCCACCATGTCTTCCGAGCGATCCACACAGTGGTGACACCCGGGCATTTCCTCCCGCCTTATCCGACACAGGAACCTCCCGAAGCTGCCGTGTCCGGTGAGGACCTGCGTCAGGCTGAAGGTGAGGACGTGGCGCCTCTCTAGCCACTCCTCAAAGAGGGGACTTATCGCCGCAATTGTGGCGTGCCCAGCACTGGGTTGCGACAATCGCACTTTCCATGTTGCCATGAGATCCCGCCGAAGCTCTGTCCGCTGTGCCGTGATTTCTCGCGGCAGCGGAGTTATGCCCCGGCGTTTCACCTCCTCGTGCCACTCCCTTACGTGCGCGAGAACTTTAGCTTCCAGGGGGGTAACCATGACCTCTTACAGCAGTATTATTATAATATTACTTCCAGTGGGAAAGTGATGGAGCTATACAGGACTTATAGCTCCATCTCTTTCTCACGCTGAAGTAATATTGAAGTAATACTGCTGTAAGAGGTCATGGTTACTCCCCAGATCCCATGGTGGCAATCCGGCAAGGAGGCTCGCCGCCTCACCGGAGACCGTGCGGTATCGTGGATGGCCATGAACCCTTTGGGCCACGTTCAACCGGCGGGCTGGCCGCCGTGCCAAGGAATGCGCCCACACCGGTGCCCCGTAAAGGGCCATGGACCGCACGACCCCCGCGTAGAGCCTCCGGCAGAAGGCGTTTGGACAAATTACATGCTCTTAAGGCGCAGATATAAGATTTTAGTGACTTTTAAATCTGTTTTTACGCGTTCATATAATGCAAGTAAATTTAAAAAATATATATGTTAAACGAGAATGCATACACATTAGTTCTATATGTGAATATTTAAGTTTTGTAGTAAAATACATTATGAAATAAATTCAGGAAGTAACGTCTTCTCAAAGCAAAAAAAAATGATATTACTTTCAAACTACTTAAGATGTTTAATTTGTACGAACAGATTATTTTATTATCTATCTATGCTATCTGTGATTTTTGTTTTCAAATATTTCGTTACTAAAAATAAATATTACCTATGAAACCGAACGGCGACGTTGCGTGAGCGCGACGTGCATTTGTATTCAAATTCAAATAACTTATTGTGGATCATAGGTTCATACGATGTTCTGTTAATTACAGGTAAGTCTGCTATGTCGCGCCATTGAAGCATGCAAACAAGGTATGGCCAAGGTCAACGGCGTTTACCCGACTCTTAAATACTATAAATACCCCACGCAAATACACAAACCACCAGATGATTCTATGGTTTTTCTCAAACATTTAATATTATATAATTTATATGTAGGTATAATTAAGTCAGCGTAAATAACTTTAGTTTATTTTGTGATGTGCGTCATTTTTGTTTACGTCAGCCTATAATTGCTATCACGATGCTTCTACGAGTATAGTACATAAACCTATACTAATAAAATAAAGCTGAAGACTTTGTTAGTTCCAGAGATTAGCGCGTTCAAAGCGCGAATCTATGGAACTAACAGTCCAAAAATTATTTTTGCATTTGATAGCCCAATTCTGTAGGAAGGTTATAGGCTATTTAACATCACAATAAGACCCTTAGTAGCCGAGAAACAAAAAACAAAGTCAAAAAGTACGCTACGCGACCATGAAGTAACGGCGCGGGCGGGCGATGCGATGCGACGCGGACGGACGGGGGCCGAGGGAGTTTTATAAAAATGTGGCTCTTAATTTAGTATTTTGTGTATCTTATGACTTCCACGCGGTCATAAAAATGGCTGGTACTAGATTCTATGCATTGACAAAAAACTAGTATATTGATAAAGCTCAGTGTGTTAATTTAGCCAAGGAAATTTTTTGTAATGCAATATTCTAATTAAGTTTTATTGGTGTCCAAGTACCGTAATTAAAACAATCTAAAATAATTAGTTTGGAACTAAACAAAAACTAGTTAGCATTTACAACTACACAATGTCTTCACTAACGTGTGCAGATACAGTAATTACGACTTATTATAAATAAATCTATAAGTGGTTTGCTATTTGCTACAACCTACAATCTCTTCTTTTACAACGAAAAAAGCTCTTCAGGCTCTTTAGTCTTCCCCGAGGAATCCACCCATGTCGGGAATCTATGGTCCAATTAGGCGAATAATTGCAAGTCAACTAAAGGCTAGCTGCAAAGAAAAAAACAAACTACTTACAAAGTCCCGACTTCCTTTTCAATGGCTCCTGTGATGCAGTGACCAGCAGTTAGGATATAACGATGGTTGATCAGCACCCCGCCACATTGGTATGAAGTCGTTCCTTTGCCTGCACAGAAAAAAATACGTGTTCAAACTCAAATTCAAAGCTTCCATTAAACCATTTACAAGCACTTGTTGAATTGTCAAAGGAGTCGGTCAGTCAGAAAGATGGAGCTAGTTGCCCATTCTAAAGCGTAAGACGGTTCCTATGGAGAAGAACGGCAACAAACTCCATGGACAAAATGATTACAGTAAATGTTGGTAGTAGGTGTACATGTTGGTGGAGGGGCTTGTGGCGAAGTAATAATAGCCGCACGGGTCGATCGATCAGGTTAAGCTACGCTTGCTGCGGTTGGTCCGTGGATGGGTGACCATCTTTACATACCAAGACCCCTCCGTGCCTCGGAAAGCACGTTAAGCCGTTGCTCCCGGCTGTCATTTGTAGATCTTTGACAGTCGTTACGGGTAGTCAGAAGCTCGAAAGTCTGACAACCAGTCTTACCAAGGGGTATCGTGTTACCCACACTAACTGACTGGGTTGTGGAGGTCAGATAGGCAGTCGCTCCATGTAAAATACTGGTATTCAACTGTATCCGGTAAGACTGTAAGCCGACCCCAACATAGTTGGGAAAAGGCTAGGCAGATGATGATGATGACATGTTGGTAGTACGAGGGCTACACTAAAAGTATCGGGTATGGAATATTTCCACTGTTCCTGTCCTATTAAAATCTTTTTAATTGAAAACTCCTTGGTTTTAAAAATCGAATACCATTTATTTATTTAAAAAAAGATTATCGGTCTTGTCACAAGGTTTTGTCAAACTTGTTTAGTCGTTGAGAAAATGGATTTGACTCGAGAAAATTCAAGAGCGATGATTTATTATGACTTTCGAAGTGGTTTAACACAAAAACAGTGTGTTGACCGGATGATTTCTGCATTTGGTGATGAAGCCCCATCGAAAACCACAATTTATCGCTGGTTTGCTGAATTTCAACGTGGACGTGTCAAGCTCAGTGATGATCCCCGTCAAGGTCGTCCAAAAACTGCAGTCACCCAAGAAAACGTTGATGCTGTGCGTAAGCTGATTGAGGAAGATCGACATGTGACATACCGCGAAATTCAGGCAAATTTAGACATTACATCATCAGCCTATAATGTTCCCACTGCTGGGACACAGGCCTCCTCTCTGTGAGAGGGAGTGGGCCGTAATCCACCACGCGGGAACCTACGACCTATAACTCGTAAGTCGCGGCCGTTACCACTGGTCCACCACTGCTCACTTTAGACATTGGCATGAGTCAAATACAAATAATCTTGCATGAACAATTAGGTGTAAAAAAGTTGTTTTCCCGATGGATACCGCATTCGCTCTGTGAAGAGCAAAAAGCGCCTCGCGTTACTTGGTGGCGTCAGAACTCTCGAAAGATTCCACGCAGGATCCTCAATGCTGTATACAACATCGTATCAGGTGAGGAATCCTGGATATACGCGTACGAACCCGAAACAAAAAACCAGCCACGAGTTTGGGTGTTCGAAAAGGAGTTAAAGACAACAAAAATTGTTCGTTCACAGAGTGTTGCAAAAAAATGGTGGCCAGATTTGTCTCCAAAACCGGCCATGTTACGACTATTCCTCTTGAGGGACAAAGAACGGTTAACGTAGAATGGTATGCTAGCATTTGTTTGCCACAGGTCGTTTCTGAACTCCGTAAAGAGAACTGCAACCGCCGCATCACCCTCCATCACGACAATGCGAGTTCTCACACCGCGCACAGAACAAAAGAGTTTTTAGAGCAAGAAAACATAGAATTATTAGACCATCCGCCGTACAGCCCCGACCTAAGCCCTAATGATTTCAATACTTTCCCTAAAATAAGAATTAATTGCGTGGACAGAGATTTTCATCACCTGAAGAAGCTGTGGACGCCTACAAAAAGGCCATTTTGGAGACCCCAACTTCCGAATGGAATGGTTGCTTCAATGATTGGTTCCATCGTATGGAAAAATGTGTCAAATTTCGCGGAGAATACTTCGAAAAGCAATAAATACATTTTTAAATAGTAATGTTGTGTCACTTCCTTGATTCCCGAAATTTTCAGTGCCGCCCTCGTACAGACTATAGTTGAATACACAATCTTAAGGTCGATTTAGATAAAACGAGCGAATGCACATTCAATCCCCACTTCTCCAAATTCTTTTTGTGTAAACAGGGACAGAACATTCGTTCGTTGGTCTCTCCTTGCTAAAATGTCAAAAATATCAACAAAATAATGTTCTAGCTCTTATTCTGGTTCTATGTTCGTTTAGTCTAAACCCACCTATAGATAATTTACATGTATAGCCACTTAATCAACTATCTATTTTGGCGTTATGCATTCTAATTTATTTTTTGAGTGACCATAATCTTCTATTCGTTGGTAAGCGCATGACTTGAGAACAGCCGGACCGATTTGGCAATTTTTTGTTTTAAAATGTTCGTCAGGCACTAGTTGTCTGGCATTTCTGCTGAATAAGAAGAAGAACGAACGAAGCGGAAAAGCATGGCTGCCTCAAATATGCCCATATTTCGGGCAGCTGTGCTTTCCTGCTATTTTCTTACATCACACTTTACACTTTATTTCTTTTTATTCTGTTTCTATCTGCTGTATGTTATATTGTGTGCCTTTTAATCTGTGCTCAATAAATGCGTGCTCAGGTACTTACAGAAAAAAAATTTTAGAAGTTTCTGGGAAAATTCCAGAAGTCAGAAAGAGCATTTTCTATTTTGTATGAATTTTGAAATTTGGACAGAACAACGTCTGTCGGGTCAGCGAGTTTGTAATAAAAAGATCCTATTTTTTTTGTTGCAATAGAATTTGAACTTTGTCGTGTATGATATTGGATTCGTTGTTCCAAAACTTGACAATCATTTCAGATTCAACTATCTCTTTTTCTTTTGACATTTTCTCACGACTGTCACTGTATATATTTCATCTTTCATTAATGTCAGTATATTGTCAGGCATAGTCTGTGTTAAGGTAGATACAAAATATATTCTATTCAGCCAACTATATATCCGTTGGTAGATTTTAAAAGCCAATTTCACAATATTTAAAAATAGCACTGAATTGTTCTGCATCCTACCAGGACACGTTAGTATTTTTAATGACCCTTTATATTGTTTAAGGTTAATTACCACTCTATATTAATTGCATTCAAATTGCTATAATAATATTCAGCTGATGCTCTCGAGAACGGTCATCTTTGACAGACTTACAAGCAACTACATAATTAACTTTTCATTTATAAAACGAATTGAACAGGTTTTATAAGTTGAAATGGCACAAGGTCGTCGAGGAGACAGCATCAATTACTTAAATTGCCCTTTTGGGAATACTTGTTCCATCGAGACTTGACTTTCTGAATTAAAATTTCTTGATATATTATATGAGCCAGTACATTGCACAGTCAATTTAAGAACACTTAACTAAAAAGCGCACTAATCTGTGTCTTGTCAAGACTTTCGTCCTTGAGGACAAAGTAATCCTATCTACCGCTCATTTTAAAACCAATAACATAAATAATCTGCTTAATTTGTTGACCCATGGCTAATATAACGAGTCTACTGACTGACTATCCTTACTAAACAGATCAGCGAATCCATCTAATCATAAATCTCCAAGTCATGTATTTAGATTTCATCAATTTTCGCCTAAACACGGTAAGTAGGTAAGACTTATATTTGAAGCATGGCCAGCTGTAATCAGTTTATTCATAAAAATAATATTTAAAAATAAAACAATAATCCGACTCCTTCTTGTATCAAAATTCATCCAGCCGTTAGAATGCTTCGGGGGTATAAAGAAACATAAAACCGGCCAAGTGCGTGTCGGACCACGCACAATGATTCCGTAATTGGGCAGTTGGGATCAATTTATCCCAAAAACAAACTTAACATTGTAGTTGAACAACATGTTCTCCCATACATCGATATATGCCACGGTCAATTCTCCAACTGCAAATTTAAGTTGGTCAACTGTTACTCGTTAACTTGTAAAGCCTACTTAGCTATGATAGCTTTCCTTTTCATTATATTCATTATATGTGCTACTGCCATGATTTTTTTCTCATCTAACAAAAATTAGCACTTTAATGCTTATTATTACTCAAACGGATCCTTGAATCGAAAAGTGGTGTTCACAGACCCGCAATATTTTTGAATGGCCTATCCAACTTTACCCCAAACCATGGGATAGACAAGAAAAAACAAATCTCATCCCCAAATTACGTGCAAGGGAGGTACTGTAAAAAAATTGGATTTAAGGATTTTATTTTAGCACTTTGTCGGCGTGATTAATATGTATACCTATGCCAAATTACAGCTTTCTAGTACTAAGCGTCACTGAGCTACAGCGGGGATAGACAGACAGACATGGACATGGCGAAACTTTAAGGGTTCCTTGTATACTACGGAACCCTTAAAAGCTAGATAGATTATCATCATCATTTCAGCCCGGAATCACCCACTGCTGGGTATAGGCCTCCCCTTTTTTCTGCCATACTCCCCGGTCCCGTGCATCCCTCATCCAGGTGTTTCCCGCGACTTTGACGATATCATCCCAACGCGCTTTTGGACGGCCCTGGTTTCTATGGCCTCATCTTGGCCACCATTCGGTCACAGCTTTACTTTAGCTAGATACATTCGCTTGAAAAACATAACCCTGTTGTTGCTGTCGCGGAGTGGGGTAAAAAGACCTTTGACTTTCCCATAGGCCTAGGCGGTTAAAAAAACAATACTTACTAGTCCTATATCCTAACAGTGCCATCCAGGGGAATTCGTCCAACTCTGTTAAGATTCCTCCATAAACCCTGTCTCCATTGGTGTCCATACCACACTGGTTCCTCGGAGCTGGTGAAGAGTCCTCCTGAGAGTACGCACTGCTACCTTGGGTCGGGGCCTGGGTTGGTCGTTGCTGTTGGAATTGAACAGGATTAGTGTTTTTTTTTTTAAGAAATGTGATAACCTGCTAGTTGACAGAGCGAGCGAAGCGTCTGCTTCAAGTCTGGCAAAATTTTCTTTCCTTTGTCAGTTTGTTAGTACTACTCTACAGGACGTATTTTGTTTTTGTGGTCGGTGATTTTTGATTGGGGGACACTTTCTCCGAATAGGGGGGCTACTGGATGTCTCCGCCATGAGATCCGATTGTGATATTTCTTGTTTTATTTGAAAGTTACTTTAAATTCAATCAATCAATCAATGAACTCAGCCTATAACAGTCCACTGCTGGACATAGGGCTCTCCCAGGCTGCGCCACATCACCCTGTCCTCCGCCTTCCGCATCCAGTCTGTCCCAGCCACCTTTTTAAGGTCGTCGGTCCATCTAGCTGGGGGGCGTCTCACACTACGCTTGCCGATACGCGGTCTCCACTCTAGGACTCGTCTGCTCCACCGGCCATCGGTCCTTCGACAAATATGGCCAGCCCACTGCCACTTCAGCTTGCTTACTCTGCAGGCTATGTCGGTAACTCCGGTTCTCTTCCGGATAACTTCATTTCTGATCTACTACTAGTATACTATACATACATATATACACTATACATATATTACTATACACCTATACATTATATATTACTTTAAATTGGTCTCATAGAAATTTGTTGAAGATCTGATGAGGATCCTCGGCGTGATGAGAAGAATAGCTCCTCAAAATGCAATAAATTGCTCACTTTTAGATTTCTACCAGTGGAATCGGCTCTTTATCACTAAGTAAGGATTGATGGAGCACCTGGGACCACTTTTTCATCACAAAACTAGGCTGCAGCGTTACCTCTGCCAATTAAAACCTATTGGTTATTTTTTCTAGCTGGCCTACAAATTTTTACTCACAATATTTGATTTTTTTTTTTATTTGATCTATTATACGCTGTCACGTTTTTTTGATAGGAAAAAAGTAGGTCAGTTGGCATCAAATCCGCCGGGAAATTAATTGTTAACCAAATTGACACCCTACGCCAATTTCGGGATGGCAACCAGTCGCTTATCAGAATCATCCCAGCGCTCATTCGTTTTCTCCTCTACCAATCATTATTTCTCCTGACACTTATTATTTCGTTTATATGTATGTATCTATGTATTACTAAATATTTTTATTTTTCGAGTTATCTTCACCCTAAGGTTGACTTGTAGATAATGCCTCAGGCATTAAAGTCCGCCTTTGTACAGTATTATTTTTTACTTGTGCATGAAAATTTTATAAATAAAAAAATGCTGTGTTGTTACTATTTCATTCACATTTTAAGTTGGTAGTCAATTGGCTTTAAAAATAATTTCACCAAAAAGTTAACTTTACTAGGGAATAAAGTTTATCTTCAAGTTAGTAATTTTCCGACACCTGACTTATTTTTTCCTTTGTCGTATGTTAACGCTCGAAATATGTTCCACTGTATCATATCGAGCCCTTACCGCTGACTTATCGTAAGCGACATTTTTAGCATAAATCATATTGTTTTAATTATCGCTGGAAATGCCGCCAGCATCCTCGGTACAATGCCCCGAGGGCCGTTTTTAAGCTTAACTTAGTTTTAATTTAATTTAGTTAATGTTAATAATCATCTTGTAATTTGGTTATTATCGCTTAGAATATAAATTGCATTTTCGTAAAAATGTCGCTTACGATAAGTCGGCGGTAAGGGCTTGATGTGTCAAAGCGGTAAGCGGTAATTCCGGTTCCGTCGGACATAGCAAAAGGATTAAGAGTTATGAACGCCTTTTAAGGTAAAGGTCGACAAGTACATATATTATCACGACGTTATTTCCTTCTGAAGAAATGTGGATGTATCACTTATGTTTTCTGTCAGCTGTTTTTAGTTATTACACTAGGCATTTTTCTCTAGCACTTGTTCCAGTAACTGTGGTGAATTGACAAAAAAATTTTTGGTCATAATAGATACTAAGTGATTTCCCAACGATTGTGGGAAATTGCGACAATCTTAAGACGGTCCATTGACAGGCTTCTTATTTCTCGCGGTCCTATAATGTCTTGTAAAGATTGAAAAAAAAACCCAAAAGGAATATAAAGGAATAATCACTTTTCTGAACGCCTTTATTTAATTATCTGGCGTTATTATTTTAGTCAACTAATGAACACCATCAAAGTCATAAAAAAAACAATAGAACATGTTTGCAAAAAAGTCTTACGATGATGCAAAAAAGTAAAATATCTACTATTTTTCTTAATAATTTGAATAAAACCAGAATTTATAGTAGATAAATCATTTACTATTTGTTGGAATCTTAAATAACACATAAGTGCATCGTATAAGCACTTGAGTGATTTACCTGAGACACAGGCTTATTCCTAGTTGAGTTAGAGTCCAATTATTATATACCTTACCGTACCTAATTTAAGGCACTATTGTGTAAATATTTATGTAAATCAATTATTTCAATTAATTATTATTATTTCTATTGTAGACTTACGGACTTACAAAAAAACAAGGGCCTGTTTATCGGATCAGGTAGAAATAGATGGTATTTCAAGTATTATTTCAAACTCAAACTCATTGCATTTATTTACATTAAACCAATTATAATTACTCATGTATAGTCAAAAAGTCGGTTAGTCAAAAAAATGAGGGTTGTTGCTCATTCTAAAGCGTAATATGTTCCTATGGAGAAGAATGGGCAAGATACTCCATGGGAGCTCTTTTAAATCAACATTGTCTCTTACCGCAGGTCTTGGCGTTGGCCGTTCCTGCTGGCCTGTCGGCAGTGGCCCGCAGCATACCCTGGGTACGTATCCTTCGAAGCCGCATTGTGCTCTTCTCAAGTGGCTGACCACGTTATTGGGCAGTGGCCGCTGTTCAAAGGCGCTCAGGAGTGGCGGGCATTCATATAGAGAGACGCACGTACTTTGGTCTCCAATGGGGGTCGTGCAGCTCTCTGACTGACTGACTGTTGAAAAAGGAAATGTCATTAATCAGGTTAATATATTTTTATAAAGAGCGTGCATTTTGAAAGTCGGCAACGTCGCAAATAGCTGTCAAATATTTCACTTTTTTTATTAATTTGGCAATTTTAATGTATGGAAATATGAAACATCGCTAACTAGTGAACTAAAATATTGATAATGAAATGCAATAATTAATATCGTAACACCGAATATTTGGTTTGAGATGTGGAAAAAGTATTTGGAAACTTTCCAAACGCCCTTTTTATACCTACGATTTTATAAAGGTTACAACATCAAATTCAGTGTTATAATTTAAATTCATTATTAATATTTTAGGTCACTAGTTAGTGAAATATTTTATATTTCCATACAGTAATATTAACAAATTAATAAAAACAGGTAAATATTTGACAGCCATTTGCGACGTTGCCAACTTTTAGAATGCACGCTCTTAAAGGTGCTATTGCATTAGCGTTTATGGAGGTGAAGCTGATCATGTAAATATTGATTTAACTTAAAAACTCGCGCAGACTGGAGCGATATCGCGGGCGCGACAGGCATATTGCTGCCTGTGATGCCCGCGATATCTCGCTAGTCTGCACGAGCCGAATGGAACATCTAAACTAGGTCGCGAGAAAAGATTTTTGTAAGTTATATCTTTCTCTATTTTATCGAAATCGATTCTGCAGGCTTAACATGACGCTCTCTATTTCTACGAAGAATAGACACAGCTCTGTCTACACAAAGTGACATTTCGTTTCTGCATTTATGACATCACATTGTAGAAATCCTTCTACAATCTGTCATTTTGTCTTACGTTTCTAACGATCTTTGTCTAGGTCCTTTTTTATGTAGAAGGATTTCTACGGTGCGATGTCAAAAATGGAGAAACGAAATGTCAATTTGTATAGAAAGAGCTGTGTCTATTCTTAGTAGAAATAGAAAGCGTCATGCTAAGCCTTCAGGAGTCAGACAAAACATGTTTGTGTATCTGAATGAGTACATACATAGCCGTGAAATTATAACATAACTACAAAATTGTACGTATGAATTCAACTTGCTGATTGTCTGTTAAATAACTTCAATTCTACAGTAAAATTTTACGCGAGTTTTTATACACTCCGGGAAAAGGGGCGGCAGATTTTTTTTGTTTCATCCAACTTTTTTTAAACCGTCTGACAGGCTACTGCCGCCGGAAAAATCAAACGCAAAAGTGGTCAGATAGAAAGAAAAAACCTTGCTGTTGGTGCTGTATTATCGAAAACGGGAAATTCCATTACTTTCGGCAGTTTTTATGGTTCAGCTACACTAACAAAATATGATATTGTTATTAAAAATAGATTGTTTTTTAATAATTTGTCTTACATTTCGTATCTTTAATGAAACTGATAACCTCAGTATCATACAGTCATAAGGAAATGTATTTGTTACGACTAATTTATCTAAATACGAACGAACGTCTAACGATTACGTCTTTATCAATTACTGCTCAAGTTCAAATCATTAGGATATTAATTAAATTATTTTTAAAGCTTGTTTGATTCCGATCAAATGTGATCCATTTGATATCTGACTGTTTAAAGGTCGTAATCCAGAGGAATTATGACACAGGTTGGTCCCACCTGGAGATGAGTTGCCTTAGCTTACCAGCAGGCTTATAGTACGAGCACTGTTTTGTCTACGGAAGAATGACGTTCCGTGTAGAAAGTACGAGGGCAGTAAAATCGAAATAGTCAACTGCACGTTTTACGAAATTCACTCTTTTACATAATTCGACTCAGAATTCTTTGTTTTGTCATATGATCTTTTTTTTCTGTTTGATTATAATTTTTTACTGATAGATATTAAGTCAGGTATATAAAGACAACTACATTTTTTTTTTACAAATGTTGAAGTACCGTATTTTGGAATAAAAAAATATTATAATAATATTGGCCTTCACCATTTCTTTCGCCTTCTATTAAATACCATAGTTTTGCGTTCAAAACGCTCTCCTGTAAAATCATGATTTTGTAGGTAACCGTATATACCTTGAGGCCGTTGAACAGAAAAATGCAAATTGTCTTCACTACCTTAGACAACTGTCAGTTGTCAGTGTGATTTTAACAGTTTGATATAGAAACTTTCTTCTGAAATAGTCTACATAAAAAAGGACCTAGACAAAGATCGTTAGAAACGAAAGGCAAAATGACAGATTGCAGAAGGAATTCTACAGAGCGATGTCAAAAATGGTGAAACGAAATGTCACTTTGTATAGAAAGAGCTATGTCTATTCTTCGAAGAAGTAGAAAACGACATGCTAAGCCTGCTGGAAGTCTTTAAATAGGCTGGACTGTGGGTTACCACCCGTACTCTAACATACTCGTGCAATTCAACGAAAACGAGGATACCAGTCCTCTTTTTTTGTGGATGTATTTTATAATCTAGGACAGCAATAATGTACGCAAAAAAATAACGAGCGAGCCTTACAGTAGTCGCATATGATGGTAATAAGCAATTGAGGAGCGATAGAACTTAACTTCAGAATTTAAAAGCTAAATACTACTTAGTAGGAGACCGGAGTCTGAGTTTATGCCCGGTTGATGGCAATAGGCTCGCCCCCTGTTACATGGGACTTAAACATAACTGGCCAAATGTGGGTGTTCTATATATAGGTCCACCTGTGCCTACCCTTCGGGGATTACCGGTGTGATGATGTTTATGTTATGTAATAATATTTTAATTTCTTACCTACTTGGTTGAAAAATTAATTTATAATTGAATGTAGTAAAGTTTGCAAATGTCATACTTAGATCTATTTAAAAGTCTACTAGTAATCAAAGTAATAATTTTCTCCATTACTACGAGTTGTAAGGAATTGAACGTTGAATCGAAAAGGATAGATAAGATAGTAGAAAACCACTAAATTAGAATGATTTTTTTAAACCCAAACTAATTTAATTTTTGGATTGATTTGACGGATCACAAATTGACCTCAATTCAATCTGAAATGAATTTAAATGAATAAAATAATAATAATAATCAACCTATATTGATCCCACTACTGGGACACAGGCCTCCACTCTGTGAGAGGGAGCGGGCCGACAAATCCACCAAGCGGGCCCAGTGCGGGTTGGTAGATGTCACATGTCTTCGAACTTGGGTTCTAGGACATGCCGTTTTTTCCTTCACTGTTTTGAGAGCAGTGGTGATGAAATAATTTACACGTAAAGCGTCTGTCTGGGTTCGAACCTACGACCTACGTCTGGTAAGTCGCGGCCGTTACCACTAGGCCACTACTGCTGTTTTCATTAATTTGAATGAATGCAAAACAGAATCCATAATGGATAAGATGAAAAACCATTCCTAAATTATATAGAAGACTCTAGAAAACTTATTAAACCAGCTACTATGCTATAAAATCCACGTTTTCAAAATGTT
The DNA here is from genome assembly GCA_905333075.3 of Atethmia centrago. NCBI lineage: Eukaryota > Metazoa > Arthropoda > Insecta > Lepidoptera > Noctuidae > Atethmia > Atethmia centrago. The sequence continues at coordinate 11,474,538 of HG995377.1, read as the reverse complement.
GTTAACAAACTAATAATCATTAAATATGATCAGCCATTGGCTTCACATAAAACGAGTTTCAACAGTGTAAAAAATGCAGTAATTGACCATAGACTGGTTCAGTACACCAGTGATGACCATAGTGCAAAAAATAGCAGAGGAGACAAATACAGGTTGGTATAGGTTATTGACGTATGAAATAAACTGGTAATGGCAAGACATTCAAAGGTACTTGAAAGATATTTTCCGAGTCATATCTACTTAAAGTTCGTTTTTTTAATCCTAAATAGTCATTTGACAAGTGCAAATGTCAAACTCCAAATTGAAAAACAAACAACTAAGATTTTAAATGTCAAATTACTATCTGGGTTTAAAAAACATACTTTAGACTAGGATTTTTAGTTAGCTACAGTAAAATGCCACTTCTTTCTATTATCTCGTCAATAACTTAGAACATTTTTTAACGAAATGACAGCGAAGCCATGGCATGCAAAATTTCATCTCGCTCTGTGCATACACGCTCACACGCACATATTTACAACCCATTTCGACCAAACTACACCTCACTAAGTTCACACATGTTGACGAAACCGTCCTCACGTCACTGTTGACAGCGCCATGTCTTGGCTTTTTGTTGGACTGAGGATATAGCATAGAAATCCCAATGTTTTGACATGTCGCCATTGCACCCGTGGGTCACTAGGTGGGAAATAACACACCACCACCTTATAGGTATGTACCTATAGGTTGGGTATGGGTTTAAATTGTTTTAAGGGAGGTTACTTTCATTTGTATTCCTGCAGTCAACTCAATCTACCTACCCACTCACTATTCAAGCATAACAATAAGGATGCCTGGTATCGATAAATTTGATTCGAGACGTGATCTAACAATGCAAGGATTTCTCAATAATAAATAGGAATGGGGTAAATTCAATAGAAGAATACAAACTGATAATATTAATATTTTTTATTATTAATAATAATAATTTTAATTATTAATATTATCAGTTTGTATTCTTCTTTTGTATGTTATTGTAAATAAAGCTGATCCTAATAAATTATTTGACCAGGACAATGCAATGACAGCCGTTCTGTAGTATCTGCCTACCCCCATGGGAAGGCGTTACTTTATGTATGTAGGTATGTATGTAAAACATAAATATGAACAACAACTACTAGAAAATACATAAATTAAAACTAGTTTTTTTTTAGGTAAGTAAAAAAACAAGACGTCTTGAGGCAGATTTTACTTCCTCATTTTCCTCATACAGCAGATGATTATTTTAAAGAAGCTGGCTAATTTGCTTCATATAATTACACTTAATTAAATGTAATCAATCTATATCACTATCACGTAGTATTCAACTTATTTTTAATAATGTTCATTTTCTGTCTTAAAATCACGTTAAACACCACAAAACAACGTGATTAATTAATATTGACGAATTAAACACTTTGTTTAATTCTTGTTACACACAGAATATTTGTTCAGAATATTAAATATAAATAAGTTATCTGAATATAACCTTTGCACAGCAAGGTTAAGGTTTCAATTTGCATGTGAATTCTCAGTCAGTAGATCAGATACTTACGAGCAAAACTCCATATTAAAGTAGACACAAAAAATACACAACTTTTCCACATTTTTTTAAAATAAATTACCACTTTTTATTATAAACTGAACACTGTCATCACTTAGAATGTTTTTTATAATAAATAAATTGGTTTTAATAAATATAATTATTGTTTTTTAGATAAATAAATAATTTAAAATAGTGTTGCGACCAGATCGCGGTGGTCGACTTTAGATACTGGCTCGTGGAGGTCAAGTCCGTTCGTTAAATACTTGCGAATGCGTAGTTTTGTTGTTCCTTGTACCGTTCGCATGATAAAATATTGATCATTAATTTTATAACAGTAATATAATATTGTTTTCGTCATTCAGGCAATTAAATGATGACGTAGCTGCAATTTTATCCTGACATGGCAGGGGCATTTTTGTTGGATTTCGGGTGTTTTTCTCTGGGACAGGTTATTGTTTATTTTTCTTTCTGGTATTTTTTTGGGATTTATAGTTTTGTGATTCCAATTTTTGAAAGTCAATAAAATTATTTTTATAGTACCTAACAAAAATCTTTACTTTTTCTTGACAATGCTTAATATATTTAATGTGAATCCCACCGGATAAGATTATAGGTTAGTGTAGTTAAAATTATAGGTATTGATTCATTACCAACTTCAAAGTGAATTAAAAAATATTGTTTCGATAATGCATTATAAAAATGCAATATTTGCTTTTAAATCTAGTTTTCAAAACCCCTAAATCTTTCTGGAATTACAAATGCCTATGAAGATTATGAAAAATATGACACAAATATATGACGTTTAAGTGTTAACCAACTTTACACAAAATTACATGAGCCATACACTAAAACATGTGTTGCTATCTCTACACACATAACTGGATATACTTGTTTACGAGTACATAACACACATACTTAGATAGGTACGAACATTTCTCAAGATCCGATAGTCAGGCATGACTCACGGATTTACCCGTGTCTTAAAAATAATATATAATTGTATCTGCCGACGCTGAAGTATTTAAAGACACAAAAAAATGTAGTAGTTAGGTTCTTTTCCGTTCACAGTTTTTTTATATGGGTAACCAGTAAATATTATGATCAAAGCGACTGTTTTGAAAGGTTTAAACTTTTTTGGTACTTTGCTATATTCCACTCGTATCCTGAGACTGCATAAGTCTGTATAATTGCTTGTACCCTACTATTTGAGTTCGCAACAAGTTATTTTCTTTCTTACCTCTATCAGCCGTCATGTCAGAGTTTACATTTCTCATACATCATCTTTCTCATAATCTATCCATGGTTTCTTTGGTCAGCCTGTATTCTTAGATCCATTCACATCTATACCTAACACTGAATGAATTGTTGAAAGAGGTTTTGGCTAGAAATCGAGTGACCACTAAGATGAAAGCTAAAGAAGTTGTAAGGAAGAAAAAGACATGCCTTTACCCCAAATAAATTAGGGTAAAAGCATCGATGATTCAAACTTAAGTAACCTAACTCAAAAGAAAAGAAGACTAAAATTAGGTTTACCAAAGCCGTATTAAATGGAAGTGTTGGTTGAAGTTGAATTTTGGAAATTCCAATTAGAAGGGGCGAAAGGAAGACGTGCTACTTATCACGTACCTACACATCCAATAAGACATTCACCTATTTGAGAAAAAATAAGTTTTATTAGCTTTTTATGGGTATGTCAGACTCTTACTGACTAAAACCCACCCGTATTCCTTCCGTTGCCTGTGTTGCCAGGGGCCTCGGTAACCCTTTTGAACTGGAAGACGTCAACTGCTGGACCTAGGCCAAGCATTGTCACAACGATTGTTACGCTACCTTCATCCAAATTAATTACATGTACATAAAACTAAGTCATTAACAAAAGGTCCTTTTCATGGGCCTTTACCAAAAACTCATCTATCTAGCCACAAGTTTATAGAAACAACACATTCTTTATTATTCATTGAACAAGAAAAGCAAAGCGATATTATTTTATATTAATATATTTAAATCGATATACATATGCATCAATTTGATCCACCTTGTATCCATAGGATTCTTATCGCTGACACATGCATCATCAGTTCCGCTCTAATTTTGTAATTAACGAGAAGCTAGTAATGCTAGCAACTAAAAACGAGTTGGCGAGCAATGAACAGCGAGTGTGCGACGGCGACGAGCTACTATGCGAAAGTGCCATGAGTCTCTCAGCGACTGTTCCGCCCGCCAAGCGAGCGTCGATGAGCGAGTACTCTCTTTGATAGCTCTTGTAGCTGCGAAAAACGAGTACTCGCTAGCGATGTGAACAGTAAGCGATGAACTATGCATATATGTATCTCTTTTACTTTCTTCAGTGAGAAAATCGTTGATAGTCGCTTCCTCGTCAGCGGTGGAACAGCTTCTCAGGTGCCTTCAGTTCGCAAATTAGATTACTTAGGTATGGTTCTATTTTTCTTGAAGCATTTCGTCAGGGTTTATTAGATTTGCCGTAGTTTTGGAATGGTGCAATAGCAACAAAACTACTTTACTTGGATTTACAGGAATAGGGTCTTACACCCATTTTTGAAAAGTGTCTTAATTAAATTCTATAGCTAATATGCCCCCAAAAAAATCACAAAATGTTTATTCAATCGATAAGTGCCATAAAAATGCATTTAAATTTTACATTTTCAAATTTCGCGCGTAGTTTGATGAAAACGCTGGACGCAGTGGATGCCATGTTGCTCTGTGGTCATGACGTCACTTGGCTATGTAAACAAATGCACTAACTATTAGTTGACATTTGACACGTTTTAGTTTACACAGCCGTATGACGTAATAACATGGCGGCTACTATTTCATGGTGTTTTTTAACAGATTAGAAAAACTGAAAACGTTGAATTGAATTTTAAAATTTATTTTGTTATTTTATGAACTAAAACTAACATTTTCCGACTCCTTTTTGCCTAAACTATCTCAATAATATATTTATAGATTTTTTCTCGTATATAGTAAAATACCCTTTTGCACCTTTTGACCAGATTAGTGCTGATATGAAACGATGGATGGACTGCGTGTAAGATGATATAATTAGAAAGGGTGTGACTACTGAGATGACTTCTAATACGGGGTCAAATTGAATTAGCTAGCGAAACTTCACCGATGTGGTGTGTGGGTATCGATATCTAAATATGATTTAAAAAAAATGGATTATTTTGGAACCATTAACCGCCAGTAGTGTAGTCACATAAAATATCAGTTAAATTTTTTATTTTTTTTTTGTGTAAACTTGAAAGACGTGGTGGGTACCGATATCTCAACACGATAAAACAGATTTTATCAACTCACATTTCAAATAACATTACCAGCGTGGTAATTGACCCAAAAAAAATCATCAATCTTTTTTTTTGTCATATTTAGTTATCGATACCGTTTTGCTAGCTAATTCAATTTGACCCTATATAGAGAACTATGGAAGAACATGTTGCGCCGACCTCAAATAAATTGGGATAAAGATAAGAGAATGATGATTATTCGTGCTGTTGTAGCGCCATCCCAACATTCATTTAAACTGTAATTTATTAAAAGACATCTGATATTTTTTGCTGGACAACGTGAACAGCTTTTAAAGCTAAACATCACACCTGTATTCCCGAAAGATTTAGGCAGAGGTGTACCTATAGTACACCCACATTCCGCCAGTGATGTTTAAGTCCCATGTAATAGGGGGCAAGCCTATTGCCATCAACCGGGCACAAATCCAGACTCCGGGCAGCTACTGAGAAATTTCTGATGGAAAAATCCAATAACACTTTTGCCCGACCCGAGAAATGAACCCAGGACCTCATGGTCAGCACCCGTGGTTGCGAGCACTAGACCAACGAGGCAGTCCATACTCATCATCTGCCCAGCCTTTTCCCAACTACGTTGGGGTCGACTTCCAGTCTTACCGGATGCAGCTGAATACCAGTATTTTACATGGAGCGACTGCCTAACTGACCTCCACAACCCAGGTACTGGGTAACACGATACCCCTTGGTAAGACTGGTTGTCAGACTTTCGGGCTTCTTTCTACCCCGTAACGACTGTAAAGATCTACAAATAACAGCCGGGACCAACGGCTTAACGTGCTTTCCGAGGCACTGAGGGGTCTTGGTATGTAAAGATGTTCACCCATCCACGGACCAACCGCGGCAAGCGTAGCTTAACCTGATCGATCGATCCGTGCGCCTGTTATCACTTAGCCACAAGCCCCACTGAGGCAGTCCATACTGTTCCGCAATAATAGGAAATTGTTCATAACATCTACTACCAACTCATCATCAGTATCATCAAGGTATCATCATCATCAGCCTATAATGTTCCCACTGCTGGGACATAGGCCTCCTCTCTGTGAGAGAGAGTGGGCCGTATTCCACCACGCGGGCCCAGTGTGGGTTGGTAGATGTCACATGTCACCGAAGCGCCTGTCTGGGTTCAAACCTACGACCTACAACTCGTAAGTCGCGGCCGTTACTACTGGGCCATCACTGCTTAATTCAATTATAAAAGTCCTTTATTTCCTACGTCATGGCATATTAGGCGTAATTCCTCTCCATCTAAGAAAATAAATACCTATGCAGGACCTCTAACCCAGTGCCCAATCAACCAAATTCTATCCCAAGTGGGACGCAATTTCCTCCTTCCAATTCGCTTAGCTATTAACAACATTAACTTTCTGGTCTCGTCTGCTAATCGCGTTGGGTCCCCAGTTCCGATGTACAGCATTTGATTATACCCCTGTAAGTCGGCGAAATAGTTCATTATTTGCTAAATATAGGCTGTTGTGAAGATTTGATTGGGAGTTACGGGGGAGTAAAATAAGATTTTAATGGTGGATTCAGAAACTGCCTTAAAAAGGGCAATTCTTTCGATCAAGACCATTTATAATTACGTCTTCAACTTTTTGTAGTTTTTTGTGATTTTATTGGTTAAGCTTTTGACTTGATAAGAAGCAAGTAGGTACCTATACAAATGTAATTCTGTAAATATTCCACAATCACCAATACACCTACCAGGAACCACAAGTTTTGAACCTATTTTCTTGCGGCTGTTTACCTAAAGTCATACACAACAATAAGCCCAGGTACGGACGGGCGGTTTTTTTACACGACTATTTTTTTTCACGCACTGGATTTTCACCGCTCTGCTTAGCGCGAAGAGTTGAAAATCTATCAGTGTGTTTTCTTGACGGGCTGGCTTGATGCGCTCTGTTGGATTCTCAATGCTCGGCTCAATAACGAGAGTTGAAATCCAGTGCGCGAAAAACAGTCGTCGCGTACGTTGTTATAGTACGCGTCAAGCTTAATGGCAGCTCTGGTGGTCTATTCTCCAAGTCCGTCAACGATGATACGGGCCCGTCCGTAAGTAGTTGATCCGTCAAAACAAGTAAAAAATTTAATTTTTCTAACGGGCACAAACACATTGCGAGTAGGGACAACTGTCAAATCGTGTTGTCATTCATTCTCAGTTCGGGCTCCGAAGTAATTTTATGTCCGTAAGTGATACGGAGTAGGAAACACCCGTATCTTCGGCCGAAACTACGGATTTAGCGCTTATCCCCTAAAGTGCGTTACTCGCTGCGCAGTACCTCACCCTCACACCCGCTGACACATGAATCCGTTAATGCGCAGCGATTCGCCTCATCTTCCGAATCAAATGAGAACAAAATGAGGTTATCAATAGAAGGAGAAGGATAAGTAAATTAAAAAAAAAACTTTGTTTTTGACCAACAACAAATTTTTACTTTTTCAACATTAACATTCAGCACGTGTATTTAATACATAGCAAATGTTTATACATAGTGGACAGTAAATCGTAGTATTGTAAGTGAGGCACGTTTTCAATCGAACGCGAACGTTCGGAGTTTCGGACGAAGCGCAGTCGACCGGGGTGTATCCTCGAATCACGGGCAGCATTTATTTTTGGTCTCTCAATTATATTTATAGTTGGTTTATAAATAATAGTTTTTGGGGATAGATGTTTCTTTAGAAATTATCTTTTAAGGAGATTAGGGAAGTTGGAACTAGATTAGCGGGCCATGAATGGGATAAAAATACGTTAAATGATCTTGCTAACAGGTCTATTTGTGCTAAGGTAGAAAAACCTTTACAAATGTAGGTATTCTTCTACCTAATCGAAAACCCCTGAAAAAGGTAGGTAGGTATATAATACCCATTTAGGTTAACTTTTTGAATAAAAACTTATATAAATTAAGTTCAGTGGTGGAATAAGTCCACCAATTCAATTAACTATAATATATTATCGTTGTACGGTTTCCACAAGCTTTCAGTAAGCAAAGCAACTATCTCTCATATACCTAACTCACTTAAAACAAAAGCACATTCAAAGCATTAAAACCTCCTTTTCCAATATCGTGTCTCACATAAAAAGAACACGAAATTACACTCAAACGGAACAAACAAAAATTGCAGAATAAGAAACGAAATCGCATTTTTTTTAAGAATATCCCTCCGGCTTTGAAGTTCAAAGATGCAATGATAAATTGGCGATCGTGGCTCGTGGCTCGTGGCTCGTGGCTCGTGGCTCGTGGCTAGTGGTTCCAAAGATTGTAGCCTCTTGGACTGTCTCAAAAGCTTAGGTAAATAATTCTGTAGACTAGACTGCCAGTCTCAGCGATATCGTGGTTTCTAGTAGCACTGCAAATCCGGTATATGCTGTTTGTTTGAAAAATTGTGTTGCATATTTTTGGGAGTTTGAATAATTGTCAATTGTTTTTTAATAATTGTCAATTGTTTTTTATGTGCAACATCTTTCCTCTAGCTCTGTGTGGGAGAGATTTCGTGAAAAGGGGCGGAAGTGTGTAACATGAAGTGACAGCTTGAGCACGGAATAAGTAAGTACTTTTTAATAGCATGCAATTAGTAAGTACTTTATAATAGCATGGAATTTGTGTACTCATGGCATCAGTAAATACTATACTGAGGTGAGATGTCAGATTTTACACATCATATGCGACTACTGTAAGGCTCGCTCGTTTTTGTTTCTGTGAATGTAATGTTGGGCTTTAATTTTGAAAGATGTACCAATAAGAAGACTATAAGTGTACCTGTAATAAACCCATATTTCGCCAGTTATGTTTAAGTCCCATGTAATAGGGAGCGAGCATATTGTCATCGACCGAGAACAAATCCGGACTCGGGGCTACTACTGAGAAATTCCTGATCGTCAAACCCAATAAGTAACACTTTGCTCGACCTGGGAATCGAACTCAAGTAGCCAAGCGATGTCAAATATCAATGTTTTGTACTGAAAGATGACTATTTGAACGTTTTAGCTGGTAAAACTTGCAGTCAAACTTGTGATAAATGTTTACGCTATAAGTAGGTACGACTTGTTTACGTCAACTTGCGAAATAATCCTTGCTAATGGTCATCAGAAATGAAGTCAGCCGAAAAAGATCGGGAGTTACCGACATACCCTGCGGGATAAGCAAGATGAAGTGGCAGTGAGCTGGCCGTGTTTGTCGGAGGACCGATGGCCAGTGGAGCAGACGAGTCCTGGAGTCGAGACCGCGTATCGGCAAGCGTAGTGTGGGACGCCCCCCAGGTAGATGTACCGAAGACCTTAAAAAGGTGACTGAGACAGACTGGATGCGGAAGGTGGAGGACAGGGTGTTGTGGCGCAGCCTGGGTAAGCCCCTGCCGGGGTCGCGTGAAAGTCCAAAAGGGTTATCGAGGCCCCTGACAACACAGGCAACGGAAGGGACACGGGTGGGTTTTAGACAGTATGAGTCTGACACTCTCCGCCCAGAGCGGGAGAAGTTATTTGATAATTTCCCACCCAAAAAAAAACCTTGGGTAAGCCCAGCCCAGCCTATGTCCAGCTGTGGACTGCGATAGGATGAGTTGATTGATTGAATGGTCATCCAACATTGCGACTGACAATGACGTCTCTGAAAAAGGATTGTCACGACAATTTTGAGAAGTGTTTGGACACTGCATTCATCGTCACTATTAAGGCGTATTAACTATGATGACGAACATAAAGGTGTAAAAACAATAATTATGAAACAAGTACTTTACAATGCAGTTATTACAACTGTTATTTCCCTTGTTCCGTCAATTTTAATTATTCATAGTCTAGCTAGGTGATTAAACATTGATACATTGTATTAATAATGTAGTTTTTCTTCCGTGATTTTTCTCGTAATTAGATAAACTAATATTACAGTGATGTCGGACTTGGAGACCTTGCGCTCAGTTTAGTAAAATCTTATTTATATGATAGACAGCAGCAACTTCAAATAAATGGTGTCAATTCACTCGGCTTAAAAGTAGAAATGGGTGTACCACAAGGCACGATATTGGGTCCTTTCCTCTTTTTAGTATATATTAATGATCTACCCCACTTGTTAAAAACCCAACCACAAATGGTGTTATTTGCTGACGATACTTCCTTAATTTTTAAAATTAATAGACGTGCCTCAAATTTTGACGACGTAAATAACGCCCTATTGCAGGTCCAAAATTGGTTCACTGCTAATAATTTAGTATTAAATGGGAAAAAAACTAAGTGCATAAGATTTTCTTTACCAAATGTCAAAAGTAGTATTTGTGAGATAGTATTGAATCAAGAGAAATTAGAATTCGTCGATAAAACTGTTTTCCTGGGGATAACACTCGACTCAAGGCTTCAATGGGGGCCTCGTTTAACTTCCCTTGCAGGACGGCTAAGTTCAGCAGCATATGCTGTGAGAAAAATCCGTCAATTTACTGATGTAGATACCGCACGGCTAGTATATTTTACGTAGTTACTTTCATAGTGTTATGTCGTACGGTATTTTACTATGGGGACGGGCTGCAGACATCGAGTCTATTTTTATTCTGCAGAAAAGAGCCATCAGATCTATATATGCCCTCCGCAGGTGCGACTCTCTAAGGGAACTGTTTAAAGAAATTAACATCATGACGGTACCTTGTCAATATATCTATGAAAACATCATGTACGTAAGGAAAAATCTACATCTTTTTTGTAAAAGAGGTGAAAGACACAATTATATCACTAGAAATAGGGACCAATTAGTTCAACCAGGCTTCAGGCTGGCTAAAGTAGACTCATCTTTCATTGGGTACTGTTTAAAATGTTACAATAAAATACCTCCCCAAATACTTCAACTGAATGAAACAAAATTTAAATCTAGTATAAAACGCACACTATGCAGCCAAGCATATTATAAATTGGGGGATTACATTGCTGATAAAAATGCTTGGCTCAACGCTGGTCCTGCTCCACAAGGGCGCAAAAACTAATTGATCAGGTATTGAAAATAGTGTTGGAGCTGCTGAAGATTTTAAAAACTCTCTTTGCATTGTATAAATTCAATCTCTTAGTATTGTATAGCTGCACATTGTTACGTGAGTACTATGTACTATAAAGCTGCCATTTACTGGATACGGCTTTTATTGACTTGAGTGTGCCCTGGCGGCTGGGACTATGTCGTGCTCACTCTAATGTCTCGCTGATGGAGGCGCGTGTGTTGGATCATTTAGCTCCCTTCAAAATGGTTGAGCTGAATTGCTGATCCACGCGTCATGTTCGTGAACGGGCGCCGTCAGTAGAGACTGGTCATCTCTTAGCTGCCACGGCTTATTTTAATTTTAATTTTTGAATTGCTTTTTTACTTGTTGTAATTTTTTTTTATTACGGAGGCTTTTGCATCGTTCTCACATATATAATTTCAAAATGAATGATGTAAACAATATTTTGTAACCATAATACGTTGATTTAAAAGAGTGTCCTTGGAGTTTCTTGCCAGTTCTTCTCCATAGGTACCTACTACGCTTTGGAATGGGCAACTAGCTTCATCTTTCTGACTGACTGACCGAACCCTTGAAATTGAAATAAATGCTTTGAGTTTGAGTTTGAGTTGAGTCGATAATTAAGGCGCAGATATGTGGTTTTAGTGACTTTTAAATTTTTTTGCCTTCATATAATGCATTGTTTCTATGTTAAACTGGAAAGCATACACATCAATTCTATATGTGCATATTTAAGTATTGTAATAAAATACTTTTTACTTCAGTAGCTCAAACATGTAGGTTTTGCTGCCTGAAATCAGTGAGCAAAATGGGATTTCGCTCACTGAGTGAGACCAAGTAACTTTTTATTTTATGTTTTTCAGAAAGCCGCGAATATCTTTTTTTTGCGGATGGGAAATCATCAAATAACTTCTCCCGCTCTGGGTGGAGCGGGAGGGTGTGTCTGATTCTTACTGACTAAAACCCACCCGTATTCCTTCTTGTTGCCTGTGTTGCCAGGGGCCTCGGTGACCCATTAGTACCGACATCCCGCGACATCTTATACAGCCTTGGGTTAATCATACAATTCGAAACATTCACACTCTATATCTTTCCCGCCATTAAAAAGAGAGAGAGACAAAGACCAGCCCTTTCGAAGTTCCGATTTTGAATTCGACCTCAAAGACAAACTTTCTTTAGTTAATACGAAATTCCGAACGTTCGGAATTTCGTTTTATCTTAAGAAATTTTGCAAAAAGACAATTATGTCTTTTAATGTAATTTATTGAATTTTTAACTTATTGTTGTATTTAAACGAAAATAAGTATTTACTGCAAATAAAACTGATATTTAACTTATAAATATGTAGGTATTTCTAGTTTCAATAATGTTACGTAATATATTTTGAATAATAAAATATCATGAATGCTATTTCCGAACACGACTTAATTTAAATAAAAGAGCGGGAATAAAATTTCGTGGCTGGCGTAAAGAGTCGAATAAATTAAAAAAATATATAAAAATAATCGTAAAATATGAGTGAAACTAGCGACGAGAACAGTATTTTAACACCGGAATAGTTAAAACAACAAATTATTAACGCAGAATTAAGTTTCCTACCTGAAAAATCTCGCGAGAAATATCTGAAAGCATACCATGTCTTCAATGAATGGAGACTTACAAAGGGCGCAAGCAGTTTTTCGGAGACGGTGTTGCTATCTTATTTTTAGATTTATCACTGACGAAGCGATCATCTACAATGTGGAGTATTTACTCAATATTGAAAGCTACTTTAAAAACAAAACATAACGTCCATATTGAAACATGCGCAAAACTCGTATCTTTTCTAAAAAGAATGTCAGTTAAAATAAGGCTAAAAAGTCCAAAATTTTCACGGCCCTTAACATAGAAAAATTTCTTAATGAAGCTTCGGACTGCAATTTTCTTGCTGCTAAAGTAAGTGGTACCTATGAATCTATGTTGTTAGTTATTAAAATTTGTGTGTAGACTGTTATGTATAAAGGTACTTACTGCCTACTACTAATTTTTGGAGGCAATGAATCCTAGTCTGGCTTAGCAATACTGTTAAAATATTTATTACGCATATTAATTATGTAATATTTTCATTACAGTTTGTACTGATCATAGAATTTAGTGGAGCGTGTCGCTATAACGAGCTATTACAGATAACAGTTAATAATATCGACAAGCATTCAGATAAATTACTGTTAGTAAAATTTAAAAATACGAAGACAAACCTAGACAGGTCTTTTGTCGTACGCGAAGAATATGTAACTATTGTAGTAAAATACCAAAATTTACAACCAGCCAATATAAAAACCGACCGATTTTTCATACAATACCATAATAAATGCTCAAGACAGCCTATGGGAGTAAATAAAATATGTGCTATATTGTGAGAAATTGCCACTTCTTAAAACTGGAAGAGCCTCATCTATACACGGGTCACTGCTTTCGGAGAACTTCGGCAACGCTCTTGGCTGATTCCGGAGCCGAGTGGTGAGCTACTTTAAAACGTCACGGCGGGTGGAAGTCGAATACGGTTGCAGAAGGCTATATTGAAGACACAATAGAAAATAAGTCGAAACTCTGTAAGCGTATAGTGGAAACAATAAGTCTGAATTTGACCTCGGATCCTTGGTCTCACCCACGCCCATTAACTTCCAACGACGCACAGTGTACTTATACAGAAAGCCGATCAGAGTCACCAACGCTCACCGTTGTTCCTTCTCAATCCTTACCGAAAAAGAAACCTTAACCCCAGATAGTTAAACTCAACTCAATGCAACTATAATATTGCTAAATAAATCTGTTACTTTTAGTTAGCAGAATTGAAGTAATTTTACTTTTAACTTTTAAAATGTTCCATTTTATTGAATCGCTACCTCTACCTACAATGTTAATTATTTTGATTCACAATAAATAGTTATTTTAATCTATTCCTGTTTATTATTTTATCTCCTAAAGTGTTCTCGCTGCTGAAGTAAAAAGTTATGTGTGTTACACGAGAGCAAAGTTTTTGCATCTCGTGCCTTTGAATCCCTCGCCACACTCAGGATTCAAAATCAGCACTCGCAGCAAAAAACGACTTTGCTCTCTTGTTGCACAAATAACTATTATAAAATAAATTCAGGTTACACATTACCCAAACCATAAAAAACAATATTACTTTCAAACTACTTAAGATATTTGTATAAACAGACTATTTTACTATCTATAATTCTATCTGTGATTTCAAATATTCATATTTTCGTTATTAAAAATAAATATTCCCTATGAAAGTGAACGGCGGCGTCGCGTGAATGCGACGCGCATTTATAAGGCCAAGGTCAACAGCGATTACCCGACTCTTAAGGTATTATTTGTTTAGCATAAGCAAAATCAGCCCTTAATGTAGTGCGCGGGTAGTAAACTACCACGCGGGTCCAGTGCGGGATGTCGCTTGTGTTTGAAGTTTCGATTCTAGGACATGCCGGTTTCCGCACAATGGTTTTCACACTGGTAATGGAATAGTTTATATACAAGTAAAGTGCCTACCCTACATTTTTTTAGTCGCAGCCATTACCACTGGGCCAACACTGCTCCCTTGCTGCGGTGTATGAAATACCCAGAACGTTTTTTCCTAAACTAATTGCTTTTGGGAAAATTATATTGCTGCCAAAACATTAGTAGGAACTTGATTTCCAAATTAATGTTGATCAAATGCCTATAACAACTGTGTGCGCAGTAGGCAGCGAAGTAGCAACAGCCAGGCTGCGGCCGGGATATTGAGAAATTCTTGGCTTCCTAGGGCGTTGGCTCTCATTAGACATTATAGTATGTTAATTAGCGAAAGGCGTTCCCGTTAACCCGCAATAGTATAGCGTGCAAACAACAATATTACCATAAAAAAAAAAAATTGATACTTAAAAGAAACACTGTACACGCGCACTTGTCGCACTTATCTTTCTACGTTGGACGATAAGTGCGCGTGTACAGTGTTTCTTTTACGTACCTATCAATTTATTTATTTTTTTTTTATGGTAATGTTTTTGTTTATTTTTTTTTATTAATTAACAAACGAACTGACAGCGACAATCCAATGTTTGTCCCAACCCTATGCGTATCAGGGCAGCATTAGCGATCGGCACAAAGTGATCGATAGACGACACACATATTCGGGAGTGCGCGGGAGAGAAACGTGTTGTTTCTTTATACATATACAATATAATTGTTATAAAGTATTCACAGTTTAATTTCAAGACCTTTTATGTTGGATTGTCTGCCGTAGCCAGACTGCTTAGTGCGCGCCTTTTTTGTTCCCGGGTGGAAAATCCTCATGGATGTCCTCCGCCCTGGGGGGAAGTCTGGCAGATTCATACTGACTAAAAACCGACCCCGGTGTTCCCCTCCCACAGTTGCACCGGGGATCATGGGATCTAGTGCGACTTCCTCGATCCGCGAGGGGCGCGGAATACTACGCGCCGCCACCACGGGGCCTGCTGTGTGCGTCTATTTAGGGGAGCTGAAAGAGGACGTTGTCCGCCCTCCGCCGATACTCGGAGCGCCTGCTGCGGGCAGGGTGAGTGGAAGAGATCTCCCGCTCCCTTTCTGCAGCCTCCTTCTCCGACATGACTGTTTCGCAGAAGGATACCACCGCGCCCCAGGACTCCTGGCTGCCGACCATGGAGTCGACCACGGCTGGCAGCGGCAGGTCACTGCCTACTCCTGAGACGAGGGCACGGCGCGGCTTTTAAGCGGCACACTCTGCCAGCGTATGCCGCGCCGTGTCCTCCCGGCAGCACTAGTACGCGCCTGCCCTAACACACATTTTCATTACCTATTAAAATTTTCCGCTGAAATATAATATTGCTTGCTTATTTTATCTTTAATATACTTACTTTACTTTATTTATATCACTTCCGTTACGAAGATAATAAGAAAAAAATAACATATTTCAAATTAATAAAAATTTTAGATAATGTTCGTGGTTTTCAGAGCATCAGCAGTCAACACCCACTATGTATTCGCATAGCAGGTTTATTTCTACAAAATTAATGTTTGTACATTCCCCGCATTCGGGTTTTTTATAATGATTATAAAGGCCATCATCATGTCTGCCTTTGCAAATAGGTAAACAACTGCTATGTCATTTTTGCAAATTAGTAACTCTGCATGACTTGATAAAATTATGGAGCCTAATCCCAAGATCTTTTTATCCTTAAATAAATAGGTACCTACGTCAAAATCACCTTTGCCAAATCCGATAAGCCTTTCTTTCTTTAAATACATAGAGAAAATATTGAAATGCATATACTAAGAGATTGCGGCCATGCTTCAGTATCAACGGCCACTGTCAGACAAGTTATCGATGGCTCTTAAATATTATTTATGGTCGTCTCAGCCGGCTTCGCTCCTAGTACCGTCTCTCCTTCTATATTTGCGCAAACACTTACGGCCATCTTTGATTTATGGCGCCCTGGTAGTTTTTGTGAAGATTCTTTACAGTTTTGAACAAAGTAGATGGACTTTTCTTGTTTTACAGTTCCTCACTTATTTGTATACAGAATCTAAGTAGATACGTAGGTAGCATTTTTCTTAAAATACTTATAATTCAATCAATTAACTCAGCCTATCGCTGTCCACTGCTGGGCATAGGCCTCTCCCAAGCTGCGCCACAACATTCTGTCCTTCGCCTTCCGCATCCAGTACCACCTTTTTAAGGTCGTCGGTCCATTTAGCTGAGGGGCGTCCCATACTACGCTTGCCGATACGCGGTCTCCACTCCAGGACTCGTATGCTCCACCGGCCATCAATCCAACTTACAATTAACCTTCGCCAAATTAAAAGTATACCAAGTAAGTCAAGAATTAAGCAACATATTCCTGTATAAGTAACAAGCAAAAACCAATAAACAAAATTGCTTTTTCATCTGATTACAGCTAAAAAATACTGAAAATTTCACGAAGCTCACAAACTTTTCAATCACGACACAACTCTGAACTGTCATTAGAACTTTTCATCGAAACATTAATTATTACTACGTTTACTTTGAATAACATTTACGCTAAAAGCTTTTTTCTCCACATTGATACAAATGGGAGTCGTCTGCTCATCGAAAGCTGGACATAAATCAAGGGTGGGAATGGGATGCATCGTTTGTTGAACGTCCAGTCTAATAAACGATGGATTGTTGATCGTTGGTCATCTCGATCAAGTCCATCTGGGGATGTTTCCATAAACAAGGGTACAAATAGGGAAGATATAACTTGCATTGTTTTGTTTCACAACAGTTTCATGTGGTTACATGACTTTATTTGCTAATGGAGAAACTTTTAAAGGTGCCATTAAAAGGGTATTTTCAGTAAAGATATAATTTAGAAATGGTGTAGGAGTCGCAGAAACATTGTCAATTTTAAAACTTAAAACCTAATCAATTAGTGTCATCCTATAACATCTATTATGTCAGAAATAACAACATCTATTATGTCTTGTGTCAGGAATAAAATATTCATTAGAGACGTATTTTTCTACGCCTAACGTCCCAAATGTTATGAAATGTACAATGAATTCTTCTGCTTCCGTTCCAAGTTCGTTTAGCTACGCTCAATTTGTTTCACCCAATTCATTCTCTACTGTCAGCTATCACAATATAATTACTGGCTTAATTAATTTCATACTAATTATTACACATGATGCATATATATGACGTAGTCATTCTTAATACGGTATTACACCCAATTTTGAAAAGTGTCTCAATTAAATTCTATAGTGCTAATATGCCACTAAAAAAACACAATAATTTTATTCAATCAATAAGTGCCTTTTATATGCATTTCAATTTTAAATTTTCAAATTTCGCGCGTAGTTTGACGAAAACGTCGGACGCAGTGGACGCCATATTGCTCTGTGGTGATAACGTCAGTTGGCCTTGTAAACAAATGCGCTGATATTTTGTATTGATTACCTATGATATATAATTTAAAATTAGTTATTATTCTACGTATTGTTAGTGTGCTGTTAATTCTATACGCCGATCAGTTGACTAACTATGAACTATAACTAACATTTTCCGACTGCTTTTTTGTCTAAACTATCACAATAATATATTTAAAGATTTTTTCTCATATAGAGTAAAATACCATATTGACAATCCGGTATATTGAATAAACCTGCACCTGTGTGACTGCAGTTATTAGCCAATGGTCTAAAGGAGACGAATTACAACAGAGGTCAGATACAGGAAAATACATACCATGGGCAATCCCCAGTTAACTTCACGTTCAATGACCGTGATAATAATCATTTTGTTGTACACCGTAACCGCTTATTACGCATATTCTCAGAAAATGAGTACGCGGGAATCGAGCCCTGATTAAGTTGTTACAGGGATTTTCTTCGTCCAGCATCTTTCATGAACATGTCATTATTGGTACTAACTGTGCAATGCTAAAGTTGCCCCCTAATCGTGTAACTATCACAATCTGAATAAGTGAATTAGCAATATACTTCAAAATCATTCAAATTGTGGTTGATAGATATCTGATATATATATATATATATATATATATATATATATACAGGGTGGAATTTTGTAATGCCACATTTTTTTAATACCTGGATTGGTACAAACGGCACAATCAGATGGCCTGCGAGATCGCCAGATCTCACCCCATTAGATTTTTTTTTGTGGGGATATGTAAAAAATCAAATTTACATGAAATCTTATGCGAATGACAACGAGTTGAAGTTCAGAATACGATTTATAATATTTACCACAACACTTTATTAAAGGTTACTAGAAATGAATTCGTTAAAAGAATAAATTTGTGTATCCAAGAGAATGGAGCCCATTTCGAGCAACTAATTAGTTAGTTTACCATTTTTTGTAAATAATTAAATTAATTTAAGATTTCCTGGTTTTCCTTTCATTTAATTTATCATGTTTGTTAGAGAGATTTCATCCTTATAATTGACGCTAACGATCGATGCAATAAAAGTACAGGGTATAATTTTTTCAGATTTTAGCCGGTTCGATTCCCGGGTGTGGGAGAAGAGAATTTTCGAAAATCTTTGAATGCAGTTTGCTTTCTATTCAAAAATAAAGGAATGTTTCCTTTGAGTAAAATTTTCTATCTGCAGTATTAAGAGTACTTTCCCTCCAGGTGGCATTACAAAATTCCACCCTGTATATCAACCACAGTCTGAATGATTTTGAAGTATATTGCTAATTCATTGCTTCAAATTTCAAAAATGTGTCTGCTCAACAACGTGAAAAACGCAATGAATGTTGATGAACGATTGTTGTCAAAATGATACCCATTCTGGTAATGGCATTTTTTTGATTGGGGGAAAACTAGGCAAAGTTTTGAAGAAGATGTAGGTACATGTTTATATTTTTGTTTCTTACATGATTTACATGATTTTGGTGTTGATAGTAGCAATAAAAATCCAGCACAATACGTCATAGATTTAGAACATTACAATTACAACAAGATTTACCTACAATATGCAAGCGTTGTCTTTTGTCAGATCACAGGACATTATCAAATACAAAACTTTAAGATGCTTTGCCTGGACGAGTCCTCCTAAACCTAGACGAAGAGCTAGTCAAGATCAAAATCAATTTTATATATTTCCAATACTAAAAATTCACCGAAAATAAAATAAAAACATTACCATCTACAAACTCTCCGCCTCGAATCACTTAGCTCGGTGTCTCGAAGCAACGGAACCAAAGGAAATAGGAATCATTATTTAACGTCAATGTTTAACTAGATTGCCTCCCGCAAATGGCCCGGTAATGATTCCCGCCGATTGCGGCCCGCAATGTAAAGCTAACAAGTAAATTAACTTCGAGAGCTATTTGATTTTATCGGTGAAACTTGTTTTATTATGTATTTAAAAGGAATTTGTTTGGTAAAAAGTTGGTAGTAAGATGGATGACTAATTGAGTTTTATATTTAACTAGCGACCCGCTCCTGCTTCCCACGGGTGCAAACGTGCAAAGCAGGAGCAGGAGATATACCACAGAAATCTCAATGTTTTGACAGATATATCAATTTCAATTCAATAAAAAAAATATGTCAAGTTCCATTTCTGTGGTATATCTAAGATAAGATAAGATATTTTTGAAGGTGCTGGCAAGGAAATCGATCCAATATTCGACATCTTCTCTATATACCCTATGCCAGGTCCTTACCGTCGGACAGCTCTCTACCATTAACCAAGAGCAAATGCAAACAAACACAATACACATGCCACAAACACCACAAACACCCCTCGCGCATCTCATTAAAACTCACCCACACACCCATTCACCCTACACTCACCACTTTAACTCAACGTCAAGAAATATCCCAAATCATAATATATCCTGTAAGTACTGTTTATTTTTATCATTTTTATATTTTTTATTTTATCTAAATTAACTAAATTACATATTAAGCACTTTTTGCATGGAACATCACTCCATTGTGTATCTGGGGAAGGGCGTTGTTAGCTGCGCTACAGTTTATACTTTTGCAGCTATCGTCGTTTTAAATGTTGTACTTTTTTTTTTTGGATGGGAAATCATCAAATACTCGTAACTTCTCCCGCTCTGGGCGGAGCGGGAGGGCGTGTCAGACTCTTACTGACTAAAACTCACCCGTATTCCTTCCGTTGGCTGTGTTGCCAGGGGCCTCGGTAACCCTTTAGTACCTTCCCGCCATCCCGGCAGGCATCGGCCGTAGTGGACCCCTATACTTGTGCTGACGACATCTCTTTGAGGCGCGCGTGGAATACAACGCGCCGTCGACCCGGGCGTGGTCCTTATCGGACGGTGAGCTACCCATTGCTCACCGTCCGCAGGCCCGCGCCTACACGGAAAAAAAGGATCTCTTCAGCGAAGAATATCAATATTCTCAGAAAAATTGTTTCAATCCAAGTAAATATTTTCTTAACGTAAGTAAATGTACTCAATCCAAGAAAACCTGTTTACTCAAATTAAAAATAATAAATACTGGGTTTTTATTCTTGACTTAAGCAAATATTTTTGATTCAAGACTATAATAATCTTAATTGAAGAAAATATCATTAATATTCTTAAAATTAAACTTAATAATTCTTCATTTAAGTATAATGTCTTCGAAGAAGAACATAAAACTAAGACAAAATTTTACATCATTTAAGAATATATTGTTTTCCCCATATATGAATCAATATTTGTCTTGACCAAAAGGATATTGTATTAATTTAAGACATCCTTTTTTCCGTGTACGGTGGCCTGAATTCCTACATGTTGTACTTAGTCTTATGTTATTGTTCCAAAATAAACTTTTTATTATTAAGTATTATTTATTTTGCAAAGTTAGCTTTAGCCAAGTTAAATAATATATGAATGAATGTATTACATAAACGTTCCGGAAAAAATGCTTTAAATGATGGTTGAAACCGCACCAAAATCCATCGTGTAGTTTAGAAGATTTAAACAGTCACACAGACAGACACGAAAAGTGACATTGTTTGAATTTTTTATACAATCGGTGTTGTTTTGTTTAGACAGATTTTTTATAATTCAATTAGACCTCCGAAACTGATTCCAAAGGTTGACTGGTAGAAAATGCGTACGGCATTAAGTCCGCCTCTGTACATTTGTGTACTTTTTTTTTTTTTTTTTGGGGTGGGAAATCATCAAATAACTTCTCCCGCTCTGGGCGGAGCGGGAGGGTGTGTCAGACTCTTACTGACTAAAACCCACCCGTATTCCTTCCTGTTGCCTGTGTTGCGGGGGCCTCGGTGACCCATAAGTACCTTCCCGCGACCCCGGCAGGCATCGGCCCTAGTGGACCCCTACTCTGTGCTGACGACATCTCTTTGAGGCGCGCGTGGAATACGACGCGCCGTCGACCCGGGCGCACGTATGGGAGTGGCGCGAGGAGGCGAAACGCCGGGGCGTAAGTCCGCTGCCGCGGGGAATCGCGGCACAGCGGACGGAGCTCCGGCGGGATCTCATGGCGTCATGGAAAGTACGGTTGTTGCAACCCAGTGCTGGGCACGCCACGATTGCGGCGATAAGTCCCCTCTTTGAGGAGTGGCTGGAGAGGCGCCACGGCGTCCTCACCTTCCGCGTGACGCAGGTCCTCACCGGACACGGCAGCTTCGGGAGGTTCCTGTGTCGGATAAGGCGGGAGGAAACGTCCGGGTGTCACCACTGTGTGGATCGCCTGGAGGACACGGTGGAGCATACGGTGGAGGTCTGCCCGGCTTGGGCAGAGCACCGCCGTGTCCTCGTGGAGGCGATCGGCGGCAGAGACCTCTCGCGTTCGGCCCTGGTTCAGGCCATGGTACGGAGCGAGAGGGCATGGGCAGCCGTCACCTCCTTCTGCGAAGCAGTAATGCTCGCGAAGGAGGAGGCGGGACGGTTGAGGGAAAGGCAAGTTTCGCGCCCTCTCGCCCCTAGCCGCCGCAGGAGACGCCCAGGGCGTCGGGAATCCCGGGCGGATTTCCGGCCACCGTAGGCGCGGGCTTGCGGACGGTGAGCAATGGGTAGCTCACCGTCCGGTAAGGACATTTGTGTACTTAAAGTATTAAATAAATAAATAAATAAACTGAAGGGTATTAACCGGACAAGCACCAAGGTGCCTTTTTAGGATTCCGTATCTCAAAACGGAACCCTTATAGGATCACTCGTGTGTCTGTCTGTCTGTCCCTCTGTCACAGCCGATTTGCTCCGAATCTACTAGAACCGATTAAGTTGGTTTACATATGAATTTCTGTGACCAAAACACGGACGTGTAAATAAAAAAAATAAACTAAAAAAATGGAATAAGGGGTTCTCTTTTGGGGGACAAATTACAAAATTTTAAAAAAGTTTTAGAAACTGTACCGTGTGACACATTAAATTAAATGAAAGGACTTGCCTATAGCAAGGGTCTCCAATACATTTTTTTAATAATTTTAAAATAAATAATAATAATAATAATAAAATGTATTGATCCAAAAATATACAAAGACACAGGTTATATACTAGTTTCATACTAAGACTTAGTCAACTAACCATGGACACAGTTTCACCCTATACAAGGTGTTGTTTTGCATCCTCGTCAAATTTCAGGAGGCTGCTATGAAAGACTTATATGTATAATCAAATAAAATACCTGCTCAATAATTAATACATACTTGTTATTATAGTTATTTATGTTTAGCAGAATTTCAGAATACATCACTTTCACAGAACATAATCACCGCGTTACGTATACGGTAAAAAAAAAATGTGTGTGTGTAAAAGGGCAGTTACAGTGCGGTATCACACGGAACGCGTTTTAACATGCGTGTCCCACACATGCCAATTTCCGAAAATTAGAAAATAGAAAAATAATAAAAATACCCACTAATTTTATTATTGATTCATGTCAAGAATCATTAGCATAGTTACCTCCTTCAATTTGACGAGGATGGAAAACGACACCTTGTATTAATAACTGCCCATGAAAAGAGAATACCAAAAATTATCATGAGCACAAAGCGAATAAAATATAGCAACACATTTTCACTTGCAAAACATAAATTTGAGTAATCAAATTGTTCATTAATATTCCGATATTGCATTCCCAATGGCAACTAATGAGGATTCCAACCGATTTTACTGATCAATATCAATCTATTTTGGTATATAGGTACAGTCACAGACATACATATGTGTAAATTTAGCAAAGTTGCAGTCTTTATTTCAGGTGAAAATCGCTTTTGAATTTTGCTAAGTGTTTACATATTGATGCTCGTGACTGTACGGTCCGTGAGTAATTTGTTGATGTAGAATCTCCGTAGCCAATAAAAAGGTAATGTCTGTCTGAACCTTTATAACCTTTAAGGGTTGCTGTATTATGTAGATTTGTGTATTATAATTCTACTAGCTTTTGCCCGTGGCTTCGCACGCGTAGACTTCGGATATTATCCCACGGGAACGTAGGTACCTACTAACGGCATAAAAAGTATCCTATGTCCTAACTGAGATCATGGTCTACCCATGTGCCAAATTTCATTTAAATAACCGTTTCGGACTTTCCCGCGGCCCCGGCTTCGTGCTCTGTGAAATAAACATTTTCAAACTGTTTCCAGCCACTGGGTTTATGACTTCGAATGATATAGGTACCTACATAGATGCAATAAAATATAAGTGGCCATTAAAGCGCAGATATATGATTTTAGTGACTATTATATCTGTTATTACGCCTTCATATTATTCATGTAAGTTATACAAAAAATCAATGTTAAACTAGAACGTAGATAATTATGTACTCATCAATTCTATAAGTGAATATTTTAGTAATTGTAATAAAATACTTTATGAAATAATTTAGGAAGTAAGGTCTACCCAAAGCATAAAAAACGATATTACTTACAAACTATTTCACTTTGTTTTTTTTATGAACAGGCTGTTTAGTTATCTATAATTTTATCTGTGATTTTTTTCAAATATTCATATTTTCGTTTCTAAAAATAAATATTCCCTATGAAACAGAACGGTTGCGTGGCGTGAGCGTGACGCTCATTTGTATGGGTAAGGTCAACGGCGATTACCCGACCCTTAACACTAGCATCATCAATGTATTCAGTGAGATAATCGCACATACCCAGTTAGGTACTGTAAGTTAATTATAGAATGTCTTTGTGACAATCCATCATTGTAAATCTATCTTCCGATTTTAAATATTTATTTTTATTAAGTAGCCAGTGTCAACTAGCGGCTAGGATGATGCATTATCCTGTACTATACGAGTGTACAGTGTACTATTATCCTGTACGAGTTCGTTGACTAGCTTGTTGGTCTTGTTGGTTGATCATGAGTTCTGGGTTCGATTCCCGGATCGGGCAAAGTGTTATTCGGTTTTTCCATCTGGAATTTTCCAGTAGCAGCCCGGAGTCTGAATTTGTGCCGTGTGGATGGCAATAGGCTCGCCCCCTGTTACATGGGACTTGAACATAACAGGCGAAATGTGGGTGTATTATGGTTGCACCTCTGTCTATCCCTTTGGACAATATAAATAGGTTTGATGTTATGTTTTGTAAATTTGAATTTCGCGGGCTACCCTGGCCCTTTCGCCTTAAGCATAACTGGAAAAATGTGGGTGTATAGGTACACATGATGATGATATTTACTACTGGTTCAGTTACAGTTACGGTACCAAATGAAAAACCTATGACGACAATATTTAAATCTTATTACCTTCCTACAATCACAATGCCTCACTCATATTAAGACGAGTTTCCCACTAGAAAAACCACAAAGAGCTAGTGGTGTAATATACTCGGATAAAATATATAATTGCATTGCCTTTTCCGGTAAAGGCTCCTGCTGGCTTTTTTTTTTTTTTGAGGGTGGGAAATCATCAAATAACTTCTCCCGCTCTGGACGGAGCGGGAGGGTGTGTCAGACTCTTACTGACTAAAACCCACCCGTATTCCTTCCTGTTGCCTGTGTTGCGATCAGCAGGCTTAGCATGACGCTTTCTATTTCTACGAAGAATAGACACATCTCTTTACGCTTTCTATACAAAGTCACATTTCGTTTCTCCATTTTTGACATCGCACCGTAAAAATCCTTCTTCAATCTGTCATTTTGTCTTTCGTTTCTTGGTCTAGGTCCTTTTTTATGTAGAAGGATTTCTACGGTGCGATGTCAAAAATGGAGAAACGAAATGTGACTTTGTATAGAAAGAGCTGTGTCTATTCTTCGTAGAAATAGAAAGCGTCATGCTAAGCCTGCTGCAGAGCGGCGCGACGCGACAGTGCGACGCGATTTTGGTAGAACAATTTCCATGAAGTTTCCAAAGAAATGATTCTACTAAAGTCGCGACGCGATTGTCTGCGGGAGCCTTAAATCTTATGTGGATGACAAGAGAAAACAGGAAAGAACGTCATAAAAAAGTCCCAAGACCACAAACATTATGGAAAACTTATTAAGTATACCTATCAACATCCATTCAATAGGTACCCATAAGTTTTTTTATCGTTCATTTGAAACGGCTTTACTTATTTTTTTTTAAGTGTTCTTAATTCATTCGAAGGTCGAAAAAAAAAATCAAAAAGTTTTTATTTCACATAAACCTACATGGGCACTTATGAAACGTCAGAAGCTAGGTGCACGGTTCTAATTGGTCGTTTCCTATGGAGAAGAGCCGGCAAGAAACTCCACGGTCAATAAGTATATTGATTAATTAATAAGTATATTGAGTATTGAGGACAATCAAGTATTGAAATAGGATCAATCTAAGTTACAAAATGAGATGACGAATTGTCTAGAATCAATTAATCTTTAGCAGGCCTTATGCAAAGTTAAATTGAAATCAAATATCTTTATCCTCTGACTGGTTGTTTTTTTACAATTACAGTTACAGTTCAATTTAGTTATCTGAAGTCAATTAATTCTAGAATTTATTCTAATCTATGATCTCGTAATTTGTTGGAGAAGCTTTTTCGTACAGGTCTCCCAAAGTGATAATGCGCATCTTCGAACGTTCGTATTCCCCGAGCGTCGGAAGACGATATGTGTATAGAGTGGTTAAGTGCATTTTCTTCATGCATAATTTAGTAGAATTACTTACTCTTACGATTCAATGATTCGGGTGTTTCCGGGAATACGATAATTAGCGAAGATCTGCATGCGCATTATTAATTTGGGATCTATAGTTAAAGGAGTTGATAATCAAACAGCGGGGTGATTGTGTATCACACTATCAGTAGCAATGAGTTTCATTTTGACAGTTCAACAACATTCATTGCGTTATTCACGTTATTGAGCAGACACATTTTTCGAACATATGAAGCAATGGATTAGCAATATACTTCAAAATCATTCAGATTGTAATGGGGAAGGTCGGCCAAAGCTTATTGTAGATGGCGTGACCATAGCTAGGTTCCTTCGGCCTACAATAAATTTGACATTTAAGGGTACCAGGATAAGGGGACTCGGGCTTGCGGACGGTGAGCAATGGGTAGCTCACCGTCCGGTAAGGACCAGGCCCGGGTCGACGGCGCGTCGTATTCCACGCGCGCCTCAAAGAGATGTCGTCAGCACAAAGTAGGGGTCCACTAGGGCCGATGCCTGCCGGGGTCGCGGGAAGGTACTTATGGGTCACCGAGGTCCCCGCAACACAGGCAACAGGAAGGAATACGGGTGGGTTTTAGTCAGTAAGAGTCTGACACACCCTCCCGCTCCGCCCAGAGCGGGAGAAGTTATTTGATGATTTACCACCCACAAAAAAAAAAAAGGGGACTACAGGAGCTAAACGCAAGTTTTATAAGTTATAAAATGCCTAAAAGTATATGATCCACTGCAGTAAACGAAATCAGAAAAATATGTGATATTCTTCAGGATATATGCTAGGTATATAGTGTGTTGAAAACATAATAGAACTTATTTGATATGATAGAAAAAAATCACGAAGATACCTCTAAAAATGTCTTTTAACGATTAAAAACCATGCTAATACACATGCAATCATTCTGATTTTTTTTGTCAGATTATTCTAGAAGCAACATAATAGCGTCTTACTTTTTGTATCCATTCAATAGATTTTTTGTTAATAGATAATTGCTTCATATTTTGCAATAAATTACCAGCGTTGTGTCATCGCGCTTCTCTTTCTTTTCTATGCAGTCCGACAGTGACAGCACATTAGCTGTTGTCAGCCTCTTATTCACTTTCTTCAAAATTCTCTCGAATAGCTTTAAGCCACAATCTGTTAAGTCTTTCGGAGAATGACAGAATCCAATTTTCAAGCATTTCGGAACATAAAAAAGAATCTTTTTCGCAAAAATAAATAAAAACCACTTCTCGCCTTGCATTATTAGCTGGTTTTCGGAACTAGCTATGACAGCGCCATTTTGACAGTTGCCTTCTCCATTAATAGTGTGTTACGCAATTGGGATGCTGGTATTGTTGAACGGACTGAAAATAGTTTATTATTGACGCCAATTTCCCGCAGTGTACCTGTGTAACCTACGTTTTTCTGCTGAAATAATGATGATAATTGATGACAATATGATTTCGACTTTGACTTTGACAGGTGACAAGGATCTTACATAGTTCGAGTGCTTTTTAAACAGCATCTGTCGTGAAAATTTGAGAAATTTTGTCATTTTTAGGGTTCCGTACCGCAAAAGGAGAAAACTGAACCCTTTAAGGATCACTTCGTTGTCCGTCTGTCTGTCTATCTGTCTGTCAATTTTTCAAAATCCTTTTTCTCAGGAACGCGTGGAAGTATCAAGTTGAAATTTATATCAAACTAGCTGCTGCCCGCGGCTTCGCCCGCGTGGCTTTTCCTAAAATAAAAGTAGCCTAAGTTACTCCTTACGTTAGTGAAAGTCCCGTCAAATTCGGCCCAACCGTTTCGGAGATTAACCGGAACAAACAAACAGACAGACGGACAAAAAATTTAAACATTGATTTTTTTATGTACCGTATTTTTTTATACTTTCACATGCATTTAGTAAAAAGCTATTATTTTGAGATTACAACCAGACACTTCAATTTTATTTATTTGTATGTATACGAGTATGTACGAGTACCTAGGTCTACAGTCCGCTGGAGCTCTAACAAATCAAGCTACTAAGTCATCGCAATAAAAAATACGACATATTTTGATACTCGCAAATAAATCAAAACCTATAGGGTACTTGCCGTTGACCTAGAATCATGGAGGCAAGAAGCAAAGTCTCACAGCACAAGTAAAGAAAAAAGTCCAAAAATCGTTAATTTGTAGTTTAATCACATTAAAAAAAAACATTTTTTTCGATTCAAAACTTACATTTGCAATTGGAGAATTGACCGTAGAGTAGGTATACCGATGTATGGGAGACATTTTTTTCAACTACAATGGTAATTTTTTTAACTACGGAACCGTCCATTGTACATGGTTCCACACGCACCTGGCCTTTTTTTTACAAATATGTTGCATTGTTAAAGTAACCATGCTTGGGGCCTTTGTCAGTTATATTAAATAGGCTTCAGGCGTGGTAACTTTAAGATAATGTACTTGTTCTACCTCACTACGTTATCCTTAAGACACATATCAGCTCCTAATCTCAAAAACAGACAAAATATATTCCAAAAACAACGGCTCCCCAATTACTGACGGCATCAGGTGGCAAGCCGAGTGCAATTAAAACAAAATATCACATTCAGGGGTCGGTTTTAACACCTTCCACCAACCTCCACCAGCCTCCACCACCTCAATCTTCTTTACTTTATTGCAGCATAAAGAAACCTAACGTTCTAAATGCAACGTAAATCGTTTATACGGTCGTGTGTGCTTCCAGACATAAAAGGGAATTAATAAGGCCATTTCGGAGAGCGATTCAGCAGACAGATATCCAATCTCATACTAGAATAAAGCTCCCAAGATATATAAGGATATATTGAAAGTTATCGATTTTCAAACTCCGATTTTGTGTAGTTCTAAGTTTTATTGAAAACAGAATTGAATGGGAGCCGTTTTATATTTCAGTTCTTAGACGTAAATAGGAATTTATATCGCGATTCTACCACACATGTAGTTGGGTCGTATCGCAAGCTCATTGGTTTACTATTTTATTTGGTACCATTAGTTTTTATACATAACTTTGTAGCCAAGTTTTGTTAACTTTTATTACTTTTATAATAGTTATTAGATCTTTTTATTATTTTTCAAGCTGAAACGAATGAAAATGCTGAAAAGCTGAAAAAGCTTGCGTTAGCACGTTCGTATAACTCAGCAGCAGACACAGATTGAACTTAGATAAAAAACCTTGAAGACTGGAAGCGTCTTCTCCCGCGTGTAGATCGAAAATCATCCCACGGGAAAGTTCTACCGAGATAAAACGTATCATATATTCAAACCTCTATCCTCTATTCGTGTGTTAATTTCATCCAAATCCGTTCATTCGTTTAGGTTTGGAAATGTAACAGACAGACGGATGGACAGAGCAGTGGTAACGACCGCGACTTACGAGTTGTACGTCGTAGGTTCGCACCCAGACAGACACTTTACTTTGTGTAAATAATTTCATCACCACTGCTCTCAAAACGGTGAAGGAAAACATCGTGAGGAAACCGGCATGTCCTAGAACCATAAATTCGAAAACAAGTGACATCTACCAACTCGCACTGGGCCCACGTGGTGGATTACTGTCCACTCCCGCTCACAGAGAGGAGGCCTGTCCCAGCTGTGGGAACGTTATAGGCTGATTATGTGTTAATTAGATAGACGGACACACCGACAGACATAGTTACTTTCGCATTGATAATGTTAAGGACGTAGGTCGACATGACAAAATATGACTAAAGAACCTCCTTTAGTCCAATTGGGTTTTGGTGGAGGTTCAATTGGGTGATTATTGCCAAATGCTTGCACTGACTGGACAGGTCCACTCAAATTTGTGTGGTTCTTTCCTCAAAAGACCATTTCAGACATGTATCTACATGGTCCTCACATGATCTGACCAAGATTATGTCTGGACTTTAAAAGAGACTTTGACCCTTGAGTTTGTTTCGCCATTTCTTCTCAGGGGTAGTCAGATAGGAAATGTCAACTACATCTAGCTTATTTTTTTATATGACGTGTAAAAGTGATACTCATATCCTATTTACAGAATAAACAATTTCATTTCATTTAATTTCAATTCAATTAAAATCTCTAAGTAAATTACAAAAAAAATCTCATCGAGATAAGTGAACCTTAACTTATTTGTAAACCAACGCTTAAACCTTCAAAAGTCCATCCCTCACTTTGTCTACACCTCGAAAATCAACCAAAACGCTTATTAGGATCAAATATTAATAAACGTAGCACTTGCCAAACCAATTTACTAGCTGTAAACCGTAGACTCATTGCTAAAGTAAATCGTAAGGCGCTATCTCTGATCCGAGGTGAAAATGTTCTTAGTAAGGCGAAATTCAAATGTGGCGTTTTATTGGCACTAACTATAAAAATAAAGTAAAAGTAAAAATCCACCCCTCGGAGCTCAGTAAATACGGACACTTAGATTTGCCCATCAAAGTTTCGGGTACTCAAAAATCCATTTGAAAAATACACGTTATATAACTTAAGGCTTTGGCACATTGTTTTGTTTTAGTTGGTATACGTGATGCGGAAAAGTTTTGATCATCTTTTTTTGTTAGCTTATTTACTGTTTTTTTAATGTATAATCAGCCTATAATGTTCCCACTGCTGGAAGACAGGCCTCCTCTCTGTGAGAGGGAGTGGGCCGTAATTTACCACGCGTGGCAAATGTGGTTTGGTGGTAGATGTCACATGTCTTCGATTTTTTAGTTCTAGGACATGCCGGTTACCTCGCGATGTTTTCCTTCACCGTTTTGAGAGCAGTGGTGATGAAATAATATTCACAAAGTAAAGCGCCTGCCTGGGTTCGAACCTACAACCTACAACTCGTAAGTTGCGGCCGTTACCACTGGGCCACCACTGCTCTAATACAGGTAAGTATGTATTACTTACTGACTGTTATTAATATGATTTACAAGATAGAACATTTTAACGTTTTAATTCAAGTATACTCCATTTATTAGCTAAAGCATTAGAAAATAACAACAGTTAGCATTTCTTTTTTGGGTGGGAAATCATCAAGTAACTTTTCCCGCTCTAGGCGAAGTGGGAGGGTGTGTCAGACTCTTACTGACTAAAACCCACCCGTATTCCTTCCGTTGCCTGTGTTGCCAGGGATTCCGGTGACCCTTTGTACCTTCCCGCGACCCCGGCAGACAACAGTTAGCATAAGCATAACCAGCCTATAATGTTCCCACTGCTGGGACACAGACCTCCTCTCTGTGAGAGGGAGTGGGCCGTAATCCACCCCGCGGGCCCAGCGCGTGTTAGTATTACAACAGTTATTGTGTATTATTGTTTAAATGAAACTTTCGAGATTTTTTTTTAATGTAAATAACATAATGGTAATAACATTTCTTTGTATTTATTGTAAAACAACGAAGTATAGATAACGTGAAAATCCCGAAAAGATTTTCACTCAAGTTATCAACACAACACGACGAGACGGCTACCTACACTCACGCACACATGACTATCATCCCCATGTTATATCAAATATGAAATGCACGAATTTTACCTCCACCAAACATACATATCTACCTACCGGATCCACATGTAACCAGACGAAATTGCATTACGTGAACCTGAGACTCGACACAACACTGCGCTTTGTCGCACAATGTGTCCACGCCCTTACCGTCTGCACAAGTACCTACATAGGAGAATTGGCCATTCCAAAAGGGTGCGTTTATACGAGAGTCATCAGCGGATAGCTTTTATCGTAGTTAAAATCTAAGGTGGCATTAGAATTACGATTTTACGACCAAGGGTTTGGAACTTCAAATAATATAATGTAAATAGTCC
This sequence comes from Atethmia centrago, assembly GCA_905333075.3. Taxonomy (NCBI): domain Eukaryota; kingdom Metazoa; phylum Arthropoda; class Insecta; order Lepidoptera; family Noctuidae; genus Atethmia; species Atethmia centrago. Next base: position 11,442,313 of record HG995377.1, on the reverse strand, counting down.
TTCAGTAGGTACCAACGGCTTAAACTGTGTTTTTCCTGACTGTTTTGTAAACAAATATAGCGTAGGTAGTGGTTTCGAAGCAGTTTTCGATTTAATTTATATCTCATGCGTTTCTCATAAATATTATTAAATTCTTACAAAACTAAAACGTGTGATTGGTGCGAAAACTCGTGATTCTGACACCTTGTTTGTTTACTCAATTGGGCATGCAAGGGAAAACACACTGTACTCCTAAATGTCAACATTTTAACTAGGATATTAGCTATAAATCTGTGTTATTGTATAATATATGTATTATTCCCATATTCCTCATTTAACTGCTTTGCGGTTAGTTTTAATCACAAGTCGTAACCGTTTACAGAAGCAATAATAATTTCATTTTGGTTATGTTCGCGACGGGGATCAAAACGTAGAATTAATGTTCTGCGTGAAATCTTGTTTGCATTCACGTTAAATGTGTTTGTTAACTAGAATGTTATGCTGTTTTCGTTATAAAATCTAGCTACAGTTAAGCTTCTAAAATACTAAAACTTACTGTTTTGATGTTATGTTTGAATAATAAAGACTTGTATAATCCTGCTTTGTTATAGATCTATCTATTTTTAATTCGTGATCGTAATTACTTTAAAATTAAATCTTTACACTGGCATCGAGATTTTGCGGGTCTAATTTTCTTATTCAAGATATTAAATCAAGGCGTGGATCGCTCACAGCTTCTATCATCAATTCATATTAATACGCCCTGGTCATCAGGTAGACTTACGTAATTATAAGCCTTTTGCTCCTGGTGGCCGCAAAACCAAATACGGGACTAATGTCCCTCTTTCCTATATGCTCAGAAAGTGTAACGACATCTTTCATGATTGGGAGTTCGACATATTTTCAGGCAGCATCACTAAGTTTAAAAGAGGACTGAATTATATGTAATTTTTGTTCAGTAATGTTTATTTTTATCATTTTTTTGTGTTTTGTATTATGCTTTTAGTTTGTTATTTAATTAAATCTTATTTAATTTAATTCAAATTAATTTTAAGTACAAAAGATTATTGATATTAGTTCTAATAACATTGTTATCCATCTTTATATTAATTATTATTGTACAGTGAGATCTAAATAAAATGCTGTGCTTACCTTTAAATTAGATGCATGTAATGCTATTGTATTTGTAAATAATATGTTTGCTTAAATAAATAAATAACTGCATCGACGAACCTATAGAAAAATAATAAACACACAGATAAAGTTGCCACTGGATCATACCTCAGTTCGTGACGGTCTCGGTGTAGGTTCTTAGTTTCTAATTATAGAAAAGCAGTCATGCATTTCAAGGTTGTACCCTTAACCTAATTAAATTAAGAATTCAAAGTCCACTACGCGTCATTCATCGGCATTTCCTAACCCTACGGCTACACGGTCGCGATAACGCGAACTAAATTTCGCGCGCTCTCTGATGTGCAGCGAGACGTCGATCGGTATGCGACAGAGAGCGCGCGAAGTGGAGTTCGCGCTATCGCGAAAATGTAGCCGTAGAGTAAGAAATAAATCTACTATAATGCTACTGTACACATTGTCGCAATAAAGCGAACTACACTTCGCGCGCTCTCTGTTGTGCATCGAGAAGTGGCGCTGTGTGTGTGAAAGAGAGCGCCCGAATGTAGCCGTAGCATTAAGAAAACACTACCTATCTTCTTGCTTTTCCGCACCACTGTACAATTTCACAATCAAACGACTGACTCTGCACTACATTTTACCATTTAAAATTACTATTGCCCCACCTAGAAATAACGATAATATCATAACCGTTATTTCTAAGTATTTCTAAAAGTTTATTACAATATTCATATTGTGTACTTTGACAGTTGACAGCTGCCTTGGTCTAGTGGTTGCAAGCGCTACGGCTGAGCATGAGGTCCTGGGTCCGATTCCCAGATCGCGCAAAGTGTTATTGGGTTTTTTTTATCTGGAATTTCTCAGTAGCAGCCCGGAGTCTGGATGTATGCCCGGTTGATGGCAATAGGCTCGCCCCCTATTACATGGGACTTCAACATAACCGGCAAAATTTGGGTGTACTACAGGTACACCTCTGCCAAACCCTTCGGGAAAAAAGGCGTGATGTTGTGTTATGTTTATGTAATGCACTTTGACAGTGAATATTATAAATCGGTATGAAAATGATACTTTAAAAAAAAACACAGAAATCACGATAATATTTACCTATTCATCAATTCAGAATTCATTTAATTTCAAGTTACTAACTATACCTACTAACCCCACAAACCTTGAACCAAGTCCATAACGAATCAAAACAATTTAAAACGTAATTTAATACGGAAATTCTATTTGTCATACAAAATGTAATTCGGTTGCGCCTGCCAGATATTGCGTAGCAAGCAGTAGCAATGCGTCGTATGATGTCATCCTGCAGGGGTTGTGAGATGACGTCATTTTTATCCCCTGCTGCGAGGGTAGTAAACTATCGGGTCATGCCCTAATAATAATTAAAATATTTTGTTACGAAATTGTTACGTAACTGCAATAAATGGTGTAGTGTTATATAAGTTTTCACTTTCGGATTGTTTTTAGTTTCCTCTTTTTTCAATATATATTACGATATAAAAAGTACTTGAGCGAGAAAAATACATAATAATAATTATAAATAATAATTCTTATGTTTTTTTTTCTAACGCTGACTTCTTCGCTTGACATAAAATCGAAATAAACGTTTTTTCAACGAGTAAAAGTAAGTACTACGTAGTTTTAAATCTGAAATATAGTTTAAAGTGCCGTTTAAGTGCTTTTTATGAAAATAATATATTATCGTTGAACTGATGAAAACTTACGGTTTCTGCGAATTTCAGCATTACTTTGTGATAATGATTTTTCAAAATAATAAGTATCTTAAAATAATACGTTTTATCTTTCTATTGTGCACTTAAACAAAGCAACTGAAAAGCCTTTAAAAACCATTCAATAGACTGCGCCCACAAAAGTTACATGTTGTAAAAATAAAATTCTGCTATAATGAAAACTAAAGGCGTTGGAGACTCAGAGAAAAACTACCTCGAATACTCTGTGTGAGGGTCCGAGCTCAATCAGACAGATTAAAGTTTCTTTCAAAGCATCTGATAAGCTTGCCATTAACGTTGAACAACTATTTATACTTGTAAATGTATGTACCGATCTGTTTGTGTCGGTTTGTGCAACTTCTCAACATCTTTCTGACTGACTACAATGCAAAAGTTTAAAAAAATTTAAATAAATACTTTGCGTTTGAATTTTTTGCGTTTGAGATTCTTTGAAAGCATCTGATAAGCTTGCCATTAACGTTGAACCACTATTTATACTTGTAAATGTATGTACCGATCTGTTTTTGTCGGTTTGTGCAACTTCTCAACATCTTTCTGACTGGCTACAATGCAAAAGTTTAAAAAAAATTAAATAAATACTTTGCGTTTGAATTTTTTGCTATTAATTTCAAAGATTATGACTTAATATTAGGAAGTTTTGGAATGTCCTGTTTTGTTAATGAATTAAATTCACATTTTACATTCGTCGTGGAAATATAGAAAACCGGCCAAGTGCGTGTCGGACCACGTAGTTGGAATGAATTTATCCCTAGACCAAACTTAACATTGTAGTTGAAAAACATGTTCCCTCCTACATTCCAACTGCAAACGTAAGTTTGCACGCACAATATTGAGATATTTACCGTGCTATTTTAAAACCATAGGCTTATATAGGTGCAAAACCTATAAGTAATCTATAAGTAAAGAACAATTTTCTGTATTTTTTCAACATTGTACACGGAAAAAAAGGATGTATTAAATTAAGACGATATCCTTTTGGTCAAGACAAATATTGATTCATATATGGGGAAAACAATATATTCTTGAATGAAGTAAAATGTTGTCTTAGTTTTATTGTCTTCTTCGAAGACATTATACTTGAATGAAGAATTATTAAGTTTAATTTTAAGAATATTATTTCTCTCTTAGAATATTTTCTTCAATTAAGATCATTATTGTCTTGAATCAAAAATATTTGCTTAAGTCAAGAATAAAAACCAAGTATTTATTATTCTTAATTTGAGTAAACAGGTTTTCTTGAACTGAGTACATTTACTTACGTTAAGAAAATATTTACTTGGATTGAAACAATTTTTCTGCGAATATTGATATTATTCGCTGAAGAGATCCTTTTTTTCCGTGTAGGCTCAGTAATTTCGGAGATAAAGGGGAGTGGTCAATTTTCATCAATTTTCTTAAATAACTTTAAAAGCATTTGTTTTTAAATTATAAAACAAGTATAACTTCTATATGTGTACCTATGTGCCAAATTTCATTTAAATCCGTTCAGCCGTTTTAGCGTGAAAGCGTAACAAACAAACGAACAAAATTACTTTCGCATTTATAATATTAGTTAGGATATTAGAGAATTATAATCATTACAATCCTTGTAAAATGCCATATTTTCATGAAATAGTCATTCTATCGGGCAATTTGAACTTAGAGAGTTGTATTGATGATTTCAATGATTATAATTCTCTAAATACATATTTATTACTGGCGCGTCTATTTTTTTATTACAATTCAACTGCAAACTCAGCTGCAAATATAAAAAAAAACGTTAGAAAATTTGAATTTCCTTAGTGCTTTCGAGTACTTTTTAACTTAGTGCCGAGATTTCTAAAATAACCATTACAGGCTCAAGTTACTTACTATGTTTCAGTTCTAATAACTTTATTGTGTACAATTTTATACCTAATGATGTAGTAATGCAGTAGGATGTTGTAAACGATCAGTAATTAATGTTCGACTTTCATAATAAATCAACTATATTATGGTCTGACGTAAAAATGTGTTGTCATGTCATTTATAATAAGTTTTTAAATATTGAACTAGAAGAATAATCTGTTGAAATTGTATAATTATCCGGTTATAAATATCCGGTTTATAAAATGATTTATTTTTCTTCCTTAATTTCTGAATGCAATAATTATATTATGGTATAACATTCTTATTTATATTAACGTTTTATTCTTGTAATGTTCTTGCTTTGGATAATGCTTTTTTAAATATTAATCTAAATTAGCAAAAAGGCTGCCAAGCTAAAATGGGATTAGTCTGGTCAGGTCAGCTGCATACATAGTGACTGCTGAGCAAGTCTCCACACGGTGGGTGCCGTGGAGGCCAGCGAAATTCAAATTTTCGTAGGTTTTTTGGATTTTCCAGGCCAGTGTCAGGTTGTTTCTTGATCAAAATATGATTCGCGACCATAACAAATACGTATTTACAAAATTATATTCTCTAAAAGCATTAATACATCTCTCTAGGTTAAATTTGTCCCATAAAACTTTCCATAAGGCTCATAACTAAAAAAAATACTAAATTAAATGCTAGGCAACACCGTGGCAGATAAAGAAGATGGAGGCATGAACAAGACTCCTACCGAAGGGACTGGCCCACAATGGCGCAAGACAGACGTGAACATAAAAATGAGAGGGAGACCTTTGCCCAGCAGTGGGACACTACGGACTAAATAGATCAATATATAGAAAATAGCGTTATTTACAAAATATGCGACGCTCGGCACTGTGATAGTCTTATTGGGCATTTTGCTGTCATAGAAGGTAGAAAAGAGGCAAAATAAAAGGAGGCTACTGCCTATCCTACTGTAGATATGTCTGTGTGTGGAAGCTACTATTACAAATATTTAATGTTACCCCAGTCGATTTAACCAAATACAATGATTATGTATGAAATGCAACTAGCTACTCGTATCAAAATAATATAGACACTGAATAAAAGCATATTATAAAATGCATAAAAAAAACCGACGAAAAAAGAAACTGAGAAGCAAAAAGTAATCCTTCAATGTTACTAAGCTCCTAAATTTATGTAAATTACTAATTTTTAGTCGGCGCCAAACAAACAATCAACGTAGATCAATTAACGAAGTTCAATCCAACTGTCATTATTTTAATTGGCGCCTTTATGTTTGTTTGGCGCCGACTCAAAATTATAAATTTGCATTAATTTAGGAGCTTAGTAAGACTGAAGGTATATTACTTATTTGCTTTTCAGTTTCTTTTTCGTCAGTATTTTTGTTTTGTTATTTGTTTTACTCTTTTTAGTTTCCTTTTCAAACAAAACGTTATTTATTTATTTAGGTCTACAATCACTGCTTACACTACTAACATATTTAATAAAATCATGAAATTAAAACTTAATACAATGGAACTGTTACTTAACGGTAAATACCACATTACCAAAATGTAACTTTGTTAATTGACAGCTTGGGTACATGTCAAGTTTACAAGCAAACTTAATACTAAGGAAAAAATATGCTAAACATAAAAGCATCATAAAGGCTTCATAACAAATCAAAGAAACAGTTATAAATTTTAGATTTCTACTTAGTTAGGGAATCATAGTGTAAATCGATTAGACAGCTACAACTACTTAAAACCTAACAAAACCAAGCTTATGGACAGTTAGATTCTAATACCGTTCTTCTCTGTAGAGAACAAAGAGGAGTAATAGGTTTACGTGGAATTCATGATGGCGAAATTTAATGAGTGCGAACAGGAGCGGCGAATCAATTATTCCTTCAAAAATGTTAGATACAAATATTGGGTCAATTAAATCATCTTCATCGTTCGTCATCTTCGGTTCTTCGTTTTTCTAAAGTGTTGAAAAAATTTAATTTATTTTTTATAAGAACGTGGTTTTTAAGCTATACCAACAGATAAAGCTAGATGCAAAACGAAGCGTTTTTGAACGCGTTCTAGACGCAAACTATTTGTAGCATAGTGCGGCCGCCACACCACACTACAGTATTCTAAACTATTATAAAGTACACTGTCTTATGACAAAAACCCAGCATTGTTGACGCTTTTTTTTATGTTATGTGGTCTAAGTGTGGTGCAAACAGAACTTTCGGAGTGCCGAAAACAACTAGGAATGTCATTAATGAAATAGTTCAATAAAATTGGCCCCAGGTGTAAGCATTGTGGGACTCCAAAAGAGATATTACACACAAAAAAAGATCTACCTGCTAAATATGAAATCACCGATTCAAGTAAGTTGCCAGTGATACCATAAGCTCACCACATAAAGGTTCACCACAAAATCCTTTCTTATAAGTTGCGTAACTTATAAGTTAGGATTTTGTGGTGAACCTTTATCAAAGGCCTTGTTTAAGTCAGTACAAATAACGTAACCCTGATGACCAGCATTAGCAGCAGAAATTGTTGTTGATCATGATCCAACAAATCTGTGCTGATGATTGTTAATGAATCGCTTCAGATGGTTTCGGAAATGCGGGCAGAGAAGTGACTCAAACACTTTGGCAAACATTGAATGAATTTAGATGGGCCTATAATTGTTTATCTTGTCATCATTTTTATCCGACTTATGTTTATGCACCACCTTTGTCATTTTTCATTTTAAAGGAATATGCCAAAGTTAAGGATTTGCTGTATATTTCTAAATTTTTAAATTTTTTGATTATGATCTCACTGCTATTAGTTGGAACTTCCCTCGAAAGCCGTCCGTCTCCAACATTAGAACTTCGATGACAATCATACCCCAGATAGGTCTAAAGTTCTCATCAGATGAGTGAAATAAGCCCAAACAGCCGGAGTAACTGCTGTAAACTGTTGAGGAGCTCTCTCGACTGCCTTCCGTCTCCATCATCAAATGATTTCCAGATCTCTATTTAGTTAGAAGCGTTATCAGAATTAAAAATGTTTGCCAAGTTTCAACAGAATCGGTACATAAGAGAAAATTCACTAGGTGATAAATCAATACTCCCTTTTTTTCTACTCTTAGGCATTTTTTTTTGCGTGGGAAATCATCAAATAACTTCTCCCGCTCTGTGCGGAGCGGGAGGGTGTGTCAGACTCTTACTGACTAAAACCCACCCGTATTCCTTCCGTTGCCTGTGTTGCCAGAGGCCTCGGTAACACTTTTGTATCTTCCCGCGACCCCGGCAGACTCTTAGGGATGAATTTTGATTTCAATTTTGAATGGGACCAATTTCAAGATATACCCTTAAAAAAGAATTGTCAAAATCGGACTACTCTGTAATTTATGCGAGGTCATACATTAAAAAAAATATATATTTATATACGTGTCGACTTGAGAACCGCATCGTTTTTTTGTTTGTTAAAAATAAACAAGCCGTGTGGCCGATGGGATTTTCCATCAGCAAAAATGACGAACACAACCTTTCGTCTCCTGTTTAACTGCTTTAGAGGATGAATTTTCGAAAATCCCCTCTCAGTGTACCTTCGTAAGCCCTAACTTAGGAACTGCAAAATTTCATGCTTCTAGACGGTTTAGGCCGTTTAGGCTGACAGTCTAGCTGTCAGTGAAAAAATGAATTTAAGATTTTTCTTAATTAAAAAAAGAAAAAGAAGTATTTATTGTTTCTCGCACAAGAAGATCATAAACTAAACAGAACACAATGATAAAAGTATAAAAAACTAAATTATATAAAAATAAAATAAAAAAACAGAAGATCCTGTACGAGGCCAAAAGTTTCAGCATGATGCTGCGAAATTAAAAAATAAGTGTTGCAGCACTCGCTATTTTGACCTGCTGTGATGTCACGGGCAGATATAGAATATACATAAATAATTAACAATAAAATAGATATAGTATGTAAAACGTTAACAAATAAAATTTAAATATTTTGTCAGCGCCCGAACCTAATATTTTATACTTAATACACGCATAACTTTATGAGCTCTCTGAAGTTGCACGCGAATGGCCTAAAAGTATATTTAATAGTTAATTACATGATATAAAATTAAATAAAAAATTGTAAAGTAACTATATGCCTATCGGAGGTCGAGGTTGGGGGTCGTAGGTTCGAACCCAGGCAGGCGCTTTACTTTGTGTAAATAATTTCATCACCACTGCTCTCAAAACGGTGAAGGAAAACATCGTGAGGAAACCATGTCATAGATACAATAATTCGAAGACATGTGACATCTACCAATCCGCACTGGGCCCGCGTGGTAGTTTACAGCCCACTTCCTCTCACAGAGAGGACGCCTGTTTCCCAGCAGTGGGAACATTATAGGTTGATTATGTATATGCCTATCCACTTTATTGTATTGAAATTTTACATGTGAGAACGACGCAAAACGTCAAAGCATCCGTAATAAAAAGTTTAACAAAAATAACCAAAAATGAATGAATTAATTAATTAAAATAAGCCATGGCAGCTTAGAGACAACCCGTCTCTACTGACGGCGCCCGTTCACGAACATGACGCATGGATTAGCACCATTCAGTTCAACCATGAAGGGAACTAAATTATCCAACACAAGAGCCACCATCAGCGAGACGTTAGAGTAAGCACGATATACTCCCAGCTTGCAGGGCACATTCAAGTCAATGAAAGACGTACCCAGTAAATGGCAGCTTTATGGTAGGTATGTAATAGGTAAAACGGGCTGCTGTCTCGTCATCCTTAATGCAGGCCCTGCACAGCGGACTATCTGTGACTCCTAAGACAAAGAGGTGTTTGTTAAATTACCCGTGGCCTGTTATAGCTGCTGTAACAGTGCGCAGGTGTAGTTTAGTTAGTTGGATAACACGTTTCGTGAGGCGACCATTAATTGTAGGGAGTGCTTCCTTGGCCTGCCTGCACTCACCTTGTTCCGACCATAGTTTGAGATGTTTATCTCTGGTTCGTTTCCTTACCAGAGTGCGTAAGTACCCGAAGGGGAGTGGCACGATGGTTTCAGGTCCCACTGGTGCCATGCTCGACCCCCTTCTGGCAAGTTCATCGGCTGCATCGTTGCCTAGCAAACCGCTGTGTCCTTTAATCCATTGGATGGTTATGTTGTTGAGGCTACCCTCCTGGTTGAGGCGCTCGTGGCACTCGTATATTAACCCAGAGTCAACTGTGTAACTGCTTAGTGTTTGCAGGACAGCCATACTGTCTGAGAGTATGCGAATCGAGTGGTCCTTAACTTCCCTGGCCATGATGGCTGAAGCGGCCAGAGAAATACCTATGCACTAGTCCTGGACCACTGTGTTATGGGCCCCCAATGGTGTGGCTATGCGTATGTTGAAGTCCTCCGAGAAGATCCCAGCACCTGTGCCACTACCTGTTTTGGAACCATCTGTGAAGATGCGCAGCTCTGCAGGGCGCAACCCCTCGCATCGGCGATCCTCGTGAAGTTGGATTTTGTATTTCTTTGTATTTTATTATTATAGTAAGTATATATAGTACTCACATATTAATGTGCTATGCAACTATGCAAAAGATTGAATTTATACAATGCAAAGATAGTTTTTGAAATCTTCAGCAGCTCCAACAGTATTTTCAAATGCTAAGTATACTAGTTATTACGCCTTTGTGGAGCAGGACCACCGTTGAGCCAAGCATTTTTATCAGCGATGTAATCCCACAACTTATAATATGCTTGGCTGCATAGTTTGCGAGTTATACAACATTTAAATTTTGTTTCATTTAGTTGAAGTATTCTTTATTTCATTTAGCAGGGGTGGTATTTTATTGTAACATTTTAAACATGTAGGTACCCCATGAAATATGAGTCTACTTTAGCCAGCCTGAAACCGGGTTGAACTAATTGGTCCCTATTTCTAGTGAAATAATTGTGTCTTTCACCTCTTTTACTAAAAAGATGTACATTTTTCTTTACCTATATGATGCTGTGAGACACTTAAGGCATAGACAAGTACGGTACGTACAAAATTTTACGTATCCATGAAATATGAGTCTACTTTAGCCAGCCTGAAACCGGGTTGAACTAATTGGTCCCTATTTCTAGTGAAATAATTGTGTCTTTCACCTCTTTTACTAAAAAGATGTACATTTTTCTTTACCTATATGATGCTGTGAGACACTTAAGGCCTATGCCTTAAGTGTCTCACAGCATCATATAGGTAAAGAAAAATGTACATCTTTTTACTTGTCTATACAAGTACGGTACGTACAAAATTTTACGTATATGATGCTGTGAGACACTTAAGGCATAGACAAGTACGGTACGTGCAAAATTTTATGAGCTCTCGGAAGTTGCACGCGAGTGGCCTAAAATTAAGGTGGATCCACAGTGGTAGCCCGCGAAATTCAAATTACAAAACCTGCAAATTAAAGAACGTAAATCAATTTGAATTTAGACTATTAGGCCATTCGCGTGCAACTTCCGAGAGCTCATAAAGTTTTGCGCGTACCGTAATTGTGCCTTAAGTGTCCCACTGAACACTATTACTCCCAGCGGAGGGCAACACTGTGTCAAGCGAAGGAACGCGAGCGTTAAGTTCCTTGAAAACATTTCGCCTGTGTAATGGAAACAATAATTGGACAAGCACGCAAGTACCTACCGTTATAAGTACTCACTGACATTATTATAAAAATGTAATTATTTATTCAATACCAAATGATACGAGAAACAGAGATTAGAAATATATTCAGTAGTTCGATATTGCGCAGTGGCACTGTGGCAGTAACGTTATGTAACACCATCGTATCGTATCTACTCGATGTGCTCATTGAGTCTAGGTAAACATTTATACCTAAGTCACAATTGTATATGCCTGCGATAACGTTTATTGTGTTGAGGTAGGTAAGTACTGCCAACTACGCCGTTATGTAAAAATAGAAGAACGTAAACATATTATATGACCGTGCCGATACTGCGCTGTTTGCTATAAATAAAAGTATGCACTGTTCATGCAATTCTTACAGTCATATCCCCAGATGAGTCTAGAATTTTGTATGAAAGGAATCTTATGCGAATCAGTAAAGTACTTAAAATAACATCACGGCGGTAATCCCCAAAGGGTTAGGCGGAGATGGAGGTACCTATAGTACACCCAAACTTCGCCAGTTATGTTTAAATCCCATTTCATAATGGCTTAAATCCAGACTCCGGGCTGCTACTGAGAATTTCCTATTGGAAAAACTCAATAGCACTGCCCGACCTAGGAATCGAACCCAGGACCTCATGCTCAGCAGTAGCGCTTGCATCCACTAGGCCAACGCACTTAGGTAGGTGCAATTATTTATTTAATTCCAACCGAATTATTCTATTATTAAATGATGTGTTAAGGCAATTGTGCGGTTTAAAAGAAGATGTAGTGACAACAATTTAAAAGAGTATGCTAAGATGGTTTGGTCATCTTGAGAGGATGAATAAAAGGCGACTAACAAAAGGTATTTACAAGGCAGATGTGAGTGGAAATGCCGTGAGGGGACGCCCCAGAAAGACATTAGTGACCTCATTGGTGATGTTCTACAAAAAGGTCAGGTGCGTAGTACTCGCAACCGGCGTGCGTGTATGACCAGATGCATGAACGTAAGCAAAGCAAGGCGGCGTTCTATAGTTTCTTCCCACCCCCATGGGAAGAAGGCGTGAGTTTATGTGAATGTGATGCGAATTATTCTTCAAAAGATTAAAAGCTCCCGCAGACAAGCGCATCGCGACGGTGCGACACGATTCTGATAGAATAATTTCCATGAAATTTTCATAGAAAGAGTCGCGTCTCGCCTGTCTGCTGGAGTCTTAAGACGAAAATGTTTTCCTAACTTTCTAGGTGATACCGCCGAGTTTCCTATTTCGAGTTACAGCTCTTTAATTTTAGTAAGATCTTCTGGTGTATTTGCTTTTCTGTCTAGCCTTGACTTCGCAGGTAATTTTGGCAAATACTACGAAACACACGTCGAAACTTATTTCCTGGTAATATGAAAGCATATAAGCTTTCATTTTATTCTTGTAATGTTCTTGCTTCGGATAAAGTGTTTAAATCCTATCCTAATTTTTTTTTTGACCTGGCCTTTTTTTTTGGTGGGAAATAATGGGAGGATGTGTCAGACTCTTACTGACTTAAATCTACCCGTGTTCCTTTCGTTGCCTGTGTTGCCAGGGACCTCAGTAACCCTTTCGGACTTTCCCGTGACTTCGGCAGGGATCGGCCCTAGTGGACCCCTACACTTTTGCTGACATCTCTTTGAGGAGCGCGTGGAACACAACGCGCTGTCGACCTGGGCCTGGTTCTTATCGGACGGCGAGCTACCCATTGCTCGCCGTCCGCAAGCCCGCGCCTACGCATCCTCATGGATGTCCTCCGCCCAGGGGCGGGCGGAGGGGTCTGTTAGACTCTTACTGACTAAAAACCACCCCAGTGTTCCCCTCGCACGCTTGCACCAGGGAATCATGGGATCTAGTGTGACTTCTGCGATCCCCGGCTAGTGCACCCTATGCTAACCTAACCTAATTTTATAAATGCGAAAATGAGTTTGTGTTTTCGCTTCGCTTTCACGCTAAAACTGCTGAACGGAAATTAATTAATTAATTAATTAAAAATTAAATAAATTATAAAATAAATAAATAATAATTTTGTTTTTTTTTTTTTGCCGTGGAGGCTAATTAAAAAATTAATTAGCTCCACGGCACCAACCATTTAGCCTTAACCTTTTTAGGTAGCCTTTTTGCCTAATTTAGATTCTTATTAGCTTTTGCCCGCGGAGTAACAGTGGAGTTTCTTGCCCTTCCATACGAAACTATCTTTTGGAAGGGGCGACTAGAATAAATTCTATTTTTTTGTAAATTTTGACGTTCAAAAGTGCCTTTTATGTGCCTATTTGAAATAAATAATTTGACTTTGACTTTGCTTCGCCCACGTTGAGTTCGGAAATCCCACGGGAACCTACTACCGGGATAAAGTAGAATCCTATGTCTCAACCCAGATCATAGTAGATGAGGAAGTTAGGATTATTCTGTAATGCTACGGCTACATTGACGCGATAACGCGAACACTTCACGCGCTCTCTCTCGCACACTGCTCGAAGTCTCGCTGTACAACGGAGAGCGCGTGAAGTGTAGTGCGCGTTATCGCGACAATGTAGTCGTAGCTTAAGACACATTTACTTCGTCTCGTGCAAAGTACTGTGAGTTAAGCAAATTGACTACCAACTGAAATTGAATTTATTCAAATCACAACTGTCAATCTTTGACAGTTTTATGAACTGGCAATAACACGGTATATTGGCGTAGGGTGTCAATTTTCATACCAATTAATTTCCCTGACTGTAGTTACTGTAGAGTCGCCAGCACATCAAGTTACTACAAACTGTCAAATTTGTCCAAATAATTTTCAGCCTAAACATTTTGATGGTTAATTTGTCAGTTTGTGGTAACTTCGTGTGCCTTTGACTGTACAAATTATGCTTAATGATTTAATCGAATGAATTCATTTAAGCGGACACGTCTATTTCAACGGACAGTGATAGTGTTCACTCTTTTCCTGCCACTTTTGTGTTACCTATTACCAAGGCGGTGGAAAAAGACGAAACAATACTGCTTCAATCAGCGGCCGTGTCAACATCAATCAACAGCACAATACTAGCATCGTGAGCCGTCTTCTCAGCACTGAAGCTACGGTCCTAGAAGAGCGGTGATCGTCAAATCAAATCAAAAGTCATTTATTCAAACTAGGCTGAGAATCAGCACTTTTCGAACGTCAAAGTTACATGTAAGACGCCCACCCTTCACCACTTCCTAGTGCTTTAGCTGGGAACAAGAAGTGACGTAACAAACTCCCCAGCAGCACACCTATCTGTTTAGTTATATAGACTTAATTCTATACAAATCATATGCAAAGTACATTACGAAACACACAATAAATTAAATTACTTGCCATATGTTAGCTAGCACACAACAATATACCAACAAAACAATGAAAACTGTACTCAAGCAGATAAAAAAACACATAGCGTCACATAGCGTCTGCAATTTACCAGCCAATGACGTCATTGATATCTTATTAAAATTTATTAAAGGAAGTTGGTGTGTTTTCTTACAGAGCGTTTCTTGACGCCGTAAAGTCAAACCCCGCGGCTATCATTTTGGTGACGGCCGTCAGTGCGGCCGTTATATGGCGGCCACCTCTATCCCAGCATTACGTATCTTTAACAGCTACTCGCTTTGCAATACAACACTTTATGTTTTACAAATTAAATTATACCTACATGCAATTGAAATTAATTGCCTAGCAAATGGTATAGCAATAGTTCCACTTAGATACTTCCACCCATCATTTTTTATTAGGATCGCTTGTATTCACCAGCTAACATCATTTTCTTTGTTCAGGGGATCAATCCTAAACATACTCATCATCGCTCCTTTGCACAAATAATTCACAGCTTGAAAAATAAATGTTACTCTTTACTTAATTAACTCTCCAGACTTCTTACTGGATCCACGCTACTCCTATTCACCTTGGGTCTCGTGCTTTGGATATCTGTATGCCGTGGCCCATAACCAATGTAAGACAAAATAAACGACTGAGAGAAATAGATCGGAGCAAAAATATATTCGGAGAAAATTTATAGAGTGACAGACAATTATACTTGACAAAAGTACCCCAGAACATATTCATTTTAAATTAAATATTTACTTCGTAAGCACTTCAGATACACATAAAGTTTGTATATCCAATAAGAACCTCCTCCTGTTTGCGGTTTTTAGGATCACTCGTGTGTCTCTCTCCGAATTAAATTTGGTATACATATGAATTTATGTGACCCAATACGGACGTATAATGTAAATAAATGAATTTTGAACATATGGGTCACTTTTGGGAGAGATGTGACACATTAAATGAAAGGCCTTTTTTAAGGGTGGTAAATTATCAAATAACTTCTCCCGTTCTGAGCCGACTGGAAGGGTGTGTCAGACTCTTACTGACTAAAACCCACCCGTGTTCCTTCCGTTGCCTATGTTACCAGAGGCCTGGTCCCTGCCAGCCCCCCCCCCCCCCCCCCAATCTCCATTTAAAACAAAAATGGGAACTAGTTCCATACTATATGTTCCAGGAAAGCCAATAAGATGTGTATGGTCTTAAAATATTAATTATATTATTATTTCGTTTATTATATTGTTTGTCTTATAAAATACATTTTTAAATATTTCTTAGAAAAAATATTAAAAAACATTTAAAAATATATAAAATAGTGATCCGCCGGTATCGGGAGCAGGGTCCAAGCTACCGGCGGTTAGGGCTCCAGAGACAGGAACCTCCTCACGATGCGAGCCGTATCAAGGAGTACTGCCTTCTGAATCAGGCCCTTAATCCAGCCGTCTAATGTGAGCCTCAAGAGATGATGGTTGAGGCTTCTGGCCATCAGGCCATTGGCCGTAACGACAATCGGCACAATGACAGCCGAGTCCACATTCCACATGTCAACAACCTCGTGTGCTAAGTCGAGATATTTTATTTGTTTCTCTTTCTCAGCTTTCACGAGGTTATCGTCATGTGGAATGGTAACATCGACTATCATTGCGCGGCGCGCTAATCGATCTATCACCACTATATCAGGTTTATTGGCGACAATAGTCCTGTCAGTAATGATAGACCGATCCCAGTACAACGTGACATGGTCATTTTCGAGAACTGGGTCGGGCACATACTTGTAATACGGTACCTCAGAGTTCACAAGTTTATATTTCAAAGCAAGTTGCTGGTGAATAATCCTAGCTACTTGGTTATGTCTGTGCAAGTACTCGCCGTTAGCTAGACGAGAACAACCAGAGATAATATGTCTGATAGACTCACCCGGACGGTGGCATGCCCGACACACGTCAACCGTCCCGTCCTTCATAATATGTCTCCGGTAGTTATTCGTCAAGATAACTTCGTCCATAATTGCACAGACAAAACCTTCAGTTTCCCCGAAAAGGTCCCCGGAACGTAGCCAGGACACGGACGCTAAGAAATCTACATCGGGCTCATGAAGAGCCCGATAGAAGCGCCCGTGTAGCTCCTTGTTTTGCCATATCTCCTTGCGATCATCGGTAGTAAGTACTACAGGTTTGCACCAGTTCTCTTTAGCCATGGAAAGTGGGGTGAGCCCCTTGTCCACTGCGACCACATCACGGTGCATACCCACTTCGGTTTTCAAAAAATATTCCCTGAGACTGCATATCTAGCGGTTGTGGAGGGTCTTTGCATTTAAAAAGCCTCGACCCCCGCACTTCCGCGGGATGTACAGTCTCATCACCGATGATCGTGGGTGATGCATCTGGTTTGCGGTCAACAGTGTACGGACCCTCCTATCCAGTGCGTCTAGTTCGGTCTGAGTCCATTTGAGTATGCCGAAAGAGTACATCAAAACCGGCATGACCCAACCGTTGAAGGCGCGCACCTTGTTACCGCCTGAAAGAAGACTAATCAATACCTTCTTCAGGCGGCCAAAAAAGCGCTCCTTCAACGATTGCTTCATGTCAGTAACGTTGATGCCTAACGCTTCCGACATTCCCAAATACTTATAGCTTTCGGGTGAGGAGAGGGATCTAAGGTGTATGGAATCTGAAAGTCGAATTCCCTCGGATTCCATTATCTCCCCTCGCTTCACATGCATGACTGCACATTTGTCCACACCAAACTCCATTCTGATGGCGCTACTGAAAGTTTCAGTTACCTTCAGTAGCTCCATCAGTTGCAATTTGTTGGGGGCAAAGATTTTCAAGTCATCCATGTAGAGGAGGTGAGATATGACCTGACCACCTCTCCTCAACCGATAGCCTAGACCTGAATCCTCCAGCTGCATGCTTAGAGGATTCAGGGCTAAGCAGAACCAAAGTGGACTTAAACTGTCGCCCTGAAATATTCCCCGTTTAATCCATACAGACTCATAATTCCCCTGGATCTGTCGACAGCCCGGATAGCGAAGGACTGTCCTCCATTGCCCCATACACGATTCAAGGAAGGTGCGTAGAGTCATATCTATTTTGTACAACTCCAGCACCCTCATGAGCCATGTATGTGGCACCGAGTCGTAGGCCTTCTTATAATCTATCCAGCAAGTCTACAGATCCTTGCGGGATCGACGAACCTGTTGGCTAATGGCCATGTCGATGAGAAGTAGCTCCTTAGTGCCACTAGACCCGTTCCTATATCCATTTTGAGAGGCAGACATAATGGAATTACTGTCAATGTGTGTGTTAATTTTTGCTCTCAAAATGGATGTAAGAAGTTTATAGACCGTCGACAAACACGTGATCGGTCTATAATTCTTGGGTTCCGCGGGACTACCTGACTTATGGAGCAGGTGGGTAATGCCTGTCGTCATAAACTGCGGTAGCGACCCAGACTCTAAGGATGACTGGAACTGAGATGCCAGGCAAGTGTGTGAACTAGTTAGCCATTTCAGCCAAAAGTTGTGCAGTCCGTCCGGTCCCGGTGATTTCCAATTCGGTAACGGACGGACCGCTCTAGCTATAT
The DNA here is from genome assembly GCA_905333075.3 of Atethmia centrago. NCBI lineage: Eukaryota > Metazoa > Arthropoda > Insecta > Lepidoptera > Noctuidae > Atethmia > Atethmia centrago. Next base: position 11,424,044 of record HG995377.1, on the reverse strand, counting down.
CTGATGGCGTGATAATGACTACTTCCATTTCTGGTATAGTTTCACACACTCGCTCGACATCCCGCATCCAGTCAGCCTCAACATGGCAGACAGGTACCGACCAGATGCTGCGCCAGAACGCAGTTGTGGTGGCATCATCCGGGCGGCACACGTCTGTCTCGTTTTGTTTAGGTCGCTCCCAAGCTCTATATACCCACCTCTCATCGCTCTGGAACATGCGATTTTGCGTGTATCGATCAACCCGCCGCTTATACCGCCGAATACGGCTCGCCCATGCACAAACTTTCTGCTTCAGGAAGTCGATGCGCTCTGTGATATGGGACATGTATTCTCGAGGGCTGATTCCAGTCCCCGAGAATGCCCGCCTTACAAAGCGCATCACACGTGGTCGTGTATTGCCCTCCCTGAAGCAGTAGAGTTTGCTGATGAGTACCCTGGCCCCATCAATACAACGCTCAATCCTGCACTGCCAGGCTGGTACGGCTGGTTTTGGTCGAGTAGCTCCGTCAGAGTTTGGAAACTTGACATTCGCTAAACGACATGCCGCAACAGCCGCGCAATACAGGATCGAGTGTGTATCAACGAGATCCTCGCTGCTCTCGAAAAAAACCTTAAGCTGCGAGTCCAAGGCACACATCAGTGCCCTATTTTTCTTGTGCATGGGTAGGCGTGGTAGTCGGGGTCTAAGTTCGGTTGGAGTGGACCTATACTCGCGAAACGCATCCTCCAGTGCGCTCCTCAATCGGACGTTGCACTGGCTACTTACTGTGGCAGCCCTATCATCCTCTTCTTCAACACCGTGATTGGACCGCGGCGGGATTACATCAATAATTGGGGTATGTACCGCGGTTTGTGCCGGAGTCGAGATGATATTGTTGCTCAGTACCTCTGAACGCAGCCTATCAAGTGCGGCATCGTCCAACCTACGATTGCGTTGGATGACCCGCACCTGATCCGACAATCGTTGGGCCGAGACGTTGACGGCTGGCTCTAGTTCCTGAAACAGAGACAGCATCCTAACACGGTACGCAGTGAGTTTAGTTCCCCCCTCTGTAGACCCGTAATATGCGCGCATGACGTTCTCGTTCATAGACTGAGTCCATTTCATGCGCTGCACACAACCACCGGCAGCGGGGACCCGGCTTGGGGCCGGATGGCCCCTAAGTGCCAAGCTCTTCGGTGGCCGGCTTCTCCCCTGCCGACGTACAGGTGTTGGCGACGACGGCGGGGAAAAATACTCGTCGCTCGAGCTCGACGCAACTGCCGCGGTCGGTGTTGTCATAGCGCTCACGGTGGCGCTGGGTACCGGCGGCGGCGAGGCGGAGCTGAGCGACGGGTCCGGAGGTGGTGGGCGTGTTCGTGTAGCTGATCTCGTTAACATATTATCAATTTCGTTTTCATCTTCATACTTTCTGTTTTGTCGGAGATGACATGACAGGTGTCATCTCCGATTCGGCATTTTTCTATTATAGTTTATTGATTTTTCTGTTTATTTTTTAAATTATATTGTGATCTTAGTTGTTTCAGGTTTATTATTATTATTATTATTATCTCTTATTTCCTTATATACACATTATAATTATATTTTTAAATATTAGAATATAAAAAAAATATATAAAAACATTTAAAAATACAAAAAAATGGTAGCCCACCGGTATCGGGAACAGGATCCAAGCTGCCGGCGCGGCGGTCAGGGCTCCAGAGAGAGGAACCTCCTAACAATGCGGGCCGTGTCCAGAAGTACCGCTTTCTGAATCAAGCCCTATTATTATTATTATTTACAATTTTTTCGTTTATTAAGCTTTTTGCCTTATAAAATAAATTTTTAAATATTTCTTAGAAAAAAATATTAAAAAAAAAACTATTTAAAAATATATAAAATAGTGGTCCGCCGGTATCGGGAGCAGGGTCCAAGTTACCAGTGGTAAGGGCTCCAGAGACAGGAACCTCCTCACAATGCGAGCCGTATCGAGGAGTACTGCCTTCTGAATCAGGCCCTTGATCCAGCCGACTAACGAGAGCCTCGAGAGATGATGGTTGAGGCTTTCGGCCATCAGGCCATTGGCCGTAACGACAATCGGCACAATGACAGCCGAGTTCACATTCCACATGTCAACAACCTCGTGTGCTAAGTCGAGATATTTTATTTGTTTCTCTTTCTCAGCTTTCACGAGGTTATCGTCATGTGGAATGGTAACATCGACTATCATTGCGCGGCGCGCTAATCGATCTATCACCACTATATCAGGCTTATTGGCGACAATAGTCCTGTTAGTAATAATAGACCGATCCCAGTACAACGTGACATGGTCATTTTCGAGAACTGGGTCGGACACATACTTGTAATACGGTACCTCAGAGTTCACAAGTTTATATTTCAAAGCAAGTTGCTGGTGAATAATCCTAGCCACTTGGTTATGTCTGTGTAAGTACTCGCCGTTAGCTAGACGAGAACAACCAGAGATAATATGTCTGATAGACTCACCCGGACGGTGGCATGCCCGACACACGTCAACCGTCCCGTCCTTCATAATATGTCTCCGGTAGTTATTCGTCAAGATAACTTCGTCCATAATTGCACAGACAAAACCTTCAGTTTCCCCGATAAGGTCCCCAAAACGTAGCCAGGATACGGACGCTAAGAAATCTACGTCGGGCTCATGAAGAGCCCGATAGAAGCGCCCGTGTAGCTCCTTGCTTTGCCATATCTCCTTGCGGTCATCCGTGGTAAGTACTACAGGTTTGCGCCAGTTCTCTTTAGCCATGGAAAGTGGGGTGAGCCCCTTGTCCACTGCGACCACACCTCAGCGCATACCCACTTCGGCTTTCAAAAAATATTCCCTGACACTGCATATCTCGCGGTTGTGAAGGGTCTTTGCATTTAAAAAGCCTCGACCCCCGCACTTCCGCGGGATGTACAGTCTCATCACCGATGATCGTGGGTGATGCATCCCGTTTGCGGTCAACAGTGTACGGACCCTCCTATCCAGGGCGTCGAGTTCGGTCTGAGTCCATTTGAGTATGCCGAAAGAGTACATCAAAACCGGCATGACCCAACCGTTGAAGGCGCGCACCTTGTTTCCGCCTGAAAGAAGACTAATCAATACCTTCTTCAGGCGGCCAAAAAAGCGCTCCTTCAACAATTGCTTCATATCAGTAACGTTGATGCCTAACGCTTCCGACATACCTAAATACTTATAGCTTTCGGGTGAGGAGAGGGATCTAAGGTGTATGGAATCCGAAAGTTGAATTCCCTCGGATTCCATTATCTCCCCTCGCTTCACATGCATGACCGCACATTTGTCCACACCAAACTCCATTCTGATGGCGCCACTGAAAGTTTCAGTTACCTTCAGTAGCTCCAGCAGTCGCAATTTGTTGGGGGCAAATATTTTTAAGTCATCCATGTAGAGGAGGTGAGATATAACCTGACCACCTCTCCTCAACCGATAGCCTAGACCTGAATCCTCCAGCAGTGTGCTTAGAGGATTCAGGGCTAAGCAGAACCAAAGTGGACTCAAACTGTCGCCCTGAAATATTCCCCGTTTAATCCGTACAGGCTCATCATTCCCCTGGATCCGTCGACACCCCGGATAGCGAAGGACTGTCCTCCATTGCCCCATACATGATTCAAGGAAGGTGCGTAGTGTCGTATCTATTTTGTACAACTCCAGCACCTTCATGAGCCATGTATGTGGCACCGAGTCGTAGGCCTTCTTATAATCTATCCAGCAAGTCGACAGATCCTTGCGGGATCGACGAACCTGTTGGCTAATGGCCATGTCGATGAGAAGTAGCTCCTTAGTGCCACCCGGAGCACCGCTCCTTAGTGGGACCCGTTCCTACATCCATTTTGAGAGGCAGACATAATGGAATTACTGTCAATGTGTGTGTTAATTATTTTTCGCTCTCAAAATGGATGTAAGAAGTTTATAGACCGACGACAAACACGTGATCGGTCTATAATTCTTGGGTTCCGCAGGACTACCTGACTTATGGAGCAGGTGGGTAATGCCTGTTGTCAGAAACTGTGGTAGCGACCCAGACTCTAAGGATGACTGGAACTGAGATGCCAGGCAAGTGTGTGAACTAGTTAGCCATTTCAGCCAAAAGTTGTGCAGTCCGTTCGGTCCCGGTGATTTCCAATTCGGTAACGGACGGACCGCTCTAGCTATATCTGATGGCGTGATAACGACTACTTCCATTTCTGGTATAGTTTCACACACTCGCTCGACATCTCGCATCCAGTCAGCCTCAGCATGGCAGACAGGTTCCGACCAAATGCTGCGCCAGAACGCAGTCGTGGTGGCATCATCTGGGCGGCACACGTCTGTCTCGTTTTGTTCAGGTCGCTCCCAAGCTCTATATACCCACCTCTCATCGCTCTGGAACATGCGATTTGCGTGTATCGATCAACTCGCCGCTTATACCGCCGAATACGGCTCGCCCATGGACAAACTTTCTGCTTCAGGAAGTCGATGCGCTCTGTGACACGGGAAATGTATTCTCGAGGGCTGATTCCAGTCCCCGAGAATGCCCGCCTTACAAAGCGCATCACACGTGGTCGTGTATTTCCCTCCCTGAAGCAGTATAGTTTGCTGATGAGTACCCTGGCCCCATCAATACGACGCTCGATCCTGCATTGCCGGGCTGGTACGGCTGGTTTTGGTCGAGTAGCTTCGTCACAGTTTCGGAACTTCACGTTTGCTAAACGACATGCCGCAACAGCCGCGCAATACAGGATCGAGTGTGTATCAACGAGATCCTCGCTGCTCTCGAAGAAATCCTTAAGCAGCGAGTCCAAGACACATACCAGCGCCCTATTTTTCTTGTGCATGGGTAGGCGTGGTAGTCGGCGTCTAAGTTCGGTCGGAGTGGACCTATACTCGCGAAACGTATCTTCCAGTGCGCTCCTCAATCGGACGTTGCACTGGCTACTTACTGTGGCAACCCTATCATCCTCCTCTTCAACATCGTGATTGAACCGCGGCAGGATTGCATCAATGATTGGCGCATGTGTCGCTGTTTGTGCCGGAGTTGAGACGATATGGTTGCTCAGTACCTCTGAGCGCAGCCTATCAAGTGCGGCATCATCCAACCTGTGATTGCGTTGGATGACCCGCACTTGATCCGATAGTCGTTGGGCCGAGACGTTGACGGTTGGCTCTAGTTCCTGGAACAGAGACAGCATCCTAACACGGTACGCAGTGAGGTTAGTTCCCCCCTCTGTAGACCCGTAATATGCGCGCATGATGTTCTCGTTCATAGACTGAGTCCATCTCATGCGCTGCACACAACCACCGGCAGCGGGGACCCGGCTCGGGGCCAGTTGGCCCCTTAGTCCCAAGCTCTTCGGTGGCCGGCCTCTCCCATGCCGACGTACAGGTGTTGGCGACGTCGGCGGGGAAAAATACTCGTTGCTCGAGCTCGACGCAACTACCGCGGCCGGTGTCGTCACAGCGCTCACGGTGGGGCTGGGTACCGGTGGCGGCGACGCGGAGCTGAGCGAAGAGTCCGGAGGTGGTGGGCGTGCTCGTGCAGCAGATCTCGTCAACATATTTTAAACTTGATTTTCATCTTCATCATTTTTGTTTTGTCGGAGATGACATGACAGATGTCACCGTCCTCTGATTCGGTATCATTGATTTTGCTGTTGTTGTTGTATTTTTGTATTATATTGCGATCATGAGTTTCAGGCTTGTTTTGGATTTCTCAAACAAAAAAAAAACTGCGTCTAAAATTAATAAAAATATGGAAATTGTAAAAACAATTTTTTGACGTTTTGTTGACATGAGTGTTGCTAGTTTATATTATTAATATTATTATTTTCTTTTATTTCCTTAATACACATTATAATTATATTTTTAAATATTAGAATATAAAAAATATATATAAAAACATTTAAAAATACAAAAAATGGTAGCCCACCGGTATCGGGAACAGGGTCCAAGCTGCCGGCGGTCAGGGCTCCAGAGAGAGGAACCTCCTAACAATGCGGGCCGTGTCCAGAAGTACCGCTTTCTGAATCAAGCCCTATTACTATTATTATTATTATTAATTATTATTATTATTAATATGTGTATGGCTCATTATTATGCATAACAAACTTACATTTGCAGTCGTAATGTGAACATGTTTTTTAACCACAACGTTAAGTTTGTTTTTGGGATAAATTCAGCCCAACTTCTTAACCCGTCATTGTGCGTGATCTGACACGCACTTGTCCGATTTTTTAAGAAGTCGGCTGGTAATATAGTGCAAATCAAGATCTTGTTACATATCATTGGAGAAAAATGTCGTGAGGTATAGGTATGAACAATTTACACACAAGTACAAAACTAAAGAGACTTGCTTTTCTTCGAATTCCATTTTTGCGAAACTGAAATTATCCTACGGAACTTCCAGTTGAATTATTTGAAAAACATGAATTATTAATGTTTTTGAGAGTAAAATCACTACACGGATTGAAGAGGATATTCCGAATAAGGCTGTTCTCACATGCAAATGTTGATCTTTAATGTCGTCACTGTTTTGAAAGGACGTCAACATACGAAGATTTTCGAATCTGAGAGGTACGGTTAACAGTTTGCTAAACATTTTATAATGTATATTTTTTTTTGTTATTTAAACTAACGACCCGCCCTTCTCTCTCTCGCACGGTTTGTCAAGTACGACTTGACAAAACATCCAGATTTCTTTATTATCTGTTTAATATTATATTTTAATATTCTAGTGTTATTTCTTTTAGATATATGTACGAAAGATTGTGTGTATGCCAGTATATTCTCATATTATTTGATTTTATGTATTAAGTTTTCTCTTCTTCCCTTACACACGGTATCTACATCTATTTATCTAAAACCCTATCGCAGGTATGCTGGAAGAGATTTCTTTAGAAAAAAGCATCACTTTTTTTACGTATTTTTCCGTTATTTTTGTTTGTCTGTTGTTATATGTGTGTACATAAATAAATAAACCTTCGGGAATAAATCCTCGAAAGTGGTGAGAACCGCATCAAAATCCGTTGCGTAGTTTAGAAGGAAAACGCGGTCACACAGTTAAACAAGTATAGATATAAAGCATCCCTAAATGCGGACGAGGCCCGATTGTCCAGGCCCACCAAGAGCGTTAGCATGCGCATCATGGGCCTGGACGACTCCGTGACGGAGGGACAAGTGATCGCCGCTGTAGTTAGGACTGAGGGGTGCTCTGCCGAGCTGGTGAGAGCAGGCACCATCCGTCCTGACTCCACGGGGCTGCAAACCATTACGGTGAGCTGCCCCGTGTCAGCGGCCAAGAAATTTGCCGAGGAGGGCCAACAGCTATTGGTGGGCTGGGTCTCCGCGCAGGTCAAACTGCTGGAGCCCAGACCTCTGAGGTGCTTCTGCTGCCAGGTAGACAACCACGTCGGAGCCAATCGCACCTCGGAGGTGGTCCGCAGCAGTCTCTGCTACCTATGTGGTCTGCTCGGGCACAAGGCCGGGCCTGTAATGTCACGCCGCACTGTGCCATATATGCATCCGAGTACCGGATGGGGGGGCAAGGCCTGCGCCCCAGCCGACAAAGCCAGGACCAGGGGCAAGCCCTCCGCCACCGCCGTGACCGCCGCAGCCACCGCCACTGCCGCTTCCATCACCGTCGTCGCAGCCGCCCTAGCCGCCGCAGCAGGGCCCTGGGCGTCTGGAATCCCGGGCAGATTTCCGGCCACCGTAGGCGCGCGCTTGCGGACGGTGAGCAATGTGTAGCTCGCCGTCCGATAAGGACCAGGCCTGGGTCGACGGCGCGTTGTGTTCCACGAGCGCCTCAAAGAAATGTAAGCACGGTCCACTAGGGCCGATGCCTGCCGGGGTCACGGGAAGGTACGAAACGGTTTCCGAGGCCCCTGGCAACACAGGCAACGGAAGGAACACGCGTGGGTTTTATTTAGTCAGTAAGAGTCTGACACACCCTCCCGCTCCGCCCAGAGCGGGAGAAGTTATTTGATAATATACCATAAAAAAAATCTTTTTAAAACTAGTTTTAAGTCAAGTTTTAATTTTAGAACGTTCCTCAAGCATTGATTCATTGATTGATTGATTGTTCAGCCGAATTTGGCTTTATTTTAGATCGTTACTCAGTTCGTGAACCGAACGCTTGAGTTCGGTTCACGTGATTTGATCTGTTTCCCCCAAGTGTGATCGAGACCGCGCTTGAGCATAGATTGTCATGTTTTTTGTTGTTTTCTTTGTTTATCTGCGTTGTCGAGTTTTTGTTAATTCCACTAGAAAGTTGAACTTTAGCGTTCCTCTCAGATATTAGATATAGATACCCAGGGCCCATATAATTTTGAAAACTTTAAAAACGTATAAACGTTTTCACTATTTAACAAATTGTACTTCCACATACTCAAACTCAAAGCATTTATCCTAGCTAATATTATAAATGCGATAGTGAGTTTGTTCGTTTGTTTGTTTGTTACGATTTTATGTAAAATAATTTACTTTTTATTTAACAATAATTAACTGTATTTAAGGAATACATATGAAAATAAAAAACAATCAACAAAAATACGCTACTAGATTATTTCGGCGTGTGGTCAAAATCGGAACTGATGCCGACATTACTGTAAAGGTGCATCCACAACAAAGTTACTTTTTGTGGAGCAACGTTTGCGAGTGTTAGTGGGCAACAACGAAACAGCAAGTTATTCAGTAAACTCACTAAAAGTTTTAGATAGTTACTATATTCAAAAAGTAAGTTCGGTGTGGATACACCTTTAGTTAACTAGCTTACTTATAGTTATAGAAAATTACTTTATGGTATCAATGGCTATCATATTGCAAAATTTTGCTCTACAAAAATAAACTTCGGCGTGGATGCGCCTTAAAAGAATCACTAATGTTTCCATTCAATGTCATTCAGGCGCCAAATAATTCAGGACTCCAATTATATAGCAAATTTCCTAAATAATTGGGTTCTTGGGGTACATTTTGATATATGTCTATCCTGTGAAGATCAGAACAAAGTTGGTAAATGAAATAAATCGAAAACGAAAACAGGCTGATTCATAGACAATATACATCACTGCTTGAGGTTCGATTTGACTCTCGATTCAATTGAGTATAGATTGATTACCGTTCAAGAATAAGACCGATGCTCAACTATTCTTAAACGGGTATGATTGACGATCAAAGAGGGCTTGAGGAACGTTCTGTAATACGAACCTTAGACTACTGTGTCTGGCCAACATTTATATGAAAACGAATTTCCTGCAGAGATACATTGTGTAGTCCGCAACAAAAGTAGGTTTAAGGCTCCCGCAGACTGGTGCGACGCAACAGCGCGACGCGGCATAGAACAATTTCTATGAAAACATCATGGAAATGATTGTACCTAAATCTCGTCGCACTGTCGCGTCTGTAGGAGCCTTTAGACAACACAAAGATTCAGTCCAATATCCAAATTTTGAAGACGATTGATTGATGATGGATGTCTTTAAGTCTGCCTTTTTGAAGTTGTAAAAAGCTATTTCAACTTTTTATAACTAGAAAGAGGTAAATAAAATGATGACTAAGTAGTATCATTAAAAAATTATCACGTAGGTTCATTCACATAACATAACATAACATCACGCCTTGTTTCCCCGAAGGGTTGAGCAGAGGTGTATCTGTGGTACACTAACATTTCGCCAGTTATGTTTAAGTCCCATGTAATAAGGGGGCGAGCCTATTGCCATCAACCGGGCACAAATCCAGACCCCGGGCTGATACTGAGAAATTCCAGATAGAAAAAACCCAATAACACTTTGCCCGATCCGGGAATCGAACCCAGGACCTCATGCTCAGCAGTAGCGCTTGCGACCACTAGACCAACGAGGCAGGTTCTAATTCTATGGAATAAAAAGTCTATTTCAATCTCGGAATAGGCACTGTCTACCAGCATAATCATAGCATGTTCCCACTGCTGGGATACAGGCCTCCTCTCTGTGAGAGAGAGTGGGCCGTAATCCACCACGCGGACCCGATGCGGGTTAATGTCACATGTCATTTTTTTTTTTGTTCTAGGACATGCCGTTTTCCTCACAATGTTTTCCTTCACTGTTTTGAGAGCAGTGGTGATGCAATAATTCTATCTACCAAAACAATTGGCTTGAAGTTGTTTGTAATTATCTTGCACATAAATTAACTAGGACTTGTCTGGAAGTGATGAAACAGGCTACAAATAATACAAAATCCAAAATGATCGTTATCTTTTTCGCTGACTGTAACTACCTAGAGTTAAGAACAAAATTGTTGTCAGGCTTTTTTGACTCATGATCTGCCTAGCCTTTTTCCAACTATATTGAGGTCCAACCGGATGCAGCTGAATACCAGTATTTTAAATGGAGCGACTGCCTATCTGACCTCCACAACCCAGTTACTTGGTAATACGATACCCCTAGGTAAGACTGGTTGTCATACTTTCGGTCTGCTGACGACCCGTAACGACTTTCAATGATCTACGAATGACAGGCGGGACCAACTGCTTTCCGAGGCACGGAGGGGTCTTGGTATGTAAAGATGGTCACCCATCCATGGACCAACCGCGACAAGCGTAGCTGAACCTGATCGATCGACCAGTGCGGCTGCTATTACTCAACCACAAGCTTTCTGGACTAAACCTCCTAAATGAATTACGGCTTAGGCCGTTTTTTACCGGCTTGGGCAGAGCACCGCCGTGTCCTCGTTGAGGCGATCGGCGGCAGAGATCTCTCACGTCCAGCCCTGGTTCAGGCCATGGTACGGAGCGAGAGGGCATGGGCAGCCGTTACTCCTCCTTCTGCGAAGCAGGAGGAGGCGGGATGGTTGAGGGAAAGGCAAACTTCGCGCCCTCTCGCCCCTAGCCGCCGCAGAAGACGCCCTGGGCGTCGGGAATGCCGGGCGGATTTCCGGCCACCGTAGGCACGGGCTTACGGACGGTGAGCAATGGGTAGCTCACCGTCCGGTAAGGACCAGGCCCGGGTCGACGGCGCGTCGTATTCCACGCGCGCCTCAAAGAGATCTCGTCAGCACAATGTAGGGGTCCACTAGGGCCGATGCCTGCTGGAGTCGCGGGAAGGTACTAATGGGTCACCGAGGCCCCTGGCAACACAGGCAACAGGAAGGAATACGGGTGGGTTTTAGTCGGTAAGAGTCTGACACACCCTCCCGCTCCGCCCAGAGCGGGAGAAGTTATTTGATGATTTCCCATCCAAAAAAAAAGGCCGTTTTTTAAGGAGCTGGCAACTCTAAGAGGTGCTACACACATGTTCGGCTTGGCATGATTCGGCACAGCTGGGCGGAAAAATCGAATAACGTAGATAAAATTTTCGGGAAAGAGCTCGGCTTGCTCGAATTGTTTCGAGCTGACCTGGAGGCCTACCATAAACTAGACGAAAAATACTTGTCTTGCTAGTTTGTACCATAAGCGCGCCAAGTAGCAGGCGAGCCAGCGACCACGTAACCTAAACCGGTGAGTCACTTGACTACGTCACAGCATTTTAGCACGCAGACCTGCAACTTATACTTACCAAGAAGTCTTTTTTGATATTTAAACATTCAACAATTGAACTGCCCTACCGTCATCATTCCTGAAACTAACGTTTACTGACCTATTTTAATTAAATTTAAATACAAAAACGTAAGTTACTGTAGAAATGAGCATAAAATTTAATTCTGACATTATTTCAAAGTATTGTAAAACATAGAAAATCCTTTTCGCAGCACTGTGTTTACTATTTATTTTAGATGTGAGGTGAAGAGGAAATTTACGTATTTTTCAAGGAAGATAATCGTTGCAACAGCAACAATAATGTTAAAATTCAAAGAAATATTTTTAGAAAATCGATCAAACCATTTGACAATGCTTTTGTTAAACGTTACAGGCTCACTAAAGAGCTTGTCAATGGGAGATAACGCTGCACATTCTGCGCAACGCTGGTCCTCAAATGATCTGACCAAGATTATGTCCGGATATACCTACACATTGACATTGATGAATTTTATTTATCCAATGACATGAATATTTACTCTGTGAAGTATTATATTATTTTAATTATTGTAAATGTGAAGACTATGTGAGTCATTGTTTAATTATGTTTTATTGTCAGTTAGTTTTTAAAATGATCTTGCAGTTTGAGTATTTTTGCGGCCTAGATAAATGTCCTTTCTTTGGTATTGTTCGTTGAATCGTTGAACTCCTTAAGTTCTGAGTTGAGCTGCGCAACTACTGACAAATGCGTGCACTGACTGGACAGGTCCACTCAATCTGTTTGGTTCTTTCTTCAAAAGACCATTTCAGACACCAATCGACATGGTCTTCACATGATCTGACCAAGAATATGTCTGGACTTTAAAATAGACTGCGATCTCTGAGTTTGTTTCGGCCTCTCTTCTCAGAGTAGTCAGATAGGAAACGCCGACCTCATCTAGTTTAAAAAAATATGATTGACGTGTAAAAGTGTTTGTACAAACCTACTTACAGAAATAAAATCATTTATCATTTAGTATGTTGCACAGCAAACAGTGTCAACTGTAATCGCACAAGTAACAGAATGCCCAAATCTACCACATATTCGCCAAAAACTTACTGCCCCGTCTCAAAAATCCAGCCTGTATATGTACTATCCTAACTAATATTATAGATGCAAAAGTGAGTTTGTTTGTTTATTTGTTTGTTACGCTTTCACGCTACAATGGCTGAACGGTTTTGGATGAAATTTGGCACATGGGTAGATCATGACCTGGATTAGGACATAGGATTGGATATTCCCACGGGATCGAGACTTATACGGGTGAAACCGCGGCGCAGCTAGTAATATTATAAATTCGAAAGTTACGTTGACTGTCGTCGGTCTGTTTAAATGCAACCTTTTCACGCCTAAGTCACCGAACGGATTCCAATAAGATTTGTCAAGGAGATAGATGGTATCCTGGGGTGGTACAGAAGCTACTTTTTGTCCCAAAAATAATCCTAAAGGGGTCACCCCCTTTATAGGAGATGAAAGTTTGTATGAGGAACTTAGCATTTCTGAAGTTAGGAATATGAAAATTCAAATTTATGCTTTTGGTAAGAATTAAAAAAAACATGTTTCAGCGTTTTTGTGAAATCATCCCCCAAGGGAGTAAAATAGGGGATGATTTAAAAATTCACATGATTATTGAAAATGTTGTGTACCTTTTTTTAAAAGGTCTAAGGTATTGGAAATAATGTCCGTCTGTATCTTGAGATAATATTTATTTAACACTTATTCGATACTGTTGCTTTGGACCAAAATTTACATATAGCCTTCGCTCCTCCCATCTATGGAAGCACCCACAACTTTTAGAAAAAGTAGACCAAATTATTAGAAACACACTAACTTCGATCCTTAATGTGGCTCTGGACGACCGAGCGTGGCAGCAAGCCACACTACCCATTCACCTGGGTGGTCTCGGCGTCCGCAAAATTTCAAGTATAAGTTTACCGGCCTTCATCTCCTCGGTTCACAGTACTGATAAATTAACCAGGAACATTTTATCTTCCTCACTGGTTGATTTTGAGGTACCGTGGTTTACCGACGCGTTGAACGCTTGGAAAATGGCTTGTCCCAATATGGATTTGCCAGACAACCCAACCTCACAGAGACGGTGGGACGTGCCGCTCTGCAGTGTTATACGGAATACCCTCATAAATACATCACTTAATACTGCTGAGCGTGCTCGTCTGCTGGCTGTGGGAGAGTGGGAGTCTGGCTTGTGGCTTCAGGCGCTCCCGTCATCTACCATAGGCACTATGATGGATGACTCATCGTTTCGGCTCGCTACGTGTCTCCGCTTGGGCGCACCTTGTGTTGCTCCGCATCGGTGTCAATGCGGTGAAGCCGTCGACAGTCTTGGACACCATGGCCTGTCCTGCTGCAGGAGCTCAGGTCGCAGTAGTAGTATTCGTCGAGCCCTTGTCACCGCCGGCGTACCAGCGGTATTAGAACCAAATGGATTGGTACGTGACGATGGGAAGAGACCAGATGGTATGACGTTGTTGCCTTGGAAGTTGGGTAGGCCTCTGGTGTGGGACGCAACCTGTGTCGACACCCTTGCGCCATCTCATGTTCCAAGCACGGCTGGCTGTGCTGGCGCCGCTGCTGCAGTTGCTGAGACCCTCAAGCGGCGCAAATACTGCAACCTTATAGGAAACTACAGTTTTGAGCCGTTTGGGGTCGAATCGCTCGGGTCATGGGGCCCAAGTGCGCGTCTCCTTTTTAAGGAAATCTCTCGCCGATTGATCGACACTTCACGTGACCAGAGGGCTGGCTCGTTCTTTGGCCAAAGAATTAGCATTGCCATTCAACGTGGCAATGCTGCCAGTCTTCTGGGCACGTTTCCGGATGACAGCGATGCGGACGAATACTTTGACGCCTAAGTGTCCTTTTATTTTTTGTATTAATTTGTATATATAGTTAGTAATTTAATTTAGTGTCTACCTAGTGTAAATAGTTAGTAGCATCAATATTGTATAGTTACTTATTTTTTCTGAATACAAATAAACAATCTCATTATTATCTATTATTTTTAAGTTATACTTTTAGAATCATTTGGCTTAAGACATAGGATACTTTTTATCCTGGTAGCTCGTTCCCGTGGGATAATATCCGACATTCACGCGGGCGAAGCCAGGGGCAGAAGCTAGTTCGAATATAAATGTCAAGTGTCTGTTAACTTTTGTTTCAAGTTTTTTTATGTACATGGAGCGAGCGTCTGCTCTCATAAATAATGTTTAATTCCTTTTTGCCACGGAAAAATGTTGCTCTCATCAATACTTTTTTTATTTTAAACTGTTATCATGAGAACTGTTAACTTAAGTGGCAGTGGGCAGGGCACATTGCTCGCAGAACAGATCGCCGATGGGGCCGAATGGTTCTAGAGTGGTGGCCGCATACCGGAAGACGTAGCGTTGGAGGGTCTCCTACAAGGTGGACCGATGACTTGACCTGTGAAGGCCGCAGGAATCCGCTGGATGCGGGAAGCACAAAACCATTCGAAGTGGCGGTGCTTGGTTTTATGTCCAGCAGCAGACGTCTTTCGGCTGAAATGATGATGATGATGATATCATGACTGAACAATTGAATATATGACATTTATACCCAAACCTGTTATAACATATACCTAATATTTTAGAAAGTCTGTTTTTAATCATCTTATTTTAACTCAAACTCAAAGCATTTATTTCAATTAAACGATTTACAGGTACATACTTGTGAATTGTCAACGAATCGATCAGTTCGAAATATGAAGCTCAAAGCGTAGTAGGTATCTATGGAGATGCACAGGCAAGAAACTCCACGGAATATCTTTTAAATAATATTGTTACAAAAATATTAGTAACATCTTTAATGTTAAATGTATAACTGTGTGAGAGGACGACGTAACAAAAGTACACGTCAAAGGCGTCTCTAGTACAGCAAATAGAAACAAACAAAATAACAATTAAAAAAATAAAATAATTAAAATAAGCCGTGACAACTAAGAGAGGAACAGTCCCAACTGACGGCACCCGTTCACGAAAATGTCGCATGGATCAGCAACATTCATCTCAACTATTTTGAAGGGAGCTAAATGATCCAACACACGCGCCACCATCAGCGAGACATCTGAGTGAGCATGACATACTCTCAGCCGCCAGAGCACATTCAAATCAATGAAAGACCCGGTAAATAGTAATGCATAGTACTCACACCTGTGCTTTGCAATTAAATAACATAAAGGATATTTAGTTTATACAATGCAAATATAGTCTTACAATCTTCAGCAGCTCCAACAGTATTTTCAAAAGTTAATCAGTTAGTTGTGGTGGTGGAGCAGGACCAGCATTAATCTGTGTTGCCAGGTTACTGACCAGAGACTATCTAGCAGGTCAACAGATGACAGGATGCAGGTTAGCGGGAAATACTCATGGTACAAATATAAAACCTGTCAGGTTAACATGCTGAGTTGAACTGCCCTGCACTTGGGAAATATTTTTAAAATTTATGGTCGCCTGAACATTAATTAAGCGAGGGTTTGGCATCTCCGAACGAAATACTGCCAAAATTGATGAAATATATGATTCTAAACTGCTCCTACTCCTCATAGATTTTATTCTACAACCCGATCGATAATTCAACTTAATGTCCCACGAACTCATGCCTAAGTTTCACTACACTAAGATTAGCATTAGCTCATTATTATGGTGATTATGACCTATTAGCAATAATGACTGCTTAAGACAGACGAATTAATTTTAACATGTTTGGTTTCCTGTTTGTATTTGGACTTAGCCTGCGGGGCGATTACGTAACAGACATAAAATGGCAAATGAACGCAATCGGTTTCATTTTGACAGTTCACCCACGTCTATCGCGTTATTTACGTTGCTGAGCACACGAATTTTTCATACCTGTGAAGCAATGGATTAGCAATAACCTTAAAAACTCTCGGATTGTAATTCAAACTGTGTTTCGCAATTAGGGTGGCGGTTTACATTTGAATTAGTGTAAGTTGTATTCTAAACATTATCCGAAATTATTATCGCCAGAAATAGCTAATTATTTTTTTTATAAAAGTGTTAAAGAGATCTTATTACCGTTATTTAAAAATTTCCAAGGGCAGGTTATGGTGGAAAAACACCAACAATTCTGCGTTATCTGGGAATTTGTTACGTTTTTGTTCATATAAATTTCCCAGTGAAAATAACCCAAATTCGGTCGAACATTTTGTTTTCACCGAATGTTAATCCGAACTTTTTACTTTCACCGAACGTTCATTTGACGTTCGTATTCAGTTCAAACCGCGTTCGGCCCATCCCTACACTTACCTCATTTATCATTGTATTTATACGTAGCACTAATCTTATTATTAATGATCTGAAGTTAAGAAATATTTTTGTGATTTTTATTATATTTTGTATATATTATATAGATTTATAATTAGTTGCTAATCACTTTTTAATGGCATCCAAGTTTTCCATAAGTGATTTTGAAGTACCGACTTAATTATTATGATACCTCAGATCAGCCTTGGCATGGCCTTGTTATCCGTGATGTGTGTTTTTTCTCTTAGCCAAGTAACGAACTGTGCACAATTTGGTAAGTGGTCATCGTCACTTATGCCATAACAGAGACATCATAGTTGCGTTACCAACCCGTTATAAACTTCGTCAAATAATAATAGTATAATACACATACATACATACATACATACATACATACATACATACATACATACATACATACATACATACATACATACATACATAACATCAAGCCTTGTTTCCCCGAAGGGTTGGGCCGAGGTGTACCTGTAGTACACCCACATCCTGCCGGGGTCGCGGGAAGGTACCAAAGGGAAACCGAGGCCCCTAGCAACACGGGCAACTGAAGGAATACGGGTGGGTTTTAGTCAGTAAGAGTCTGACACACCCTCCCGCTACGCCCAGAGCGGGAGAAGTTATTTGATGATTTACCACCCAAAAAAAAAAAAGTGCACCCATATTTCGCCAGTTATATTTTAAGTCTCATGTAATAGGGTGCGAGCCTATTGCCATCAACCAGACACAAATCCAGACTCCGGGCTGCTACTGAGGAATTCCAGATAGAAAAACCCAATAACAATTTGCCCGACCCGGGAATCGAACCGAGGACCTCATGCTCATGACCAACGAGGTAGTCTAATAATACCAGCCTATTTTCGTCCCACTGCAAGGACTAGGCCTCTTTTCATACAGAGAAGGCACGAGCACATCACGCTTATCACGCTCGCTCAAGACAGGTTGGTGATTTCAGACTTATGTCCAGTCTAACTATAAGTCCAGGTTACCTCACGATGTTTTCCTTCACCGATATCATTAATGTCCGAGATAAGCTCAGAAAATACATATTAACTGAAATAATTAATATTGATTTGTACATAAAAAACAAATATATTGTAAATAAAAATAATATAATTAATTAAAATAATGAAAACTATACACAAACTAAATAGGGCGTCGAAAAATTCATCCACATTGCTGTCGACTGGTAACGTACCCAAGAGACTGGCGGCATTGCCTTACAACGTGGCAATGCCACGTTGTAAGGCAATGCTTAGCCTCTGCCCAAGGTAAAACCCAGCCCTTGGGTCACGGGAAGTGTCAACCAGCCGTCTGGAGATTTCCTTAAAAAGGCCATGAGCACTCGGACCTGTCCGAGGGTTTCAACCCCAAACGGCTCGAAAATATAATTACCAACTAGGTTATTATACTTACGCCGCTTGAGGTTCTCTGCAGCCGCAGCAGCAGCGCTAGCTTAGCACGCCGTGCCAGGAAGATGGGATGGCGCAAGAGTATCGACACACGTTGCATCCCACACTAAAGGCCTACCCACCTTCCATGGAAATAATGACATGCCGTCTGTTCTCTTGCCATCGTCGCGTGCCAGGCCAATGGGTTCTAATAAAGCTGGAACGCCGAATATAATATTAATTGAAAAAGACACTCCGGTAGATACTTGCCCGGATTTGAACCCACAACCCTGTACATGAGTGGCAAGGCCTTAACCACTGGGCCATCACATTTCCTTCTTCGTCTTCGAACTTCGTCAAATAGAACGTTACAAAGGAGTACATCAAATAAATGGTCAGTAAAGCTTCTAGTTCTATTAAAAACTGCCCTCGGCTTCACTGACGTGGCTTTTTCTAAAATAAAAGTAGCTTTAGTTACTCCTTACAATATTAGCTATCTGTCAGCGAAGTCCCGTCAAAATCAGTCTAGCCGTTTCAGAGATTAGCTGGAACAAACAGACAGACAGACAAAAAATTTAAAAATTGTTTTTTTTTTTTATAAGTATGACAGGGCGGGGTCTGTGTACTAGTGCGGTGTAGGTTAGATACTAGTGAGGGACGCACAGTATGATAAATGCCAAAAACGGGCAAAAACAAAAAACTATAAATCCCAATACCTAAATTTTTTCCTCTACACCTACTTTTTATACTTAATGTAATACCTACTTAAATTACAGAATTAAAAAAATATATATGTTTGGTATCAGATTTTTGATTACTGAAAGCTCTAACAAAAAAATCTAAGCTCGAATAATCCGATTTCTTTCTTGTTAAGCATCTGATATTATAAAGGCAAGTTAACATAACACTAAAAAATAATGTGTGTGAAAATAAAATACTGCTAAAAAACCAGCGCAAAAATTGTTTCAAACTACAGGAAAAACAACGTAACTTGCTTTAAAGTACCTACATCTAAAAATATTTTTTTAAGGTCATCTGAGCCATCTGACGTTTGTGATATTCATGTAAATTTGTCTATTTATACAAAGTATTTCCTATAATTTGTTGACGGTGAAATAAACAGCCTATTTATTTTAAATTGTACCATTATTTGTCACTTCATTAATTCGAAGCTAAGTTGCTTTGAACAAAATCATGATCAAGTACCCCGTGCTGTCCTAATGTATATACTTTCATAAATGCATTTAATAAAAAGCTGTTATTTTGACATTACAAACAGACACTTCAATTTTATTTATTTGTATAGAAACCTCAATATTCCAAAAATAAGTTTTAGAAACTACATTAAAAACAATCCAAAGTGCAAATAGTATGCTCAAGCAGTGTATAAAAACACGTTTCTAAAAGTTGGTAACTGGAGATTTCCACGTCCACTACAACTCAACTGACAAACGTTAGAGAATCCGAGAAACTTGTTAGAAAACTAAAAAGAACTCGTTGCGAAGATGTTAAGAGAGTACCGGGGACAGGAAAATGTGTGAAGTAGTAAATCCGAACGATTTTGTCCGTGAAAACCATTTTTTTTTTCTACAACCCGATTAAAACTTAAAACTATGTCCCGTAGCTTTTGGTATAAGCTACAAAACTTGGTACACGGGACGTCTTTTTTTTTTTTTTTTTTGTATTGGAATTCATCAAGTAACTTCTCCCGCTCTGGGCGGAGCGGGAGGGTGTGTCAGACTCTTACTGACTAAAACCCACCCGTATTCCTTCCTGTTGCCTGTGTTGCGGGGGCCTCGGTGACCCATAAGTACCTTCCCGCGACCCCGGCAGGCATCGGCCCTACCTTGAGGCGCGCGTGGAATACAACGCGCCGTCGACCCAGGCCTGGTCCTTACCGGACGGTGAGCTACCCATTGCTCACCGTCCGCGAGCCCGCGCCTAAGGTGGCCGGAAATCCGCCCGAGATTCCCGACGCTCTGGGCGCCTCCTGCGGCGGCTAGGGGCGAGAGGGCGCAAAACTTGCCTTTCCCTCAACCGTCCCGCCTCCTCCTTCGCGAGCATTACTGCTTCGCAGAAGGAGGTGACGGCTGCCCATGCCCTCTCGCTCCGTACCATGGCCTGAACCAGGGCCGGACTCGAGAGGTCTCTGCCGCCGATCGCCACCACGAGGACACGGCGGTGCTCTGCCCAAGCCGGGCATACCTCCACCGTATGCTCCACCGTGTCCTCCGGGCGATCCACACAGTGGTGACACCCGGACGTTTCCTCCCGCCTTATCCGACACAGGAACCTCCCGAAACTGCCGTGTCCGGTGAGGACCTGCGTCAGGCGGAAGGTAAGGACGCCGTGGCGCCTCTCTAGCCACTCCTCAAAGAGGGGACTTATCGTCGCAATCGTGGCGTGCCCAGCACTGGGTTGCGACAACCGTACTTTCCATGAGACCCGCCGGAGCTCGGTCCGCTGTGCCGCGATTTCTCGCGGCAGCGGACTTACACACGGGACGTCTGAAGTCTGAAAGTGCAAGGGGCTGACGATATCGTCAAAGTAGCAGGAAGCACCTGAACGAGGAATGCTCAAAACACAAAACAAAGGGAACTGGCATAAGTGAAAGGTCCTATGCCAAGCTGATGACTGATGGTAAGATGATGATGAACTACACATTATTAAGTCATGCCGTGAATAAAGATTAGTAGGAATGGAGGCCATTAACGTAGTTCTAAAAGCTCAATAATATATTATTAGAACTATTTTTATCAATATCAAGATCTATTCGATTGGATAAACATACAGTCATCGTTCATTAAATATCAATGATCTAAAAGTAATTTGCTATATCACATAGTATAAATGACTAAAAAAACGGACATCGCTTTTTGTTCTTTTAATCGATAGTATACACAGTTTTGAATGCTAGAGTAGAACTCCCAGGATCCAATTCAGTTTAGAACCAGAGCTAGGTGGTAAACAATGGTCTTAAAACAATCGTAGACCCTGTCGGACACAGCAAAAGAAAGATACTTAGTAGGTGGAGATGAGGACTTATCGATACTTACTTTTTTAAGATTTTACTTACTTACTTTTCTTTAGAGTAAGCTAAATGAGATCATTTAGCTTACTCTAAAGAAAAGAAATAAACTTTTTGGTGTATTTTATATTTTTTAAAGGATTTATTACTTAAATATTCGTTTACATTGTAATAAATAACATTTACTTATTAATAGCTTTTTTAATTGAATCTTGAATAGATGGCATATTATGAATAGTTAGCATATCGCAGATTATTAAAAGACGGATTAATAATATTTTTTTTCAGTACAATATCCTTATAAAACAATGTTGTCCAGTGATAGGCTTAAAGAAAAATATTGTAAGAGACTGGTGTCTAAGCTAAGTCGAAGCCTGTAATTCAGACTTTCAGACCACCAGATCTGCGCCCCAATTACATAATTATGGTTTCACGTAAACTAAAACTAGACAATAATTTCCATTTTACTTATAGGAAGGAGTGTTCGTGTGGACTGTGAGTATGTGTGAGTGTGATTGTGTGAGTGTGAGTGATGAAGAAGTTGGTGCGTGTTAAACTGTTTGCTGAATGCCATGTGCTTGTTGTAGAGATAAACATTAACGGAATGCGGTGACTACTTTGGGATAGAAAGTAGATTTTCGATTGTGTCATAGTGCAGAGTCATAAGCCATCCATTAAGTTATTTCTTACACAGGTGTTTGTGAGTGGGAAGATGTTGTGAACTTTGTTTATTTTGTTACAGAGGTAGCCTCCTAGAAAAATAAAAACCTTACATTTAACGTATGTAAATATTAGCGACCAAACTGAACTACTCCTGCAGGCTTAGCATGACACTCTCTATTTATTCGAAGAATAGACACGGCTCTTTCCATACAAAGTGACATTTCGTTTCTCCTTTTTTGACATCCCACCGTAGAAATCTTTCTACATAAAAAAGGACATAGACAAAGATCGTTAGAAACGAAAGACAAGATGACAGATTGTAGAAGGATTTCTACGGTGAGATGTCAAAAACTGAGAAACGAAATGTCACTTTGTATAGGAAAGAGCCGTGTCTATTCTTCGAAGAAATAGAGAGTGTCATGCTAAGCCTGCAGCCAAAGCTTCAGACTAAGGTGGTCTAAATTATAATTATCTTTTACGTGATTAATTTTTTAGCTCCCGACGTATAAAGAGGGGTGTTAAAAGTTTGACGGCTCTGTCGTTGTGTGTCTGTCTGTAGCATCGTAACTCCCAAACGGATGGCCCGATATTAATGCAATTTTTTGAAATAATTTTTAAAAAGCAAACAATTCTTCAATCAACTCAGCCTATCGCAGTCCCCTGCCATGTTTCGCTATGGCTAGGGTTACCATCTGACAGGAATTTGCAAATTGCAAGGCCGCCCGCCCGAATGAAACTGAGCTGACAACACCTAAACCGCAGTCACTGTCAGATTGCATAGAAAAGAAAGAGAAGCGCGATGACACAACGCTTGTAATTTATTGCAAAATATGAAGCAATTTTCAAAATGAGTTGAGTAATCGAAAATAAAAAACAACCAAGTTCTGCATTCAAATAAGACATTCTTGTTATTAATTAAATATTGCCAAATCTGTATAGTTTGTGGTAGCGGAAAAAATATATGTTAATTTTGAACATATTTCCCAGAACTTGGTTGTTACCAAAACACGTTTTGAAAAAAAATCTCGATATAAACTAACGTTAAACTAACCCCTTACCTTGAGTTCTAATCCAAAATATCTGTATTAAATATCAACATACGTTACGTATTTAATTAATAACAAGAACTTCTTATTTGAATGCAGAACTTGGTTGTTTTTTATTTTTGATTACTCAACTCAATTTTGAGTAAATAGATAATTGCTTCATATTTAGCAATAAATTCCAAGCGTTGCGTCATCGCGCTTCTCTTTCTTTTCTATGCAATCTGACAGTGACTGCGGTTTAGGTGTTGTCAACGTCTTAAAATCGCGCCACGCGCGCGCTGCACTGCTGCGTGCGGTTTCTTCTGCGCACGCACGCATGGCGATAATAAAACTTTGAAAAAACCGGCCAAGTGCTTGTCGGACCACGCAGAACGAAGGGTTCCGTAGTTGGAAAGTTGGGATGAATTTATCCCAAAAACAAACTTAACATTGTAGTTGAAAAACATGTTCTCCCATACATCGATATATGCGACAGTCAATTCTCCAACTGCAAATTTAAGTTGGTCGACTATTATTCGTTAACCTGTCAGCCTACTTAGCCGTGATAGTTTTCCTTTTAATTTCGTTATATCTGTAGGTGAAAGCTAAAGGACCTTAAGTCCATTTTTTGTCATTTTTTTTAAATGATTTTTATTCAGAATACCCGTATTGATCAAATGGTAAAAGACATTAAGTCCTACAGCCGCGTGTGACTTAAGGTTCTTCACTTTTCACCTACAGATATGTACTACTGCCATGATTTTTTTTCACATCTCCATAAACAACCATTTAGCTTGCAGGGGGGAGGGGGGGCACACATGACTCTAACAAAAATTTGCACTTTAATGCTTAACATTACGCAAGCGGATCCTTGAATCGAAAAGTGGTGTTCACAAACCCGCAATATTTTTGAACGGCCTATCCAACGATACCCCTCACCAAGGGGTAGGCGAGAAAAAAAATATCACCCCTACATTACGTGCAAGACAGGCATCTTCCCTTATACATATAGATGGTAAGTGGAAAGGCGGAGAACCGGGTGTGCATGCCTACATAACACACTCCCGATTCTCCGCCTTTCGCATCCAGTCTGACCCAGCAGCCGCTACCTCTGTTTAATCGTCCTTTGTTTTCTAATTGTAACAAAAAAGGTTACGAAGTAAACCACCTATTAGGAGGAAAAATCTGCCTTATGTCTCATTTCAAAAACTAGATTGTCTCATTTGTCTCTATATATCTATTTATTTATCTAACAGTTTATGTACACACATATAAACAGACAAGAAGAAAGGAACAGAAAAATACGTACAAAGGTGATGCTTATTTCTAAAGAAATCTCTTCCAGCATATCTGCGAATGCCTGCCGGGGTCGCGGGAAGTTACCAAAGGTGCCTGCCGGGGTTGCGGGAAGGTACTAAAGGGTAACCCTTTAGTACCTTCCCGCGACCCCGGCCCGGGTCGACGGCGCGTTGTGTTCCACGCGTGCCTCAAAAAGAGATGTCGTCAGCACAAGTGTAGGGGTCCACTAGGGCCGATGCCGGGAATGTTCGAAAGGGTTACCGAGGCCCCTGGCAACACAGGCAACGGAAGGAATACGGGTGGGTTTTAGTCAGTAAGAGTCTGACAAACCCTCCCGCACCTCCCGCTCCGAGCGGGAGAAGTTCTTAGATGATTTCCCATCCAAAAAAAAAGCATACCTGCGATAGAACAGTAGACAGAGATGTAGACACGTGTGAAGAAATCAAAATACATAAAATCAAAAAGAAACTAATAATAATAATAGTCTCTTAAAATTCCCTTAACAAGCATAGATTCACACGACTTAATAATGTTCGCACTGTACAATAAAGTTGAACTTCTGTCGAGTCAGTGGCCGTCGAAAACCAACCCGTGCGACAGGCACTCGATTTAATTTACATCTCTGCACCAATTGTTCTCAACTCCAGAGAGTTCGATGAACGACCAGGCACCGCGTCTGATTTATTTTCCCTTAACATCCCCTAAACGGATTTTAGTTCCTTAATATCAGAACTTTACAGAGTAGTTAGCGTTCAGACGTATACAGAGTTATTAATTTATTATGCTGTTCGAAGTAAGTTTGACAAGTTTGATAGTGTATTAAGGTAGAAGCACTTAGAAGTGTTTTATAGATACTTGGCATTTTATGGCAGGTGTGGTTTTAGTTTGTTTTTCATGTTGTAGACAAGGATCACTATATTATAAAATATCAAGAAGAAATGTCTGTAAATATTGAAAAGAAGTGACTGGTAGAAAATGCCTCAGGTATTAAGTTCGCCTTTGTACAGTATTTTTTTGCTTGTCATGTCACTTATTGTATTTGTACTTATTATAGTAACCATTATAGTAACGTTACGTAAAAAAAAAAGCAAGCCTACAGTTGTCGCATATGATATGTAACATCTGACATCTCACCTTGGTAAAAAGCAACTGAGCAGCGACAGAAATTAACCTCAGAATTTAAAAAAGAACTGATTTACTGAAATATTTATTCGAATAATTATTAATTACTAGTGGTCGCCCACTGGTCGAAATTCGACCCCCTCTATTTTCATGCTATTATAAAGTACTTACTTATTCCATGTTCACTTCCTGTCTACACACTTCCGTTCCTTTTTACGAAATCACTCCCACAGAATGCGAGAGGAAAGATGTTACTCATCAAAAAGATTTGGTAGCACATCATGTAGGCGTAGACCCTTCTCTCGCGTCCGGCCCTGGTCCAGGACATGGTACGGTGCGAGAGGGCATGGGCAGCCGCCACCTCCTTCTGCGAAGCAGTAATGCTCGAGAAGGAGAAG
The DNA here is from genome assembly GCA_905333075.3 of Atethmia centrago. Lineage (NCBI taxonomy): Eukaryota > Metazoa > Arthropoda > Insecta > Lepidoptera > Noctuidae > Atethmia > Atethmia centrago. The sequence continues at coordinate 11,398,279 of HG995377.1, read as the reverse complement.
GCGGGATGGGTGAGGGAGAGGCAAAGTTCGCGCCCTCACGCCCTTAGGCGCCGCAGGAGACGCCCTGGGCGTCAGGAATCCCAGGCGGATTTCCGGCCACCGTAGGTGCGGGCTTGCGGACGGTGAGCAATGGATAGCTCGCCATCCGATAAGGACCAGGCCCGGGTCGACGGCGCGTTGTGTTCCACGCGCGCCTCAAACAGATGTCACCATCACTTTAGGGGTAGACTTTTTTATTATTTGTTGTTATAGCGGCAATAGAAATACGCAATCTATGAAAATTTCAACTGTCTACCTATTACGGTTCATGAGACAGACGGATGGACGGACAGTTGACTGGTAGAAAATGCCTATGGCAGTAAGTCCGTCTCTGTGCATTTGTGTGCTTAAAGTATTAAATAAATAAATAAAGGCTTAGTAATTCTTCGGGTGTGGAACTCTAGAAAAGTATCTCTACAACATACCTTTAGGGTACTACAATTATTATAACTAAAAAATTAATAAAATATTCGAAGAATTAGAATTATTACTTAGTTAGAATTTCTTTTTTCATGTCTTAGTAATCTAAGGAAAGATAGAAATATAAAACAGGAATAGGAACTAAAAGGTGACAAATCAACGAGAGTGATAATCAGTACTGGGGTAAATGCGTAAAACACACTATCAGTATCAATGGGTTTCATTTTGACAGTTCAACAACAATCATTGCGTTATGTATATTGTTGAGCAGACACATTTTTCGAACATATGAAGCAATGAATTAGCAATATCCTTCAAAATCATTGAGATTGTGTATTACGCAATTAGGGTACTGGTGATTGCTTGTTTGCCATCTCTGCCATAAAATAACAATTGTAAAGGTTGACTGGTAGAAAATGCTTATGGCATTAAGTCCGCCTCTGTACATTTGTGTGCGTAAAGTATTAAATACATAAATAAATATTTGTGATTTTCAGGGCCATCTGTAATTGATGCAATGTATGATGAAATTGTTAGTGCAATGTGCGAGTCGGCTGCTGAGACGGTGACATTTGGGGGAAGTCCTAGAAAGCGAGGAACAGTCGTGGGCTGGAACATGCATGTGAGCGGCGCGCATAGGGAGGCCAGACATAAATTTTTATGCTGGCTAGACCACGGCATGCCTAAGTTGGGACGTATTTTTAATGAAATGCATGAAGCTAGAAGGATATTTAAGTCTTGTTTGAAGTGGTGTCAAGATCATGAGACTCAGATTAAAATGGATATTCTAGCTTCACAGCATTCAAAGAGCGATTTTAGATCTTTTTGGAAGCATACAAATAGATTAAAGGGCAAGCCTGGCCTTCCTGTATGCGTCGATGGCGTGAGTGCTGCTAGTCAAATAGCCAACCTTTTTGTAGACCATTTTAGTGTGCAGTCACCATTAGGCCCGTCGAGGTCGACGCTCAATATGCGTCGATGGCGTGAGTGCTGCTAGTCAAATAGCCAACCTTTTTGTAGACCATTTTAGTGTGCAGTCACCATTAGGCCCGTCGAGGTCGACGCTCAATGTTGAGCCAGGGAAAAACCTGGGAGTTAAAATAACTGCTAAAATGATCTTTAACAGAATTAACACAATGCGTCGGAGAAAGTCTCCGGGTCATGATGGTCTCAGCATTGAGCATCTTCGATTTGCTGGTCTGCATTTGCCAAGGGTGTTGGCTATGCTTTTCACTTTTTGTCTGGGTCATGCTTATATGCCGAGTGATATGATCAAAACAACAGTGGTGCCTATTGTCAAAAATAAGACTGGTGACATGGGCGATAAGAACAATTACAGGCCAATATCTCTTGCCACAATCATGTCAAAGGTGTTTGATAGTGTGCTTAGCGCTCAACTTAGCGGTCATATTCGTATTCACGATAACCAATTTGCGTTCTGGAGTATCCACTGACAGCGCTATATTGAGTGTTAAGCACACTGTGAAATACTATACGGATCGCTGCACTCCAGTTTACGCCTGTTTCCTTGATCTAACCTAAATAATGTTAAGAAGAGTGTGGTCATGGTCTTTGGGGCCAGAGGTAAGTACCCAGATGCTGTACCTTCAGTGAAGTTGAGCGGTAGGCCCCTTGTGAAGGTAGACCAATTTAAATATCTGGGTCACTTATTGACCACTGGCCTCAAAGATGATGAAGATATTGACAGGGAGCGGAGGGCGCTGTGTGTGAGAGCTAACATGATTGCCCGCAGATTCAGGCGTGCCTCTAAAGAGGTTAAGCGCACTATATTTAGTGCTTACTGAACGTCTTTTTACTCTTGCAGTCTGTGGGCTCATTATACTCAGAAATCATACAGCGCCCTTCGCGTTCAATACAATAACGCATTCAGGGTGCTGATGGGGTTGCCCCAATACTGCAGCGCGTCAAGGATGTTTGCTGAAGCTCGCATTGACTGCTTCTACACTGTGATGCGGAAGCGGTGCGCATCCCTAATTAGTAGGGTGCGGGGCAGCACCAACAGCATCCTGTCTATGATAGCAAGCAGGCTAGATTGTGCGTTTGTGAACCACTGCTGCAGGTATCGGCTGGGCCAGTCACCTTGCAGCAGTGACGTCACATATTGTTTGTGTTAAGGCGCTGACAAGACCCAATTGACCAAAATAGGCTTCTCTTAAGAAAGAAAATTGCCAAATCTGTATAGTTTGTGGTAGCGGAAAAAATATATATTAATTTTGAACATATTTCCCAGAACTTGGTTGTCACCAAAAAACGTTTTGAAAAAAAAGTCTCGATACAAACTAACGTTAAACTAACCTCTTACCTTGAGTTCTAATCCAAAATATCTGTATTAAATATCAAAATAAATTAAGTATTTAATTAATAACAAGTACGTCTTATTCTAATGCAGAACTTGGTTGTTTTTTATTTTCGATTACTCAACTCAATTCTGAGTAAATAGATAATTACTTCATATTTTGCAATAAATTACAAGCGTTTTGTCGTCGCGCTTCTCTTTCTTTTCTATGCAATCTGACAGTGACCGCGGTTTAGGTGTTGTCAGCGTCTTAATGTTTTACTAACATAGTTTGTAAGTACTTTGTTACTAACACGTTGAGTCTTGTTACTTGATTAAATGAATTATTATTAATTATTATTATTATATAAAGTTTGCTAAAAATTATATTAAAGTCATCAAAAACTCTCAACACAAAATTGAATTCGTATATTTATACCTAAAACAACCGAAGTCACTTAAAATCCTTTGGAAACATTTTCGTTGTCTGGCTGGACGGCTCTGTGTACCCAAATCGGATAAACGTACAAAATCATAAACCCCTGCTTTAAACATTATGTCAAATTAACATCTAGACATCTCAAAAGCATTGAATGGTATTAATTTATTAGTATTTGTATTGGTCGTGTAAAAGGAACTGAAATCTCTCTTTGGGGGGATAAGCAAACTAAGTCAAATTGCGACTGACGTGAAAGATTTTAATTCGCTAATGGTAGACTGAGTCTCGACAAACATAAGCCATCATTTTTTTTTTAATGTTGTTAGGCGTACCTATTGGGGCGAAGGGGCTTGTGGCTAAGTAATAACAGCCGCACGGGTCGATCGACCAGGTTAAGCTCCGCTTGCCGCGGGTGGTCCGTGGATGGGTGACCATCCTTACATACCAAGACTCAGCAGTACATCGGAAAGCACGTTAAGCCGTAGGTCCCAGCTGTCATTCGTGGATCTTTGACAGTTGTTACGGGTCCGCAGAAGCCCGAAAGTCTAACAACCAGTCTTACCAATGGGTATCTTATTACCCAGTAACTGGGTTGTGGAGGTCAGATAGGCAGTCGCTCCATGTTAAATACTTGTATTCAGCTGCATCCGGGTAGACTGGAAGCCGAACCCAACATAGTAGGGAAAAGCCTGGGCAGATGATGATGTCGTAAGGAGTATATAGGTCCCATTTTTATTAGGGTTCCGTAGTAAACAAGGAACCCTTATAGTTTCGCCATGTCCATCTGTCTGTCTGTCTGTCCCCGCTGTAGCTCAGAGATGTACTGGAAAGCTGTAATTTTGCATAGGTGTACATATTAATCACGCCGATAATATACTATAATAAATTCTTGAAAAAAAGAGCATCCCTTGCACGTAATGTGGGGATGTTATTTTTTTTCTCGTCTATCCCATGATGTGTATCATTGGATTGGACGGGGAGGGTCTGGATTTATGCTTTTGCGGTTGCACAACGACATGCTTTGCTTGCTTGGTAGTATAGATACAGGCCTATCCTGCCGCCTCCTTCAGAGGTGGTAGGATGGCGGGGTCTTGAGGGAGAGCGCTACAGTCGTGTAGATCCTCAAGGCAAGTCTGGCGGATACACCTTCCCGAGGTTGCCACCCCGTTTCTTGGTCTAGTTCCATAAGAAATAGACGTAACAAAAACCACCAGGCGTCATCACTTCCTTTCCCCAATTCCCCCCATTCTTTCCCGTCTTTCACCCTCCTGCCCTAAATCTCCCAATCCCTCCTTACCCCATCCTACCCACATCCTTATCTCCTTTCCTTCACCAGTCCAATTTCCACTCCGAACCGTGACCCCTTTGTGATTGGGTGGTTGCGGGCTCGACTGTCACTAAATTCAGCTGATGGCGAGTAGGAGTAAGAAGTCACCTGCGCTAGGACCTGCGCAGTTGAGCGCCGTGAGCGGGGATGAAGGAGTCCTGGGGGGTTGAGCCGAGCGGCTCTGGCGGTAATGTGCCCGTAAGGCAACACGCCCTCTTTGGTCCGAATTTCAAGCAAAACGGTGGCCCTACCCAATAGCCAGGGGTAGGGAAATGGTCATAGTGTCCCGTCAGAGGGCCACAGGCGAGGTGCGTGAGGTCCGCTGAGGTCGTCCTCGGACGGCTGAAGCGGTAGGTAAAGGTCATGCTGACGGTGTAAGTGAGGGTTGATCAGTTCGTTGGGGGTGGGCCTTTCGACCCCCTACGCCAACCCGATCGAGCACCCGATGTCGCACTGTAAGCCAGCCTTGCGCCCCTATATCTCTCTGGTAGTCCTAACGTTCGAGCTTTTTCATAGTGAGACGTTCCCAGGTGCGGGCTCCATGGAGGGTGGGAGCCAGAGAGATGAATCCAAAAACCAATTTAACATGGATCAAAATAGGCCTGTTAAAAAAATAAACACAGGAGTGGAGGCGAAAGCCAATGAGACTCCCAAGGGAGGTGCTTGCACTTCCCTCGCCCCTGGTGGCCTTGCAGCTAACGCTGCGGGTACCAGCGCGGGCGTAGGTCCGGCTGTGGCGAGAACCACAGCCAAGACCAAAACAAAACAGTCCCAAAACATACAAAGGACGTCGGCGCTGATTGGGACCAGTACCGACCCTTCCCATACCAAGGCGACGACCCCGGTGCTGGGTAACACCGGCACCAGGGTTCCAGCCAAACACCCTCCTCCTCCTGAGGCTCCTCTAGCCTCCTCCCACCAGATGGCCGTCACCGGTCAAACGGAGACGGCCAGCTGCACACAGGATGCGTTTTCGCATGCCTGGCAAGTGCAGAAACGCAAGGGCAAGGGTAAACGCACTCAACAAGCCCGTTGCCCTCGCACTGACCCTTCAGGTCCATCATCTGCTGCAGCTAAAGGCAAGCAGAGGGACGGAGTGACGAGGAAGGAGCGACGCCAAGCCCGCTGGAGGCCAGGTAAGGGCTTCCGCACCAAACAGGCCACTGCCACTAGCACGGACAAACCGACGAGCGGCCAACTGAGCTTCTCCGCGGGTAAGAGGTCACAGACAGAGGCCGGCACAAGCAGACCAACGCCCAGTCAACCGCAAACCAGTGTTCCGGGTGCTGGCAATAAAAATAGACAGCGATCCGATTGGAAGGATCAGGCCGCGGCCAAGCGAGCTCTCAACGAGTCTTTGACACCTCGGGGGGAGCATAAGCGGCCGCGTCTTGACCAATCCAAACGGATCGACCAACGAAGCTACGCCCAAGCTGCCAGCTCAACCCTGGACGTCGCGATCACCTGCGACCGCACGGGAATCCTCAGCAAGGACGTATCGGAACAGGTACTCGCTGCTATCCAGAAGCAGATCATTCTTGAGGCCTGCTCCCCCAAGCAAGACACTCCAGGACCGACCTTCAACGCCAAGCCGCTGTTCGCCGGAGGTGTTCTTAAACTGTGGTGCGGTAACGACCACACCTTAGCCTGGCTAAGGAAAACAGTCTCCGACTTGTCTCTCCCATCTAGCATCCCGCTAGTTGTCAAGAGCCAGTCGGAAATCCTGAAGCGAGCACGATGTGGCGTCGTGATCCCAGACGAGCAGGGAGTCTTCGGAGAGCCGACCAATATTGGGCGCGCTCTCAGTTACCAGAACCCCTGGGTCGACATAAAGAGGTGGGTACTTCTGCATGCCGACAAACAGGCCGCAGCATGGTTTGTGGTGGTCGGTGTCCCTGTGGACCAAATCCCGATCCTGATGGAAGCCGGACGCCGTCTCTCAATTGGATTGGGGACGGTATACGTGAAGTTCCAGGGTCGGAACGGCAGGTTCACCGACGTCCCTCAGGGATGGGACCCTGCCACTGGGACCATCTGCGAGGCGCCGAAGCAGCTGCCCCAAACACCAGCAGGGGAGACCACTCCCCCACTAAACAACCCGGACGCATCCGCGGCTGAACCTGCTGTAGCAGGGTCGGCCGACTGTGCCGCCGCCTCCGTGGGCGCTGTCCCTCCAACGGGAGAGGAGCTGGACGACATACTCCTGTCACCGGCTTCGGGCCCGGGGGGGGGACGGCTTCGACGAGGGCGACTTGTTTGCCGGGCTCAGACTTGGGGGGGACGAAGAGGGTTCGACCAGCGATGGCGTCCCTTTCGTCAATATGTAAAGTCCTGCAGGCAAACCTCCACCACAGTCAGACTGCGACGGCTCAGCTTCGCAAGTGGCTGGAGGCGCAACACACGGCCATTGCCTTGATCCAAGAGCCGTGGATTAGGGCGGGCCGCATACAAGGACTTTCCAATCTTGGCGGTAAGCTCCTGGTCACCACAGAGCACGATCACCCCAGAGCGTGCATCTATGTCACAGGTAACCTTAAAACACATCTTTTAACTGACTTCTGTTGCAGAGATGTCTCTGCAGCAAAGCTGGTAATACAGCGTGACGACACCACGAAGATGGCGATCGTTTTCGCCTCGGCCTACATGCCCGAGGCGGAGGCGCCGCCTCCGCACGACCTCGCCCGCCTCTTGAGCCATTGCGAGGGATGTGGGTTTGAGGTCGTAGTAGGGGCCGACGCCAACGCTCACCATCAACTGTGGGGTATGGACACGCAAAACGAGAGGGGTAAGGCCTTGGTTGAATACTTGTTCTCGACTAACCTATCCCTACTAAACACTGGCTCCGAACCAACATTCGTAACCAGGCGTAGCCGAACAATCATAGATCTCACTCTGGCAACAGAGGGCGCGGCGGAAATCACTGCTGGGTGGCAGGTCTCCAACGAGGCCTCCTGCTCTGATCACAGGTGGATCCGCTTCGACATCCAGGTCTGTGTTTCTCCAGCCCTACCACGGCGCAATCCGCGAAACACGGATCGTGCCACTTACACACGCAACCTTGAATCCAAGTTTGCGACAATAAGCGATCCGGCGACGTTTGCGGACACGACACAGATTGAGGTACAAGTGAGCTATCTTACCAAAACAATGATAGATAGCTACCAAACTGCCTGTCCAGAGACCACCCCGCGCAGCACACCGGGCAAACAACCATGGTGGGGCGCTGATCTAGAGCGCAAGCGCGGCAAGGTAAGGGCAGCTCTGAACAGAGCCATGAACACATGTGCGGATGAGGACTGGGATAATTACTACGCAGCCAAGTCCAGTTACAAAAAATGCATTAGATTCAGGAGTACCGCGGGATGGCGCAAATTCTGTGGTAGCATTGAATCTTGCCAGCAAGCTAACAGGGTAAGGAAGGTACTGGCGCAACAGAAATCTCCTGGGCCCACTATCCTCCGCAAACCTGATAACACACTCACTTCCTCGCCAGAAGAAATGAGACGCGTCCTTATCGAGACTCACTTCCCTGGATGTATCTTCACGCAGGTAATCGACTGGCAAGATGTAATTCAAACGCCATCAGACAACGATTGGCATTACGCACGCAGGGTGATCACGTTGGAGAAACTCCAATGGGCCATCCGGAGCTTCCATCCTTTTAAGGCAGCTGGTCCTGATGGAGTGTTCCCCGCCTTACTACAATGGGGCGGAACCTCTGTCGCAATAAGACTGGTGCCATTAATGAGAGCGTGTCTGGCCTTTAGATACGTTCCCAAAGGATGGAGGGAAGTGAAAGTCACATTCATCCCTAAGCCAGGTAAGGGGGACTACACAAACGCCAAATCCCATCGACCAATCAGCCTGACCTCCTTTCTACTAAAGACTCTGGAAAGGCTGTGTGATAGGGAGTTGAGGGACGGCGCTCTAAAAACCATACCGCTGCACGGTAACCAACATGCATACAGCTCGGGTAAGTCGACCGAATCCGCTCTTCATCTAGTGGTTAGACAGATAGAGCACCTGCCTGGGCACTTTCATAGACATTGAAGGAGCCTTCGATAAAACAAACTTCTCCAGCATCAGCAGCGCCCTCTCTAGACATGGAGTAGAACAGGTACTAACGGACTGGATTACAAACATGTTAAGCAAACGTGTGGTTCGCCTTGAGGATGAGCGACAGCTGGCCATGATAGCCAGAGGCTGCCCCCAGGGAGGGGTGCTGTCCCCCCTCTTATGGAATCTGGTGATAAACGATCTCATCACCAAACTCAACGCGAACCACTATTACACAATAGGTTATGCAGACGACCTTGCAATCCTTGTTTCGGGGAAAGTAACGGGAACAATCTGCAACCTCACTCAGCAGGCACTACGTATCGTAGAAAAATGGTGTAGGGATTTCGACCTATCGGTGAACCCCACCAAAACTGAACTAGTTATGTTTACCCATAAACGAGCATTAGGCCCTTTCCGCCTACCAATACTGTTCGATACAGAACTTCAGTTAGCCAACGAAGTCAAGTACCTCGGGGTCATTCTAGACAGTAAGTTAAACTGGAGTAGTCACTTAGACAACAAAATAAACAGGGCTTGCATCACCTTTTGGCAGTGCAAGAAAATGATAGGTAAGAAGTGGGGCCTATCCCCCAAAATTATACTATGGCTGTACACGGCGGTAATCCGCCCCATGATCTCCTACGGGGCCGTGGTCTGGTGGCCCCGCACTCAGCTAGTCACAGCCTCCAATAAACTACAACGCATGCAAAGACTTGCCTGCATGGCGACCACGGGCTGCATGAGGACAACTCCAACTGCAGCAATCGAAGCCATGCTGGGACTGCCGCCGCTCCACCTGTTCATACAGCAGGAAGCGACGATGGCGGCAGTACGCCTAAATGCACTGAATCTCTGGGGCAAGAGAGACACACTACACACTGCGCTGCTTGAGGGACTCCATAAAGAGTTCCCCATCACGAAAGCAATAAATGACCAGGTACCCAAACAATTTATATTTGATAAGAAATACAAGATCCAACTCCACGAGGATCGCCGATGCGAGGGGTTGCGCCCCGCAGAGCTGCGCATCTTCACAGATGGATCCAAAACAGGTAGTGGCACAGGTGCTGGAATCTTCTCGGAGGACTTCAACATACGCATAGCCACACCATTGGGGGTCCATAACACAGTGTTCCAGGCTGAGTGCTTAGGTATTTCTCTGGCCGCCTCAGCCATCATGGCCAGGGAAGTTAAGGACCACTCAATCCGCATTCTCTCAGACAGCATGGCTGTCCTGCAAGCGCTAAACAGTCACACAGTTGACTCTGGGCTAATATACGAGTGCCACCAGCGCCTCAACCAGGTGGGCAGCCTCAACAACATAACCATTCAATGGATTAAAGGACACAGCGGTTCGCTAGGCAACGATGCAGCCGATGAACTTGCCAGAAGGGGGTCGAGCATGGCACCAGTGGGACCTGAGCCCATCGTGCCACTTCCCTTCGGGTACCTACGCACTCTGGTAAGGAAACGCACCAGAGATAAACATCTCAAACTATGGTCGGACCAAGGTGAGTGCAGGCAGGCCAAGGAAGCTCTCCCTACAATTGATGGTCGCCTCACGAAACGGGTTCTCCGACTAACTAAACTACAGCTGCGTACTGTTACAGCAGCTATAACAGGTCACGGGTCATTTAACAAACACCTTTTTATCATAGGAGTCACAGACAGTCCGCTGTGCAGGGCCTGCATGAAGGACGACGAGACAGCAGCTCATGTGCTACTAAACTGCCCGGTCGTCGCCACATACAGGGCAAAGTACTTCGGTAACCCAGGTACCCTCTGTGAGATGGTCAGTAACACCAAGGCGTTGCTGGCCTTCCTTGAGGAGCTGGGGTGGATCGAATAATCGATTTCCCACCCGTACGCAAAATACGCGCATTGACGTGGAGTTGCGGACACCGGCCCGTTTTACCTATTACCTATTACCTATTACCTATCGTTGGATTGGCCGTTCAAAAATATTGTGGGTCTGTGAACATCATTTTTCCATTCAAGGCTGCGTTTGTGTAATATTAAGCTTTAAAATGCCAATTTTCGTCAAGTGTCAAGTGCCCCGTCCCGTCCCGTCCCGTCCCCCGCCAGCTAAATGGTTATTTTGAAGATGTGAAAAAAATCATGGCAGTAGTGCATATAATGAAATTTAAAGGAAAACTATCACAGTTTTTAGGCTTTATACGTTAACGTGTAATAGTCGACCAACTTACATTTGCGGTTGGACAATTGATCGTGACGTATATCGATGTATGGAAGAACATGTTTTTCAACTACAATGTTAAGTTTATTTTTGAAATAAATTATTCCCAAGTAATCCCAACTATGGAACCCTTCATTGTGCGTGGTCGGACACGCACTTTGCCGGTTTTTTCCTTTGAAGAAGGTTTCAAAGGGAATAAAAATTGGAAGAACTCTGTAGAAGCATTCGTTGTCGACATTAATACGGGAAAAAAAAATATTACTACTTTACCAAACACTCTGACTTATTACTTATTAAAATTGTATGACAATCTACTTTTACAATATTTGTAAATACGGCAGCATCATCTAATCAATTGTTATCACCTATTGTGATATAGTAATTTTATTCTACCTGCATCGTCTTCACACATAATTATATAATTAATGTATACAAAATATTGTAAAACAATTTAAAAGAGTAACGGTGGAATTTCTTGTCCATTCTTCGACACGAAACTACGAGTACCTTTTGGAAGCTAGAAACTAGAATTTGTTCTACTTTTCTGTACAATTAGACTTTTAAAAAAAGTGTGCACTTTACTTTAAAGTGCCTTTTATGTGCTTATTGGAAATAAATGTTTTGACTTTGACTATATTAACACAATTGCGATCTGTACCGAACAGTCAATCCGATTTTCAATTTGAAAATACTCGGTACGCACATAGGCCATATTTATTTAGTTTTATTCATATCTTTGAGTGGCATAGCTTGCCGCATAAATTCAAACCAAAGTCCTATAGGATAGTTGCATTTTAGATTAAAAAATCATTCGTTTTACTGTCATAGAATGCTGCAAAACATGATTACCAAAGTTCTATCTCTCTCCATATTTATTTCTATTCAGCCCTGTATGCTGTAGCAGTCTAAAAGTACACAATAGGAGACAGCTTAGAACTCCGCAATATTTTATGTAAGGTAAGACTCACTTACATGAAAATATTGCGCTACTGTTTCACGCATAAGCTCTGCTATATATTTTCCTAGTTTCCTTGTTTACCTTTTATTTCACTATTTTGTTTGGTTTAAGTTTCTATTCAACACAGTAGATTTTAACGTCGATTCAGAACCATTCCCATTATGTATGCTAACCAAAGAGAGACCTACATTGCATTTCATTTCCTGTTACTGTCATTCACTCAAAGCTTTCTTATCATATTAATAGATCCATCTACGGACAATCATGTCCATTAACACTCAACTGCACATAAGTAAACATCATACCTTGTCACCGACGGTTCAATCTGAACCACTCGCATCGTTCCGGATTGTCATTTTTAATACCCAACACACGATTTCGGCTCACAATCTTGATCCATCGCGCAAAGCTGTGACTACGGATTTTCCTGCACGATCTCAACTTACAGATATAAAAGATAAAGCTTGGCTTGCTTCAGATCTCCTATATGTTACACTTTGTCACTACGATTTGTTGATAGAACAACGTACCTACTATGAAGCCTGTTTTATTGTGAATATTGTCTATACAAGCTCCACTCCGAAGGTAATTTGCGTTTTAGATTTTGAAAGTACCTCATTTATAAATGTTTGCCTCCATGTTCGAGGATTATACGCGTGGGCGTCTGAATGCTTTCATGTAACTTGTTCTATTCATCTTTGATATTTCCCAGTAAAGTTCAGCTCAGACTATAGAAACACATTTTTCTTATTTTTCGTCGGAGGCTTTCAATTCTTTATATGGACCTTTAGTTCTGTAATAAACTACGAGATAGGTAAGGACTATAGATTCGAGTGATACAAAGTAATCCGCACAACAATGCAAATAAAAATATTTAGCTAGATAGTAGAAATAAGATACAAAGGATCACAAAATAGAAAGGTGCGCTCTCTTAACGAGCTATGCCTTTGAATTGATTTCACGAACTTTACCTACTCGTAATAAATTCCGAACAAAACAAAGAATTGGTTCTGAGTTCGACTTTGGTTTGGAGCGTTCACAATAAACAACGGCCCATAAACTATGCTGGCTGACACGCATATTTCTTATTTTTCTTTGAAACATCTCGGAATGATATTACCCTAGCGAGCCGTAAAAGCCGGTCTATTAATTAGGGGCCGCGACTGTGGCGGTTCCTGAACGTATGACATCATGCTCCCGAGAGTTTCAACAAGACTCCTTTGTCTCCAAACTTGACAGATTCGGCGTAAATCACGCCGGTGACAGCCACGGTAACACAAATCTGAGAAAATATTATTTTTTCAAGTTGGTGTTACTCTTTGTCTTCAAGGAGCGTGCGGTTGCGTCAGAATCCATCTCGCATGCCGCTGACGACAATGTGCTGAATGATGAAATGGTTTCACGGCTACATTTGTTTGTACAGACCAAAGATAAATATCCACTCGTGAGAGCCGCTCGAAAGGCGATTTGATTAAAAGGAACATAAATGTTGATCGCTTGCTTGTAATGATATTTACAGCTATTGAAATTCATCGTTATTCAATATAATTACAGTGAAATATGAGACGATTGTTACAACGAAGTATGAGGATCATATTTCAAATCCAGTCATGAGGAGAGAAATCAAAACTATGAACGGTAACAAAAACAACACACTCTGTTTCTGTCATGTTTATATTATAAATTCAGGCTTAAATTTTAACGCTCTAACTAATCGAGATGATGACGTTAAAGTACAAATGAAAATAATTACAACGCGTTGCGTTGTCTGTAACAAAGACGCGTCGTGTCCTGGGGCGGTGGTGTCAAGAACAGGAATAGAACGAGAGGAGCCCCCGACTGAGCGTGATGCCGAGGTGTTTCCAATTTACAGACGACGACATCTCTAATGCGCGACAAGATTTACAATCGGTATTAATTTAAAAACATCTCTGATGACGTAAGATCTATATCTGAAGATCTCATTTGAATCCCGTCGATACCGCCACGTGAATGCAGTATGTTTATGTCATGCACTTTTGTTCGCTGAAAACTAAAGTGGCGAAACTTTTGCTGCGGTGAGGCTCTCGTAAGAAACACATTATTCACCGCGGCCAGACGAATCACGTATCCGAACTGCCACGAAGACGTTTAATTAGCACCAAACACGCGATCTTTGAGGTCTCAGAATACTGTTAGTTGGTTATAAAAGAAGAGTGGCTCCCATCACCGATGCTCGTAAAGTGGCTGCAATGAAAAAACCGTAAAACAAGGGAGAGTGCTGAGGCGAAAATATGATTTTTGTGGGTTGGTTCCTCAAAATAATGTCTGCATGTAAAAAATACACCTCTGGCTTTGTGTAGCTTGGTACTTAAAGAAAGAATGGACTGCATTAAATTGCACAATGAAAAACGACTTGCAAAAATTAAAGAGTGAGACGCGAATAGCGGTTTTAAACATGATGAAGTTCTTGACGAAAATTACAAAGAGACATTTCTTTACAAAAAGCTTTCATAATATAGTATTAACCTAATTTCTATAAGTTCAAAAAGTTCAGTAAGTCCGATATTGGCTTCTCCTTTTAAGGAAGTTTTTGATGTGACATCAAAAGAAAAAGTGATCCCTTTTCCGGTTCGATACCTTCCGTCATTGTCATCGCTCAGATCATCGTACACTTCGACTTCCTCATTGTGATCTACCCTCATAACTTTTATGAATGAACAGATTTCTTTATTACACACGAATTCTTTTTCTAATTCAATCTCCTGATCCTTCAGTTCATTTATTTATTCGTTTCAAAGTAATTCGCTCGGGAGGCAATGGGATTTTTTTCTTATTAAAATAGTCAAAGAGGGAAGCCTCAAGGGACCCTATCGTATTGTTAGTCCACCTGTATTTCCTTTAGCTAAGTTCAAAATAAGTAAATCTTATTATGTTTTTCAATGGGCATCTGGTTACTTGAGGGACGGAGTTCATTTTATATTTATGATTGTAATACAATGGATTTTTTGAGATTTTGTTCGTTCAATGCCAAAGCTCTATGTTGTTGCTTTTAAAGCGTAAATAACGCTCGTATTTCGTGTAATGAATCTACGCATACTTGCACTATTTAATTTTAACCATGAATATTTCTAAATGCATAATGAAACAATTTCGTGATCAATCAATTTTAATAGCTTCACAATTTTATTTGATTTATATTATATTCGTGGTCCCAGCGGAAGCTACGCACAAATCCATCATTTTCTTTCTGATTGCACACAGCGAAACCGGCCGGTTGTTGAAACGATTCCAGTTATTTTTATGAGTACCTTTGAAAGGCCTGGTTAAATCCATAACATATTATGTAGATATTAAAATGTGGAAACATCGTAAACGTTGACTGTTCGCGAACTGATTACGAGCCAGTCCCCTCGCATGCTCGCATAGATTTTTAAACACAGCCGTATTGAAAGGGGCCCTTTTATTCTTCCTGTTAAGCACACGTTTACGACAAACTCGTAAAACACGGATCACTGAAAATTTTTGATATGTAACTCTCCTATTCAAATCCGCTTTACGAGGCGGCCCATTATAATTTTACTGATGTCATATTTTTTCCTGTCATAGTGATTATGAACGGTGGATCAAAGGGATTTTTAATAAAAAAATGTTATATCTTTTTAATCACTTCCTATTTTTATTGCTCTACTTGAGGTAACTTTAATATTATTCACCGTAGCGCTATAAAAATCTCATTTGCATTATAAAACTGCCTATGTTGATTTCGGCAAGGATATTTAGTAGACATTTTTATGTCCTTATTTGCGCACAAGTAGTCTGTATTACTTTTTTCCGGCTATATACATCGAGTGACATTTAAACCGTTGAAATAGTAGTCTTGTTTACTCTGGGCAAAAATTTAACATCGTAAAATGACTGCACTTGGTACAACAGATGACTGTAATGAGTTTAAAAAACAAAATAAACAAATCCAATTATATTGCCAACACGAGTTGATTCAAAAATTGCTCCAATTTATAGTCACATGATGTCATAAGGAGGACTGTCAAATAAGAACAAAAATATACGCGATGAAAAACATGTGGCTGTGTACCGTGAGAATATTAAACCCAATCGGATAAAAAGAGACAAAGGAGCTTTATTTCTTTGATATTTTGTACCAATTATGATACTACGTTGATAAACATGTCTCATAATAAACACAGAATAGTCTTATCTCGTGAACTCGGGTTATAATTTAGGAAGAGAGAAATTTTATTTGAATTTAGAAGTTTTTTGCATGAATAAATAAATGCTTTAAATAGGGATGCTGACAATTTATTTTAAGCCCGTCAGGTACCAAGTACCAAGATCATTCAAAAATATGGGACACGTGTTTTTTCTTTTTGTATGTAATCAAAAGATTACAGCGATACATTGAGTTAAAATATGACATGACGTCACGCCTTGCTAAATTTTATACTGAACGTAACGAGCGCCAACTTTAATGCGTTTTATCTAAGTCATTTTTTTAAAGAAAAAAATACATATCTATTTTTTTATTATCTGACTGATGGACTAAATGCGAGTTCTTTTTCTTTTACCCGGGCATCATCCCTATTATTAGCAAGAACTAGACAAGATAGGTTGGTTAGCTGTGGGTTTAAAGGGAATTCCGGAAACAACACTTTCACACAGTAAGTACGATGATAGCTACCGAACTATGCTGATGTCAGAATCAGCAAACTTAAGCCCCAAACTTGAGCACATAACAAAAACACTACCAAACAAACCAACTCAATTTGGGCTCTTACCATCTAATTGAAATCATTAACCTTTTGACCACAGTCATGTATAGATGACAAATCAAAATGTGCCCAGCACGCCACGGTCATGATCATTCGTAGCTTGGCGCCGAGGGCACGTTTTTGCATTTTTGACGTGGCGGTCAAAAGGTTAAGCGCAAGTACGATTTTGTACTTTCACAAAAGCCACTGACAAATCTTTTAGTCCTTCAGAACGGATTTTAAAATCAAAGTTTATCTTTGGTCGTCCAACTGCATCAGTGATAATGAAAGATTAAATATTGGTCTGTTCCAGTTTTCGCACAGAATTTCTTAAGGTCTTAAAGAGGCCTTAGCAAATACAGACTCGCGTTCATAACTGTGTAACAGTTTAACGCTACTGTTATTATCAGAAGCCGGTGTTTATAATCTCAAACAGCTGCAAACGTACCAGCTCACTTATTTCAACGAACCGTCACTATAAACTTTAACAAACCCTTATTTATGAAATCAGCAACTCAGATTTAATTAAATAACGTAAAAGAAGTGAAACAAATTGGTTTTTCGATGCAATCGATACCATATTTCTGCTAACCGCTTGAACATGTGGTCCTTATTGTCAATATAACTGGACCTAAGTTGATTCTACTCTTTTTTTGAATAAAGAACATGGCGCGAAAACTTGTCTTGATCAAGCGCATAAACAATGGCGATGCAGTATCGATGGCGCTCAGTAGGTATGCCACTCACGTAGTACATATGGCACCTAATTTGCTACACATATTGTACCGCGCCACAACACTGTTTTTTTGCTCGAGACTCCTTTGTTGATAACTTGAATAAATTAAAAAAATAATGACCATTATGGCAATAAAGAGATAAACTAAATAGTTCTCTCGTTTTGTTGAAATTTATTAAGGTCAGGTCAATAATCGTCTACAATGTGTGGCGTTGTTAGGTCCACGGTTATGCAACCACGTTGAAACTTTAGTAAGGAGATTGTTCCAAGAAACGTGCTTTGTAGAAAAACATCGGAGGTTTTATTGATTCGAACACGATATGGGAACATAGTCGGGATTCGGAGCATAGCTTTCGAAGTTTAGAGGATTTAATTCGCTGATTAATCTCGATTATAATTTGCTTTTGCATTCCGAGGGTTTATTGACATTGGCTATGCTTTCTATTAGGTGTGCTACAATAGATGAATCACGCACATGATTAACATTGTGTTAGTTGAGTTTCAGTGCTTTTGATAGTTCTATTATTTAAAGAGGACGAATTAATCATTCATTCGCAATGACATGATTGAACTGTTACATTCGCTTTGTTCAGGAACCATTTTATAACCAGCGGGCTAATAGCGTTACACACATAAAATGACAATTGATCGCAATGGGTTTCATTTTGACAGTTCACCCACGTCCAATGCATTATTTACGTTGTTGGGCAGAGAGAGGAATTTTTCAAACCTATGAAGCGACGACCAATATCCTTCAAAACTCTCGGATTGTGATTCAAACTGTATTACGCAATTGGGGTGCTGGATGCCATAACTCATAAATCATAACACGACATCAAAATGTGAAATCGTTTTAGTATTTTATTTCTATTTAAAAACGTTACATGCAGATGGCCGATCAGATGCAAGATGCAACTATATAATGTGCAAGCATTTATAAAATAATAAAACAATCATACTCGCATCCAGTTTCCTTGCAAAGTGACCAACAAGAATGATACAACGAAGGTATTAAGCGAAACAAGTTATATAGGTTCAGGTATTACCGAAGTATCTTTTTTATAAGGTAGGTATCCAATTTCTTTCAGTGAACAAACAACACAATAAAATGGGGGGAACGGGGATGCCTGCTACTGTGGTAATGGCGGGGAGTTAACGCATTGCGAACACACAAAGGCACATAACACATCTCAATTGTGCTCATACATAGAGCTACATGTACAGAACTGTAACAACTTTCTGTTCTGGGTGACCGAAAACCAACAATTACATATATATTCGAAAACACCGCAGCTGTAGCCAATATTTCGCGGTGAATTCGAACGTCCATTATTCCACACCGTAAATAATCCACTACACAAAAACGCTAACCCTTCATTGCCTCTTCCTTTTACGATTTAAAGAAAAGAAATAAAATATGTGAGAGCCAAAACAAAGGGAATAAAACCTAAATGACAGGGCCACACGCTTTTCAAGGAGACGCTAAAAAGAAAAGACTATAATTTCGCATTATATAATACTCGGAAGGAGTCGTTCGACGGGATTCGTATGCAGCGAGCGTGGTTTAAAAATAACTCAAGGTTAGCTCGCAGATCGAGGGTCCCTTTGTGATATCAAGGTCCACCGGTTCTGCAGGATGCCTATAACCAGCATATTTGTGTGTGGACCGCGTAGGTTGAGTGCATCCGAGAAATTCTCTCGCTCACAATGTTGTTAAATATTTAAATACGCTACCAATAAAGGAGTGTTTTTAATTGCTGATATAATAAATGAAATGGTATGACTTGAAATGAATTCATCAATTGAACAATAAATTGTCGGTCGATCTTTTGTCTGTTACTATTATTATATGCAGTTTTCAATTACAGCAAGTGTATTTTCTTTAAAAAGAAAAACAGTAATAATATTATTATTACTTCTATACTACTACTTATTACGCCTTCATATAATGCAAATAAGTTATGCAAAAAAAATAATGTTAAACTAGAACGCATACACATCAATTTCCGGGGATACCGCACGGTCTCCTGTGAGGCAGCGAGCCTCCTTGCCGGATTGCCGCCATGGGATCTGGAGGCAAAAGTCCTCGCGCACGTATGGGAGTGGCGCGAGGAGGCGAAACGCCGGGGCGTAAGTCCGTTGCCGCGAGAAATCGCGGCACAACGGATGGAGCTCCGGCGGGATCTCATGGCGTCATGGAAAGTACGGTTGTCGCAACCCAGTGCTGGGCACGCCATGATTGCGGCGATAAGTTCCCTCGTTGAGGAGTGGCTGGAGAGACGCCACGGCGTCCTCACCTTCCGCCTGACGCAGGTCCTCACCGGACACGGCAGCTTCGGGAGGTTCCTGTGTCGGATAAGGCGGGAGGAAACGTCCGGGTGTCACCCCTGTGTGGATCGCCCGGAGGACACGGTGGAGCATACGGTGGAGGTCTGCCCGGCTTGGGCAGAGCACCGCCGTGTCCTCGTGGAGGCGATCGGCGGCAGAGACCGCTCGCGTCCGGCCCTGGTTCAGGCCATGGTACGGAGCGAGAGGGCATGGGCAGCCGTCACCTCCTTCTGTGAAGCAGTAATGCTCGCGAAGGAGGAGGCGGGACGCTTGAGGGAAAGGCACGTTTCGCGCCTTCTCGCCCCTAGCCGCCGCAGGAGACGCCCTGGGCGTCGGGAATCTCGGGCGGATTTCCAGCCACCGTAGGCGCGGGCTTGCGGACGGTGAGCAATGGGTAGCTCACCGTCCGGTAAGGACCAGGCCCGGGTCGACGGCGCGTCGTAATCCACGCGCGCCTCAAAGAGATGTCAACACAAATGTAGGGGTCCACTAGGGCCGATGCCTGCCGGGGTCGCGGGAAGGTACTTATGGGTCACCGAGTCCCCTGGCAACACAGGCAACAGGAAGGAATACGGGTGGGTTTTAGTCAGTAAGAGTCTGACACACCCTCCCGCTCCGCCCAGAGCGGGAGAAGTTATTTGATGATTTCCCCAACCTCAAAAAAAAAAAAAATACACATCAATTCAATATGAGAATATTTAAATATTGTAGTAAAACACTTTATGAAATAAATTCAGGAAGTAATGTCTACTCAAAGCATAAAAAACGATATTAGTTTCAAACTACTTAAGATATTTTCATGTTTTTTTTTTTTTTGTATGATTAGATTATTTTACTATCTATAATTCTTGTGATCTATAATTGTTGTGTCGTAATCAGCCTGTTGCGTCGAGCATGTGGATTTCAGCCAATTTACACAAAACCATAATAAAGTATACACCTAAACCTACCTCATGAATCATTCCGTTCATTAGTGAAAACCGTATGAAAATCCGTTCGGTAGTTTTTGAGTTTATCCCATTCAGACAAACAGACAGACGCGGCGCGGGGGGGGGGGATTTCTGTCAAGGTAACACAATTTCTATGAAAACTTCATGCAAAGTGCCGCGCTGCCTGTCGCGCCCGCGATATCGCGCCAGTCTGCACGAGCCTTTATAATAATAATGTACAGAAGTGATAGTTCGGATGATACGAAATCTGTAGAGGTCGTATTGTAGCAGGGGGCCTACTTTCTAAGTCCCTCAGCTCCATCAGATACGGGCCCGTCCGAAAGTAATTCGTAAACTTCGGAGTGAACCCGATTACCCGACACCCGAATAATTAACTTTTTCCGATGGGCAAAAACACATCGGGAGTAGGGAAGTCAAATCGTGATGTCATTCATTCTAAGGTTGGACTCAAAACTTATTTTGTGTTCGTAGGTGATGCGGAGTAAGAATCACAAATAACTTTGGCCGAAACTTCCGGCTCTCCAGTTCCGGGTCATTCTCAACTGTTCTTCGTCTTGATAAAAGTTCAGTACAAAGTGAAGTAATGATAAAAGTAATGATACAAGACATTTAAATGTGTTTAATTGTTAAGGCACAGAAATGCACTTAAACACACTATTTAAACACCTGAGCTATTGTAGAAAACATGGGATGCTAAAATATTTGCCTGTTGAGTAATTTTTATTTTTATTTTATTTTACTTTCTTTTAATTTTTACTTTTTAATTCTAAGTACTTTCTGAATTTATCTTGGACATTCCTGACGTCGGTGGTAGGAAAAAATGGTCAGGAAACCTGGGCTTGCAGTTAAACTCTGAAACCGCCAACCCGTCTTGAGCAAGCGTTGTGATCAATGCTCGTGCCTACTCTGTATGAGAAGAGGCATTTGCCCAGCAGTGGGACAAGAAGAGGCTGGTATTATTATTATTTCTCCATGTTTGTGCTATTTACTATGCTTTGTTGAGAATGATAAGAGCGATGTGTGGTGTGACACGAATGGATAGAATAAGAAATGAGTACTTAAGAGGAAGTCTGAAAGTGGCACCGGTGACTGAAAAGTTATGCGGAAACCGGTTGTCATGGTATGGGCATGTGATGCGGAGGAATGAGGAAAATGTCGGGAGGAAAGTCTTGTGTATGATGTCGATGGCTAAAAGAGTAGAGGAAGCCCTAAGAAACGATGGATGGACTGTGTGAAAGATGATATGGCTAGAATGGGGGTGACTACCGAGATGACAACTAATAGAGAAGTATGGAAGAAAGCGACATGTTGCGCCGACCCCAAATAAATTGGGATAAGGGCAGGAGAATGATGACTATGCTTTGTTAACGTTTCTTTGTCTTTGTTTCGTCAAACAACGTTTTGCTAAAAATAAAATCATTACGTAGGTAATCTGAAATGACTGCTTCCTAGATCCTGTCCGCTGTACAACGCAATTTCGCATTAATGAATTTGATAAGGTTTTCGAAGAATTCAGTAAATTTCGAAGTAAACTGCTTGTATCGTATCGTGTTTACGATAATACATTCCGGACATACGTTGATTTGCATACAGCAAAGTAGTTTATTTGTTATTTTGTGTGGCAAACACAAAACGTAATAACAGCCGACCTCTCCGGCTACGCCGATATAGAAAGACAGCGACGAGTCATATCGGTGCGCGGCAACATGCTAGATAGGCGATTTAGCCACGTTGTGAAGGCTCAGCTGTTTACCAGTTACTGCACAAGCGTCTACAACTCTACACAGTAGAGTTGTGGACAAACTACACCAAGGCGGCACTGAGCGACATGCGAGTGCAGTACGAGTAGTACGACGACGCGAGTAGTATTCGCAACATCGACGCGCGATGTTTCGATTGCCTCGATGCGCGACGGTGCAGCGCGAGCGCCAAGTTCGCCGCGAGCCGCGCGCTCTGCTGGCAGGCGCTGCTGAAGAGCCGGTCGGCCGCCGCACGTACGAGTACATCGATCGCCCAATTGTTTGGCGGCCGCGGTACGAGAATGGAACCACAGCCCAAGGTGGCAGTCCTACCACACGCCGATTACCCAATTCGCTGCTCCATTGGCAATGAATTAGGTAAATAATCGGGTATTCGACGTTGTTTGTGTAATGTGAAGGAGATATTGTATTTATTTAATATTTTTAAGTTCTAGATCTAGATATGTATTGAATAATGTATCGGCCCTTACCTTACGTACCTATAAAGCAGTACCTATGTGTATGTGTACCTATTTTCACATCCTACTAATATTATAAATGCGAAAGTTTGTAAGAATGGATGGATGGATGTTGGTTACTCTTTCACGCAAAAAGTACTGAACGGATTTGGATAAAATTTGGCACACAGATAGTTTATAACCAGGAATAACACATTGGATACTTTTTATCCCATACCCACGGGGTCAAAACTTATGCGGGTGAAACCGCGGGGCGTATCTAGTAAACAATATTTAGACGTTGGTCCATTAGATCATTCGTAAGCTGTTTTAAGGCGCTGACAAGACCCAATTGACCAAAATAGGCTTTACTTAAGCAAAAAAATTGCCAAATCTGTATAGCTTGTGGCAGCGGAAAAAATATATGTTAATTTTGAACATATTTACCAGAACTTGGTTGTTACCGAAACACGTTTTGAAAAAAAAATCTCGATACAAACTAACGTTAAACTAATCTCTTACCTTGAGTTCTAATCCAAAATATCTGCATTAAATATCAACATACGTTACGTATTTAATTAATAACAAGAACGTCTTATTTGAATGCAGAACTTGGTTGTTTTTTATTTTCGATTACTCAACTCAATTTTTAGTAAATAGAGAATTGCTTCATATTTTGCAATAAATTACAAGCGTTGTGTCATCGCGCTTCTCTTTCTTTTCTATGCAATCTGACAATGACCGCGGTTTAGGTGTTGTCAGCGTCTTAAGGGTCGGATAATCGCCGTTGACCTTGGTCATACAAATGCCCGTTGCGTTCACGCTGCGCCGCCGCCGCCGTTCGGTTTCTTAGGGAATATAATTTTTTTAGCAACGAAAACATGAATATTTGAATAAAGTCGCAGATAAAATTATAGATAATAAAACAGTGTGTTCATACAAAAAAAAATTAAATGTCTTAGGCAGTTTGAAAGTAATATCGTTTTTTTTATGCTTTGGGTAAACATTACTACCTGAATTTATTTCATAAAGTATTTTACTACAATACTTAAATATTCACATATAGAATTGATATGTATGCGGTCTAGTTTAACATACATATTTTATTTTGCATAACTTACTTGCATTATATGAAGGACTAATAACAGATTTAAAAGTCACTAAATCATATATATGCGCCTTAAATTACAGGAAAAGCTCAAATGAGAAAACTGGATGATAAAGAATGAAGAACTGGTAGTCAATTACCAATTTTACCAACATCAACAAGTAAGGAGCAGCAATACTTCTAACCTACGTCACTTCGTATTCCGACAATCGAAACAACAACACAGTCTGGGGGGTAACCATCACCTCTTATAGCAGTATTATTATAATATTACTTCCAGTGGGAAAGTGATGGAGCTATACAGGACTTATAGCTGTATCTCTTTTTCACGCTGAAGTAATATTGAAGTAATACTGCTATAAGAGGTGATGGTTACCCTCCAGAACAAAAAAAAACCGGTCAAGTGCAGTGGCGTGCCTAGGGTTTCAAAATAACGCAAGCCCAATAAAATTTTAACCGATTTCAAAAAAAGAAAGTTCAGTTTTCGACTGAGTATGTAGGTACCTACGTATCTACGTATGTATCATCGCAATTTTCTCATAAACTACTGGTTAGGTACAATAAATGCTTTTGGGCTTATATGAAGGTACCGCCACTAGTCAAGTGCATGTGCGACACGCACAATGAAGGGATAAATTAGTTAGGATAAATTTATCGCAAATACAAACTTAACATTGTAGCTGAAAACATGTTTCGCCATACATTGCAACCGTAAATGCAAGTTTGTACGTACGTACAATATTGAGTGATTTACCACGTTATTTTAAGACCATAGACTTCTTAAAGGTTTCCTGTAATCTACAAGTATAGACTTTTCTCCGTATTTAAATTTTAGGCAAAACAATTTCGGAAATATGCGGGGAATGTAATAATTTAATTATCTTAAAAATATAGAAAAAAAAATTTAAATCCTCATAACAAGTCCTTTAATTTGACATGTCATACGAAAAAAAAAACATTTATTTATTGCAAAACTTTTTTTTTCAATTTTCAATTTTTTTTTCTCTATGTGAACCCAATAACCAAAATTCATTTAAATAATTTACACGTTCGTGTTTGGATCATAGAATACATCAACTTAATCGGTCCAGTAGATTCGGAACAAATCGTCTATGACAGACGGACAGAGGGACACACGAGTGATCCTATAAGAGTTCCGTTATGTCCTAGTGAGGTACAGAACCCTAATTAAAACATTTTCATTACCAAGTCAAGTGTTAAGGCTCCTACATACTGGCGCGACTTGTCGCGCGACGCGTCGCGACACAAAGGTATCGCTTGTAGCGCTACACGCGGTGTCTTTGTGTCGCGACGCGTCGCGCGACAAGTCGCGCCAGTATGTAGGAGCCTTTAACCATAACCAGACAAAAACAGACAGATAGCAGAAAAAACATGTACAATACTTTCAGTAGGTACATTGAAATTTTATTTTTAAATAATATCACATAGTAAAAATTAAAACTGACATATTTTTTTTCATTGCACTATTTAATTGTTGTACAATGATTTATACGAGGAGGATAGATACGAGACTACCCGCTACACCCTAAAATACACATAAGTACCTAGGTGCTAAAAATAAAAAATAAAAAATATTTTTGAATACAAAAATACTGCATTACTTTACATGCTGATCCTACTTTTGCGAATACTTAAGACGCATTTTGCCAAGACCTTGAACCGCCCTGCAGGTGCATCCATCCGTGCACCTGCTAGCATTATGTAGTGACCTATAAAGGCAATAATTAAATAATTTATTCCCCGACAATTATCCCTTAGATGTGGGTCAAATAAAAAGGGACGTATTAAGGGTCCGCGGGATAAAACAACGGGTTTTAATTTTATTAGTTAATTATTTTAAGTATAGAATATTTTGTGTGATTGTTGTGTTTTAATTTACTACGGAAGAATACCGATCAATCTTTTGGAGAAATTGTCTCTATGAACTTAGAATTCCTACTTTTTCGACTAGCTATTACTGTCCTACTTCTGGGCAAGGGCCTTCTTCAAGTCTTTCCAGGTGCTTTTCTTTCGAGGCATCTTAAACTAGCCCCTACTACTTACTTACTGAAATAATATTATTATTAAGGCACTTCAAAATGCAATATTATTCCTTAAACTTACTCCTCATGATTTAAAAGCTCTGGGATTTCATGATTCCAAGACGCCAATCTATTATTTGACAATAGGGTCTCACACCCATTTTTGAAAAGTGTCTTAATTAAATTCTATAGTGCTAATATGCCTCAAAAAACAATCACAAAATTTTTATTCAATCGATAAGTGCCATAAAAATGCAGTTAATTTTTACATTTTCAAATTTCCCGCGTAGTTTGACGAAAACGCTGGACGTAGTGGATGCCATGTTGCTCTGTGGTCATAACGTCTCTTGGGTATGTAAACAAATGCGCTGATCTATTATCTAACTATCAGTTGACAGTTGACTCGTTTTAGTTTACACAGCCGTATGACGTAATAACATGGCGGCTACTATTTCATGGTGTTTTTAACAGATTAGAAAAACTGAAAACGTTAAATTGTATTTTTAAATTTATTTTGTTATTTTATGAACTAAAACTAACATTTTCCGACTCCTTTTTGCCTAAACTATCTCAATAATATAATTATAGATTTTTTTCTCGTATATAGTAAAATACCCTATTAATCTTTACAAAATGTTTGTAACTAGTTCTCTCTTCTAGTCCTTCGATACTCAAATAAATAGACAGGTGTCGTCAAAATCTCAAAATTATCATCACTATAGGCAACACCTGCCAAAAATAAGACCAATGTTGCAGATATACGAAGGTCACCCTACATAAAATTAAAAACTAGTTTTAATAATAGTAATGGGGTGGGATATGAACCAGTCCCTCAAGAGAGAGTACCTTAATGCCAAAGTGACAAGGTCAATAATTTCTTAAAAAATAGGTCCACTAGTATAGACCGAAAGCGGTTAACAGTTTCACCGTCACCACACAGCTAGATTTAAAACAAAATTATTATCATAAAAAATATTTGTAAGGAACCCAACTCCCTAAAGCTACGATGTAAGTAGGTACTTGACCAACATACCCACGTATTTTTTATGTTGCACTGCACGTTCGCTTGACTGCACGAAAGGAAATGGGGGTTCTACGAGTATGTAAAATTTTACAACTGTCGTTTTTACACCTATATACCTACCTATTAGTATGTATTAAACTTTGTATGCATCCAGACAAACACACATTTATAATGTAAAGGTCAATATTTATTACAACGATATCAACATTATGCATGAATTTAATCATTTCGTACATTATTTTTATCGAGTTTGCCAATGAAATACGGTTATTGTTGCCAACAATAATTTCTTTGTAAATTCAAATTATTATTATGGTAACATTAATATTTACCTATGCAAACACCACGGTGTTCGCTATTTGAATTTTTATGACGCACGCTGCAAGACTTCAGAATACTGAAATAATATTTATTTTATTTTGCAAATAAATTTTGGATGCAAAAAACGCCCCATTCAGACGTAAAAGTATTTTGATATTGGCTTTTATTTGGCATTATTCTGGTAAAATATGTGATCCATAATTAGAATACATGCAAGTAGATAGCGTCCATTCAAAGTATAAAAAGCCAGATGCACAGTCCTTATCCTTATTTACGTACTTATTTGTGAATAAATAATATTGAATGGGTATTCAGAGGTCACACAGATGGCGGTCTTACAAACAAAAGCTACGTAATAATATTGCTGAAACTCGTTTGTTTGCGACGCAGTTCGTTTGCCAATATATTTATTCTGATAGGACCAATTATTTTTCGTCCTTCGCATCCTTATGAAGGCGGCATAGAGTCTCTATTCCCGATCAAGTTACGTTATAACCACGCAAGAGTATGTTTGTAAAGGCATAATTCGGCTGGTGTTCCGATACACGTGTTCCTGCGAGTTCCCCTCCCAGTGAAATGCACCGATCACCTGGCTCTAAGAAACGTAGTTGGAATAAAATTGGGTCACACATTACGCCACTAGTTTCTTTATTCCCTCTGAGGAACTCGGGCCCTCAGCCTTGGACCGGTTTCTCGGAACAACGTAATTTTGTTCCTTGGGTCCTTTCAAACGCGTCCCCTATTAAACACGTGCGCGCTTTGAGAATCATCACAGCGATTCACATGAATGACGAATTCTGATTCTTTAAGCGCTTAGTTTTTTTTACAATCTTTGGATGTTTAGAACATAACAACACTGTGAATTAGGGTGATAACAATGAGCTTTTATTTACAAATTATTTCTTCAATCCAATGATTACTTTTCCAAACACGTGTTAATCGCATGATTAATACGAGTAGTTTACCTACTCTACATTATCTCTGGAAAAATAGAAATGTAATTCCAATGGCTTCTACTTCTAGCAAGTTTATTTACAAAGAGCCATTGATTTAATTCGTAGGGTTTTTTTCGTGACCGGTTTATTCGTTGAGAATAAACCCGTTCACGAAAAAACCCCTCTTGTGTCAATTTCTTATCTAATTGTGAAAAAGCTATAAGCTATAATGGAACCATTAAGTCTGTGTGACTATGATAGTACGGGTTTCGTGGCGCTAAACCATTCATGTCAGTCGTAGCACCAGTTAATAGTTTCATCGCGCAAGGCGCTGACAAGACCCAATTGACCAAAATAGGCTTCTCTTAAGAAAGAAAATTGCCAAATCTGTATAGTTTGTGGTAGCGGAAAAAATATATGTTAATTTTGAACATATTTCCCAGAACTTGGTTGTCACCAAAACACGTTTTGAAAAAATAAACTCGATACAAACTAACGTTAAACTAACCTCTTACCTTGAGTTCTAATCCAAAATATCTGTATTAAATATCAACATAAATTACGTATTTAATTAATAACAAGTACGTCTTATTCTAATGCAGAACTTGGTTGTTTTTTATTTTCGATTACTCAACTCAATTCTGAGTAAATAGATAATTACTTCATATTTTGCAATAAATTACAAGCGTTTTGTCGTCGCGCTTCTCTTTCTTTTCTATGCAATCTGACAGTGACCGCGGTTTAGGTGTTGTCAGCGTCATATAGCTCGGTGAGTTAACTGAACATTTTTTTTAAGTGCAAGTAGGCATTTATGTACCCACTTGTAAACTTATTTCCTCTTTCCTATGGTCAGCAACAAATTAAAAACCAAATTATTTTTTTTGGATTACAAAAATAATTAAGGGGCCGTGCACATGGACTGATTTTGATCATTTGTTCATTGTTTGTTAGAAAGGGAAAAATAATTTAAACAAAATTATTTGGGATTTGAAAAGTCGAGTTATTTGTTTTGCTTGCGTCTGGAAGGGATTTTTCAAATAAATTAAGTATTGATGGAAAATCACTAATATTCGCAACAAGTTTTCCGAAAAATGACGTATCGACGTTTGATCATCTTTTTACAAGAAACTACTTTTGATTTTGAACATAAAAAAATATCATCAACATCATCATATGGTCTACTTGCACGTGGCTGAACCACTTTTTTACAAGCTTTTATTAAACTTGTAATGTTTGTTTGTTTAGGCCGAATCTTGCATGCTGAATTAAAACCAATTCCTCTTATCCCACGGAGTTGACATTTTACATGTTGATTCCGTTCCGGAGACAATCCATTTTTATGATAAGCATATTCGCTCCACCCCAATTGGGTGGAGAGCCAATCAGTGGTCAACGGTACAGACACGAAATTTTATATTTAAGCTTTAATTATGATAGTCCATTCTAAAGTCCACCATGACCTGGCTGATGCACCCAGGATTGGTTCCAGATGAGGGAACTCCTCAACGGTCAACAGTACAGACACGACATTTTCAAGTAGTTATAACAGATAGCCCCGTCGTGTTATTTTCATTGGATCATTCATCATTCTTCTGCCCCTATCCCAATTTATTTGGTTGGGCTCGGCGCAACATGTCCCTTTCTTCCATACTTCTCTATTAGTTGATTTAGTTGTCATCTCGGTAGTAATCCCCTTTCTAGCCATATCATCTTTCACACAGTCCATCCATCGTTTCTTTGGTCTTCCCCTACTCTGGCTGGCTATAAGCCATCAACATTCTTACTTAAGACTTTCCTCACGACATTTTCCTCATTCCTCTGCATCACATGCCCATACCATGCCAACCGATTTCCGCACAACTTGGATATGTATTGTAAAATACTATTTCACAAGGTGGTGTTCATGGTCTGATTATGGAGCCGAAAGGTGGCCATAGGAACTCCTCAACCAAACAAGATAGCATCATCGTACTTGCACTCATTGGATATGTATTGACAAGTGCTTTTACACTAGGTGCTGTCCAGGGCCTGATGATGAAGCTGGAAGGTGGCCATAGGAACTCCTGACAAGATAGCCCTGTTGTGTTTGCGGTTGATAGGTTTGTCTTGCCATGTTGCCAAAGCTGTAGTCCAGGACCTCTTGATGGTTCCGGAAGGTCACCAGAGGAACTCCTCAACTAGACAAGATAGCCCCGTTGTGCTACGGCCATTTCGATTTGTTTTGACAAGGTACGTTAGCCCAAGGTGTAGTCTAGGATCTGATGATGGAGCCAGGTTATGGCTATAGGGATTTCTCAACTAAACAAGATAGCTCCGTTGTCTTGACAAGTAGGTACGTTAGCCCAAGGTGTAGTCCAGGACTCAGGTCCTGGACTACACCTTGGGCTAACGTACCTACTTGTTCCAGCTGTTGCTTCCAGAGTTCCTATGGCATGCTTCCAGCTCTATTACTGTTAATAGAGCTGGAAGCATGCAATAGGAACTCTTCACAGAAAGAAGATAACCCCGTTGTCTTTAGGCTAATTAAGATAGCCCTGATGAGTTTGGGCTCGTTAGTTTTCTCTTGACAAAAATATAGCTCAGGGTGTAGTCCAGGGTCTGATGATAGTGCCGGACAGTGGCCACGGGAACATCGCAACTTTACAAGATAACCCTGTTGCATTGGACACATTGGATTTGTCTTGACAGGTACGTTACAAGTGAAGGTAGATAGTACAGATATTTTATCAAAGTCTAATCCTAAAAAGTATAAAATAAAATGTTAGTAAAAATCTTTTTAAAATCAAGCTTTTATTGAACTAAAAAGCACTAAATAAAACTTACGTAAACATAAGACTTTTTTTTTTTAAACCTTGAGGCGTGAGCGTGCTTTTTCGGGTTCCGTAATAAACAAGGGACCCTTATAGTTTCGCCATGTCAGTCTGTCTGTCTGTCTGTCCCTGCTGTAGCTCAGAGACGCTTGGTACTAGAAAGCTGTAATATAGGTACACATATTAATCACGCCAAGTTCTAAAATATAATCTAGAGAATATTTTTTTTTAGGGTACCGCCCTTGCACGTAATGTGGGGATGATATTTTTTTCTCATCTATCCCATGGTGTGGGGTATCGTTGGATAGGCCGTTCAAAAATATTCGGTTTTTTAAACACCAATTTTCGATTCAAGGATCTGTTTGCGTAATATTAAGCATAAAAGTGCTAATTTTTGTACATCAATCAGCTTAATGGTTGTTTATGGAGATATGAAAAAATCATGGCAGTAGTTCATACACTGAAATTAAAAAGAAAACATCACAGCTAAGTGGGCTTAACAAGTTAACGAGTAATAGTCGACCAACTTAAATTTGCAGTTGGAGAATTGACCGTGGCATATATCGATGTATGGGAGAACCTGTTTTTCAACTACAATGTTAAGTTTGCTTTTGAGATAAATTCATCCCAACTTCCCAACTACGGAACCCTTCATTGTGCGTGGTCCGACACTTGCTTGGCCGGTTTTTGCACATGCGATAAGCCTCAAGCTTTAAAGAAAATATTAAAAAAGCGATATTTACGTAAGTTTTTAAAGTGGTTTTTAATTCAGTAAAAGCTTGATTTTAAAAAGATTTATACTTTTATTTTATTCAACTTCGATACAAAATATAGCAGAAAAATAATGTTAAAAAAAACATTTTTTTTTTAAACCCAATCAGCAATGTAATGTATTTTTCCTATTAATTAGCAAACAATTTCAAGAAATATTAAAATCACATAAGTCTTCATCTATCCTTGAAATAAAATCAGAATTTTATTTTATAATTATACACTATCTTCATTAAGTAAACAAAGGCGAAATAAATAATATTTTCGAGAGCGCAAAAGTGGTTCTGTGACTGACATGAATGGTTTAGCGCCACGAAAACCGTACTCTTGTAGTCACATTGACTTAAGGCGCAGATATATGATTTAGTGACTAATTAAAGCGTAATCTTATATGTAAAATTCTCGTGTCACAATGTTCGTTCCCGTACTCCTTCGAAACGGCTTGACCGATTCTCATGAAATTTTGTGAGCATATTGAGTAGGTCTGAGAATCGGCTAACATCTATTTTTCATACCGATATTACCATGGGATCGAGATTAACGCGGGTGAAACCGCGGGGTGCAGCTAGTATCTTATAATAGGTACGCTTTCATATAATGCAAGTAAATTATGGAAAATGTATGTTAAACTAGTACGCATATACCTACATCAATATTCTACATGTGAATATTTAAGTACTGTAGTAAAATACTTTTTGAAATAAATTCAGGAAGTAATGTCTACCCAAAGCATAAAAAACTTAAAATATTTTCATGATTTTGTTTTGTATGAAGAGACGATTTTATTATCTATAATTATTTTTTTTCAAATTTGTATATTTTCGTTACTAAAAATAAATATTCCCTATGAAATTGAACGGCAGCGCGGCGTGAACGCGACGCGCATATGGCCAATGCCAAAAAAGGCGATTGGGTGATTTATAATTTTTCAATTATTGCAAGCTTTCTCACAATTAGATATGAAATTGACAAAACATGTTTTTTTTCGTGAACGGGTTTATTCTCAAAAGTTTTAGGGAACTTACCACTTCTCTTTCTAACCCTCAACCAGTTGGTTTTACCCTGGACACAAAAAGATTCCCAAAATCTCCCATGCTTTGAATTCATGGAACTGGAACAAAATGTGGGGAAAGTCAGCCCCTTACGAATAGTGACGTGTCTTGCACATGGCCGTTTTCTCTACGGATGCTCTTCATAACATTGTATTGGTAAATTCTCCAAATTGCTTTAATTTTTATAAACACTGAAGTTAATGAGGGGCTTGTGGCTAAGTAATAACAGCCGCACGGGTCGATCGATCAGGTTAAGCTACGCTTGCTGCGGTTGGTCCGTGGATGGGTGACCATCTTTACATACCGACATACAGACCCCTCCGTGCCTCTTAAAGCACGTTAAGCCGTTGGTCCCGGCTGTCATTTGTAGATCTTTGACAGTCGTTACGGGTCGTCAGAAGCCCGAAAGTCTGACAACCAGTCTTACCAAGAGGCATCGTGTTGCCCAGTAACTGGGTTGTGTAGGTCAGATAGGCAGTCGCTCCATGTAACCGGATAAACTGGAAGCCGACCCCAACATAGTTGGGAAAAGACTAGGCAGATGATGATTCTTGAAGTTAATAGGTATTATAACTTTTAATTAATAAACTGCTGACACTCATGATTTTTAGAGTCAAGTGTACCTATCATGTTCAGGGGGGTAACCATCACCTCTTATAGCAGTATTATTTCAATATTACTTTAGCGTGAGAAAGAGATGGAGCTATAAGTCCTGTATAGCTCCATCACTTTCCCACTGAGAAGTAATATTATCATCATCATCGGTCACGGTTACCCCCCTGAAACCTATAATTGACTAAATTTAAATTAAGTAGGTACATATTTTTACTAGTTCTTTCATTCATTAGTGCATTTTAGTTAAAGTAGTTCCTAGTCTACAGATTTTAGTTTGAGGCTATATTGTTTAGTTGAGGAGTTCTTATGGCAAGATTCCAGATCTATCATCAGGTCTTGGACTACACCTTGAGCTAACGTACCTACTAGTCAAAACAAATCCAAATGGCCGAAAAACAGCAAAGCTATCTTGTTTAGTTGAGGAGTGCCCGTGACCACGTCCATCATCAGACCCTGGACACCACCCAGTGTAATAGCACTTATCAATATAATATATTAAATGAGATCAAACACGGGGGTGCTAACTTGTTTGGTTGAGAAGTTCCTATGGCCAGATTCCGGCTCCGACCGGCGACCTTGGGCTATTGTCCTCATCAAGTCAAAGTCAACGAGTTCAAAAACGATGCTGCTCTTTTGTTTTGTTGAGGAGTTCCTATGGCCAACTTTCGGCTTCATCATCAGATCCTGAACACCTGCAAGTGTAATAGCACTTGCCAAGACAAATCTAATGAAACCCAACACGATGGGGCTGCTTTATTTGACGAGTTTCCATGGCAACCTTCCGGCTCCATCTTTGGACCCTGCAATGGATACAAGCTTAGGTATAATACTCGAATTCCAAGTAAGACGTCATTATGTCGACATGCGTAGTCTACTTTTGAAATTCGAGTACATATAGGTTTGTTCGACTTACAAAGTCTGAGTGATTCAAGATACCGCGTATTTAGTCAGCATACCAGAACTGGAACAGAGTCTGAGCTGGACATTAACAACGGGAGCGGGCCGATCGCGCACTGGACACTCTGCTGGTCGAGAAAGTAGTTTAATCTCGCCAAAAGATTCACCTTCAAGATTCGGTGAAGCTGGACCTGAACCAACCTGGCGACGACGTCGTTAAACGATGCCCTTCCAAAGATAAATACCACTTGTTTCTCCACAATTCCATTGTCTACTCCCTAGAGAGCTCTAATAATCCTCCCATATTCTCAGGTCTACTCCTTGATATGCAATAGTCTTTGTAGCCCCCATAGAAGGACGCTTCAGGAGCTAGTGCAAAAATCTGGGTTCATACAAGTAATCGAGTCTGGGGTCGGTGCATTTCATCCATTCATAGAATTTGTGTCTGTTTGTCTGATTGTATGTTCCAGCATCGCGTTAAAGCTACCGGATAGATTTTGTTCAAATTTTGCATAGATATTCCCTATAGGTCTGGTCAGTCTGTAGGCTACAAACTATCTCGCTATTTTCTATGGGGCCTTAGCAATATTGCATTATGTTCGTATTATTCTATAGTTTACCGCAAATTATAAAAAATACGAGCCAAAAGGTTAGAGCATATAGTTACAGATTTAACCTTTTAAATGATTATCATCACGCTAAACCTTTATGGAGCTAAGCAGTCAATCATGGCATATACAGGGTGGATTTTTGAGATGGGGCAATAAGGGTAGTTACCTTGCAGCTTACAGTTTTCTTGTTGTAGCTACAACAAGAAAACTGTCTTACGAGAATGTCCTTAACTTTTGAAACATTTGGATCTGCATTCAGAGAAAATGGGCAATTTTCACAAAAACTTTTCTTGGTGCCAATCGATCCTGTTTTTTATCTGGACCAACTAAAGTTCGAGTACTACAAAAGTCAGAAATAGCAAAAACTTTTCCAAACCATACATTCCGTAGGAAATGAGACTGAGATGAGAGCAAACACAACATGTGACAACAGTCGAATTAGTCCATTACTTCACTGGGCTGAATGGGGAACGAATATAGCAAATTGTTACAGATTTAACCATTAAAATGATTATCATCCCGCTATAACTTTATGGATCTAAGCAGTCAACCATGACTTAAGAACGGCTATTTTAGTCAACAAAACAAATAACTTAGCGGTTCGACAACTGCCTTGCAAACGTAAGTTCGATTTCAATTAATATTTATTGTGCTTCTCATTTTACATTTTGTTATACTATTCTGTGATTGTTCGTAAAACGTAAACAGAAAAACATGAAGTTTCTCAAGTTCTCTTCTGTTATCCATGGTTACAATAAAAAAAAAATATCTATGATCTGAGAGGCAATTGCGTAAAAAAAATGTTTATTCTGCACAAACAAAACGCACATTACAAAAATTAACGTAAAATATACACTTATAAAAAGTAGCTAAAAACCTCGTAATCAACCCATATAAGTTTGACAATCCACAACACACAACACAACACAACACAACACAACACACAACACGTGTGTGTTTCGTAACACACATAAAATTACAATTGATCGCAAATGGTTTCATTTTGACAGTTCACCCACGTCCATTGCGTAATGTTGTAGAGCAAACGAATTTTTTAAACCAATAAAGCAATGGATTAGCAAAATATGCTTCAAACTCTGTTAATGAGAAATCCCGTGGGTTTACAATCTACTGTTATCTGGGGGCTCAGTAGTGCCCCCGCCAAGACGAGCCAAAAATAAAAAGCAAGGGGGCACTAGCAACCTTTTCTCGGAGCGTTTCGTCGTATTTTTAAACCGCCATAGCTTCGGCCTGGATTATGCTAGAGAGCTCTAATTCTAGCAGACTTATAAAAAACACTTAGTTTCGTCTTGCTTTTATACTTTGGATTTTAAGAGTACACAAAATACGTCGATTTCGTCATTGGCTGACTCACTCACTTATCAGAGGTTTTGATAAGTGAGTGAATCAGTCAGCGACCGAGCGAGCGAGATAAGTGAGTGACCAAATTTCAGCTTTCTAGGGCTTCGGGAAGTGCCCTAGGGGCCTAGGGCTAAAATGTACGGCTACATTTTGACCAAGATGTTAGGTTCGTAGACTTAGGCCTTGTAAAGTTAGGGGCTTGGCTCTACATACAATATTCGATCTGATAACTTTTTAACATGAATTGTTTTTGGTAGGATATTATTTTAGCGATAGCCGTTCTCTGTTTCTCTGATCTGTTTGAATGCATCAGTCCACAGACTACACAGAGATACTACGTATCATCAGTCAGTGTACCAGTGTTGTACCATTAGTTAGTAGGTAGTTTTACTATTATTTTTGAACATTTTTTTTTCGAACATTTTTTTTACTATTTTTCTTTACTATTTAGTAAAAAGAAAAACTTCGCAAGGAATGGGAAATTGCTTCTGAAGGCTGCGGGTGCCGACCTCGGGATGAGTTGCTTCTCACATGGACAACTGTAGGTACGTCCCTTGCTCCCACGTCACCACTCGTGACTCTTTATATTTTGACTGCTATAACCAAAACTACAAACTTAGTATACACTTAAGTTTAATACAGGGTTAAAGTAATTTAGCTAGCGACTCCGCAGTCCTGGGGGGTAGTTATCACCTCTTAAAGCAGTATTATTATAATATTACTTCAGCGTGAGAAAGAGATGGAGCTATAAGTCCTGTATAGCCCCATCACTTTCCCACTGTGAAGTAATACATAGTATAATAATACTGCTATAAGAGGTGATGCTGTAACCCCCTGATGGGTATCGGTATCGAAAGACGAAAATATTTAAATTAAAGAGATTTGATGATTATTTTTTGGGGTCAATGACCGCTGGTGGTGCTGTTATTGGAAGGATTTAGATATCGATTCGACAGTTTGTGAAGTTTACACAAAAAAAAACAGTTTTTTTAAACTAATATTTCAAGTGACTACACTACCTGCGGTTAATGACCCCAAAAAAAAAATCCATAAAATAAATTTATTTTTTCTCATCACGTCTGCGTTTTCCACAATATACAGGCTCAAATTAAATTAACTAAAACTTAATTTGAGCCTGTCTATTGTGGTGCCTTACGACTTCCACGCGAACGAAGTCGCGGGCAGAAGCTAGTAATTAAGGGTCGGGTAACCTTGGTCATACAAATGTGCGTCGTGCTCACGTCGCTCCACCTTTCTATTACATACTATATATATTTATTTTTAGTAACGAAAATTTGAATATATTTGAAAATAATCACAGATAGAATTATACACAATAAAATAACTATAGTACTTAAGATATATTCATGTTTTTTTTTTTTTTGTATGAACAGATACAAAAGAAAACATGAAAATATCTTAAGTAGTATGAAAGTAATATCACTTAAATATAAAATATATTAATAAAGAATTGATGTGTAAACGTTCTAGTTTAACACACATTTTTGCATAACTCACTTGTATTATATGAAGGCGTAATCGCCTTTAATAACAGCTTTAAAAGACGCTAAAATCATATATCTGCGTGCCAGTCACCGTAATCACAATAAAAATCGCGTTAGGTCGCAAACAATTGCACTCAATTGTTTGCGACCTAACGCGATTTTTATTGTGACACGACGCTTTTTATTTGTACAGTGGTAAGTTGTACCGATATTTTGGGATATTGTTAGGATAGACACCAATCGTGTTAAGGCTCACGCAGACAAGCGCGACACTAGTAGCACGATTTCTATGAAAACTTCATGGAAAAAGTCGCGCTTCGCATCGCGCTGTTTGTCGCGCCTGCGATATCGCACCAGTATGTACGAGCCTTAAAACCAAATTTGTAGCTTAGAAAAACCTGTGCTAACTGCGTGGTGCTCGAAATACCTCGAAATCTTCGGACTTCTTTCAGTTTTTGAATTTAAATAACTTCTAAAAGGTGCATTATACGGTTAAAGTCATCATAACATTTTTAAAGTGTACAAAAGCTACAATTTGGGCGCAGCCGTAGCTCTGTAAGTCCAATTAAACTCGAGATACAGTACTTCAAACATTTGTCATTTTTCCAAAAAAGTTCAGTACAGTGAGCAACAAAAGTCGACTAACACTGTTACTTTTACGTAAGTAAGTATTATCATTTAAATTGATACAAAATGCATTGCTTTGCAGCATTTCATATAATAGCTAAGAGTTTGATTTAATATTTTAACTTTATATCCATTCAGATTTTTTATGAATATTAAAATTAAAAAAAAAACACTGAAGACGATTTAGTTGAGATGTAGTTTCATAAATGATTTTTTTTCTCTTGTAACTACTGTATGATGCTTAGGTACCTATAATGGCCGACCAACTTTCTATCATTGTGGCACTAATTAGTGGAAAACTAACTAATAATATTTTATTAGAAAATCATCTGCCGGAACAGGTAATCGACCAAGCCAACTGTGAAAAAAACTGTCGACTGACAAGAGTGGTGCGATGTTGGATACATTACTTTCAACACTGCATCACCCAAACATGCCACGTCAACATCAACAAACAACACCGACGATGGCTGGGGCTGCAATGCTGCATTGGCAACACCAACGTCAGCGACACCGGTAGATGAGAGGATGCGACACCCGCTCCCGCGCCCGCTACCCGCTACCCGCTACCGCGCGAAAGTGAAAATTCGCTCGGCACTTTCTCCCCACCGCCGCGTCGCATCGGCCCGCCCCTCGCTGCACCGCGCGCCCCTCCGCGGCGCAAGGTCAGCCCCGCGTGCAGGCGGGTGGCGCGGCGGCGCGGCGACGCGCTGCGCTCTTGAAATTTCGCTTTCGTTCACTCGCGGTTATTAGTCGGCCGCGCGCGCTCCGGCAAGCATGTGTCTCGCGTGACGTGCTCCACTACTTCCGCGCGGCACGTTCGATTTCGTTGACAAGTTGATCGTGGCATGGCCCCGCGACGGCAAGGCGCCACCGGCGAGCGTGAGGCGGAGGAGGCTCGCGGGTGCTGCGTGCCCGGCGAGTGCCTGCGCCCCCGGGAACCCGTGCGCATCGAGGATGCCGTGCGCGTACTATGCAACAACGACACGTGCGCTGCCGGCCGGTATATGCACCGAGAGTGCTTCGAGCAATGGGAAGGAGGAGTTCTCGCTTATCTCAAATCCTGCGGTCGAGCTCGTTCCTGGTCTGAACGCCAGAGGCATCAGAATCTATGGACTAAGAAAGGGTATGATCTGGCGTTCAAGGCTTGCGGTTGCCGGTGCGGGAGAGGGCATTTGAAGAAAGATCTGGACTGGGCGCCTCCGGGTGCTGCGATTCGTGCTGAGGAGGAGAAAAAGCGTCGCCGGCGCACGCGGTCCGGCCGCACGCCGGCGGCTACGGACGGCCGCTCGCGCGCCTTCAGCCTGTCCAGCTCGGGCTCCTGCTCGCCGCCTTCGGCCCCCTCCGAGCCCTCAGCTAGTCCCACTCATGCTGCGACGCACGGCATCACGCCCGCTAAGAAGATATCCAAGCCAGAAATTATTTCCGACAGGATCAGGTATAAAACTTTACAAACTTGTTTTTTTTTTTTATAATTTTCTTATGGGTTAACTGTAGGTTTTGACTTACACACACATTATGAGGATTACGAAATATCTGCAGTTATGCATAAACAACTTGAGTAACCAGCGGTATTCGAAGCTGGTAAAAACGTTACATGAGAGAAATATAAATAGTTTCCTACTTATTATACAAACATCATAATGCCATGGCGTTACAAATTATAAACACTTCAATAAGCCTACGGATTCCCGAGTGCATTGAATTTAATTTGTTTAGGTTGGTACACCTACATCGTAGTGTGTGTATTGAATGCATTTCTTGTCGGTTGTTTATATCGTATCGAATAGCAGCCCCACATAATTGGCGTAGAACTGGTTGGGCCGGTGGAGGCGGCCGAACGCGGCGCGGAAACCGGCCGGCGCGGGCTGGCGGCCCTACACCCCGCTATTGAATTTAGATAAGATGTAAGTTGCACTCCATGCACCTACCTACATAAGTAAGATAAAAACTTTTTACCTACGAGCTCAACTTTGAAAGGTAAGTTTGTGTAGAATCGTAGAATAGGGAATATACACGTAATTCAAAACTTATTCATTATTTAAATACATTGTGTAGGAGTCAAGAAACAAATTCATATTTTTTTAACATTTTTATCCATTACGTATTTTACAACTTTTCATTATTTTATGTTGCGTTTTTTCGTAGGAACGGAACGTAAACACAAAACACGTTGTCCTCGACAGGGCCGGAAGTGATGTAAAAAACTATAGGAATAAAAATTTAAGTGCGATTTCTGCTTGAGTAAACAAAATAATCACAAAAACAATATTTTATTTATATTATTATGTTTGGGGTATTAAAACAGATGTAAACAACGCAAGATCGTGGTAAATGACGTCACATCATGTCCGCGACAGAAAAAGGCGTGAAAATTGTTTCATATTTTTTTTGAGCAACAAGCGGTAGTTGAATCTAAGTTTTATACTTTTCTTGGGTTTATATTACTGTCTTTTAGTTTCTGGTAGCGGAAAAAATATATGTTAATTTTGAACATATTTCCCAGAACTTGGTTGTTACTAAAACACGTTTTGAAAAAACTTTCGATACAAACTAACGTTAAACTAACCTCTTACCTTGAGTTCTAATCCAAAATATCTGTATTAAATATCAAAATACGTTACGTATTTAAATTAATAACGAGAACGTCTTATTTGAATGCAGAACTTGGTTGTTTTTTATTTTCGATTACTCAACTCAATTTTGAGTAAATAGATAATTGCTTCATATTTTTCAATAAATTACAAGCGTTGTGTCATCGCGCTTCTCTTTCTTTTCTATGCAATCTGACAGTGACCGCGGTTTAGGTGTTGTCAGCGTCTTAATTCAGCAATAGCAACCATATGTTAAGATAGCAGGAAATTCAAAGCTTGAAAACTAGACGAAACACGAAGGCTATTTGGTTAGTCAGCCTAGTTCTTACTTTTTTAAGCCCTATATTTAAGTTCCAACAAACTTACATATACTGATAATACTTTTATTAGCAAATAGGTATCTCAAAAAAGTTTGAAGGTATATTTACATTCCGATTTATCTCAAAAACGTAATAGTCATTGATAAAAACTCTATTAGTAAACAGACTATTAAAATATTTTGTTACGTTGTTATTTTAAAACTCATAAAACATCCATTCACTTCCTGATCCCCATGATTGATATTTGTGTACTATTCTTACAACCTTGCACAGTTTTTTTATGTGTGGGTAATGTACAAAAACTCCCTGGTATCATAACAATAGAGTTAATCCTATTTAAATTAAGGCCACGTGTAAATAAAACGAGTTTGAAATTAGAATGTATCAAATAAAATCTTAATCACTCTCGTGGAATGTTGCCATCTAAATAACGTGTTGTGAAATTAATTAACTGTCATTGACATATTTAGAAATCGATTAAAAAAATCACAGGGCAACTGACATTCTGCCGCACGCAATTTGCAAACAACAATAATTGTTATGTGAGTTTTCAACTGTCACGGCAGGTTTTTGTGAATCGTCGAGTTTTAATTCGCGCCCAAATTGGTGGAGCCTTAAAAATGCAATTTCGTCGGCTTAATACATTAACCGTGGTTCGCTGCACAGCTGGTTTCCGTTTCCTGACAAAAATGCGTTTTTCCCAAAATTGCGGCAGCTGTCCCTTGCCCAAATTGCTGTTCCCGTGTTGTCTTCGCTAAAAAAGGAAACACCTGACGTTGCTAGTCATTACACCGCTGCACCCTTACCACAGCAAAAATTGTGTAACATTGTT
The DNA here is from genome assembly GCA_905333075.3 of Atethmia centrago. Classification (NCBI taxonomy): domain Eukaryota; kingdom Metazoa; phylum Arthropoda; class Insecta; order Lepidoptera; family Noctuidae; genus Atethmia; species Atethmia centrago. The sequence goes on along the minus strand of HG995377.1, from coordinate 11,356,159 downwards.
ATTTAATAAAATAAAAACAATAGATAGAATAGATTATTTAAATACATGACTAGGAGCAACAGGATTATCAATTCGTGAAATGCTTATTATTTTTGATAAACGTAGATTAGTTATTATCAGAACTGTTTTTATTGTAATGACGATGAGTTTTGATAATTATTGCCAAGTGTCTGACCACGCACAATGATGGGTTCCGTAGTTTGGTTATCCCAATAACAAACCTAACATTGTCGTTGAAAAGCATATTCTCCCATATATTATTACAATTGCAAATGTAAGTTTTAACGCACAATATAGAAATATTTACCATGTTATTTCAAGACCATAGACTTCTCATAGGTTTTCCTGTAATCTATAAGTATAAAACTTATTTCTGATTTTTTTTTAACGTTATGGATTCAGTAGTTTCGGATTATAAGGGATGGTCAATTTACATCCTTTTTCTTTAACAACTTTAAAGCTATATATTTTATAATTGTAAAAAAAAAATGAACCCTCACAGTAAGCCCTTTCATTTGATATGTTACACGACACAGTTTTATTTTTTGCCGCCTAAAGGTCCTCAATATTCAAAATTAATTTATTTAAGTTACACGTTCGTGTTTGGGTCACAGAAATTTTAACTGAATCGGTCCATTTGATTTGAAGAAAACTGGCTGTGCTGTAACACTGACAGCATGCAGTCAGACACACGAGTGATCCTCTATGGGTTCCGTTTTTCCATTCGGACGTACGGAACCCTAAAAACACAAGTACATTATTATTTTATTTTGTATTCCTATTTAAAAACTCACTCGTTTTAATAACACGTTATGAAAATAAAATAAAAAAAACGAAATTCCGTTCCAAATAAAAGTACAGTCGAATACAAAACTATTTCAATCCTACAAAAATATTGTGTTGCGGGCGCACATAATTGTTTTAACCATTAACTAGCCGATACAGAACCGTCGTCATCATCCATAAGGCTCCTACATACTGGCGCGACTTGTCGCGCGACGCGACGCGACACAAAGACACCGCATGTAGCGCTACAAGCGGTGCCTTTGTGTCGCGACGCGTCGCGCGACAAGTCGCGCCAGTATGTAGGAGCCTTTACTCGTTGGAAGTATTAGTCTATAAATAGAAAAACACATGAATGAATGAACAACATTATCCTGTGTTAATATGAGATAATAGAACTGTGATTCCTGTGATAATAGAACTCCGTATTGCTAGATAACCGGTTAATTACATTTTGTGATTGATTTAGTAAAAAAATCCGAGTTTTATTAAATTCCTCTTTTTAGACGTTGACAGATTATGAAATGATAAAATCTGGTATCTGTGTGTCATGGTGGTAATCTTATCATTATTATCTTGTGTGTCTGTTGATAAGTTACTTATGACTGATACGCATTCAAAATATAGGACAACGTTTTTATAAGACTAGTCTGTTGTTTTCGTACCAACTTGTCAAAACAGAATGTTGAAACATTTAAACATTTTTGTTCAACATTTATTCTGAAACCGGTTTTTTATCAATTATTGTATCAGTCTGCTGATGTTTTCAAGACCAAATAAAAACAGTGGCATTGTTTTTTTTTTTATTATGATTATGTATACAGAGCCATTCAGCGGATAAATTCATTTATTTTTTTACCTAGCAAATTGTACTTTTTAAAGTTCCATACCCTATTACTACGCGTCCAATGTCCGTCCGTTTGTCTGTCAGCGGGTTGTATCTCATGAACCGTAATAGGTGACAGTTGAAATTTTCACAGATTGTTTATTTCTATTGCCGCTATAACAACAACGGTTAAAAACTAAAGGGTGTCCATACAAGAAACGTGTTTTTTCTACGTTTTTTTATTAAATATTGTACGGTGGTACGGAACCCTTCGTGTGCGAGTCCGACACGCATCTGGCCGGTTTTTTATTAATGGAATGTGAATTAAATTGGACAGTGCAATTTCTGCACAACTCTTCAACTTAACAATTTAATTTTTATTTTTTATGTTAAGATTCAATAAAAAAGGAAGGGATTTGGGAATATAAGCTATTAATAATTTATTAACTGCCGTGACTGCCTCGTTGGTCTAGTGGTCGCAAGCGCTACTGCTGAGCATTTCCAGATAGAAAAACCCATTCTCAGTAGCCGCCCGGAGTCTGGATTTGTGCCCGGTTGATGGCAATAGGCTCGCCCCCTATTACATGGGACTTAAAAACATAACTGGCGAAATGTGGGTGTACTACAGGTACACCTCTGGCCAACCCTTCGAGGAAACAAGGCGTGATTCTATGTTATGGTAATCAATTAATACATGCGGATAATTATAAGCTGGTCACAAAGTGAGTAATATTAAATATTTAAAGTATTTAATTTAAGCAAAAATTGTCAGGCAGTTTATGCTGAATCAATCAGAAAGCGTTTGAGCTGTAAAAATAAAAAGTTGAAAAACCTTAGAAAGTTTCATTACTTACTTAATAATTTTCGAGATTGTCACAAAGTGAGTAAGTATTATTAAATATTTAAAGTATTTAATTTAAGCAAAAATTGTCAGGCAGTTTATGCTGAATCAATCAGAAAGCGTTTGAGCTGTAAAAATAAAAAGTTGAAAAACCTTAGAAAGTTTCATTACTTACTTAATAATTTTCGAGATGGTCACAAAGTGAGTAAGTATTAATAAATATTTAAAGTATTTAATTTAAGCAAAAATTGTCAGGCAGTTTATGCTGAATCAATCAGAAAGCGTTTGAGCTGTAAAAAGAAAAAGTTGAAAATCCTTAGAAAAGTTTCATTACTTAATAATTTTCGAGATGGTCACAAAGTGAGTAAGTATTATTAAATATTTAAAGTATTTAATTTAAGCAAAAATTGTCAGGCAGTTTATGTTGAATCAATCAGAAAGCGTTTGAGCTGTAAAAACAAAAAGTTGAAAAACCTTAGAAAAGTTTAATTACTTAATAATTTTCGTCAGATATCGTTCACGTTCTTCTATCTAATCAAGTGTGGGTATTTGCTTTATTGAATCGTGGGCGAACTCCGGCGCATCCAACAATCCAAGCACTCTTTATTCATTCGTTATTTTAGGTTGACCTATAAAGACGGTCGTAATAACCTCGTTGATATTATACGTGTAATATACACGTGCCGTTAATAATTGAATTGTTTGTTGGATAATTTTAGTTGTATTCTTTTTAGAAATATAAGACGACATCAGTTTCGGAACTCGAATTCTCTTTTCAATGATTTAATTAAAATTATTAAACGAATCGCTCAGAACTTTTATTTTATCTGTTACCCATTTTTACAGCAGACAAGTTTACTTTAACTTCATCAATTTAAACAAAAACAAAAAAATGTAAATCACACAAACAGATAAACTCGTCATAATAAATCTTACGTCATTAGGCGAGGCTCCAACTACCAATAAGATGTCTCAAATCGATTCCAAACAGAACAAATGAAGCAGTTAGTATGCGCCGGCGCATCGTTTTGTTTTCAATTATGTTACTAACGCATAAATACAGTCTATTACGTCTCGAGTCTTTATATCGGAAATCAATTTTAAATTATATGTAAGTATATATAAAAATACCTTTTTTATGCGGGACGGAGACGGATAGAGGTTAATTAAAAACCGAATACAAACTCTTTAGTGAGTTACCGATTTATATAAATTTCGTGTTTATTCAGTGAAAAGTTGTAACTTTTTATTATCCAAAATCTTGCCACTAAAATTCTTGAAAAAACTCCCGTCAGAATTTCACGAACGTGTTAGCAACTATGTAAAAAGCATTGTGTATGACTTACGTCGTATTCCTGTTGCTATATGAAACTGGAGGAAATTACCTGTTTAAAATAAAGCCATTTGCATTCCGCGTCAGTCTGAGGTGCGTCGCATAATATTGTGTTGTGTACACATACGAGTACCTAAGTACTTAAGACATCTTGCGTGAATTTATTGAGTAAGAAGTACAGCTGCCGTTTTGAATACCTACTATTTACTTCAGCCGTCTAGAGTTATTGATAGTTTAAAAAACACTAAGTACAAAGTGAACAATAACTATAATTTCGGAAGTCGGTGTTTTAGTTTTGTATTTTCGTTTTTTGCCTCCAACTTCCGAAATTGTGGTTAATTTTCACTTTTATTTTTTTGTAAAATGTTTTTTCTTTTCACTATTGATTTAACTGTGGCACCTACCCCACACAAACTGTAATACCACTACCTGCAATGTAAATAGCAGTGACAGGGAATTATTTTAACATTATCCACATAAACCAAGTAGGAAAAATACGTATTATTGAAGCTAACTCAAAAACTACCCAGGCACAGATAATAAAATTTATATGAGACCACCACACAACCTTCCTCTACATAATGAAAACAGAATTTCCAAAATCGGTCCACAATTGTCAAAAATATTTATTAAAAAAATACATACAGACGAATATATTCGTCGGTTAAAAACTAGCAATGCTTATTTTGCATTCCGAGCAATTTAGGGTTAAATACTTCCTTAACGTTGCTCGTTACCTAGGTTAGTGACCTGTTACTGGTTATGCAGCTATGGTTCTGTGTTTTCCGTTTAAGTCTAGTTTTGTGCAACCAAGTTACATAAGATTTATAGCCAAAAAGTAAACAAAATGCTTCCGTAGTAAAAAAAAATGGCAGAGATGTATTTTATATAAGCAAAAAAACTTTTTTGTCATTTGAGAGGATAAAGCTCGGTTTTTAAGCTCACAAAAAGAGCTATGTTGTGTAGTAGGTATACTAAATGAGAGCAACATAGCTGTGTCTGAGTCATAATATCAGAAGAAACGGTGCAAAAAATATTCAATATAAAAAAAACTTTAACGGCATGATATTCAGATGTACAATTAATGTGTTTAGTAGACGCTATAATTTTAGCATTAATTACTACTGTATAAAATATAATTATAGTGAGCATTGACAGTAATACTGGCTGCCACCTGGCCGCCCATAATAACAAAAAAGAATAACTCAACATGTATAAAAAGTAACCTTTAAGTTTTAATCTGAATGATTGTCTTTATTTTTTCGTCCTAGTTTTATTACCAAGGACACGTAAGTAACGATCTTTTTTAAATTACAGACTATTACCTTGAGAAACTAAAGTATTCTATTTACTTTAATATCCATAGTGATCTAATAAATAAAAATTAAGTACATACCTGTTCTACTTCTTATAAAAATAAAATGCAGTACATTGGTCGAGAACATTTTTATGATAAACCGGTTTCTTTAAATATTAATGAGTGGGCGTGACTTTTTTGGTAAAAAAAACTTCGGTTCTTTAGATTTTTGGCAGCGTGTTATTCAGTGTTTAAAGTATAATGTACTTATTATCTAAGAATCACGTAATATTATGCGTGAAGTAATTTATGAAATGTATAATATTGTGGTATTACTTATGATTTTTTTTATTATGAAGTGTATTATTTTTGTTTTTTGTGAGGTTACTACGGTAAGATGTAGTTTTTAGACACACGCTACATTATGCATTTACAGACACTTCAATTTTATTTATTTGTATAAATAAAGAAAGAAAGAAAAATATTTTATTTGGGACACGCACAAGAAATACAAAAGTAAAAAAAAGAAGCATTTAAAACTAAACCTCGAATAAACAAAAAACAACAAAGAATATCAATAAGAACGACTTGTGCGATGCCAAAAAGGCTCCTATCTCAGCATATAAATGTTCTATACAAATAAATAAAATTTAAGGGTATGTTTGTAATGTCAAAATAACAGTTTTTTATTAAATGCATATGAAAGTATACAGTACTTATATCAAAACAACATTTTTTTTTTATTTTTTGTCTGTCCGTTTGTTCTTGCTAATCTCCGAAACAGCTGGACTGATTTTGAAGAGACTCTCATTGGCAGATAGTTGATATTATAAGGAAGAGGAGGTAATTTAGGCTACTTTTATTGTAGAAAAACCCACGCGGACGAAGCCGCGGGCTGTAGCTAGTTATGTAAAAAGCTACGGTTTTATGAATCTTTTGATATGTTATTCTAATTAAAATGTCAATGCAATATAATTTAATAGTTCCTTTACGTTCATTCATTTCTTATAGTGTCCTGAATACATATAATTATTATAACGATGAATAATCTCATGAATATGTATTTGATTAATATCACGATATGTTTTAGTTATATAAAAAGCATTGAGCAGTGGCTTGAATCACATCGTGGCCTTGAGCCGAGCCCGACGTAAACACCAGTATAAGAGCGTTATCACACTGACGGTGTCAGCGTGTTACCAGCGAAGCGATTTCTGAACGTGTTCTCCGCGGTTGCGAAACGAGGTAACCGCGACTACGCGGCTTGATCTCCGCGAATTCGCAATATTGTACACTCGCTTGTCTCGTTTTCTTTTGTACATTCACGTCTACAGCTCTTGTTACGCAAACACGGCTAACAGGTAGCGCACACATGGCGTGCTCACTACGCCCACGTCGCGAGCACGTTAAACATCGCCTCGCTGGAGACATTAAAAAAAACCATCGTAATTTTTCATCGGCAATTTAGGAGCGTATTTCACGCGAGGCGATTGTTTAACGCGTTCACGGCTTGTGCGTCAAGCACGCCAAATGTTTGCGTTGACGTGACTACAAAAGAAAGCGAGACAAGCGAATGTACAATATTGCGAAACCGCGGAGATCACGTCGCGTAGTCGCGGCTACCTCGTTTCGCAATCACGGAGAGCACGTTCAGAAATCGCTTCCCTGGTAACACGCTGACCAATCGTCAGTGTGATAACTGATAACTAAGAAGAAAGAAGACACTAACCCGATAGCACAAGCACAACACTGCTTAAATGATTCTGCACTCGACTGTACGCATTATTTTTTTAATAATAAATATTATATGGTTTTATAATTTATTATTCCTGAAAAAATATGAAAATATTTAGTTACAGATTGCCCAATAAAAACTAATTCGTTAATATCAGTTTTTCTCTCAATACCATAACCGGTAGATATTCAGAAAAATAACTGCCTGATTTAAAAATCTAGTTACCATAAAATTTTGGACACTCGATAAACTATATAATTTGCAATGTAAATGGTAAACATTGGCTAATGCTTGTCAAACTGCGAAGTAAAGCTCATGTGTACTTTGAGTACTTATTTAAATTACATTTAAGTGCAGTACATAGTATGTCTGAGGCGCGACCACTGTGAGTCAGTCGCCAGTCGGGCGTGAAGCAAACTTGAGGAGGGGAGGCCTCTAAAGGATATCACTGCACCACATTGAACACGTCTTAAAGTGTGTGTCAGGTTTTATTGAAACTCCTCCATCCAATTTATACACGACTTGCAAGGACATTTGACTTAATTTTTTTAATAAATAGTGCAATAAAACTATTTAGCTTCAAAGCAATAAATATTTCCAAGAACAATGTGTGACTGTCTGTACGCATTGCTGGAATGACATTTTAAAAAAGGATCGCTAGATATTAATTTATTTATTTATTTAATACTTTAAGCACACAAATGTACAGAGGCGGACTTAATGCCATAGGCATTTTATACCAGTCAATGTTTGGGTGATGCAGAGACAGTGGTACTCGTAGGTGCAATAACGAATATATATTGTGACTGGCGATGGCTCCAGAATAATAATATTGTGGTAAATTTTTATTGGAAAACACACTGTAGGCGTGTCGACTGAGTAAAACATTTGCTTTATACACACAACTAACCTCATTGTACATTTTATGTATTGCAGTTTTAAATTGCATTTATCTAATGAGTCAATGCATTCTCGACACACTTGCGGTTATTTCAAGCTGGGTTCTTACATAAATGCGCATGATTTGCTACGCCGCAATGAATAAATAATACCTTTATTTTTTATGAATTGTGAAAGCAGTTATTGTTTCACAGAGGCGAGAACATTATTTTCTACTGAATTAATATTCGTTACTCACCCACTCGTCTATTGTGAATTTTCCGTGGAAAATATAAACACAGAGGCGCAGTTTTTATGTGTTCCTTTTATACCGTCGAATGTTCCGAAATAATAATGTAAAGCATTCACTCCGTACGTGGTCCAATTTGTTACCAGGGCAACCAGTTAGAGCCGTGCGTTCGCCGTAATTTTCTTAGATTGAACAGTGTTTTTCTGTTGTTCGTCGTCGTGGTCAATTGTCTGAAGTGTGTCTGGATTTCCCGCCAGTGAGGCGGTGATTTCCGTTCCCATGCCGGCGGCGGCGGCGGCGCGCGGTGCGCCGGTAGCCGGCACGGCTCGTTAGCGCCGTTTTTAGGGCGTGATCGACGCAACGGCGCATGCCTGCATAAATTGCATCCAAATACACAGCCCACTCGAACCCCTTTTGCGTGCATCTCTAATATTCCGCTCTGACACGCACCCGTTGCGATCGACCTTGTATCGAATTTTTGGAACACGATAGTCACCTTTGTCGACCGAAACTCGGTTTTGCCGAGACAATGCTGTGTTTTTACATTTGCAAAGCTTAAAAAGTGCCGTGTCTCGTCATTTTACTTGCAAATTCACGTGATTATGCATAGTGGAGTCGGGCGTAGATGTATTTACGTGTGCATTGTGTGGTGAATACGCGTGTGGGCACGCACCAATATGTCCCACTCCACACGACATTTAGGACATACACGGGCGTAAGTTCCCCTCGCCTCTGCATTCTGCTCCATGCGACAGTCGAGTGATCGATGCTACCCTAGGATGCACTTTGCTGCTCGAAAATTATTAATGGCGCATAAGTGTGGCGTGTTTGCCGTTTTAACTCGTCCTGTTTTCTCCATCCTATTTAACAATTTATTTAAATTGAACCCAGGCGCGACGCTTTCGTCTCGAGTGTTAATGACCAATTTGTACTCTACGACTGGTTTTTGCTTCGATTTCATTGGAAAATGTTTATGAAATGTGGTATTTTATCGACGCCCCACGTACATGGTCAGTACCGCAGTTAAGTCCATTACGCAGTCGAGCGGACTCGCGACAATTCAGAGCGAACTATGCATAATATATCCATTAATTCTCATTGGAAGTTCTGCTCTCGCCAGACCGCGATGACCATCCTCGACATAATGTAAGCGACAGTTTTGCATGAAACTTTGAAAGTTTCTTACCGTTTCGGATTGTGTGTGCAATAAAAATAATTTAAGAACAAAATGTAGCTTGGCGGGGGAACGAGACAAGAGTGGGTTGTCCCTTTCTTGTAGTGCATCGATGCACTTAGGGGAATAGTTGTACGCTAAAGTCTGAGCGTTTAAAACAAACTAACAAATATTTTCACAGCGTTCCGTTGCAGCGAGCGCGCGAGTGGGAGAAAGTTCGGGTAGGTTCAGGGACGAGTTGTGGCTATTTGCGTCTCGTGGCGGGCGATCGTCGATGCAATTAAATTTGTAAACGAAGCTTTATGTTCCCGGGGCTAAATATAAGAGGATCGCGCGACGTTGCCGTGCCGACCGACTGCAAAGGCAATCACTTTCGTTGCATTCCCGCTTCGGAGACCCTGCATCCAATTGTTCCTTGACTTCGCAACAAGCTTTGTGAGCAGTTTCCGCCTTTTAGTTTGACTAAACACACAACGGCATAACTAAATATTTAAATACGTATTGTTTTCTCAGAAAATGCATTTTCATTCAAATGAACTTAAAACAAGTCCGTAAAATTGCTTTTGAAAATCGAATTTCACATTTTCCGATGAATTGCAGTTTAGGGAACTCATTGAAAGTCGATTTATATTTCGATGATTAATTTAGGTAAGTCAAATACGTGTCCATTTAAATATTTAAATATTGAACTTAATTGAAATTGCTACTGTAGGTATACGCGAGAATGTCATTAAGGAAGGGAGCGTGAGTTGGATGGAGCAATCGGCGGCAGTAAGCAAAGTTCAGTAGTTCAATGCGCTCGAACACCTATAGCGTTCATTGTCCCTTCGCAAAGGTCAAATCTACTGTTGCAGTCGCCTATCTTGTGTGCCTTGAGCTTTACAAATATAACAAGACGCGGGCTAGGCTAACAATTGCTTTTAAAATTAGAACCTTTTTGGAACTGGAAAAGAAAGGAACGTCAAAATGGTTGGCAAGTTGTGGCGCATTTTGAAAAGGGAATAAGTCAAAACTAAAAAAAAAAATTATTTATTTGTTTCCGAAACACATGCATACAAAAATTAAGATGACTCGAATAAAAAATAAAACAGATAACATCACGCCTGTCTTCTCCGAAGGGTTAGACAATAACAATTAGGCGTATGTTGCTAAAATGTCGATACGGAAATTGAAAATAGAAGTGCTAAAATTCTCTGATCTCGACATTTTTTTTTTAATCGTAGTTTCTTATCGCACGTTGTATAATACGCACACTCTGCGAATGAGACCTAGATCGAAAAAGTGTAAGATTTTCACCTTCACGACACTTTCTTTTTTTAGGGGTCCAAATGGAGCTCTACTGCTGTCACGTGTCCGTCGTCTGTCAGGTTTTACAGCCAAACGGTTGGAGCTACAGTCTTATGCTGTTGATCCAACCAAAGCCATACAAACTATCAAAATGTTTTTTTTTTTTGTTACTCTCAAACGTCATTAACTTATTTCATTGTGCCTGTTATTTATTATTAATATACAGCGAAAAGAACTTCGTTCCGACCTCGGAGTAATTGGGTAACACACTGTCAGTAGCAATGGGTTTCATTTGACAGTTCAACAACATTCATTGCGTTAATCACATTGTTTAGCAGACAATTTTTTCGAACATATGAAGCAATGGATTACTAATTAATATCCTTGATTGATAGCGTGTTATGCAATTAGGAAGTGTGTCCAGCGACACCTCTCAACGTTTCTTTCCTAAGTAACGAAAACCTTATCAACTAATGAAGTTAACAAAAACATGGTCTTTTTTTTTTTTGGGTGGGAAATCAAATAACTTCTCCCGCTCTGGGCGGAGCGGGAGGGTGTGTCAGACTCTTACTGACTAAAACCCACCCGTATTCCTTCCTGTTGCCTGTGTTGCCAGGGACCTCGGTAACCCTTTGGTACCTTCCCGCGACCCCGGCAGTTATCGGCCCTAGTGGACCCCTACATTTGTGCTGATGCATAATTATGTTCTTAATTGAGGGGTTTGTGGCTAAGTAATAACAGCCGCACGGGTCGATCGATCAGGTTAAGCTACGCTTGTCGCGGTTGGTCCGTAGATGGGTGACCATCTTTACATACCAAGACCCCTCCGTGCCTCGGAAAGCACGTTAAGTCGTTGGTCCCGGCTGTCATTCGTGAATCTTTGACAGTCGTTACGGGTCGTCAGAAGCCCGGAAGTCTGACAACCAGTCTTACCAAGGGGTATCGTGTTACCCAGTAACTGGGTTGTGGAGGTCAGATAGGCAGTCGCTCCATGTAAATACTGGTATTCAGCAGCATCCGGTTATGCTGGAAGCCGACCGACGTAGTTGGAAAAAGGCTCAGCAGATGATGATGATGATGATGATGATGATATGTTCTTAAGTTATTATCAGAGATCGGATATACGGATGCATATTTACCTAAAGTTAAAGTTTGGCTGTGAAAGTATGGAAGCGGCTTCTTAAAATATTTTTATTTGTAAAAAAAAATCACAGGATGCCAGGAACACCGGGAATGCATAGCTAGTCGGGTGTATAATAAAGAAGCGACTTCTAAAATATGTATATGTAGGGTGTAAGAGGAGCGGTGGTGTGTGTTAGTTAAAACAAAAAAAAAACACCCGAACGCATGGCAAGCACAGCGACGAATGCAATTATTATAATTAAATAAACTAAGAGAACTATTTGTCGGGGTAGCTACTTGCGCATAAGCAGGTACCTATAATTTGCCGTCCCACTCACAAACTCGCAAAATGCCTATCGTCGTTTTCTATTAATATAATGGTGCTAACATATACTGTTTTTTTCGCTAAGTATGTGGAGAGGAAAGAATTTAACAGAATTTCACTAAGCACAATAATTTTTAACTATTTGTTTCAATAGGTAGCTACATCAATTATTCTAAATATATGTACTCCGTTATCTTATATTAACTTTATTTGCTATGGCAGTTTGGTATTTATCTACCTACTTTACAATATTAGGTAGGATGCATCCCCTTACATAGTCAGAAAAAACACAAAATTTGTCGATTCCGGAATCGCGGGTTTTTTTTTTTTACTATTGTTCATTCCATATAAGCCAACATTTGAAAGTAAGTTATATGTAGTAACGATTATAATACTAATCTGATTCAATAATCCTAACCTTGTTGATCCCGGAACTGCGGGATTTTTTCGATACAAAAGCGCATTCCACATTAGCCAACATCTCAACTTTAGGTGAATATGCATCCGAATATCAGATCTCTAGTTATTATTTCATTCATTAATTACTCGATGAGCTAGCAAACAAAAACGTTAATACAATCCAACCTCATTAAAATGCTAATTTTATTTATAATTTATGCTTTGTAAATATAAAAATAGCATAAATTTTATCATTTAATTTTTACTAATATGGAAATACAACTCACTTATGAATTTAGAACACAAATCAGTTCCATTATATTTGTTTCTAAACCAGCTAGGTATTTTTATCTTCGAATCTGGGATTTATTTTAGAAAAAGATTATGTACTTACCTATTTATTATATTATTTCTAATATTTACATGAAAAGAGTAAATTGCAGTTGCTGTTTTAATAATAATGTTAATGTTTTAAAATAAGAGTAGGGTCTGCAAATTAATTGTTTTTCTTAAGTAACTAACTACTTCTCAGGTAGACGGAATCTTGTTTTACGTTTTGTTTAATTTTCCCCCGGAGAGATTGTAGTAATATTTCATCCACCTTTGCGATCCCTGTCTGACTTCTGACTCTGAAAGTAGCTTTGTTATACCATAATTACGATCATAGATAAAATTAATTACAGCAATGTCTTGTAAAACTTAATTACGTAACGGTGTATCTGATGGATATCGCTCTATCAAAAACTTGTCGTCTTAAATAATAAGTTTCCCTTTTATAAGGTGTTATAGTTCACATAAGAAGTCATAAATAATATATATAATTAATATTTTTCTCTCTATTTTGAACTGGTATCATGAATATAAACTATTCAAACTCGTTGGACCCAGAGATTTATTATTTTGTGAATAAAATGATGTGGTATAAATTATATCAATCCACGATTATTTATTTTCTACTACACTAAAAGAAGCAACAATAAGCTAAAAGTAGCATAACCGCAGAAAATAAAATAATTTGCAAAAACTGCCACAGCACAGGACTTTCAGTAAGAAAAGGCGCGTGACACACACATGCAATACTGAATAACAAACACAACGTGCAATAAATTCTAAGTTTGTCCCCTGTCTCATTGCCTAGTCAGTTGGTCGTGCCATGATTGTTTGCAATATATTCGCTGCAAATTGCTCGCTGCACCGCACCGCGAGAATGACGTCCACAGCAGATTTATAGTCGCGTCGACTCGTTAACTTGATATCGTATCAAGTATTACACAGCTATTATTAACAGCTATGTCGACTGTTTGTATTAAGTGCAATCGAATAGTCTGGTATTTGTTTCACCAGACATTTTAATATTATTATCATTGTATTCAATTCATTTGATATCTGTTTAAAAATGCGCTGCAGGTTGCCAAGTTTGTGTGCATAAATTGTTGCCAGAGCATCGTGTTGATGCAAAATCACGAAATTATTCTAGAATAAAATTAAAGTCCAGACATTTTAATACCGTACCATGAAATTAAATGCATTCAAATTTTCACGAAGGGATTGGTCACTTTATAATTATTTTGATAAATAATGATATTGATAAATGATTTTTATTTATGTAAGTAGGTGTGTACAAACACTTTTACACGTCAATCATATTTTTAAAATAAAGCTATATGAGTCCGGCGCACAGTGGAACGAATGTATGGGAGCGGTTGGACGTAGACATGTCCGAAAAATAAGAGTAAAATTATGCCAAACTAATGATGCCATCTTATTCGATTACTTAATGCCTTCATAAATTGTGGTGATGAATTTCTTCATAACTCCCATATTTCGGGAGTAATTTGAGAAAATGTGAAATTTTACTATGAAAATGAGTGTATCGAGCTCTCTCCCTCCTGATTCCGGGCTTGTTTCAAGTAGCGGTCTCTAATATCGTAATGCTATTACTAAGAGCTATATTTAATACTAAGACACATAGTGCGCCAAATGTGCACTTTCTGGGATAAAAGGAAATGAAAATTTAAAAAAAAAAACGTTTTTTCCCCATTTGTATTTACTTTAAACCGCAGACAGACTTATTAAGAGGTCTATAAATATATTATATATATACAGAAATATATATTAACAAAAATATTCACAAGAACTGATGAGAGTATGACTTTTAAGTAAGTTGATAATAAATTACCTAGTTTCATTAAAAGTACAATAAATAATTAAGATGTAAGCTCTAATTTACTAAGTTACACATTTTAAAACAATAACATCATTTAATTATCTTCGTCATCATCATCATCATCAATTAATTCAAATTCAGAATCGATGTCCGCTAAATCATTTATGTTAACAAATTCGATATCACTTTTCTCAGAATCCGTAAGCTCATAAAATTCCTTAAAAGAAGATTTTTTTACAAACTTATTTCCTTTTGGACGGATACTTGTAACAAGTGGATCAGAAGACAGTAAAAGATTGTGCATAATATCTTCATTGCATGAGATACTGCTATGCTTTCGAGAATGCCCCTCTCTATATTTTCTAAAATCTTTATTTCTAGCCTCAGATGCCTCTTCGGATAAAACCAATGGGCACAATTGACATGTTCTGAACTATGTCTGGCCCATGCATTAAAATTTTATGAAGTGAAGAAGGCATATAATACCATGGGTATAACTCCACGTAAAGCTTAGCAGTATCAAAGCAGAACTCTCGGAATTTAGTTACGTTGATCTTCTCTCCTGATGAAATACACTGCAAGATCACACAGATTTTTCTTAAAAGCATAGCATCTATTCCGGTCAGTTCAGCAGATTTAGTGTAGTTTTCAAAAAATCTCCTTGCCGAGTTGCCATTGTTGGTGGATCCACTGCCTTGTTTCACAACATCGAGAAGTAAGCCCGTTTCTCTTCTTACAGCCTCTTGAACTCTTTTCTTCCTGTCATCAACTTGCCTTTTTGCTATATCACCCCTTACTTGCCATGATTTTATGTCTAATTTGTAGGAAATGTGTAATAAGCATTCCATTGAGCGAATCCAAGCGTGAAGGGTGCTTAAGCTATATTTATACATGTCCTCGTTTGCGTGTTTATCTTTGATTAACTCTAAATTATTCATTTCTTTAGGACAAGCCTTGCATATGTCACACACTGAAGCTGCTGTATTGGATATAATGGAATGAATTTTACCATCAATCATTGTCAACAGCAGTTGGTGTTTGACACTAATTCCATCAGTGATGGTGGATGGAGTTAAGGCTTCAATCTCTGCTTCGATTTCAGCCATCTCTCTCTGCACGTTTTCTTTGGTTTCCTTTATAAACTTAAACAATATTGGCCGGCAAAATGAAGTGGAAGA
Organism: Atethmia centrago; assembly: GCA_905333075.3. Classification (NCBI taxonomy): domain Eukaryota; kingdom Metazoa; phylum Arthropoda; class Insecta; order Lepidoptera; family Noctuidae; genus Atethmia; species Atethmia centrago. The sequence goes on along the minus strand of HG995377.1, from coordinate 11,340,563 downwards.
TGGTCGCTCGTTTTCCCAAATTGTTACACCTTTTGAGACGAGCCGCAGTGGTACAAGACTAATCATAAAATTACTAGCAAGATCGATTTGCTCATCTTCACTCGTCCTTTGATGATAAATGCTTTGGCTAGATGATCCGTCAAAACCCCATTTGCTGGTCAATACGAGCTGTTGATTGGGATCAACAGGGGTTTCTAACGACCTAATAAGTCTTCTTGAGGTTAAATCCATCAAGGCTTGTAATTTGATTTTTGCAGAGCTCTCTGTAACTGTGAGATCTTCTTTGGCCGGATAGCACTTAATTTTTTCTTTAACCAACATGTAGTAACTCGGGTATTGAAGAGCTCCTTCTTGAGTGTTGAAATCCCGAAGAGTGTTATAGCGCCATTTCGATAAGTTCATCGATACATAAAGAGCCAATGCCTTCAAAGGGGATATTTCCCGTACCTGAATTGATTTACCTTCAATGAAGGCTTTGATTTTTGAGGCCTCTTCTGGATTCTCCGTCAAGTATTTCATAACATAAGCTGTATCGCTTTGTCCTGCCTTTTGAAGCGCCCTTTCGGCCGAAAACATAATTTCAGCGCTGCTACTGCTGCATGAAAGACTATCTTCAGTGCGTCTTCTTTTTTGCCGGTTACTAAGGTCCTCAAAAGATTTACGAGGACTAGGATGTGTACAAGTTGAAGCATCAGATTTAGCAGGAGAAATTATGGGCTCGATGACGTCACTTATATTTTCTGTAGAAGGTTCCATATTTTCATTCTGTAATTCCGGCCATTGAATTGCAGCCTGTAGCCAAATCTCATGTTTCTTCCGAAACTTATCTGTGCTTCTTCCAGACTGTGTCCATTTTGCATAAATGCGGTAGCAAAATCGACGACACCAGTCTTTTAAACTTGTTTCAGCACTTTCACATAACTGAACACAACTGTTATCTTTTAAAACACTGAACAAATAGTTAAAGTCGCGTAAATCTTTATGTGCGCGTGCGCATAAAGCAACGTGAATATCAAGATTTGTATTAAAATTTGGAAAATACATTGCGAGATTAGCTTGGATACAACGAGGTGTAAATCAACACTGATTTTAAAGTTACTAATAGTGACCTATTTATATAAAATCCAGGTATCCCAGGTATCCTTTGTTAAATATTGCAAGGTAATTAGTTATTGTGATAATTAGTAAATGATGCATGCTAAATTAGTGTATTAAGAGCCATTTAGTAATTAAATAATAGCAATGTTCTTATCAGTAATCATTAGTGCATCAGTTTTATATGTAAACCTTAAGTCCCTAATTATATATCCTAATTAGCTTATATCTTCTCTAATTGGCTGCTCAGAAATGTTATTGTAATAAGGTAAACCTTTAGAAAAACGGTTTTAATCAACAAAATAAACAAAAAATAAAAAAATTGTGTTATAAAATAAACATCACTCTTTATCCCAGAAAGTGCACATTTGGCGCACTATGTGTCTTAGTATTAAATATAGCTCTTAGTATTAGCATTATGATATTAGAGACCGCTACTTGAAACAAGCCCGGAATCAGGAGGGAGAGAGCTCGATACACTCATTTTCATAGTAAAATTTCACATTTTCTCAAATTACTCCCGAAATATGGGAATTATGAAGAAATTCATCACCACAAGTTATGAAGGCATTAAGTAATCGAATAAGATGGCATCATTAGTTTGGCATAATTTTACTCTTTTTTTTCGGACATGTCTACGTCCAACCGCTCCCATACATTCGTTCCACTGTGCGGCGTTTCCTATCTGACTACTCTGAGAAGAAAGGCTGAAACAAACTCAGAGGTCACAGTCTCTTTTAAAGTCCAGAGATAATCTTGGTCAGATCATGTGAAGGCCATGTAGATTGGTGTCTGAAATGGTCCTTTTGAGGAAAGAACCACACAGATTGAGTGGACCTGTCCAGTCAGTGCACGCATTTGTCAGTAATCGTGCAGCTCAACTCAGAACTTAAAAGCTCAACGATGAGACGAAAAATACCAAAGAATGAACATTTGGGTAGGCCGCATAAATCACTCAAACTGCGAGACCATGATTAATACTAAATGAGAAGAAAAAAAACAACAATGACCCACATAGTCTTCACATTCACAATAATTGAAATAATAATATTACGATGCTACGTGGCATTAAGTACCTAAGTTTTCAAGAATATTTTTGAATACATTTCCACGCGAACGGCTAGTTGCAGTGTGCAGTTGCGAAGGGTACTGATTTTTATGAAATATATAAAATTCCTTCAGACACCGCGAACGTAAATATGGCCAATACTTAAAATAAACCACAGCGCAGTTTACAGCACGTTTGAAATGCAATAAAATAGTATTTTATGTGTGTCAACACTAACCATACCCAACAAATACATGGTTAGGAAGGTCAATGTGTTACATATAAAGCGTTTGTTCATACAACAATTGTCGCTGCATTGTAGTAAACACTCTTATTTCCTGCCATAAACATGATTATAAGGGGAAAAATATAATATTTTGTGTTTACCGCTAACGATGAGTAATGTGAACTGAAGTATTTTTTCAAGTAAATCGACATGCAATATTCTACTCGTGACTTGCAAGTTGTTTGTTGCGATTTTGACAGCTGTCATGCCAATATTTGACCATGTCATTATGCCAACCTGTGTGTGGCGTTTTGATTTATAGTGTTTATACATGATAAGTCCAAAAATTTGATTTTACGATATGAGCTTTTGAAACTTACAAAAAAAATGCTACAAATCGGAAAAGTATATAATAAAACGAATGGATGATATTTATATATTTATTGTGCTAAAAGTACTTACACATTTGTGAAAGCGTTGTAGGTTCCTATGGAGAAGAACGGGCAAGAAACTCCATGGACACTTTTAAATTAAAATATTGTTACATAAATATTGATGACATCATTCATGTTGAAATTATACATGTGAGAACAATGTAGAAAGACGTGCACGTTAAACACTTTGAAGGCTAGTGCAGACTAGCGCGATATCGCGGGTGCGACAGGCAGCAATATGCCTGTCGCGCCCGCGATATCGCCCCAGTCTGCACAAGCCTTTAACGTGCACGTCTTTCTACATTGTTCCGTAATAAAAAGATAAAAACAATTAAAAAAGTCAGTTAAGAAATGACCAGTCCCTACTGACGCGCCCCGTTCAGTAGTAATTTGAACTTAGAGAGCTGTATTTTTATTTTGCGGGCTGCCGCTTTCGTCTTAAATTACCAATTTTGGACTTATCATGTGTATACCTGAGAACACTGGTGGCCCAGCAACGGCCGCGACTTACGAGTTAATCACCACTGCTCTCAAAACGGTGAAGGAAAACATCGTGAGGAAACCGGCATGTCCTAGAACCAAAAATTGGAAGACATGTGACATTACCAACCCGCACTGGGCCCGCGTGGTGGATTACGGCCCACTCGCTCTCATAGAGAGGAGGCCTGTGTCCCAGCAGTGGGAATTTAAAAAAAAAACAGAAGATGTTTTTAAGAAATAGTTATTCCCAAAATAAATTTAATCTCCTTATTTTCCGTCTATTACCTATTTTAAATCTGCGCTAGCAATTGTATCTTTGACATCTATAAAAAGTTCGTGACCATCAAATTTACATATTATTTGCTCCATTTTCTGTTCGTGTCCTCATCCTGCCCAGTCACATTATTATATCTAGACTCGGAAGCCATAAGTACTTAAGTCAATTTTTTTTGCATGCAAAATTTTTACAGGAGACTGTTTAATTCGATTGGTATGAAAAAAATGTACTACGGTTATGGTTTTTATTATTTATTTTTACACAATGATGAACTAGTTACATATCAGAATATGGCTATTTAGGCTTTATTTATTATTTACTGAAATATCTGACTTAAGTTTCTTTGAACATCAAGAAATTGAGACTTAGGTGTTTATTAACATACTATAACTACTTGGTTTATTTATTTTATTTTATGATTTTAATAAAAACTATGAATAACTAAGATTATTAATTAAAATTTTATAAAATAATGCATGCATTAAAGTCGAAAACTAACAGTCACTCTCTTCTGAATCTTGTATATCTGGATCAACATCCTTGGTATCGTCAGTGGTTACTAAATTCTGGTAAAAAATATGGAAACATTCCGGTATTAAAGACAAAAGTGATATTATATCACGTTTTTTGTCGACACTTATTGGTACTGGCTTGTCAGTAATCTGCATCAAATTAAATTCCTTATCTCGTCGCGTGTTCCGTTTGAAATTAATACTTTTAAATGATTCGTCTCTAGAAAGAGTGGTTTTGTATTTTATGACGCCGTACTCAGAGTCATAACTCAGCCACTTCACATCATGCCACTTGAAAACATTTCCATCATCATCTTTTTTTCGGGCTACTAATGGACCCTTCAATAAGCTAGCGAAATCAAAGAAATCATTTTGTCGCATTTATCTCACGGTAAATTTTTTGCTACTCGATCGATCGATCGATTTTTTTGTTTACTAACTGCATCCAGTCGTGGGGGTGATAAATTTGTATGTTAGTTTTTTTCTTTTTTTTTCAATGATTGCGTGGTTTAAGTCAGTACATATGGAAGTTCCATATGTGTATGCCCAGGTATCATAAACTTGTGGTGTATTAACTTCATTGAAGGTTTTACAGTCAACAAGTACGTGAACATTGCAGCTACGTGTGTGTTCTTGTTTTGTCCTCCACAAGTATCAGAGTATAAAATCACTTCTGAGATTTCTTCAACTTTTATCAAGCACTTCAAAAAAACGAGTAAAGTGAGGGTAGATACTTGAAAATAATTTATCGACAGCAAAAACGGATCACTGTTACCAAGTTACTTAAGTCAGTCGGTATAAGGGATGAAGATGTATAAGAGATTGAAATGCTCGAAAAAAAAAACTTAAGTCAACTTAAGTGGTTTGTGTCGCCGCTTGATTTGTTGATACGACTTAAGTTTTATGGTACAGTCGACTATTACGACTGAATGGAGTGACGGTGACTTACGTGCTTTTTCCAGTCAACGGATAATACAAAAACATGGATGCTGTGACTTTTTATAATTTTGAGCTAAAATTGACTTAAGTGCTTTTGGCCGCCGCGTCTAGATATATTCTTAAGACATTTACAAAAGTTCATCTATATAAAAAAAATATAAGTAAACATAATAAAAATATTCATCTGCTTGTTCTTTCATCATTTATCTATACATACTGCATACATACTACATACATACAGATAAATAAAATTGGAGTGTTCTGTTTGCAATATTAAAATAACCGCTTTTTACTAAATGCATATGGATGTATATTGTCTGTCTGTGTGTCTGTTTCTTCCCGCTAATCTAAACTAAAACGGCTGGACCGATTTTGACGGGACTTCACTGGCAGATAGCAGATGTAATAAGAAGTAACTTAAGCTACTTTTACTTTAGAATTTTTTATTTATTTTTATTAATGTATATAATATGAGTCTATACAAATAAATAAAATTGAAGTGTCTGTTTGTAATGTCAAAATAATAGCTCTTTACTAAATGCATATGAAAGTATATAGATACGGTAATTATTACAAAAAAGAATATTTAAAATGTTTGTCTGTCTGTTTGTTCCGACTAATCTCCGAAACGGTTTAACCGATTTTGACAGGACATTCACTTGGCATATAACTGATGTTGTAACTTAGTACTTTATTTTAGAAAAAAAACACGCGGGCGAAGCCGCGGGCAGCAGCTAGTTAAATTATACAATATATTATAATAATATAGTGGAAAATTAGTCGGAACAAGAAACCATGTGTAATGGACATGCCAACTTAACGGCGCAAAAAAGGATTATTTTTTGATTGTCTTAAATTAAGTCATCGCACGTCTTGGTGCAACTCATCATACTTGAAAACATTAACATTTTGTTTTCAAATTCAAAGCCCATATTGCACATGTTTATTTTACATATCAGCATCACGCCTGTATTAGGCAGATAAAGAAGATAAAGATAAATTTATTTGTTGAAACATGTATAACATGACATTATACATGAATATGCACTTAAAGATGGTAACATAATTTTACCGGACCAACATGTTTCGCCTCACTCGGCGTACAAAATGTTTATATGTTATTAATTAAATTAGCAATTATAAATTAATGTCAGTTTCATATATAAAATTAGAGTCAGTGCAAAATATAGTCAATAATAGTCAGGGTGTAGGTACCTGTAGTACATCCACATTTCGCTAGTTATGTTTAAGCCCCATGTAATAGGAGGCAAGCCTATTGCGTTCAACCGGGCACAAATCCAGACTCCGGGCTGTTACTGAGAAATTCCAGATGGAAAACTCATAGTCAATAATAGAGGAGAACACCCACATTTCGCCGGTTATGTTTAAGTCCCATGTAATAGGGGGCGAGCCTATTGCCGTTAACCGGGCACAAATTCAAACTCCGGGCTGCTACTGAGAAATTCCAGATGGGAAACTCGATGACACTGCCCCACCCGGGAGTCGGAACTCAGGATCTCATGCTCAGCAGTGGCGCTTGTGACTAGTAAACCGGAGCATTTTTTGTTTGTCATACAATTAAAGGCTTCTGCAGATTGGGGCGATATCGCGTGCGCGACAGGCAGTATTATTACTGTCGCGCCCGCGATATCGTTTCAGTCTTGTGCCTGGGCGATGGCAATAGGCTGACCCCCTATTACATGGGTCTTGAACATAACTGGCGAAAGGTGGGTGTACTATAGGTACAACTCTGCCTGATCCTTCGGGGCAAACAGGCGGGATGTTATGATGTGTATTTTTAAATAAGACGATCATAAAATAAAATCTTGAATACTGAGTCACATATTTTATGTTCTACAAACCGGTTCATTCGGAAACCAGGTAAGTTCCTTTAAAGCTCAGGGGGGCTTAGGGCCTGTGCACACCACGTTTTTTAAACGCGCCGTTGACGATCGTTTCTGAAACGTGCGTCGACGGCGCGCTTTTATCCCACAGAAGGACTACAGGCTGTCTGACTCGCGTGCGTATCGCGTCTGTATCGCTGCAAACGCGCGTTAACGGCGCGTTTAAAAAATAAAATATTTAAAAAACAAAAAACCCGACTGCAAAAACACATAACTGGTTTCCCACCAAGCATTATAATCTATATCATTTTGGTCTTGCAGGCGGGGACAATCAAAAGTTACACCATATTTCAGGTTATTCGACTGTCCCCGCCTGCAAAACCAAAATGATATAGATTATAATGCTTGGTTTTCCCTTTTCAGTTACGTGTTTTTGCAGTCGGGTGTTTTGTTTTTTAAATAATTTATTTTATTACAAGCTTTTTAGTTTTATTTGAAAATTACTCATTACTAGCTTTTATTTGATACCAATATTGTTGCAATTAATTAAAAAAAACTTTCTCTCCTTTTTTTGTATTTGCAGATGCAATTTATAAATATTATATAGCCTATGTCACTCCCACAATTAAGACAAATCGAAAGACACCTCATATGTTAAAATCCATCAAGCCGTTTAGGCTACAGAGCGTGCCAAAGAAATAGACATACATACATACATACATACATACATACATACATACATACATACATACATACATACTCTCGAAAAACATTACCCTCCTGAGGCAGTCGGGTAAAAACGTGGTATGCACAGGCCCTTAGATGAAGTTAACGGCGACGCTTGCCGTTGTATGTAATTTGTATCAATAATAATTACGCATATAATCAGTGATTGCTAATCATCTGCCTAGCCTCTTCCCAACTATGTTGGGGTCGGCAAGACAGGAACTTGCCGGATACAGCTGAATACCAGTATTTTACATGGAGCGCCTGCCTATCTGACCTCCACAACCCAGTTACTGGGTAACATGATACCCCTTGGTAAGACTGGTTGACTTTCGAGCTTCTGACGACCCGTAACGACTGTCAAAGATCTACAAATGACAGCCGGGACCAACTGCTTAACGTGCTTTCCGAGGCACGGAGGGGTCTTGGTATGTAAAGATGGTCACCCATCCACGGACCAACCGCGGCAAGCGTAGCTTAACTTGATCGATTGACCCGTGCGGGCTGTATTACTTAGCCATAATCAGTGATTGCTAGTAAGCTTAATGATATGACCATCTGTAACGAACGGCACAGCAGGAATTAAAGACTCAAAATAACCAGTATACCCATTTTAAATGTACCTACTTTTATTTTCTGATAGCCGGTGGGATTTTTTTTTCCTTTTTATGTCCTACTATAATCCAGAATAATGCGGATAAATACTTTGACGCCTCCGTGTCCTTTTGTTTTTTGTATTTATTTGTATATTTAGTTAGTAGTTTAATTTAGTAACTAGTGTAAAAAACAATAATAGATAGTTAAAAGCATCAATATTGTATATTATCTAAGTTATATTCGTTTTAAAGTTATTAAATAAAAAATAAGTTTACTATAATCCTAATATTATAAATCCTAAAGTGAGTTTGTTACGCTTTCACGCTAAAACGGCTGAACGGACGTGGATGAAATTTAGCACATGGGTAGACCATGACCTGGCTTTGGCCATAGGACACTTTTTATCTCGATATTCCCACGGGATCGATACTTATGCGAGTGAAACCGCGGGGTGCAGCTAGTAATATTATAAATGTGAAAGTTTGGATGTCTGCTACTCAGTCAAGCAGAAAACGGCTGAACGGATTTGGATGAAATTTGGCACACAGATAGTGTATAACCTAGACTAAAACGTAGGATACTTTTTATTCCGGTAACCCGACATCTACGTTGGCGAAGCCACGGCAAAAAGATAATAAGTAATAAATTAATGAAGTTCACAAAAATGCCATCTGTAACCATATTTAAATATATTATTCGTTGCACTCGCATGAAAATTTAAAGCCAAGTTCCCAACTGTGAACAACAATTGCATTCAATTTATCATTTTCACATTCCACTGAACATTCTGAATAAGACTAATAGGACTTGACGGATATAACTCTGTGGATTCCTTCGTAGTTTCGCTACGATGGATGCTTCGGTTGGCTCTATCGATGTTTAGCTCCAACTTCGGATAAGTACCTACCTGAATCTGATCCGAGAATTTACACACCATTGACTAACAGAAGCACAAATTTTAGTAACAAAAACTCTAATAAAGAATACAGCCGATCTATTCAATACAAATCTCGTCGTAAACACTTATGTGAAGTTAGCTTCAAGTGAGCTAGCAATAGTGTCATTCCCCAGTGCCTTCGTAGTTTCGCTACGATGGATGCTTCGGTTGAATCTATCGATTTTTAGCTACAACTTCGGATAAGTACCTACCTGAATCTGATACGGGAATTTACAGACCATTGACTCACAAAAACACTAATTTTAGTAACAAAAACTAATAAAGACTACAGCCGATCTATTCAATAAAAATCTCGACGTAAACAATTAGGTGAAGTTAGCTTCAAGTGAGCTAGCAATATTGTCATTCCCTAGCATCAGGGGGACTGACAGCTCACTTTACCTCAGTTCTCACGGTGAGTTTTTTTTATATACTAACCCGGCAGAATTAAACTGTAAAATGTCACGCACTTTAAACTATCATTTTCACCACTGCGCTCAAAGCTCAAAACGATGAAGGAAAACATCGTGAGGAAACCGGCATGTCCTAAAACCAAAAATTCGATGTCATGTGACATCTACCAGGGACCCGCACTGAGCCCGCGTGGTGGATTGCGGCCCACTCCCTCTCACAAAGAGGAGGCCTGTGACACAGCAGTAGGAACATTATAGGCATTGATTATGAACCCGGCAGAATGAAACTGTAAAATGTCATACATTAAAAAGCTATAATTTTAGTTTGCAGTAAACGACAAGAAACAGTTTTATTAGGTACAATAATTCGTCCGTGCAACGTCAGACATAAACATTCGCAATGACCGTGATTGTGAGAAAGAAATGCAATGAACTCACTGTTACATTTGTGCTGTGTCGCGATAATTACATAACGTTTCCCACACTGTAACAGGTTTTGTGATTTAAATTTAAACGTTTGCGTTTGCGCAGTCGTAATATGAAAATTATTAATGTTGATTTGTGTCTTGCTCGCTAATATAATAGCTTATGTGCCAGTTCGTTTACATCTAAATGCAGCTAGAGGTACGAATTTAAATCTGTTTATAAAATGTAGGTATGTAGATTGGCTTGTGTGTCATTTGTTTAAGGCTCGTGCAGACAGGCGCGACGCGACAGCGGTAGAAAAAATTTCGTGAAGTTTTCATTGGAATTGTTCCACCAGAGTCCCGTCGCGCCTGTCTGAATGAGCCTTATTAAGTACCAGTGTTTTAAGGAAAACCTTATAAAGGTCTATATTTACTTTGGTACTGTACCAGACAAAACTTTATTTAAAAATAAAATTGTCTGACAGACAGGTGTGATTGTTTACAAGTTACATGAATTTAATAAAAGATTTGCGGAAGTATCGAAGCCAAAACAAAAATCTCCTTGTAAAAACTTTATAAAACGTTCTATATTTATTTTGGTCTGATTGCTGCCCGCGGCTTCGCCCGCTTGGCTTTTTCTAAATTAAAAGTAGCCTAAGTTATTCCTTATAACAACAAATATCTGCCAGTTAATGTCCAGCCGTTTCGAAAATTAGCCGTAGGTAACAAACAGAGACAAAAATGTTAAAAATTGTTTTTTTTTGTTATTATAAGCACTTTCATAAGCATTTAGTAAAAAGCTGTTATTTTGACATTACAAACAGACACTTTAATTTTATTTATTTGTATAGATTTCAAAATAAACAAAGCACCAGACAGAAGTGTAGGTATTTAAAATTAAAGTTGTCTCACAGAGAGGTGTGATTGTTTACAAGTTCCAAGAACTTTATAAAAAGATTCGCGGAAATATCAAAGTTAAAAAAATACTTGCCTTGTTCCATCTGACCTATACAACAATCTACAACCTTCGCAGTTTTCTACACAAATAACTGTTATCTGATAAAGGCCCCCGCAGACAGGCGCGACGCGACACTAGTAGCACGATTTCTATGAAAGCTTCGTCGAAAGTGTCGCGCTCGCGATATCGCGTCAGTCTGTACAAGCCTTAATGTTGGCACTATGTTCCAACCTTTGGCATTTTGGGATCCACTAACGAGCTACCCATTTAACGAGTAGCTATAAACTCTGTTGTTCTCGAGAACATTCCACATCCTTATTGATATGACATTTAACTCGAAGTAGACTAACGTAATAAAGGTGAAGAATTTGTTTGTTTGTACGCGCTAATGTTCTCAACAAGTCAGATAAACAAAAAAAAAATACATTGGGTAACCCAATTCTTGAGGAAGGTTATTTAACATCATGCTACGACCCTAACGAACCGAGCAAAAAGAAAAAGTCAAAAAAGAACGCTAACCCTACGGCTACAATGTCGCGATAACACGAACTACATTTCGCGCGCTCTCTGTTGTACAGGTAGACGTCGACCGGTGTGCGAGACAGAGCGCGCGAAGTAAAGTTGGCGTTATCGCGAGAACGTAGCCGTAGGGTAAGCGAAAACGAAGTAATAGTGCGATGCAATGCGACGCGGTGGGTCGAAACAAGAAATTTTGGGCGAACGAAGTCGCGGGCATAAACTAGTAAACTATAAAAATGCTACCTGTCTCGAATCAGTAAGTATTTCTCGTCGATTTCGAATAATTCGAATAAATATTCATGCAATCATTGTTTAACTCATAGATTTTTTTGACATCCAACAAAATGGTTGTAAACACGACTTCTGAATATAAAAACTGTATTTTTGTGCAAAAAGTTAATTATATTCCTTTGTTAGCTGGGAATAGCGATTCATTTAAATATTGACTAAGTATCGGTAGGTATAAGATAAGATAAATTTTATTGAGATTCAACTAGCTGCGCTCCGCCGTTTTACCCGCATAAAGGCTCCTACATACTGGCGCGACTTGTCGCGCGACGCGTCGCGACACAAAGGCACCGCTTGTAGCGCTACACGCGGTGTCTTTGTGTCGCGTCGCGTTGCGCGACAAGTCGCGCCAGTATGTAGGAGCCTTTAGTCTCGATCCTGTGGAATATCAGGATAAAAGTATCCTATATCCTAACACATACCCAGGTCTACCTACCCATGTGCCACATTTCATCCAAATCCGCTCAGCCGTTTTAGCGTGAAAGCATATAAGCAACAAACAAATTAACTTTCGCATTTATAATATTTGTTAGGACTAGCTGTTGCCCGCGACTTCGTCTGCGATTCAAGATGAAAGTAGCCTATGTCCTTTTCCTGGCTACCTCTATCTGTCAAATTTCATCCAAATCCGTTCTGCTGTTTTAGAGTAAAAGCTTAAGAAACAAACTCACTTTCGCATTTATGATATTAAGGCTCCCGCAGACTCGGTCGATATCGCGGGTGCGACCGGCATATTGCTGCCTGTCGCGCCCGCGATATCACGCTAGTCTACACGAACCTTTAGTTAGGATTATATTACACTAGCTTCTCCCCGCGACTCAGTCCTAATGAAATTAAAAGGTTTTTTAAGATAAACAATATAACATCTACGTAGCCTTTTTCCAACTATGCCAATGATATTAAAAACTTTAGATACGTTGTCCGCACTCTAAAATGACAACATGAAATGAAGCCAATTGGCCACATCGCGCTTAGTTACGCACCAACCTGTCGCGCGACACTACGTTTGTTTTTAATTTATATTGTGTGTGTAAACCTGTGCAAAACATAAAAAAAACATGCCGTCGTGTGTTTTCAGACGATGTACAAATATTATTATACTCCAAAAGTTAAAGACAAAAACGTGTCGTTTCCCTTTCTTCACGCGTATAAGTAGCTATCTAGTATTTTCGCCGTTTTTAAGCGCCGCGATGTTGGTTCATGACGTGTCTATAATATAATATAATATATTATGTAATATAATACGTCTTTGAACTATGCCAACTATGTTGGTGTCAGCTTCCAGTCTAACTGGATGCAGCTGAATACCAGTATGTTACATGGAGCGACTGCCTATCGGACCTCCACAACCCAGTTACTGTGTACAAGCCCGATTCAAGCTTTATTCCGGCTCGGAACATGAGGCGAGTCAACGGGGTTGAGGGGTGGGGTACTGCGCAGCGGGTAGCGCATTTCAGAGCCGCCATTAAGTTTGACGCGTACTATACCACTTGGTAAGAACCCAGGAGCCCCTGTAAAGATAACTAAAAGGTCTATTTTTGTTTAAAGGCTCGTGCACAATAGCACAATATCGTGGCGCGACAGGCAGAAATATGCCTGTCGCGCCCGCGATATAATCCCAGTCTGTACGAGCCTTAATAATACTTTTAAAACACTACAGATTTTCCTGTATTCGTGTCATACGGCGTCTTATAAATCTAACGATTAATCACCATAAACCGGTTTTGTCATTATAAAAACTATCTAATTTTAAACATTGTGAATTTGTGAATCTAAAGTAGTTATTAGTTATAAACTAGTCCGAAGGCTCCTACATACTGGCGCGACTTGTCGCGCGACTCGACGCGACACAAAGACACCGCGTGTAGCGCTACAAACGGTGCCTTTGTGTCGCGAGAAGTCGCGCCAGTATGTAGGAGCCTTGATACGAAATGGTAAACAGTACAATGGTAACTACTGTATTTTTTTTTTATTTTACTTCGCATTTTTATGCTGAGATAGGACTGTTTTTTGGCGTCGGGCGTGGCGTCGCACAGGACTGAATTTTTTTGTTTGTTTGTTCGAACAATTTTGTTAGCTTTAAATGCTCCTTGTTTTAGGGTTCCGTAGTAAACAAGGAACCCTTATAGTTTCGCCATGTCCGTCGGTCTGTCTGTCTGTCCCCTCTGTAGCTCAGAGACGCTTAGTACTAGAAAGCTGTAATTTGGCATAGGTAAACATTAATTACGCCGACAAAGTGCAAAATTTTTTTTGCACGTAACGTGGGGATGATATTTTTTTCTCGTTTACGGCATGATGCATCGTTGGATAGGCCGTTCAAAAATATTGCAGGTCTGTGAACACTACTTTTCGATTCAAGGATCCACTTGCGTTATATTAAGCTTTAATGTGCTGATTTTTCTTAGTCAAGTGTGGGGGACACTTGACTAAGAAAAATCAGCACACCTGCCAGCTAAATGGTTGTTTATGGAGATGTGAAAAAACTCATGGCATTTACATTTATTGAAATAAAAAGACGTAGCATAATAATAAAACAACTTATTATAATGACACCTACATATTTATTAGAAAATTTCAATTCTTAATATTATAGACTTAATTAACTTTACTACATCCTCAAAACAGTTTTCTAATTAACTCTCCGTGGGTTATCCTTCTTTGAAACGTAAACAACTATAAATGGAAGTACAAAATTGATAACATGGCGGACAAAAATAAGTAAACAGTGCCAATAAATTCTGTTCCATGCTTTAAAGGCTCGTGCGACAGGCAGGCTGCGCGATATTTTCCACGAAGTTTTCAAAGAAATTGTGCTACTAGAGTCGTATCGCACTGTCACGGCGCGCCTGTCTGCGAGAGCTTTAAGGCCCGTGCAGACTGGCGCGACTGGTAGCGCGACGCGCAGCGCGACACTTTCCATGAAGTTTTAATTAAAAAAGTGTGCTACTAGTGTCTCGTCGCGCCTGTCTGCAGAAGCCTTTATCGTATTTATTTTTATTTACAGCTAGCGACCCGCCCCTGCATCTCACGGTTTTTACGACTTGACAAAACATCGAGATTTCTTTGTTATATGGAAGTTTAATAGTAACGAACTATACACAAACACCTTCCGGAATAAATTCTTTATAATAATTATGCCTGGAGTTTGGATTTGTGCTCGGTTGATGGCAATAGGCTCGCCCCTATTACATGGGATTTAAACATAACTGGCGAAATGTGGGTGTACTACAGGTACATCTCTGCCCAACCCTTCGGGGAAACAAGGCGTGATGTTATGTTGTATGTTGTTTATGTGTTAATAATTATGATGATGAAAAACGCATCAAAATCTGTTGCGTAGTTTAGAAGAACCACGCAGTCACACAGACACACGAAAAGAAACTTTAATTTATCATGGCGGACAAAAATAAGTAAACAGTACCAATATATTCATGCTTGCATTCTTTATCGTATTTATTTTTATTTACAATGAATCAAAGGCCTAAAATAAAACATTGTTATTCATCGTAATTATACGCCGGACTGAGTGAGTCAGCTAACTTTTTACATACTGTATGGTGTACAGACGTGTGACAGGGCTGTGTTGATCGCCATTTCACTGGAAATTATTTCACGTTTGTTCTCTGTTTACAATTGAATGAAATTGAAACGATTTGTTGTTTTTATTACTACAGCTCAATTTGTGAGATTCCTGGCGAGGTGTGTGGTGGTATATTTTACATGCATTTATTTTTTGACCGTGTTAAATATAAATAACAAAGTTGCTTACAAACTGATTTCAAAATCAACTACGTATATTTGATCCCGTTTACACCTCTTATAAACCTAATAAATAACCAACCGAAGTAATTACATAATTGAATGTGAAAATCATTTGTAATAACATTAGACAGCCCTACACATAATGAAGATAGCCGCAAATCGATCTCCACGCCCCACAGTGGAACGAATGTATGGGAGCGGTTGGACGTAGACATGTCCGAAAAATAAGAGTAAAATTATGCCAAACTAATGATGCCATCTTATTCGATTACTTAATGCCTTCATAAATTGTGGTGATGAATTTCTTCATAACTCCCATATTTCGGGAGTAATTTGAGAAAATGTGAAATTTTACTATGAAAATGAGTGTATCGAGCTCTCTCCCTCCTGATTCCGGGCTTGTTTCAAGTAGCGGTCTCTAATATCGTAATGCTATTACTAAGAGCTATATTTAATACTAAGACACATAGTGCGCCAAATGTGCACTTTCTGGGATAAAAGGAAATGAAAATTTAAAAAAAAAAAACGTTTTTTCCCCATTTGTATTTACTTTAAACCGCAGACAGACTTATTAAGAGGTCTATAAATATATTATATATATACAGAAATATATATTAACAAAAATATTCACAAGAACTGATGAGAGTATGACTTTTAAGTAAGTTGATAATAAATTACCTAGTTTCATTAAAAGTACAATAAATAATTAAGATGTAAGCTCTAATTTACTAAGTTACACATTTTAAAACAATAACATCATTTAATTATCTTCGTCATCATCATCATCATCAATTAATTCAAATTCAGAATCGATGTCCGCTAAATCATTTATGTTAACAAATTCGATATCACTTTTCTCAGAATCCGCAAGCTCATAAAATTCCTTAAAAGAAGATTTTTTTACAAACTTATTTCCTTTTGGACGGATACTTGTAACAAGTGGATCAGAAGACAGTAAAAGATTGTGCATAATATCTTCATTGCATGAGATACTGCTATGCTTTCGAGAATGCCCCTCTCTATATTTTCTAAAATCTTTATTTCTAGCCTCAGATGCCTCTTCGGATAGAAAACCAATGGGCACAATTGACATGTTCTGAACTATGTCTGGCCCATGCATATAAATTTTATGAAGTGAAGAAGGCATATAATACCATGGGTATAACTCCACGTAAAGCTTAGCAGTATCAAAGCAGAACTCTCGGAATTTAGTTACGTTGATCTTCTCTCCTGATGAAATACACTGCAAGATCACACAGATTTTTCTTAAAAGCATAGCATCTATTCCGGTCAGTTCAGCAGATTTAGTGTAGTTTTCAAAAAATCTCCTTGCCGAGTTGCCATTGTTGGTGGATCCACTGCCTTGTTTCACAACATCGAGAAGTAAGCCCGTTTCTCTTCTTACAGCCTCTTGAACTCTTTTCTTCCTGTCATCAACTTGCCTTTTTGCTATATCACCCCTTACTTGCCATGATTTTATGTCTAATTTGTAGGAAATGTGTAATAAGCATTCCATTGAGCGAATCCAAGCGTGAAGGGTGCTTAAGCTATATTTATACATGTCCTCGTTTGCGTGTTTATCTTTGATTAACTCTAAATTATTCATTTCTTTAGGACAAGCCTTGCATATGTCACACACTGAAGCTGCTGTATTGGATATAATGGAATGAATTTTACCATCAATCATTGTCAACAGCAGTTGGTGTTTGACACTAATTCCATCAGTGATGGTGGATGGAGTTAAGGCTTCAATCTCTGCTTCGATTTCAGCCATCTCTCTCTGCACATTTTCTTTGGTTTCCTTTATAAACTTAAACAATATTGGCCGGCAAAATGAAGTGGAAGATGGTCGCTCGTTTTCCCAAATTGTTACACCTTTTGAGACGAGCCGCAGTGGTACAAGACTAATCATAAAATTACTAGCAAGATCGATTTGCTCATCTTCACTCGTCCTTTGATGATAAATGCTTTGGCTAGATGATCCGTCAAAACCCCATTTGCTGGTCAATACGAGCTGTTGATTGGGATCAACAGGGGTTTCTAACGACCTAATAAGTCTTCTTGAGGTTAAATCCATCAAGGCTTGTAATTTGATTTTTGCAGAGCTCTCTGTAACTGTGAGATCTTCTTTGGCCGGATAGCACTTAATTTTTTCTTTAACCAACATGTAGTAACTCGGGTATTGAAGAGCTCCTTCTTGAGTGTTGAAATCCCGAAGAGTGTTATAGCGCCATTTCGATAAGTTCATCGATACATAAAGAGCCAATGCCTTCAAAGGGGATATTTCCCGTACCTGAATTGATTTACCTTCAATGAAGGCTTTGATTTTTGAGGCCTCTTCTGGATTCTCCGTCAAGTATTTCATAACATAAGCTGTATCGCTTTGTCCTGCCTTTTGAAGCGCCCTTTCGGCCGAAAACATAATTTCAGCGCTGCTACTGCTGCATGAAAGACTATCTTCAGTGCGTCTTCTTTTTTGCCGGTTACTAAGGTCCTCAAAAGATTTACGAGGACTAGGATGTGTACAAGTTGAAGCATCAGATTTAGCAGGAGAAATTATGGGCTCGATGACGTCACTTATATTTTCTGTAGAAGGTTCCATATTTTCATTCTGTAATTCCGGCCATTGAATTGCAGCCTGTAGCCAAATCTCATGTTTCTTCCGAAACTTATCTGTGCTTCTTCCAGACTGTGTCCATTTTGCATAAATGCGGTAGCAAAATCGACGACACCAGTCTTTTAAACTTGTTTCAGCACTTTCACATAACTGAACACAACTGTTATCTTTTAAAACACTGAACAAATAGTTAAAGTCGCGTAAATCTTTATGTGCGCGTGCGCATAAAGCAACGTGAATATCAAGATTTGTATTAAAATTTGGAAAATACATTGCGAGATTAGCTTCGATACAACGAGGTGTAAATCAACACTGATTTTAAAGTTACTAATAGTGACCTATTTATATAAAATCCAGGTATCCCAGGTATCCTTTGTTAAATATTGCAAGGTAATTAGTTATTGTGATAATTAGTAAATGATGCATGCTAAATTAGTGTATTAAGAGCCATTTAGTAATTAAATAATAGCAATGTTCTTATCAGTAATCATTAGTGCATCAGTTTTATATGTAAACCTTAAGTCCCTAATTATATATCCTAATTAGCTTATATCTTCTCTAATTGGCTGCTCAGAAATGTTATTGTAATAAGGTAAACCTTTAGAAAAACGGTTTTAATCAACAAAATAAACAAAAAATAAAAAAATTGTGTTATAAAATAAACATCACTCTTTATCCCAGAAAGTGCACATTTGGCGCACTATGTGTCTTAGTATTAAATATAGCTCTTAGTATTAGCATTATGATATTAGAGACCTCTACTTGAAACAAGCCCGGAATCAGGAGGGAGAGAGCTCGATACACTCATTTTCATAGTAAAATTTCACATTTTCTCAAATTACTCCCGAAATATGGGAGTTATGAAGAAATTCATCACCACAAGTTATGAAGGCATTAAGTAATCGAATAAGATGGCATCATTAGTTTGGCATAATTTTACTCTTTTTTTTCGGACATGTCTACGTCCAACCGCTCCCATACATTCGTTCCACTGTGCGCCCCCGCGTGCAATTATACTAATCGCCTAATAATTTTTATTGCCCGTTTGTTTGGCCCAGCACATCTTTCATCCAATTTTTCAATTTAACTCTTTAACGTTAAAAACGTTCGACGTTCGAAATTTGTAAATCTATCTATACTACTCGTAATAATAATAAAGCGGAAGAGTTTGTATTTCGTTTGTTTTTTTGAACGCTCTAATCAAAAGTACTAGTCGGATTTGAATATTTTTTTTTATTTGATAGCCCAATTCTTGAAGGCTATAGGCGTTTAGCATCACGCTACGGCCATTAGCCATTATATACAATTCGGACGTCTTGCTGAGTCCAATTCACATCGAAGGGTCGCTTCTCGAAGTTGTGATGGAGTATGTCTACCTAGGGCAAGTCATCCAGCTCGATAGACACAACTTTGAGATATATGACCGACAGAAGGATCCAGTTGGGTTGCGCAGCGTTTGGAAAACTTTGTCAAGTCTTCTCGTTGCCTATCCCGCAATGTCTGAAGACTAAGGTCTTCAACCAGTGCGTCCTGCACGTTATAGGCCGAAAGGAGGACACTGACAGTCGGCCTGGTCCACAAATTCAAGGTCAGGCCAATGGAGCAGACGAGTCCTGGAGTAGAGACCGCGTATCGGCGAGCGTATTGTGGGACGCCCCCAGCTAGGCGGACCGACGACCTTAAGAAGATGGCTAGGACAGACTGGCTGCGGAAGGCGGAGGACAGGGTCTTTTGGTGCAGCCTGGGAGAGGCCTATGTCTGTCCAGCACTGGACTGCGATAGGCTGAGTTGATTGATAGACGGCTATTAGAAGCCGAGCAAAATGAAAAAAGTTCAAAAATAGTGCTAAGCGAAAAAGAAGTAATAGCACGGGCGGGCGTGCAATATTATATTTGAAATATAGTTAAAACAAAAAAATCATCGGACGAAGTCGCGGGCTGAAGCTAGTGGTAAAATAGAAGTAAACATTCTATTTTTTTTCAATTAAGGCACACTATTTAGATTATTCCGATCTGTCACCCCGCTTTGTCCCCTTAGGGTGACAGATAGGAAAAAAAAGTTTGATCTGTCCCCCTGTTAGCAATGAGGGGACAGTTCAGAATTTAGGATGCAAGAGCGAGCGAAGCGAGCTCGGGACTTGGGGCACCCCGACTCGGATAGGTTAGGTTCGAAGGGGATGGCGGGGTCTAGTGAGCGTGCGGAGCGAGCGAACTCAGACCCCGCCATCCCCTTCGAGGTTATTTTTTTTTAAACCCTAGAGGCCCGCGAAGCGGGCCTCATACTACGCCTTTTAATCGACAAGTGTTTTGAGGTTAGGTTAGGTTACCTAAACCACTAGTCTTTAATTTAATGTAATGTTGCAGTATGTGTGGCCTTAGTTTTAAGAATTAATATATTAAATTCTGTGGGGGACAAACAGGAATAAAAAGTTTCATCTGTCCCCCTGTCAGTGATAGTGGGACAGATGAAACCGTTAAGGAGTGAATAAAGTTCGAACTGTCCCCTCATTGCTAACAGGGGGACAGATCAAACTTTTTTTCCTATCTGTCACCCTTTGTCCCCTGACAAAGCGGGGTGACAGATCGGAATAATTCCATTATTTTTTTTCCATTAATGCTTTGCCCACGGAATTTTCACCTTTGTTCGAAGATATTTTTGATTTATTGGAATCTCGTGATTCAGGTTAAGTAGTATTGGGAAACAGTATCTTTAAGGCTCGTGCAGACTGGCGCGACGCCAACAATTTCCATGAAGTTTTCATAGAAATCGTTATACCGGTGTCGGTCGCGCCAGTCTGCACGTGCCTTTATTCGTTTACGGAATGTTACCTAGAATTATAATGAGTGTAGTTTTAAAATATCCAATATTTTTCTCAAGCTATTCGATAACCTACAAAACAAACAACACATCGATCAGCCGTAACAACAGACTATAATCATAAGCATACATTTCTTGTTTGTTTTAGCGGCCTTGATTTCTATTACATCAAATCGTGCTCGTATATATTTATCGTTTTTCGTAAACATTTGAACTTACGGCGCAGATATATGATTTTAGTGACTTTTAAATCTGTTAATACGCCTTCATATAATGCATTGTAAAATGCAAAAAAATCTACTTATGTTAAAGTAGGACACATACACATCAATTCTATATTGTGAATATTTATGTATTGTAATAAAATACTTTATGAAATATCATCTACTTTTATAATTCTATCTGTGATTAAATATTCATATTTTCGTTACTAAAAATAAATATTCCCTATGAAACCGAACGGCGGCGGCGGGCGGCGGCGGACGTGAGTGCGAGGCGCATTTGTGTGGCCAAGGTCATCACGATGACCCGACCCTTAAAAGTTTGGTTTTTGTAAAATCGCTGCGTAAAAGAATTATGGCGGCAAAAGCGCGACGTAGTTTGCTTAATATGGAAGAAATCGTGAGCGAAAGAGCCTGTTATGCAATCGAATTTAGTGGGGCCGTCGGGTCCTATTGTTCCACCAAGGCCACGCGTTGTTTACATCGCACGTTTCAACGATGATGCATCATTTGACCGCTAAAACTCACACCTAATGGTAGTTTACGCTTGAAAAAACGAGACGTGTCAATAATACCGAGTGGGTGTGGCTTGGGCTTACGTTACAGAGCGAGCGTCGCTTTAAATTGAATTGTTATGCTCGTTAAAGTCTGGGATGGGAAAAATATTTGTTTTGAAAAGTGAATAGCACTTTTCACGTGGTTGGTTGCCTCTGATAATAATCCGAAATTCGCTTAAGACGCTGACAACACCTAAACCGCGGTCACTGTCAGATTGCATAGAAAAGAAAGAGAAGCGCGACGACAAAACGCTTGTAATTTATTGCAAAATATGAAGTAATTATCTATTTACTCAGAATTGAGTTGAGTAATCGAAAATAAAAAACAACCAAGTTCTGCATTAGAATAAGACGTACTTGTTATTAATTAAATACGTAATTTATATTTTATATTTAATACAGATATTTTGGATTAGAACTCAAGGTAAGAGGTTGGTTTAACGTTAGTTTGTATCGAGATTTTTTTTTTCAAAACGTGTTTTGGTGACAACCAAGTTCTGGGAAATATGTTCAAAATTAACATATATTTTTTCCGCTACCACAAACTATACAGATTTGGCAATTTTCTTTCTTAAGAGAAGCATATTTTGGTCAATTGGGTCTTGTCAGCGCCTTAATATAACTTGACAGGCCTCGACTGCCTCATTGGTCTAGACGTCGGTAGCGCTACTGCTGAGCTTGAGATCCTGGGTGCCATTCCCGGAGGGGTAAAGGCGTAACACACTATCAGTAGCAATAAATAGGTTTCATTTTGACAGTTCAACGACATTCATTGCGTAATTTACGTTGTTGAGGAGATTCATTTTTCGAACATATGAAGCAATGGTTTAGCAATATACTTCAAAATCATTCAGATCGTGATTCAAACCGCGTTAAGGCTCCTACATACTGGCGCGACTGACACCGCGTGTAGCGCTACAAGCGGTGCCTTTGTGTCGCGACAAGTCGCGCCAGTATGTAGGAGCCTTTACGCAATTAGGGGGGTGTTATTGGGGTTTTTTCATTACCCCGCCGGAGTTAGGATTTGGGCCTGGTTGATGGCAATAGGCTCGCTTATTACATGGTACTTAAACATAACTGGCGAAATGTGGGTTCACTGTAGGTGTACCTCTGCCTAACCCTTCAAGGGTTAGAGGCGTGATGTTATGTAGACTCAGATTAAACACTGATACAGTCTATTTGATAATTTCATTTAAAAACACTACAAAAACAAGTATAATGATTGTAATCTAGATGTTGTTAGGTATTGCCATTGACCTTGGTAAGCGAATTCATAATAACAATTGTTCGAAGCAGCCGTAAGCCCAGGTCGCACGAGCGGTTTTTTTTTTCGCGCACTCAATTTACAAACGCTCGGCTCAACGTTTTTTCGGATTTTATCGCGCACTGTATTTTCAACTCTCGGTGAGTTGAAAATCCAGTGCGCGATAAAATCCCGCCCCGATATTTTTACGTCCGTGCGTACTTGGACTTCAACTTATTATGTTACTGTTCTGTACACAGCTGTTAAATGCGATTACGATCTCTTATTTACAACGATTTACATTTTAGCACAATGTTATTGTTGTGGAACTTGTTAATTAATAAATGTTTATAAACTTAATCTGCGCCCCGCGGTTTCACCCGCATAAGTCTCGATTCCGTAGGAATATCAGGTTAAAGAGTATCTTATGTCTTAATCCAGGTCATGGTTTACCCATGTGCCAAATTTCATCCAAATCCGTTTAGCCATTTTAGCGTGAAAGCGTAACTTACAAATTAAGCAAACTCACTTTCGCATTTATAATTTAGTTTGGAATTTATGATTACAGTTGAATTTATAAAGGAAAAACAAGTTTTCCTACCGGAAGACGGAAAATAATAAGTACATTTAAATAGGTATTTTTCTGGTCTGTAAAGGCTCGTGCAGACTAGCACGATATCGCGGGTGTGACAGGCAGCAAAACATATTGCCTGCCTGTCGCGCCCGCGATATCGCCTGTCTGCACGAGCCTTAATTCCTGCCGTTTTAGCGAGAAAGCGTAACACAAACTCATTATCGCATTTATAATATTAGTTTTGGTAAATGATGTAACGTATTATGGACAATTCAATAACTCCCACGCTCTATGCGCTAGATTAATAATAATAAAAGCTTGTAATATAGTGGTTGTTACGTAGATACGTGAAGTGATATAATACACACACTTCCCAAAGAATTTTTCATAGAAATTGTGCTACTAGTGTCGCGTCGCATCTATCTGCGGGGGCCTTTACGTTCGTAGTGCGGGGGCGAAGGCCTGTTGATATACACATAAAGTGATGTATTACGTTCGTAATGCGGGGGCGAAGGTCTGTTGATATACACATAAAACATTGTAATGTCCATGTTCCACTACAACATACAACCACGATTTGGTCGGACAGGTTGTCAATCCGTCCGCGTCTGTTCGGCGTCTCGACTGGTCGTGAGTGGTCGCAGTAGCCAGCCCACGGCCGGGCGCTAGAGTCGAGTAGGTAGTCGTAACTTTGCAAGTGTCTTATTGGCTACCGGCGTGTAAACAAGCACTTATTGCAACTCAGTGAATCATCCAAACTAATATTATAAATGCGAAATTGAGTTTGTTTGTTAAGGCGCTGACAAGACCCAATTGACCAAAATTGGCTTCTCTTAAGAAAAAATATTGCCAAGTCTGTATAGTTTGTGGTAGCAGAAAAAAATATGTTAATTTTGAACATATTTCCCAGAACTTGGTTGTTACTAAAACACGTTTTGAAAAAAAATCTAGATACAAACTAACGTTAAACTTACCTCTTACCTTGAGTTCTAATCCAAAATATCTGTATTAAATATCAACATACGTTACGTATTTAATTAATAACAAGAACGTCTTATTTGAATGCAGAACTGGGTTGTTTTTTTATTTTCGATTACTCAACTCAATTTTGAGTAAACAGATAATTTCGTCATATTTTGCAATAAATTACAAGCGTTGTTCATCGCGCTTCTCTTTCTTTTCTTTGCAATCTGACAGTGACCGCGGTTTAGGTGTTGTCAGTGTCTTAAGAGGTGATGGTTACCCCTGGTAGGTTTTATACTAAGGCGCTGACAAGACCAATTGACCAAAATAGGCTTCGCTTAAGAAAAAAAATTGCCAAATCTGTATAGTTTGTGGTAGCGGAAAAAATATATGTTAATTTTGAACATATTTCCCAGAACTTGGTTGTAACGAAAACACGTTTTGAAAACAAAATCTCGATACAAACTAACGTTAAACTAACCTCTTACTTTGACTTCTAATCCAAAATATCTGTATCAAATATCAACATACGTTACATATTTAATTAATAACAAGAACGTCTTATTTGAATGCAGAACTTGGTTGTTTTTTATTTTCGATTACTCAACTCAATTTTGAGTAAATAGATAATTGCTTCATATTTTGCAATAAATTACAAGCGTTGTGTCATCGCGCTTCTCTTTCTTTTCTATGCAATCTGACAGTGACCGCGGTTTAGGTGTTGTCAGCGACTTAAAAACTAGCTAGCTTCTTCTAGCGTAAAATTTCTTGTAACCGTGTAAGCGGCACCTACGTGCCAGAGATGAGTTCAAATACTTCTTTGACGTCAAATACAGCGGGGTAATTGCGTAAACAGTAGCAATGGGTTTCATTTGACAGTTCAACAACATTCATTGCGCTATTTACGTTGTTGAGCAGACAAATTTTTCGAACATAAGAAGTAATGGATAGCAAAATCCTTCAAAATTATTTAGATTATGGTTGATATTGGTGCCGATTCCCTTGTTCACAAACTAATCTAAATTTAAGTTCAGTGCATCTTTTTCTTTTTATTTCATTAAGAAAAGGACAGAAGATAAATTTTAGTTTAGTCCTGTCAAATTAATAAGCGCCTGTCACTACTCCATATAAGTTTAGACGTGATTAAAAACTTGCCTACTAAAATTACGTCAATTTACGTCAAGCGCTGATTAATTTGACAGGACTAAACTAAAATTTATCTTCTGTCCTTTTCTTAATGAAATAGAAAGAAAAAGATGCACTGAACTTAAATTTAGTAAAGTTTGTGAACAAGTTTCGGCACAATTGTGTTACGCAATTAGGATGCTGGTTATATTTACCGAGAGCATATCTGTTAAGCAACCGCCGAATAAATCAATAGACGTATTCGCTTGCACATTAATGTTAAACGTTCTATAGATTTATTACCAGTATAAGTTGATCTCTCATCGTACGGAAACCCTAAACAATGTGAGATCAGCTTATAATGGAAATGTGTAGCTTGATATATGTAGCCGTGTGTACCAATAATTACGTAAGCGACGGCCATCGTAAGAAATTTCGAGGCACGTTCGCTTCACGCATGTTTGAATGGCGCCCAATGGCACCTTGGAGTGTCTTTGTTTTTAAGCATCAGTTTCCTTTGTTCGGTCTCAAGGTCTGTGGGAGTCCGTTTTTAGGGTTAAAATATCTGGGCCGTGACCAAAATAAATGCTTTTAAGTGGATCGCTGTACACGCATGGTTTAATTTAAATTAATGTTAGTAAATATTTTGTACGGTGTGAGGACACATATTTAAGAATGTTAAATGTTAAGCCATTGTTAGTGGACAGAATTAGCATATCAACATTCGGAGTCAGTAAGTACCTACTTCTAGAGGTCATCTAAGGTTAGGGTTGTCACCTTTTTTGTATCAAATATATATAGTATTTTCGAAGCCCTTGTCTGTATAAATTATAGTAGAGGGCGAAAAAATAAAAAAAATATATAGTAGGTATATTTAAAAAATATGTTAATTTTTAGATGCATGTTTTTTTTTCTACTTTGAACCTTCA
Source organism: Atethmia centrago (assembly GCA_905333075.3). Lineage (NCBI taxonomy): Eukaryota > Metazoa > Arthropoda > Insecta > Lepidoptera > Noctuidae > Atethmia > Atethmia centrago. The sequence goes on along the minus strand of HG995377.1, from coordinate 11,314,055 downwards.
TTAACAGGTTTTTATTTATTTTGAATGTCTCGTACATAACTATTATTAATTTATTACTCTAAAGTTTTATACTCTAAAGTTATAAAATACTATTAATTCAGTTTTTATGAGATTAATACTGGGGACAGTAAAAATGGCGAGATGAGCGCAATAGGGATATTGAGCTCATCTCGCGATTTTGTATTCATTTCTGAAAATATGCACTCAGAAAACGCTGAAGTATCTGGTATTATAGATATATATGTAGATAGTGAGTAGTTTCGCCTACTATATATTGTTTTTTAGAAATAATATATCTAGGCCTCTAATATATAACTGCACCCTAATTGCGTAATACACTATCAATGACAATCTGAATATTAGTAATTCATTGCTTCATATGTTAAAAAAATTGTCTGCAACGTAAATCAATGAATGTTGTTGAACTGTCAAAATTAAAGCTATTGCTAGTGGTGGTATGCTACGCAATTTCCTCGCGGGATACTTTATGATTTTGTAAGTTTGGCAGCCCTATCTAATGTAAATATAGTAGCGCTCTACCATATAAACTATTTGATTGTATCAGATGGAGTACAATGCTCAATTTATGTCAGTATTTAAAGCCCAATATGCGTTGGTATGTACTAGGTATTTATTTAATGTAGTTTTTATTTAAATTAGGAGCTGTGTAGTGCCAAATACACGAGTACTAATGGGAAAAACATTTTCAAGGAATCCATACAAATAAATAAAAGTGAAGTGTCTATTTGTAATGTCAAAATAACAGCTTTTTGCTTAATGTATATGAAAGTATAGAAGTACATATGAACTTAATAATAACATATTTTTAAAATTTTTGTCTTTATGTCTGTTTGTTCCGGCTACTCTTCGAAACGGCTGGACCGAATTTGACGGGACTCTCACTGGCAGATAGCTGATGTTATAAGGAGTAACTGAGGTTACTTTTTTAGAAAAAAACACGCTGGTGATGCCGCTGTTCAAAATAAGAACTTGCGATTTAAAAATAGTGAAGAGAAGTGGTTGACTGGTGACGGTGATTAAAAAAAAATATGTTCCACTTCTTTTTATGATATTCAGCCAGTTCTTTGTTACACTTTTTATGGTCCGGTATTGGCAGCCTTGCAGGGTTAAATCATTGTGTTACTTCATGCACGTATAAAAAACTTCATGGTGAGGCACATCAATTTGCAGCAGACAATGCTAGCTTGTACTTACGTGATTCTAATCTAATAATAAGGTGGGTAGGTACAAGAAAATGTTTCATTACATTTTGGTGCGTGTCTGTAAAGCCGGTCGGTGCTCGCTGTACGTGGGCCGCATGAATGAGAAAGTCTTGAACCGGTTCGCTGCCAGCTTCCACCCAGGCTGAGGTGTCTACTTTCAAATCACAATAGACATTCGACTTATCTCAGCACTAAACCGAACAAACAGCTTCTGTACCATAAAACTGGTGTTCATGTCTTAAAATACCACCGGTATAATATAAATTGACTCCAATTAAATTTTAAATGGAGTAAGGTTATGAAAATGTATTTAAGGCTTCCGTAGACAGGCGCGACGTGACTTTCGGTGAAGTTTTCATAATAATTGTTCTACTAGTGTCGCGTCGCGCCTGTCTGCTAGCCTTCAATTAATTTTATCGTCTTAATCGTGACAACACGATAAATAATTGAGGTGGATCCGCAGTGGTAGCTCGCGAAATTCAAATTTTCTTACATTTTATGCAATTTTCAGGTCAGTGTCAGGTTGTATCTTGATCAAAATATGATTCATGTTCGCGAATTTGATTGGAAAAAAATTGTTCCCTATAAACAAAACTTATGGAAAAGTTCTTATGGAACAAATCTAACTTAGAGAGATATATTAATGATTTTAACGAATATAATTATGTAAATACATATTTGTTCCATAACAAATATGTATTTACATAATTATATTCGATAAAATCGTTCAAAAATAAATCATCATCAAATTTGATTGCAAATTGCAAAAAACAAAAGAAAATTGAATTTTACGGGCTACCACTGCGGGTCAACCTTAATCAAGCCGCTAGACGCTCTCCTCTCCTCAAGCTTTTCGCAACTAATGTAATAACAAAACACCGAATATCTTTGTTTACCTGTTAGCCTTGCGATGGCAATATTAGCTAAACACAAACGTTAATTTAAGACGTCTTGATAAACAAAACGACATCTTAAAAGAACAGTCTTTGGACAACACTGCTAGTGCTAAAAGCATTTGAGTGGGAATGTCTGAAACTAAAACTAAAATTGTCTATTTAATTATCGTCAATACTATTGCCTTGTAAGACTGAATCCTAACATTCCTAACTTAAGGGGACTACAGGACCTAAACGCAAATTTTGTAAGTTTTATAATGCCTAAATGTATATGATTCTCTTAAGAAAAAAAATTGCCGAATTTGTATAGTTTGTGGTAGAGGAAAAAATATATGTTAATTTTGAACATATTTCCCAGAACTTGGTTGTTACCAAAACACGTTGTTGAAAAAAAAATCTCGATGCAATCTAACGTTAAACTAACCTCTTACCTTGAGTTCTAATCCAAAATATCTGCAGTAAATATCAACATACGTTACGTATTTTAATAACAAGAACGTCTTATTTGAATGCAGAACTTAGTTGTTTTTTTATTTTTGAGTTTGATTTAGTTGAGTAATCGACTCAACTCGATTTTGAGTAAATAGATAATTTCTTCATATTTCGCAATAAATTACCAGCGTTGTGTCATCGCGCTTCTCTTTCTTTTCTATGCAGTCCGACAGTGACCGCGCTTTAGGTGTTGTCAGCCTCTTAATCCTAAGTAAACACTGTGACTTGTGTGTGGAGGTGCGCGAGCGCAAGCGTGTCGAGTATTTTGGTCGAATGCACACACACGGAGCCGCGTCCGCCCGCACTTAACAAAGCGCCGCGTCTGTCTGTCTGTCTGAACGCGATAAACTCGAAAACTACCGAACGGATTTTCATACGGTTTTCACCAATAGACGGAGTGATTCATGAGGAAGGTTTAGATGTATTATTATTATTATTATTATTAAGGTTGTGTGATAATTTGCTCAAATATGACTATGTAAAATACTCCAAGTAGAATGAGCATCAGTTATATTTTTTTAAACTAATGCCCGCATGCTTGACGAAAAAGGCTTATACGAAACTGCAACAAAAATATGTAGGCTTATATAATGCTCTGCTACCCGTACGAAGCCGGGGCGGGTTGCTAGTGAGGTATAAAATCAACTCGACAAAAACTTCGTTATTTTTATTCAACAGCCAAGGCCACACCGCCATATTGCATTCGCTGTATCACGACAATGTTGGTCCTGTAAACAAGGTCTTTTATATGATTATCATTCGAATATCAAGATGGTGCACTTCAGTACAATAGTTTATAGTTCTCCGGGGTAATTGCGCAACACATAGTAGCAATGGTTTTCATTCATTTTGACAGTTCAACAACATTCATTGCGTTATGTACGTTGTTGAGCAGACAAATTTTTCCCTACATTTATGTCCGCATAATTCGACAAAATGTAGGAAACAGCTGATTTTATTTTCGCGAATGCAGCTGTGGTGCCTTAGTAAAAGTTGTTCATAATGATGAGTACAATCTCCCATTTCAGTTTGTCTCATGTTTTCAATTTCAATCTGTATATCCTTCAAAATCATTCAGCGCGGGATTTAATTTTGACAGCTCAACAACATTCATTGCGTTATGTACGTTGTTGAGCAGACAAATTTTTCGATCATATGAAGCAATGGATTAGTAACATACTTCAAAATTCAGATTGTGATTGATAGTGGGTTACGCAATTAGGGTGCTGTTCTGCAGGCTTAGCATGACGCTTTCTATTTCTTCGAAGACAAGGCACGGCTATTTCTATACAAAGTGGCATTTCGTTTCTCCTTTTTTGACATCCCACCGTAGAAATCCTTCTACATAAAAAGGGACCTAGACAAAGATCGATAAAAACGAAAGACAAGATGACAGATTGTAAAAGGATTTCTGTCCCGTTGTCCCCGGACAAAGCTCCGGGACGCAAAATAGTCCCGTTCTTCGAAACCGCGCGAAAATTCCTCTGACAAAATATAAACATAATTTTAACAAAAATATGTTGCATATAATTTAATAATTACTGTCACAGGAACTTTGCTTTATTATTTTTATTAAGCTGGTGAACCGGTGACTGATTTGTTTTTTCACATTTTTTATATGTAAGAAAAATAATTATAATTAATCTGAATAACATTAATTGGCTTGTGGCTAAATAATAACAGCCGCACGGGTCAATAGATCAGGTTAAGCTACGCTTGCCGCGGTTGGTCCGTGGATGGGTGACCATCTTTACATAACAAGACCCCTCCGTGCCTCGGAAAGCACGTTAAGCCGTTGGTCCCGGCTGTCATTTGTCGATCTTTGACAGTCGTTACGGGTCGTCAGAAGCTTGAAAGTCAACCAGTCTTACCAAGGGGTATCGTGTTATCCAGTAACTGGGTTGTGGAGGTCAAAAAGGCAGTCGCTCCATGTAAAATACTGCTATTCAGCATCCGGTTAGACTGGAAGCCGACCCCAACGTAGTTGGGAAAAGGCTAGGCAGATGATGACTACTGAACACTAATTGTATTAAGTTACACTTTTTATAAATAATGACCTCTAAAATGTTGTTTATTTTTAATGTTAACCTGTTAACTGACGTCCCACACATCGTCGACACATGTCATGGGTTAAAAAGGCGGGCCAGTCGAATAACCGAATAACCTGAAATATGGTGTAACTTTTGATTGTACGATGCGATACCAAAATTATATAGATTTATAATGCTTGTTTTTCCCTTTTCAGTTGTGTTTTTGCAGTCGGGTTTTTTGTTTTTTAAATAATTTATTTTATTTCAAGCTTTTTAGTTTTATTAACATATATATTTGAAAATTACTCATTAAGTACTAGCTTTTATTTGATACCAATATTGTTGCAATTAATAAAAAAAAAACCCTTCCCTTCCTTTTTTGTATTTGCAGATGCAATTTATAAATATTATATAGCCTATGTCACTCCCACAATTAAGACGGGTCTAAGGACACCTCATATGTTAAAATCTATCAAGCCGTTTAGGCTACAGAGCGTGCCAAAGAAATAGATATACATACATACATACATACATACATTACATACATACTCTCGAAAAACATTACCCTCCTGAGGCAGTCGGGTAAAAAATAAATGGTAATTTTACCTAAAACATTATATTATTATTATTATTAACCTATGACTATTTGGCATTGTTGTCCGATTGCTAAAACGTTATGATTGTTAAAAGGTGACAAACTGAGTAGGTATCGAAATATACCTACTCAGTTTGTTCGTATAAAGTATTCGTTACACACCTCTCCAGTCATCAACGGATTATTATTTTGTTATTCACTTCGTTTAAAAAATATACATTGTAGACCGAAAAATATTAACACTGATCGTAAATAAGGCAAGTTTTTTTTTATTTTGCCTTCCAAAACATCAGCGAGGCGCCAAATCTAATCGAATTCACGTTGGCAAACGCGTGTTGTGAGCTGTGGCGAGCGAAATACGTGAAATATATGTTTTGTTATAATTATGCAGATTTTAGATCGTTGTCGCTTTGTAGCTCCATCGGTCAAAACATTAATGTTCTAATTTAGAATTCATCGGGACATTCCATGCATTTTGGAAGAGTCTTCTTGCAAAAGAACAACAAGGACAGGTACGTCCTTTCTGACGAAGGTGTTCCGTTTGCCCTTTTCTAAGGGATAAATCCACCGCTTTGAGTAGGACACCTTTCTGATGTAATGTCAAAATAACAGCTTTTTACTAAATGCATAGTGAAAGTCGGTACGTTTAACAAAAATAAAACATTTAAATAAAATTTTGTCCGTGTGTTTGTTCTGCCTAGTCTCCTAAACGGAACGGTCAAAAATGGAGAAACGATATGTCACTTTGTATAGAAAGAGATGTATTTATTCTTCGTCTACTAAGCCTACAGCATCAACATTGCAATAAAATTAAAAACTTGTTTAAATAAGCCATAGCTAAGGGCTCACGTGACGTTATCAGCCGAGATACATTCAGCATTTCCCGTTGCTGTTTACAATTCCGGAACGCGTTATCATTTTATGTCGTAATTTAATTTACAAGCACAAGCATTAAGAGGCACCAAAGCACTCGTGTTACGTAACTGGGCCAGCGTCTGTTGACGGCGTTTTTTTGTTCATGAAATTAAACTAACCTATTGTACGTCCAAGGTCACCCATATTAAGTCGAGCGCACTTCCGTTCAGACAGCCGGCTCGACTTCAACTTCGTCTTTGAATCAAAATGCCTCTAGTACATTGTAAAGGGATATTTAAAATGCATCGCGCACGGTCTCCGGCCGGTATTTACGAAAATAAAAATATAAACTTTGAAGGCTTTAGTCATTAAGGCTCCTACATACTGGCGCGACTTGTCGCGCGACGCGACGCGACACAAAGACACCGCGTGTAGCGCTACAAGCGGTGCCTTTGTGTCGCGACGCGTCGCGCGACAAGTCGCGCCAGTATGTAGGAGCCTTTACTCCTCGTGACTGTTAAGCGATACTGATTACATTCGTATGCAGTCAGTCGGTCTGAATAATCGATTAATCATTCCAAAATTTGATTTTAAAGATAGGTATGTCTGATAGTCTAAAATGTCTGCCAAAAGAATTACAAAACAACAGCGTCAACATTATAATCGCCGGTTTTTTTATCTACACGCGAATGTAAACATAGTGGGTATTGACACGCCTCGCCGAGATACGAAAGCCGGTATCTAATTCTGTTGACCTTGGCAGTGAAAAACAAGTTTTTTTGCGCTGCCTTGAGACTGCTTTTTGCTTCACGTGTATCGCAAAAAAAACGATGCATATTTATTTACAGTTTATTAATTCAGACGCAGAATATTTTTTTTACAATTTTATTTATTTTTTTATACGCATTATGGGCTCGATCTAAAGGTTTTTATGTAGATTTTTACATACTTGTAATATCTTAATGGTATTAAAAAAAAGTGTTTAAGTGCCAAACGAGTTCGTGTATTTTTTGTTTGTTTTTGTTGTTCCCGATTTGCTCTATAAAGGCTCCTACATTGTCGCGCGACGCGTCGCGACACAAAGGCACCGCTTGTAGCGCTACACGCGGTGTCTTTGTGTCGCGTCGCACCAGTATGTAGGAGCCTTAAAGATGTCGATTTGTTTGGTAATGATTTGTTCTATAGAGAGCTTGAGGAAGTGATGATGATGATGACGTCACGCTGAAGTAGTTGCACGAAGGCTGCGCTGTCGTTCATATTCGGGGTCAAAGTATAGAGGCATGAGGAACAGGGTGTAAAGTTCACTCATCCTCCATAGAAAAGGGAGGATCCTCCGACCAAACGAGTGTCGTGTCTGGTGGTCAACTGCCCGACGGTTGATGTCGAGATGTTGTCTAAATACGAGTATATGCTAGTTCCGCGGTAAACTCTGCTTGAGCGATGCAGGATTTTTTCGAGACGTCAGTGTGATGCGTAGTTCGCATGTGGCGATGTAGATGCCGCTACAGTTCCAAGGGCTTCCTATTTCCAAATGCAAAATGCCCTTCTCGACTAAAGTTAAAATAAAATGAGGATAAAACGTCATTTGATTAAAAATGGCGCTTGCACTCCGTCTGCTTTAAATCCGCAAGTCTGCGTGTTCGCTGTAAATCCGTGTAACGCGATTAGGCATTAATCCATTTCAATACTGACTGCACGAAATGTGCTCGTCGCAAAGGGCAGTACCTACTACACAGAAAATTGGAATTCGATTCATCACCGCAGTAAAAGGGTTAAAAGTTGGAAGACTTCGGGATCGGAGAGGAAAATATATTTGTTGCTCATCAGATGCAGCAAATCAGAATGGAGTAAATAAATAATATCTAATATTGTAATATCCGAGATTACTTATTGTTAAGAACGGTAATGGCTTTACCTCGGGCTAAGCTAAAATGTTATACAGAAAGATTCACAGATGCAACTATTTAGTGTATTTTTCTTAATATTTTTTTTTTCGCAGGGCCGGTGCTGGCGCTAACGGAATATTCTCCCGAAGACTGGACTTTTCTACTTTCAATCTTCTACCGAAGCACAAAGTCAACTCATATCAAATCAAGGTATGAACCCCTGTACTTAGAAATTATAAATTACACAATACAAAAGAGAAAATAACAATTTAACGACTGGATCGATTCCTTCGGGAGCTCTAACGTCTAGCGTAAACACTTAACAGTCCTTTCAAATAGGATTTTTATTGTATTTTCAAACGTATAAAACCGAACATGAAACTACTGTTAACAGTGAAAAGCGATTATGTGGTAACTACTTAACTAGTGCGAAAATAGAGCGATAGTTTTCGCACATCATACTGGAATTCCTGAAAAGTTTCGATTTTCGATAACAGCCAAGTACATTTAACTTCAAAAGTACCACCGAAAATATGTGAGAATTTCTGTAATTGTCGGATTTGTGTACGAACTCTAGCTTCTACGTAATTAACCCTTTTCCAAACGAGATCTACTCGTACGAAAATAAGTATCTATCTACCTTCCAACTGGCCGCAGGTCGTAGAGGTGCCCAATAAAATATTTTTATTGCACAAAAGCTTCGCGGAGGTGAAAGTTTCCTTTTGTTGTCGCCGCATAAAAACACAGGGTGACACTTTTCGCGATAAAACGCTGTCAAGGGTGGCGCCGAGGGTGGTTGGTACATTTTCTACCGAATAAACGTAACTTTCCTGTAATTTAATCGTACCACTGGGTGGTTTATGCCGTTATGCGACGCTACTCTAACCGCCAGACGAAAGTAAAACGTCACTTTTTTGTGTTTTAAATAAACGTTGTTTCGGTTTAATGTGGCTTTATAACAGGAGCACCTGTGAGAAGGAAAGGTGGTTTATATGTGAATTTTATCTGGAACTATAAAATTTAAATATTTAACTATTTTTTAATACGTGTTTGGTAGTATTTTTTAAATGTTCAGAGAGCCAACAACAATATACCCCTATATGAAACAATAAACCCATAATATGAAGAAGTATTTATTAACATTTATTGTATGGCATCGTGCCAAACAAAATAAAAAGAATAATGGCTCCTACATACTGGCGCGACTTGTCGCGCGACGCGACGCGACACAAAGACACCGCGTGTAGCACTACAAGCGGTGCCTTTGTGTCGCGACGCGTCGTGCGACAAGTCGCGCCAGTATGTAGGAGCCTTAAATTGTTACAAGCGCCAGCAACTCACTACCATATTTCGAGTTCACATAACTTAGCAACCTACTCAAGCGACTGTTTAAAATTAATGAAATTATTATTAGTGCTTGTGTGCTAATGTATTGCATAAACCCATACAATAACTCCGTAATTTTGTTGCTAACTGTTAGTGAAATATTCATAAGAACATTACCGAATCGGAACGGAATCGATTAGCAGTTAACACGCCCACAAAAAAATATGATTGATGGGCTTTCAGTACGAATGCGTAAAGGTTCCCACAGACAGGCGCGACGCGATTCCGATAAAACAATTTCCTTGAAGTTTTTATATGAAATGTTTCACCAGAGTCGCGTCACGCCTGTCTGCGGGAGCCTAAAAGTGGATAAGTAGATTTGATAAAAAAACTAGTAGGAATGCTGTTGATTTTGCAAATATTCCTTCGAGTTTAAACGTTAGTTGAATCGCTAAGATCTGACAAATTATTTGTGCGGAATTTATCGATTTAATAAAATTGGCACTTGATTTTCAAACATTATCTTTTCCACGTGCCTAGTGCGTTTTATCTACGAATATAATTTAGTGTATATAGCATTTTTAATTACATGCATTTTAAATGTATTATCTGCATCAAAAATACTACCAATTAAAAATTTAAAAGGCACCTTATCTGCTTAACAAGCCAAACAAATGAATGCATCTAATTTCTTCACGCTATCAACTTTATTGTCTTATTGTATAGAGCGCTGTGTACATTTCTAATTAACACAAACTGATGGCAATTTCTCACAATATATCAGTAAACGCTAACTATAGGAGCATCTTTTTCATACAAGTCTGATTGAAATAAAGAGATAAAAAACGAAGAACCAATTCAATGTCGTGTTGCACTTTGTAGCAGTCAGGTTAGAGAAATTGATGCTCATGTAATGGGGACTTTACTAACTGTCCTGTCAGTGATTACTCTTATAAATCTAAGTAGCTGACTGCTGGTGAATGCACATATGTTTAATGAATGTATGGCTGCTGTATTAACTCTTAATGCAGCTGAAGCCATTATTTTATATTGATTGACACCGTTAAGTATACTTGTTAGGCTGACGAATAGAAAATCCGGTTCAAGAATGAGTGCGAAAATTATAGACACTTAAAACTGACATTATTAGAAGGGGGTCAAAAGGACCAAGAGAATGTGTGGCCATTCGCCATTGCAAGCAAAGTTTAAAAGGTTGTTGAAGTGATATTCTGCTTCATCTAGTTAGAATAGAATCCGTCTGAACAAATCTGGGGAAAGGCTTGCCCAAGAGGGCTTATTTTTCCCGTCCCAAGTAATCTGGGCAAAAAGGTAGGGTTCCCACCTCTCCCGGAATTCCGGGAGTCTCGGAATTCAGAAATGAAAATTTAGCTCTCGGAACGAATTTCAAATGAACAAAATTCTCCCGAAATTTAAAACTCACGCGCGCTGGCGGAATAATTGATTGATCGATTGATCGATAAAAGAAAGAAACCGAATAAATGAAGAACATGTCAAAGTGGAAATCGAAACGTTTTTCAATTTTAAAGTGGACAGCAAAGAGTTTTTTTTTGTTCACCAGATATTTTGAAGTCTGTACGTTCAAATGGAAAATATAAGATCAAAATAAAATATAAAGTTAAAAAAAAAAACGCTATATTTTCTCCCGGATTTTGACCAACAAGAGGTGGAAACCCAAGTAAAAAAGGCCAAGAGAGTCTTTTTGATGTATATTTTGGGAGTCACTCAATGCTATGTAGTTTTAGAATTATCCTGAAGTTTTTCGTAAATCGTACGCGAGGAGTTTGGTATTATCTAATGTAATTATTTTATACTTTGCTCCAACCTTTTGATCTCATTACCCTGAGTACATTATCAATAGATACTAATATTATAAAGAGGTAAAATTTGTTTGTTTGTAAGTTTGTATGGGGATAATCTCTGGAACTATCAGTCTGATTTGAAAAACTCTTTTTTGCCTTTCATAGCCCAATTCTTGAGGAAGGGTATAGGCTATTTAACATCACACTACGACCCTTAGGAGCTGAGCAAAGAGATAAAAAGTCAGAAAGTACGCTAAACGAATACGAAGTAATAGTGCGGGCGGGCGATGCAATGCAATGCAGTGGGTCGGGGAAAGAAGAAATTTCACGCACACGAAGTCGCTTTTAGAAGGTACATAATTATCTAAAGCTAATTGGCTTTCTTAGCGACAGTATATTTTATTTGCTCATATTTTTAACGCCTTGTTTCGCCGAAGGGTTGGGCAGAGTTGTATGTGCACCCGTACATTTCGTCAGTTATATTTAAGTCCCATGTAGTAGGGGACGATCCTATTGCCATCAACCGGGGGCTAATCCAGACTCCGGGCTGCTACTGAGAAATTCCAGATAGAAAAACCCATTATCACTTGTCTGACCTGGGAATCCAACCCAGGACCTCATGCTCAGCATTAGATCTTGCGACCACTATAGCAACGTAATCAGTTTAGATAAAATACATTTTTTTGTTTTCAAATGATAGGCAGTAAGGTAGGGATTGGGTATTGGTTGGTTTTGGTTGGTTGGTGTTGGTGGTATTGGGTGGGTTGGTAATTTTTACATGGCAGATGTGAGTGGAAACGCCAGGAGGGGGACGCACTAGGAGGACATAATAATATAATGACCTAATTGGTAATGTTCTTCAGAAAGGTCAAGTGCGTAGTACTTGCAACCGGCGTGCGTGTATGACCAGATGTATGAACGTAAACGAAGCAAAAGGAGTATGTAAGGAGCGTATTTGACATAATAGTTAAGGTTTGTGCTAGCAATTATTTTTATTTTTTGATACAAATAATAAATCAATGTTGAACTTAAATTCTGCGATTACTTTAACTCACACACTGACCTATTACTTTATTTATTATTTTTAGGAAAACGTATACTTTTACAATGTTTGTAAATATGTGAGCACCATGTATCTATCACATAATTAATTTATCTGTCATTTTTAATTCATTTTTTACCTATTTTGGTATAGTAATTTTATTCTAGATGCATCGTCATCCATCACATATAATTATAATGTACCTATACAAAATTATGTAAAACATTTTAAAAGAGTAACGGTGGAGTTTCTTGCCCATTCTTCTCCATACGAAACTACCTTTTGGAAGGGGCAACTAGAATCAATTTATTTTTTTTTGTAAATTTTGACGTTCAAAAGTGCCTTTTATGACGTTCAAAAGTGCCTTTTATGACGTTCAAAAGTGCCTTTTATGTGCCCATTTGAAATAAATAATTTGACTTTGACGTAGCAGGTGACGTTCTATTGTTTCTGTCTACCCCCATGGGAAGAAGGCGTGAGTGTATCTATGTATATTAATAAGCAGTAACTGTCAGAGTAGTGATGAGTATGATAATTGTATTAAATAATTACCATGCTTCATGACAAGAAGCACTTTTACAGGCTACATCTCCAAAACTTGGGCTTTTTCTGCCCAAAAAATTCTACTCAAAAGGGATCCCTTTGGCAAATTGCTCAAAAATTCATAAATCATCAACTCTAGCTCACCATTCCTCACTGAATTGTTCTCGCCACGGATTATTTTGCAATTGTCAGTCGTTATGTGTGTTTGTTATGCGGCTCTGGTATCTAATCTCCACAGGCCTTGAGCCAGTTGTGTGTCAACCGACGGTCATTCCCCTGTCCGTAGTGCTCGCTGCTATTTTTGCCCGACGTTTGTTTGTTATTTATTACAACACTCAACACATAGGCTTGACTGTACGCAGTTACTGAGTTATGTTAGGTTTGAGACTGCATCTCGTAGTTGGGAGCAGTTTGTCTAGATAGGTTTAACCTGTCCGTCAACGCGTTTTCGTTTCTTCTGTCTTTATTCTTGATGGGGCCCCGAGATACGATAAAGGCTAACGCAGACAGGTGCGACGCGACACTAGTAGCACAATTTCTATGAAAACTTTATGGAAAGTATCGCGCCAGTCTGCAAGAGCTTTAATGCTTCTTGGGAGATTGTGGATTGTCATTTGCAGTAATATGCGGTTTGTAGGATTACCTACTTCTTTCTGCATGTAATATTCGATGTATTTTGTCAAACTATTGGTAAGCGGGTTGTCGTTTCTTCTATCTTTATTCTTGATGGTCCCGAGATGTACTGATGCTTCCTGGGAGAGGTGAGTATTAGATGGAATTTTTTGATTGCCATTTATAAATAATATGCAGTTTAAAGTATTAGAGGGACTTGTGGCTACGTAATAAAAGCCGCACGGTTCGACCGATCAGGTTAAGCTACGGTGGATAAGTGACCATCTTTACATACCAAGACCTCTCCGTGCCTCGGAAAGCACGTTAAGCCGTTGGTCCCGGCTGTCATTTGTAGATCTTTGACAGTCGTTACGGGTCGTCAGAAGCCCGAAACTCTAACAACCAGTCTTACCAAGGGATCGTATTACCCGGTAACTGGGTTGTGGAGGTCAGATAGGCAGTCGCTCCATGTAAAATACTGGTATTCAGCTGCATTCGATTAGACTGGAAGCTGACTCCAACATTGTTGGGAAAAGGCTGGGCAGATGATGATGATGCAATTTAAAGTATTCCTACTCCTGTATGTAATAAAATAACGGTTCAGTCCATCCATCAAAAACTTACGATGTTGCCGTAATATAAATGCATATGGATGTATGTACATGGTACATATACCAAAATAACATTTTCTACAATTTTTGTCTGTCTGTCTGTTTGTTCCGGTTAATCTCTGAAACGGCTAGACCGATTTTGACGGGACTTTCACTGGCAGATAGCTGATGTTATAAGGTGTAACGTAGGCGTAATTTTCAGAAAAGCCACGCGGACGAAGCCGCGGGCAACAGCTAGTACTAATATCCTTCAGTTAGTCCATGAGTGAAATTCACATAATGCGATGGCCATGAAAATAAATATGTGCTCTATGTCAGTATCAGCAATTAGCTTTGAATGTTGGGATCACGACTCACGAGTTTTAATAGTTTTTAGTCAATCTTGACAAGATTGACTGAAAACTATTAAAGATCTTGTTGCTAAGTAGTCAGACTTTCTCCAGCTGATTAGGCAGGTAAATCTAGACATTTTAACTTAAAGCTTATTCATGCCTCTAGCATTTTATGAGTATTAATCGCCCGGTTTACAAGCAACAACGGTAAAGAAAGCGGTAAGTAAGCATCTTATTAAGCAATTTGCTTGTTTCTGATGAGAATGCAGTTAAATAAAAATAAAATTGGTATTATAAATTCCATTGATTAAGTTCCATTAACCAGCTAGTTTGCCAATTAAGTGCTGTGTACATAAAGATTTTTTTTTTACTGACGAGTCGAACGGTCTTTAGTCACGATTTTCGTACCCAACCAGACAGATATTCAAAGTAATTTAGATAGTATTTTAACATAGATAATTAGCGACGGTAATTTAAATGCTATTTCGTGCTATTCAGACGCGCGAAGTGCTACTATTGTGGCTGCTAACGTCCGGTCGTGCACCGACTGAAGCACGCGAGATAATTTAAAACATTTTCTTCACTTATCTATCACGTGAATAAAGCGACCGGTATTGTCTTGTAGCCGACTCGTTTCGCGTGAGAACACCCCGTTTACTCAACAGGGAAAACTTCATAATTCTCCGCGCCCCCTGTATTACCCCCAGTGTACCTCCAGCAACATTCAACAACACCGCTTACATGATCTTTTACTTATCTCGAACTGGTTTAGTTCGATCTCTAAAAAATAAATCACGTCCGTTCGAGTCCAGCGATAAAATTCAATAGGCACGCTATAAAATAAATATCGGTTTCTTCCTACTGGAATCTAATAACCAAGTGAAACGATACGGAGATACTGGGACTCAGCTGTAAGCATGATTGATAACGGAGACAAGCGAGCCACGTTTTCGCGGAGCGGCATCATTAACTCCCAGTCCACTTCTTCTATTTATGGTAGCCCGCTGTCTGCCCGCATATTGATTGCGGCGACCGGTTGCACTGCTCGTAAGACCTAAAGCCGGGTTTTATGAATTTATCGCAGCGGTAATTTTCACGTGCATATACATACTTACATCTGAGCTCGTGATCAAACATGGCCTAACAAGCTGAACGACTTCATAAAATGTTTAGCAGATTTTCATTTGCTTGCGACTCCCTCAAGTATGATAGATGACCTTTATCGCTAAGATCAAAGAGGAGCTTTAAATTTCGGACGCAGTTATGAGGAGTGATGTGTGTTATTCGAAGAGCACGTAGGAAGATGT
Source organism: Atethmia centrago (assembly GCA_905333075.3). NCBI lineage: Eukaryota > Metazoa > Arthropoda > Insecta > Lepidoptera > Noctuidae > Atethmia > Atethmia centrago. The sequence goes on along the minus strand of HG995377.1, from coordinate 11,298,485 downwards.
GGCGGGCGCGCGGTCGTCCATGTAACTAAAGCCGACGGAGCCGCGGCCGCAACCCGACACCACGCTCAAGGCTTCCCATGTGGATTAACACCGCGTTTTTCTTTAAATCGTCTTGCTCAGCGACCGCAACAGTCGCTTAACGTTTTTTGCCTGTCGGTTTTTTGTTATTTGTCTAAGTATTGTGTAAGACAAAATGATCCTACAGCCTTTGAAAAATAATTTATACGCCTCACGATAAATGACTCAGCCCGACCGTGAGTGGGCCTGAGTTATGCTGTCATTCAGTCTCTTCATCATGCGCTGATATACTGCAAAATGCATCTCGATTTTCTCAACGGACCGTAAATGGCAAGAAATGAGAAAGTAGCCGGTTAATAGATACAATAGGGCTGGATAGGTCTCGCGGTGCGACTTTCCTTCGTTGCAAAAAGTCGTAGAATGATAGCACGACGTGCAATAAGTTCTTACTGGTTCATATATCGGTCGTTTCGTAAGAACTCTATACACGTAATTACTCCATTACACAGATGCTTGATAAATCATTGCTATTTAAGTATGAAGAACGAATCTCTTTAAATCAGAAGGAATTTCCGAACATGCAGTGATGGTATGGTGCAACAGATAGTGTATCTTGCATTTTCTTGGTGTTTAGCTTTCGACACAGCTGGAATAGGCTAGCAGACCTATAAAAGGCAGCAACCGTGCGAACTTTAGCCAACCCGCGGCTTGCGAGACCATTTCGTGTAGTTGTGATCAAGTTTTTATAAAGTTATCGCAAGTATCCACTTGCAGGACACTATTGCCATACATGGTAGGGTTATGGAGCCGGTTTTTGCTGGCATCGTACTGTTGAATTCAATCTTGATAAACATGCACCTTGTTTGCGTACATTTAGGAGTCGTTCGGTTTAATATTTCGCAGTAGCGCCCATAATTTAGCTTTGGTTTTAAATTTTCAACATTAGTGTTTTACCAAAACTACCATGTGTTGGTAGGTAATTGATTTCTTTAGCGGTAGAATATTAGATGCGTGAGTAATCTGTTGTGTATTAAATATAATGCGTATCGCCGAGAGCTGAATATCCGTGGATAGTGCACCGCACGTAGCCCACGCGGTTGCGCGGGCGCAGCGTGTCTCGCTCGCGTCGCTGTCGCCCGCTGCGCCCACGCCGAGCGCGTCGCTGATTCGACGCGTGCGCCAGATAATATGATAGATTGAATGAACTACACGCCTTTTATCAACAAAACATCCTTTAAATAATTTTAGTATGTACTTTGATTTTTTATCATGTTTGTTGAAATAAGGTTATATGATTCAGGTCGAGTTTATTTTTATTTCAAACGAATCTAAATTTAAATGAATAACAAGTTACACCACTAATCTATGAAAATAAACATTTGTATGTTTTGTTGTAGGTATTTTCGCGCATTTACTCGTGAAGTTCTTTTTACGTAAACGAAAGATTATTATGAGCTCATGTGAGTTTACGTAACCGTCAATCAGTTAGTACGTATTTCATAATATTCCTGGTAAAAGTATTCGTGCACACATTGACACAACCCTAGAAACGTCTGAATTCATTAGGTTTTTTCATAATCCTAAAGTCTTTAACAGTAGTTCGCTGTAAAAATAAAAATGGGAAAACATGAAGTGCAAATCAGAAGTAAAGAAAATTTATCAAACATTATACCGGGTATATACCTAACTCAGTCCATAGTTTTTTTTTTCAACAATTATATTTTTTTTATTGCACATTTTCTGCCCCGACGCGTACAAAATTCAAACATTTCAGCGTATGAAATTCACAGAAACAAAGTTGTAACACTAGTTGTATGTAACTAGAATAGAACTGGAGCGGTCAATGAACCCGCGCAGCTATTATTATCGCGATAACTACGGCAATAATGTTTGGAAAACACGAGCATGATTTCAGGCCAAAATTGCTGGCTTATTAGCGAATTAATAATATCAAATATCGTAAGATTTACAAGCGCGTAGATAAATTACATAATGTGCATTACCAGGCGCACAGAGATCGGTGACAAGTCGTTTAAGGCGCAGATATATGATTTAAGTGACTTTTAAATGTGTTATTACGAATTCATATAATGCAATTAAGTGATGCAAAAAATGTATGTTAATCCCTCAAGGCAGACACATTTGATTTTGCGTTGTTTGGCGCCCGGCGCATACCCCATGGTACGCGCCGGGCGTCATAAGACTAGAAAGCATAAACATAATTCTTTATGTGAGTGAATATTTAATTATTGTAGTAAAATACTTTATGAAATAAATTCAGGAAGTAATGTCTACCCAAAGCATAAAAAAAACGATATTACTTTCAGACTCCTTATGATATTTTCATGTTTTTTTTTTGTATGAACAGACTATTTTATTATCTATGATTCTATCTGTAATTTTATTTTTAAATATTTGTTTTGTCATTACTAAAAATAAATATTCCCTATGAAACCGAGCGGTGGCGCGGCGTGAGCGCGACGCACATTTGTATGACCAAGGTCAACGGCGATTACCCGACCCTTAAGATTATGAGTAGGTTGGCTCCGTCAACGTACCCGTTAAACGCCAGATTCCGGATACCTAAGTTCTTATGCACCGATGGTGTATCACGTGACATTTAAGAGATTAATTACGTTCTGACAGTAATATTTGTATCACCTGCTGTTCATGGCGATTTAATGTTAGTTTAACCGAGACTTATGCGTAACACACTGATGTAATAAATTCTGTTCGATTGATTTAACTATGGATACAACTGTAATTACAAAATGTAGTGTTGTTAGCATTAACTTTCAAAATGTCAGATAAAAACATTGAAATAAAACATCGACCTAATGCGTCTGATTTCAGTGATTCATCAGCTTCAGCTGCATCGATACTTCTTTATAGTCAATGGCTTTAGATTGATAATAAATTATTCTTAATCGTCTACATAATATCTTCAGAAAATACCTAAATATAGCATTTTTGTTGTAAATTATGGTAATTTATCCTGAAAAGTATAAACCCGGTTTGTAGACAAAAGATGAAACGATGTTTGATTTATGGATTCTTTAAACTAAGTAATTTTTATTAGCATGCCCCAAAAGATTTAAGCTCCTTCAAAAACGAAGTGCCATTGTTGCCATGTAAAAATTCTTGAGGCAGGCACTTTCTGCTGTAAACGGCTGTTCTTTCAGGGTTAGAATTTTGATTAGTGTTTCATTTCTTATTCATATTTCGCCTTCTTCGTGGTGTCTGTCCATTCTCTAATACCTCTCGTGTGTCGCATCTTCAACCCTCAGATAATTAAACAACGTAGACTTTTATCCTCTGCGCAACTGGCAACACTGGCAACCCTACTTACAAGCACTTGGCTTGGCGTTAACCCTGAAGTCGGGCGTGGGGTCAACGCACGCGCACGACCTACTTACAGCGCACGTCGCCGCGCCGCTTGCAAATCTCTAGCGCATAGAATCGCAACGACTAATGCCGCCATATTGTGTGATTTGATTTGTTAGGGCTACAGCAGACATGCTACTTTTAGCATCGGCGATCGGTGATTTAGCAACTGCAACATGCGATCGATGCGGGGTCATCCATCGCTTTTTTGGGACCCTGAATTCGGAGCCAGTAAAAAAACCATCCAAGTGCGAATCGGACTAGCGCACGAAGGATTCCATACCATTATCTTCAAAACAGAAAAAAAAATCATGTTTCTTGTATGAGAGCCCCCTTAAATATTTATTTTATTCTGTTTTTTTTTGTATTTGTTGTTATAGCGGTAACAGAAATACATCATCTGCGAAAATTTCAACTGATCTCGGTTCATGAGATACAGCCTGGTGACAGACCGACAGACAGACAAACAGACCGACAGCGGAGTCTTAGCAATAGGGTCCCGTTTTACCCTTTGGGTACGGAACCCTAAAAATCAGCATCAAACTGCGTTCGGCAGATGCCAAAGTCGCTCTAAATCGCTGCTACTGGCATCCAACGTTCAGTGGCTGTATTAAGCTTCCGAAAAGATGACTAAATCGCTAATCGCAGATTCTAAAAGTGTCGTGTCTCATCGTGTCTACTATGACCCTAGTGCAACCATTTGGTGTGATTTGATTTGTTACACGTACCTGTTGGCTACGGTTCAAAAGCCCTTTTTTTGCCAACCTCTATTCAAAGGATGGGGTCCTGGTAGTGCGTTGATAAATGGGACGTCAATTTTCATTACGATTTGACACCTCATTAGCCATTTGTTTCAATTAACAACCGTTGGTAGCAAAGACTATCGTGGTTTATAATTATTGATGGAAAAAAAAATATTAAAAATAATCACAATCCAATAAACATAGAATAGAATACTCTTAAGACAAGTACACAATACAAATATGACAGATATAAATGTATAAATTTGACATAGGGTGACAGCTTACCGATTTATTCATGTATTAGAATGTCATAATTTTTTCACATTAGAAGGTCATGGTGAGATAGGTAGACACCTTATAATCATGACCAAAGGGCTTCTACGTTCTGACCCTCACCGTTACAGCGATGTTCAGCCAAATAACGATTTGTCTTTACTTCTATCATCATAAGATCTAATGTGACCATGACCTCAGTCGACCCGTCTTTGAGACAACAAAATACTAATAATAGACACGAATAAAGATTCAAGATTTGTTACGTAACGTGAGCTCATAACATCAACAACGTATGTACCTATTTATCTCAGAGTTTCCTTATAAAGAATGTTTTATGTGTTGCTTTAATAACTCCGCCACATAAGCTATTCACATAATCAAGACCTAATTGCGAGTTGTGGTCTGGATACGTTATTGCTCTAACTAATTATTAGTCGAGATAAACTTGCGTGATCGCGCCGACTGCGAGCGGTTACGCTCGACCAACTACCATCTTATGATACAAGTTTTGTGGATAAAGTGACTGCCAGACATACGAACTAGCGATTTATTGTGCGATATTATTCTTAATTTCACGTGCAGAAAAGTAGAGCAACTGGCCCTTACCCGTTGGCCTTTTGAAAGTACATTTTCGGAATATTTTGGTGCTAATCACGCCGTGGGTGCTTTATATAGGAGCGTTTGCGTAATAAAGGTTTTTGGGATAGTGTTTATACCAGTTTTCTTGCGACAAAACGTTTAGCTGCTCCTATAAATTAGTATAAATTACACGACCATGCTGTATAATCGTGTCTATCTATCTACCTTCGATCAACGTCTAGTAAATGTTCTATAATTATAGTCGTATTTAAATTGAGAGGCGCTTGATTTAATCGTGCTGTTATTTGATTATAGCTGCTCAGCCCACGTCAATGAAGTATTAGCCTAATATAGATGTTACTACTGATGATGCATTACGAATTTTAAATAAATTAACCTCGAAAAAAATAACAACTTGATAAATTATACACAGCTATTTAAATAATAGTAATCAATATTTTAATGTAGAACTCAGACGTCACATAACTCATAACTTTATTACTAAATTATCCTTGCGTTAACCTTAATAAATTATATATTGCGACTGCATGAAGTTGTTAATTATAAAACAGAAAACAACAAACAAAAATGGAACGTCATTTTTGTTATCAGCAACTTTGTGTTCATCTATTGCAACGGGCCGTTTAAAAAGCGAAACAAAAATATAATAAAAACAAGTGAAACATGAATGGCTTACGTGACCTAGGAACACGTCCGTCGAGTTATGACAGTTCTCCATGCCTTAGGTCACGATTCACTTCGACGAACATGTCGTAGTAGAGCTGTCTACGACACGAAACAATACCTAAAACAGTAATTATTCACGATAATCACCATGACTAACTACTCCAGTGATTACAATGATACGTTGTTAGTCAACAATGCGATATAATTGACGCTGCCTCATTAAATAGCTGAGATAATTCATGCAAAGAAGCTTACAAACAGGACGTTCATTCATACTATCAATATAAGTAAGTTGCAATTGCCAGGGATTTGTTGCGACGGGAGATATTCGAGTAGAAGCGGGAATTGAGAGGATCGCGTCAGGACCATTAGCTGTATTGTTATTGCCAACATTCCCAGTAATGAAACGCTCGTTTTCGTAGTTTAATATCACCGCTTTTACTCCCCTTACTCACAGTAATAGTCCTCCAGCTTGATTTCACTTCATCTCATCGGTTTTGTATCCCTCTAATTAATTCCTTTATTTTCCGAGCGCACCGTTTTTTTTGCCAGATTTCAATTTACAATCCTTAATATTACGAGTTTCAGTTGTGTCTGTATGCATGCTGATGAGGTATAAAGCTCTGCGATATTGGCTTTTCGAGTGCCTTTACATTCTAGGTAGAGAAATTCACCGCAGTTGTTTTTCCAATTCGAGCTCCCTCTGACATTTTTCCAGCGGTTTCCTCGCGCCATCCACGCCAGTAGGTACTCGACGAAGGGCGATTTACATGGAAACTTAAAATATTCACATCAGTTGCCGATTGTCACGTTATATTGAGATATTCAAACTTTCTCTCCGTCGGAATTGTGCATCTCATCTGCATAATGAGATGCCCGGCATTGTATTACAGCTGCAGCGGCTTATCATCGCTGCTATTGAGATTATTCATTTCAGACCAGGGAAAAGTACGCTCTTTGCTATAGGTGTACAAGACACGGCCGCCCTCGTGACGTAACGAAAGATATTTCCACACTTTCGCCCACGAATCTCGACGGCGGCGGCCGAGGTGAAGTTCAAGACTATTAATAAAACGAGCCGAGCCTTACTTGGCGCCTATTGATCGTGCAGAGAGCACGCACCCCGTGTTACGGTAGGTTAGTGAGCCCGCGGCTAGCGTCGTTCGTAGCTCCCGGAACGCGCCGAGACCAGCCGAAATTTTACATCCCGGGCCGTATTGATCGGACTTGACATTGAAATTGTAATAGACGCAAACAGCTGGGAAGTGAGGGTGCGTGCCGGGACGCCGGGACCCCGGGCCCTCCTCACGCAAGCCTGTCTTGCCTCCCGCGTTCCGCCCGGACGACCTTTTCCGATATAGATTTTCTCGTTTTTTCTGTAAACAAAAAACAAAACTCCCTTGGGTCTCTTCAAGTTCGCCGTCTAGAATGAATTGTCCATTAAACTTATTCATCGGCGCGGCGTTCAAATGTAGTTGAACGTTTGTAACGTCTAGTAATTATGCACGAGAGCCTTAAGACGGGCGCTGCGGCGTTCTAAAATCTCATTTATATTCAGTGCGGTCGGAGTTTGAATGTTATCTAAAATCCGTGTTTAGGTGTTGGTCGGGATTGCTCTAATCTGGAAACTAAACACATTGTTGAGTTAGCCGGAGCTTTGTTCTCCGGCGACGGCCTTGCGATGCCTTAGTTAAGGCTCGTGCAGACTGGCGCGATATTGCGGACGCGACAGGCAGCGCGACACTTTCCATGAAGTTCTCATAGTATTTGTACTACCAGTGTCGTGTCGTCCTGTCGCGTCGTGCCTGTCTGTGCAAGCCTTTATTCTTACGCAAAATGAATCCTCGAACTTGGTCGAGACAGTAAAGTTTGCGAAGTTCTCAGTCTCACAAATAAGTTATTTTATATTGTTTGCGTCTCCGTTGTAGAGGAAAATAAATAGTGCATGTATTATTGTGAGTTTATTAAATGCACGGCCATGTTTGTTAACAATTGGCTGGATAAGATTAAACGTACCTTTGGTGTTATCGTTAGGTATTTCGTCACGTAGTTTTCCATTACAATGTGTCTAAACATAGCTTTATCGTTTCAAATACATAAGAATGAGTCTACTTTAGACTTGTGTGTTATCCTCGGGTTTCTTATCACTCACATAATATGTTGTGGCACTTCCTGGGCGACGACTGCAACAAGTTCCACCGCTTGCCTTCGTTTCCTGCAACAAGCTATCTTGCCAAGCAACACTTATGCAGTCGTTGACAGCGACATTAAACTTTCTTTTCTGATAACAAGCTAATTGCGAGTTTTTTTTCCTAGTTTCTACGCAATTACCATCGTAGGTCTGGGGACCCATGTTCCCTAGCAAGCTTTTTGATAGCAATTTTAATAGAAATAAATTTTGCCCAGGTTAGATCTTTCATCAAAGAGTCAGACACTATTGTTCCTCTAAATTCAATGGACCGTTACAAATTCCAGAATTCTGTAAGTCAGCCAATTTCTTTGAAAGCCATCTACCCAAGAGCTTTGGCAAAAAAGAAAAGACGAAACTAGCTGATCTCGCTTTTGAATATTATAGTAGTGAATGAGTTTAGAAAATTAAAAAGAGAGATGCTTGAGTAATACGAGATCCGCCTTTGATTCTAGGTCTTCCAATTTGTTCTGAGGGAGCGATAATTTTAAATTCAATCTAGCTCTAATCTGCGGGACGGTCTGCAAAGCCGATCGGGGCGCGGAAAGTTGAAGACACACCGCGACGTTTTTTGCTGAATACAGATCAGTTCCATGGAAATTATTCCATTACCGCAGCTGTTCCAATAGAAAATTTCATAAATAAAAAATGCGAGCGGTGTCTGCTCCGGTGCGATTCTCTGGAATCACGGCACCTCCAAGTTAAATAAGTGATCACCGGTCGGCGACGACGTGAGCTGAACTCCGATAGCTTTGTACCTAAGTTTAGATTGTATTAGTAATAGATTTGCATGGATTACTTGGGTAATATTTTTTTTTACTATTTCATTTTTCATGTATTGCACAAAATTTTGATCCTTTTCAGAATAAATCAACTTTGTTACAGTATGACAAATGTTGAATTGTGTTTGGTTTCCATAAATTTTGCGCCAGTCAGCCAGTATAAACAGACAATACATATTAATCACGACGGAAACAGGAGCGGCGGCTGAATAATTAATGCTTATTTGATTATCAATTATGATCGATACAATTTGGCAGTTCACAAATTTAAAATGGAACATAAAGGTCGATAGATTGGCTGTGGCGGCGCGGGCGGGTGGCTCGGCCGCTAATCGATCGATGTCTGTGTGCACTGCTTCTGGCTACTGCACCCGCGGCCGATCATTTGTCTCGCTCCATTCCGCGACCTTTCCCGATACACCATCCTTGTCGCTTCGTTATTCATCGTCCCTAACCACCCGGTAGTCGGCTGCCTCCCGGTGTTCTCCCGTATTTAGACACTGCACTATCTAATTTATGTTTTAAATTGTCCGCTTTTATGTCCTTCGGGCATACTACGGTAACGACTATATCTACGGTTATCGTTATGACTTTGCGAGAGGTAATGGTCTATATCATTGTAAATTTGTCTGGCTTCTAAGTTTCGTTTAATTCAGACGGCACCTGTTTTGAATGTGGTGCGGTTCGACCTTTAATCTTGTATCTTATTGATTATTTTGTTTCTATTACTCCAATATTGTTTCAAAAGGTTAAGTATTGGACATCTACTTTCAATTGTTGCGGGGCCTTGGCACGAGCTCGCCGCTAGGCGGCCAGCATAGGAATAGCGCAGTGGCATTTGGTATCACAAGCGTGCGCCTGCGCTGCAGGCCGCTTACATAACGCACCTGCCATATCGGGCCGAGCACCGCACCTCACGTTCACTCGCTCATTCTATGAATTACTTATAGGTCATAGACCTCATCCATTATTTAATTCTGCCCTGCACACTATCGTATCGATCAATGATTTGTATTTCTGCCACCGAGTGCAACGCTTGTAATTGTGTAAACCACTCGACATCTTGTTCAAATCCTTTGAACCACTCGCTTCGTTCGAGAGTTTGTAAGACAAAATAAATAGTGTATGAGAGAATGTTATCTTCGCTGAAATCGCTCGGCGGAAATCTTGGCTTTTCTTTCGTAGTCCCAAGTTTTAGTGCCTTCCTTTTTTTTGTTCGTCTGTAAATGCGCCAAATCCTTCAGCATCCCCGAGGAGTTGGCGGCTGCGGATAAAACGGGAATCGACTGCTTAAACACTGCGAGGGCTTTCGTGAAACACTGTGCCAACACTCGGATCAAGCTTTGAACTGGGTTAGGTCTTTAGGTACTTCTATGTTTACGTTTTTTAATGCTTCATTATATTTACAGTTTAGTGCAGGAATCAGCAGTGTAGGTACGTCTGAGGTGTTGTCTGTCGTGACATTAAAGCGCTGACAAAAGGCAAATGACCAAAATAGGCTTGGCTTAAGAAAAAAAAATTGCCAAATCTGTATAGTTTGTGGTAGCGGAAAAAATATATGTTAATTTTGAACATATTTCTAAGAACTTGGTTATTACCAAAATACGATTTGAGAAAAAATCTCGATACAAACTAACGTTAAACTAACAACCTCTTACCTTGGGTTTCAAACCAAAATATCTGTATTAAATATCAACATACGTTACGTATTTAATTAATAACAAGAACGTCTTATTCAAATGCAGAACTTGGTTGTTTTTTATTTTCGATTACTCAATTTATGTCATCGCGCTTCTCTTTCTTTTCTATGCAGTCTGACAGTGACCGCGGTTTAGGTTTTGTCATCGTCTTAACAAGCGAAGGATAATTCATGTGTTCACGTCACATAATTCAAGCTACGTGACTGGTTTCGTACAAAGTATTACAGTAATACATCATGAGTTCTAGAAAAATACAAAACGAGCTATCAGGTTCAGGTTGCGAGGTACAACAGTGTTAGTTGTTAGTTGGCCCCGCCTAGTCGTGGCTTGGGACGATAAATCTTGGTGGGTCGGTGCCTCCGGTTAATACTTGGGATTAAGAGCGTCGAGCATCGCCGTAAACTGAGATATACATCATCCCGGTACACGCTTCGCCTCTCCACCACACCTATATTATATTAATAGTTTTAATTAATAACTGCGAATCCAATTCTCGAGTTAGTGACACCTTTATAGTTTTATTGCAAGCGTTACGCCCAGTTTAACATTTCTCTCTACGTATTTCCTTTTCACAGTACAAACTTATTTCGAATTGATTTAATATGGTTTGCAGTAATTGTTACCACCACCATTGTTACCCATTACCTGTTTTACGATTACTATAGTCAGTAGACCTTTCCACATAATCAGCCTTTAGTGTTCCAGCACACGCGCCTCCTCTCTGTGAGAGGGAGTGGGCCGTAAACCAACACGCGGGCCCAGTGCGGGTTGGTAGATGTCACATGTCTTCGAATTTTTGGTTCTAAGGCATGCCGGTTTCCTCACGATGTTTTCCTTCACCGTTTTGAGAGCAGTGGTGATGAAATAATTTACACAAAGTAAAGCGCCTGTCTGGGTTCGAACCTACGCCCTACAACTCGTAAGTCGCGGCTTTGACTCGTAAGACCTTTCCACGGACTCTAATTTATCCGATTTATATAATCTAGTAATTTCTACAGTACCTAAAGTTGATTTTATGAATGAAGTGGTTTCTCATTATATTTGTTAGTTACCTGGCGATTTCTGTATTTATTATTGTAGGTAAGTACACACGGCTACACATCAAGCTATACATTTCCAGTATAAGCTGATCTCGCATTGTATAGGATTTCTGTACAATAAGAGGTCAGCGTAAACTGGAAATGATAGCTTGATGTGTAGCCGTGAGTACCACGTTGCGCGTTGGTGGATACCAAATGCGGTCGCATCATGAAATATTATATGATAAACATAGTGTGACCTTCCAGTTGTTGTTGCAAGTCAATATATTTGTTATTGTATTGTGTATGATAAAAACATAAAAGTATTTACATTAATTGTTTTATTTATAACTAGCTGCGCCCCGCGGTTTCACCCGCATAATTCTCCTATGTCCTAACAAAGGTCTACCCATGTGTCAAATTTCGTCCAAATCCGTTCAGCCGTTTAAGCATGAAAGTGTAACAAATAAACAAACAAACTCACTATCGCATTTAGAATTTCTTATTAGTTTAGATAAAAAGAAAATGTGTAGGAGAGTAAATCTATTGAGATTCCATTTCCGTAGGTATGTAATGATTGTAATGAATCACGGATAGATGGTCTGAAGGTTAAAAAATAAAAGAAGCGTATTTAAAACTATCTGTATAATACCATTCCTGCGCATACGACGAACGTAGGTATGAAATAATGAATCACTGGTAGATGGTCTGAAGGTTAAAAAATAAAAGAAGCGTGTTTCTATCTGTATACCGAATACCGTTCCTGCGCAAACGACGATAACTCTATTAAACTGTATCCTAAATCCTTTAGGAGCACAATTTGTTGCATCTATTTGCATATCAATGTAATAATGAATTCATTATTATGGGAACGGAATGCTAATATTCTCTCTAATTCGAAGGCTAACTGCTTCAGGATAAATGTGTTTTAGATGTTTATTACTATCGTTATGAGGATTACTTTTTTTATAGGTTTATTTTTTTTTATTATTATTATTATTTATTTCAAAAAAGGTTATAACAGTATCTAAACAATTAATTATCATTAATGCAATGAAAAACAACATTTTTTACCAAAAAATAAAGAATTATAAATATAATAAATAACAATGTTTTTGTTGGCAGATAAAAAGAGTTATGGGGTTAATTAATGGCCAAGTATTTATCGGAGCCACATTTGGCATCAATGTGGTAAACGAAAAATTGGTGGATATGCAATATTGTGAAACTCAGTGTAATCAAATTTTTGTTTTCTTCTTTATTTTAGTAACACTGGATTACAGGACATTAACGTGGACCAGTAAACAATTCATTATCATCAATGCAATGAATACCAACATTTTTTAGCAAAATAAAGAAATCTAAATATAATACAATAACAACGTTTTTGTTGGTAGATAAACAGAGTTATGAGGTTAATTAATGGCCAAGTAGGTATTTATTGAAGCCACATTTGGCATCAATGTGGTAAACGAAAAATTGGTGGAATTGCAATATTGTGAAAGTCAGGGTAATCATTTTTTTTTCTTTATTTTGGTAACACTGGATTACAGGATATTAACGTGGACCAGTAAACAAACCATTATCATCAATGCAATGAATACCAACATGTTTTCCAAAAATAAAGAAATATAAATACAACAACAACGTTTTTGTTGGCAGATAAACAGAATTATGAGGTTAACTAATGGCCAAGTATTTATCGGAGCCACATTTGGCATCAATGTGGTCAACGAAAAATTGGTGAAATTGCAATATTGTGACACTCAGTGTAATCCCATTTTTTTATATTTCTTGATTTTGGTAAAATTGGGTGATAATAATATTTTATTTTTATTCAGGTACACACAGCTATATATCAAGCTATACATTTCCATTATAAGCTGATCTCTCGTTGTACGCAAATCCTATACAATGCGAGATCAGCATAAACAAGAAATGTATAGCTTGATATGTAGCCGTGTGTACCTACATAAAGATTTTGTAGTACATGAAGGACTTAAAAGTATGCATTAATATAACATGGTGTAGGTACACACGGCTACACACGAAACTATACATTTCCAGTATAAGCTGATTTCGCATGGTATAGGATTTCCGTACAATGCGAGGTCAGCGTAAACTGGAAATGTACGAGGGTCATTCAATAAATACTTAGCCTACAAAAAGTAAACGAAAATTTTGGAAAAGTGGCAATTTAGTTTTCAACAAAGTCTCCTTTTAGTTCGATACACTTAGCCCAGCGATGCTCCAACTTTTTTAACCCGTCCGAAAAATAGTTTTTGTCAAACTCTGCAAAATAGGCCTCCGTGGCGGCGACGACCTCCTCATTCGATCCATATCTATTCCCGGCGAGTGATTTTTTCAGATTAGGAAACAGAAAGAAGTCACAAGGGGCCAAATCTGGAGAATACGGTGGATGGGGCAACAATTCGTAGCGTAATTCGGCGGCAGACGTGTGAACCGGTGCGTTGTCGTGGTGAAACAGCACTTTTTTCTTCGCCAGATGGGGTCGTTTTTTCTTTAATTCGGCGTCGAATCGGCCCAATAAATCGGCATAGTAAAGCCCTGTAATTGTTTTACCCTTCTCGAGGTAATCGATGTAGATCACACCTTGTGAATCCCAGAAAACGGTGGCCATAACTTTTCCGGCCGATTTTACAGTTTTCGCCTTCTTTGGAGCACGTTCCCCGGTCTGGATCCATTGTTTTGATTGCTCCTTGGTCTCTGGTGTGTACCAGTGGATCCAGGTTTCATCGACGGTCACAAAACGACGCAAAAACTCCGCTGGATTCCGCTTAAACAGCGCCAAACACGTCTCCGATGTGGTCTCACGGTTGCGCTTGTTTTCTGGTGTGAGTAAACGCGGCACCCATCGCGCCGACAGCTTTCTCATGCCGAGTTCCTCGTGAAGAATATGATGCACTTTTCCTTCTGAAATGCCTACAGTCTCAGCTAGCTCCCGAACCTTCAATCGGCGATCTGCCAATACGAAATCATGGATTTTTTTAATGTTTTCCTCCGTAGCAGCTGTTTTCGGTGCACCTGGACGTGGTTCATCAAAAACCGACGTACGGCCACGTGCAAACTCGTTGAACCAATTCTTGACGGTGGCCATCGATGGAGAAGAGTCACCGTACACAGCATCCAAGCGCTCTTTGGTTTCGATGCGCGTTTTCCCTTCCAAAAATAGGAAACGAATCACCGAACGATATTGCTCTTTTTCCATTTTTGTAAAACCGATCGACACGTTCGCTTCCATAAGTTGTCAAATTAAAACAAATGAAGGGATTGGAATGAAAATTTGAAAAAAGAATTAAAAAAGAATGTGCTACACTGTGGTAAAACTCTTTTGAAACTACAGCGCCCTCTGGCGATGAGGCTAGGTACTTATTGAATGCACCTCGTATAGCTCGATGTGTAGCCGTGTATACATCGAATCGTTGGGTGAATCGCTGCTCTCCTAACTAGATTACTGAGTAATCTGTATTTAGGAGAGACAAATAAATATAATAGGTACAGGATACTCGTGGGGTGCTAGCAAATAATAGACTTTCTAAAAATTCTCTTTTCCGGCAAGATAATCGTGGCCTTGATATATCCATGCTTTGTTGTAGTAGATAAAACCAAACTGCGCGTGGGCAATGACTGATATCACTGTTCGCGATTGTTCCACCTTTATTATCTATTAATAATGTAATAGTAATTGATAAATATGCCGCTAATACTCAAATGAATAGCCATTGATGTGATAACATGAAAAATATTTTGATGACCGCTTCAGATAATAAGATACAGTTACATAAGAGTTGTAAGTACAATGACCGATAGAATGGTTGTCTATTGCCTTGTAACATGTGTAACTAGCCTACTTATAGTACTGAATTATATTATTTTGTTATTAAGGTCGCCGGATGCATGTATGCTAAGTGGAACGCGTTTGAATGGTCGGATTGAGGTGTCGGACCTTTTAAATGGGTATGTATGCTCAATTTAGTCTTAATGTTACACATTTAAATTAAATTGGACTGTATACTTGTCCAAATAAGGTAGTTAATTTAAGTTTACATTGCAAAAGAGGCGTGCCAAATAAGACAATATGCGACTTGGTCGATGAGCCTGTAAATGTAGCATAATCAGCCTATAAGGTTCCCACTGCTGGAACACAGTCCTCCTCTCGGTGAGAGGGAGTGGGCCTTAATCCACCACGCGGGCCCAGTGCGGGTTGAAGATGTCATATGTCTTTGAATTTATGGTTCTAAGACATGTCGGTTTCCTCACGATTTTGAGCGGTGATGAAATAAATTACACAAAGTAAAGCGTGTCTGTCAGGGTTTGAACTTACAGTCTACAACCCGTAAGTCGCCACTGGGCCACCACTGCTCTAAATGTATTTGATGCCTGTAAATGTATTTCTTTATAATTTCAATTTACTATTAAACGTCGGTTAATAAGGTTTAAAATAGGCGGTAATTGCTTAATCTGTTATCAATATGTGGTTTAAAACGGCCATTCATTAAAGTTTACTGTCGCTAATTTCCACATAAAAACTTGTTGCAGTAATCGGCCAGCTAGCTGATCGAAATAAAAACTCCTATTTTCTCCACAACTTACAACTGAAGTAGCATTAAGTACTTCAAAAGCCATTATTGCTCGTTTCCCATCACTCAAACCTCATTCGCCTCGCCGTAACAATGTAGACAATTTGTAGTTGGCTAGCGTAGTACAACATTTAGCATGTTATGTAAGGGTCAAGCGGACATGTTTATTGTTGGTATACGTTCGCCTTGGCGCGGGCGTTATCCTCTGCGACCGCGATACTAGGCCGCGGCTTGTCGCGATGTAATAGGTACGAACGACACGCAAAGCTCGGAGTGTAGTATGGAAATACGCCTCTGTGACAGCGGTTTGAAGACGCTTATGAGTTTTTGTTACACTGCATTTCGTCATAGAGTCTAGAGCTATATAGTATTAAATCAGCTTGACGTCTGTTATCAGTAGATAAAATTTCATATCAATCAGATAGCCTATTTTCGTCCTAACAAACATTGTACAGGTACATACCTGTGTATTTAACAAACAGCTGCCTTAACAAAATATTGAGAAAATTACAATAAGGTTAGGTAGGTACTTGAAATGATCTAAACAACGATATAGTAATGATCTCGTATTTTTTATGAAGTGTATAATGATATAATGTATATGACGAGAAGGGAGCGGTCGAAGGAGTTGTGGGTCCTCTGGGTGGGTCATCACATCAGATATCTTCAAATGAAAAACCTTTTTTACTTGGCACTTGTTTTATTTTATTTCGTTACAGTATCTCACTTTACTAATTCACTTCAACAACACAGGCAAAGGAAACAGACAAGTTTATTGGCAGGAGCTCTCCCACTAAAAACATTACTTTTTCGTAACGGCCTCCGACCCTATCATGGTTCATTTGTTTTTTTTTCTATAATCCCCCGCCAGGAGCCATGTCTTACCACGAAACTTGCATTTCGCTCGACCGAGGTTTACATAATACTCGACCAAAATTATTTTTTCTTAAGTTTCATTGGATAATAGAAATTATTTCGAATATGATTGGCTCAAAATAGTCTACCAACATCACAAATAAAAAATATCCCAATTCTGATTGGCCGATTACAATTTATAGAATTACCACAACATGGTAAATATTCTGAAGCGTGATTAGTTGTTGGTTCGTGTTGTGCCAACATAACAAAACAATTTCTCTGAACTATGATTGGCTGACAGTCTGCCTTTGAACATCATAACAAATATAAATCTTGTAATCGCTAGGAACCATGTCCAAGCGCGAAACTTGCATTTCCCTCGACACTCACAGGTTTACATAAATTCATTTTTCGTAAGTTTCATTGGATAATAGAAATTATTTCGAATATGATTGGCTCACAATTTAAAGTCTACCTACATCACAAATAAAAATTATCTCAATTCTGATTGACCGATTACAATTTACAGAATTAACACAATGGGGAAAATATTCTGAAGCGTGATTGGTTGTCGGTTCGTGTTGTGCCAACATAACAAAACAATTTCTCTGAACTATGATTGGCTGACAGTCTGCCTTTGACCATCATAATAAAAATAAATCTCGTAATCACGATTGGCTGAACAAAAACCATCCTGTTGATTGGCTCGTATTATACATTGTGCCAACATAGAAATAATTGAATCCCTGCAATTTGATTGGCTAACCAATGTGACAGCGCAATGTCGCCAACATAAGGGAATGGCAATACACCACAGACTAAAAAAAATGACGTTCGTTGAGAAATTCACGTTGGCATCATCCGGATTCTACATCTACATCCATACAAATAAGTAACATTGAAGTGTCTGTTTGTAATGTCAAAATAGCAGATTTTTACTAAATGCATACAGAAGTATGTACGGTACTTATAACAAAAAAATATATTTTAATTTTTTGTCTGTCAGTCTGCCTGCCTGTTTGTTCCGGCTAATCTTCGAAACGGCTGGACCGATTTTGACGGGACTTTCACTGGCAGTTAGCTGATGTTATAAGGAAATACTTTTAGTTTTAAAAAAAGCTACGTGGTCGAATCCCCAGGCAGCAGCTAGTATCAAAATGTAAATAATAATATCATCTTGTATTAAGTACGATAAGATTTATCTTAGCACCTTTATTTATAAAACATTTAATTTTACGTACATACGGCTACACATGAAGATACATTTCCAGTATAAGCTGATCTCGCATTGTATAGGATTTCCGTACAATGCGAGGTCAGCGTAAACTGGAAATTTATAGCTTGATGTGTAGCCGTGTGTACTATCTTTTAAACACACTGGCCGGACGGAACGCTTATCAGCCGTCAATGTGTTCATAGTCTTACACTTGTTTACTTAAATGCATTTGTGTGCATTCAATACTTGCGATAAAAAGCCTATTTCAAACGCTTGACGCATACTGTTTTATTTTTATCGGAGTCAAAAGCGGTTTCTAGAATTTTCTAAGTAGGTACACACTGAATTAAGTTGGAGCTTAAATAACTTTATTTATTTATTTATATTATAGCCTTTACCAGACGTGGTCATCGTATTAGTGGTTCAGCAGCTTCAATAACATCGGGATTGTGCTGGAAAGTAGCAGTTCGTCGTGGACGTGGTAACACAGCGGCTTCCTGATAATTCGTTGGTTCAAAGGTAAAGTCACTAAGTGTTTTCAAATAATTAGGAGATAATGACATTTAAATACATTTTTCAGCAGGAAAATTAAATCCATAACTCCAGGTTTTGATTAGGAGATAATGGTGCCGGTTCCCTTGTTCACAAACTAAACTAAATTTAAGTTCCGTGCATCTTTTTCTTTCTATTTCATTAAGAAAAGCACAGAAGATAAATTTTAGTTTAGTCCTGTCCTGTGTTAAGAAGTTCTTAATGAAAACAAAGAAAAAGATGCACTGAACTTAAATTTAGTTTAGTTTGTGAACAAGGCAATCGGCACCATTGACATTTTAGTACTTACATTTGTCAGCATGAAAAAAAATCCATAACTGGGGTTTTGATTTTTACCAAAAATATCACTTAGTGAGTTTTACCTTCTAACCAACGATATCTCGGTCATCAGAAGACAGCCGCCACGCAACCATGCGGCAACTCCAGCCAGCCAGTGTTACTCTTATCCGACCTCTTCGGTGGTTCCAGTAATTTCGTAACAAAACTAGACCGTCATATTTATTATAATTGGTTCGAGAGCACGTTAAAATTTAAAAGTTATGTGTGGTGTTATGTTAACCACGATTATGTAACGAGGTTAATGTTATTTAATATTTTTTCCATTAAAGAAAATTGTGTAATGAACAATTCAATTATTATTAACTTGTTTTAACAATTAACAACATAATTACTAGTTATTACCATAATAAAGTGACGGTAGCTCATGATAGATACCTACCATATACTGTATAAGTTTAGTAGGTACCAATTTACCTACATAGAGCGGCTTTAAAGCAGAGTGGGGCGCTAGTCTGCACGAGTCTTTAATCTTGGTAATGTACAGGCAAGCATGGGCTCATGGACATGTGTACTCTTCCCGTAACCTATGATGCACAGACTTTGTCTTTGACTAATATCCAGAAGTCCAAACTCGAGGACTTTTTTTTTTTGAGGGTGGGAAATCATCAAATAACTTCTCCCGCTCTGGGCGGAGCGGGAGGGTGTGTCAGACTCTTACTGACTAAAACCCACCCGTATTCCTTCCTGTTGCCTGTGTTGCGGGGGCCTCGGTGACCCATAAGTACCTTCCCGCGACCCCGGCAGGAAACTCGAGGTCTGCCTACGAGCAATGGAGCGCAATATACTAGGCGTTAAATTAACAGATCGTGTTCGAAACACAATACTGCGCTCTAAAACAAAGACAGCTGACGCGGAAGGCTGCCCAACTTAAATCGGACTGGGCAGGGCTTGTCTGCCGCCGGACAAACTGTGGGCCAAACTAGCACAGAATTGGTGCCCTGAGACAGTAAGACGCGGCAGGCCACGTAAGAGATGGCGGGACGAACTGAATAGGCTCCGTCAACACTGGAAACGGGATGATGCATAGACTGTCTTTGACTAATATCCAGAAGTCCAAACTCGAGGTCTGCCTACGAGCAATGGAGCGCAATATACTAGGCGTTAAATTAACAGATCGTGTTCGAAACACAATACTGCGCTCTAAAACAAAGACAGCTGACGTGGAAGGTTGCCCAACTTAAATCGGACTGGGCAGGGCTTGTCTGCCGCCGGACAAACTGTGGGCCTAAATAGCACAGAATTGGTGCCCTGAGACAGTAAGACGCGGCAGGCCACGTAAGAGATGGCGGGACGAACTGAATAGGCTCCGTCAAAACTGGAAACGGGAGACCACGCGTCCTCCGCGCGCGGGCTCGCGAAACTCAATCTCAAAGCATTTATTTCAAATAAATGAACCAATTACAGGCACTATTGAATTGTCAAGGGGTCGGTCAGTTAGAAAGATGAAGCTAGTTGCCCATTCCAAAGCGTAGTAGGTACCTATGGAAAAGAACGATGAATTAAGGCGCTGACAAGACCCAATTGACCAAAATAGGCTTCGCTTAAGAAAAAAAATTGCCAAATCTGTATAGTTTGTGGTAGCGGAAAAAATATATGTTAATTTTTAACATATTTCCCAGAACTTGGTTGTTACCAAAACACGATTTGAAAAAAAATCTCGATACAAACTAACTAACTAACCTCTTACTTTGAGTTCTAATCCAAAATATCTGAATCAAATATCAACATACGTTACGTATTTAATTAATAACAAGAACGTCTTATTTGAATGCAGAACTTGGTTGTTTTTTATTTTCGATTACTCAACTCAGTTTTGAGTAAATTGATAATTACTTCATATTTTGCAATAAATTACAAGCGTTGTGTCATCGCGCTTCTCTTTCTTTTCTATGGAATTTGACAGTGACGGCGGTTTAGGTGTTGTCAGCGTCTTAAGAGGCGATTGCGTTTAGCTTTTCTAACATAACACCGGATAAGCAACACGAGTACCAAATTATAACATTCGGGACTGTAACGCGATCACCGTATTTCAGAGAGCCATTGTTAGCAGTATTATGATAAACAAAGTAATTGCTCTTGTTCTAAAATTGTTCTTAAGTTATGACATGGGGTACGATGACGGCGGAAATGCCGACCAAATAAGCGCAAGCTGTTAGATCATAATCAGCCTATAATGTTCCCACTGCTGGGACACAGGCCTCCTCTCGATGAGAGGGAGTCTTTTTTCCCTTATTTTACATTCTTCTTTACCACGACCACAAATTAATGAGTTGCATCGGTTATTTGTTATATTTGAGGAAGTAAATAGTGTGACTAGAAAATGCACTGTATTTTTTTAATAAAAATCGTATCTTATAATACTTGGGATATATTTCTTAGAACGACCAAAGAATAACCTTGAAATAACATTTAATAGACCTTATTATAATGTTATTTTAAAGGAACTTACGTACTTTTTATTTATAAACATTGTTAATAAAAATAACTCGATAAGCTTAGTCAACAAAGTCCTTACCTACAGTATAACTGTTGACAATACAGAACTGTTTTATTAGTTTTTTGATAACAACGAATGCAATTAGCAAGCACGCTACAAATGTTCCTTTTAATTATTAATTATTATATTATAATAATGCATTGTTTGCATAGAACTTGTAATTACGTTGCGTGCGGCGCGACGCTAATGTAATTAGGAACTACATAATCAGCATATGATGTTCCCACAGCTGGGACACAGGCCTCCACTCCGTGAGAGGCAGTGGGCCGTAATCCACCACGCGGGCCCAGTGCGGGTTAGTAGATGTCACATGTCTTCGAATTTTTGGTTCTAGGACATGCCGCCGGTTCATCATGATGTTTTCCTTCACCGTTTTGAGACCAGTGGTAATGAAATAATTTGCAAAATCAAAATCAAAAGTCATTTACTCAAACTAGGCTGAGAATCAGCACTTTTCGAACGTCAAAGTTACATAAGACAGTCCCCCAAAAAATGCTCGCCCTTCTACACAAAGTAAAGCGCCTGTCTGGGTTCGAACCTACGATCTACAACTCCTAGTCGCGGCCGTTACCACTGGGCCAACATTGCTCTCTATTCAATCTCTCTATTAGGAACTATAATTAGATAATTAATAAGATATTTGATCGGTTTTAATAAATTATTTAATTGTAATATATTAACACTAGTTTCTGGTCGCGGCTTTATCCGCGTGAAATTTTTTGTTTTAACGTAAAATATATCCTTTCCCAGTTGTGAAAGAATTTTCGAAATCGGATCAGTAGATCAGAAGATTACTTATTACAAGTCTACATACTAATTCAAATTTTACCTATTTACAATATTACTAACTCTTTTTCGCAGAGAGGCCTGTTTCCCAGCAGTGGGAACATTATAGGCTGGTTTTGATGATATGATGAATATTACTAAAGTATAGATTATTCATTGTATATTCCGGGGAAGTATGCGAAAGCGCTACTGTTGAGCCTGGGTTCGATTCCCGATTCGGTGGTGTTATTGGGTTTTGTAATCTTGAATTTCTCAGTAGCAGCCTGGAGTCTGGATTTAATTTTGTGCCTGAGTTATGGTAATAGGCTCCCTGCCGGGGTCGCGGCAAAGTCCAAAAGGGTTACCGAGGCCCCTGGCAACACAGGCAACGGAAGGAACACGGGTGAGTTTTATTCAGTAACAGCCTGATACACCCTCCCGCTCCGCCCAGAGCGGGAGAAGTTATTTGATAATTTCCCACAAAAAAAAAAACATGGGACTTAAACATAACTGGCGAAATGTGGGTGTACTATAGGTAGGTACTGCCTCTACTCTACTGTGGGAAATACAGGCGTGATGTTTTGTGATGTTAAGTATCAATAAAACTGCTCATATTAAAATAGAATCAATAATTTTGTTGTTTATAATCTCACAGCAGAGAAATTTAATTTATTATGTGGCAGTTTTATCGTTGTTGTAAAGGCTATCTCCGACGGTTCTACAAATGCAAGTAAACTGATAAGATTTAGTTCATGCGATGCAAATAGGGACGCATGACGTGACGCTTGCAGTTGTTTCTTCTTTCTTTTAGTTTGCTTCGTTGAACTCACAAATAAACTTGGCGGGGCAAGCTTAATGTTTGCTTTTGGTAAGTTTGTTTTACTGAGATTTTCTTTAAAATATATTATGGAAAACAATAGAGTATTTATAGCTATTTGCCATTTTTTATTAAAGCGAGAGTTTATTGCATCATTCGGTCATCAATGGTTAGTAAAATGACATATACCTACTGTATACCACATAGTAATTATTATGTGAGACTTATTGTATACAAAGACATATTCAAATAATCAAATTCCGCTAAATCGCTCCGTTAACATACAATAGCTTTTGAATACAACAATGATACGTAATTAAATTCAAACTGAGGTTAACATAAATTCCATTATAATAACTACCAACCATGACGCACTCATGGGAATGTCTAATGTCACCCGATATATTTATCTCAATTATCATAAAGATAAAGCGATTAAAGTCAACTTAACATCAATACATAATTGTGTTTAATTAGTACGTATCATACATAACCACTGTACAAAACGGATAATAACACAACGAAATTAATTAATTGAGTTTTAATATTGATAATACTGTTTATTTTGGATAAAAATAGTAAATACGCATTTTCCTGTTTCAAATACCTATGTAAACATTTACAAACGTACGTTACATTAGTCCGAAGGGAAATTTATCGCCGATACAAATTCAATAATTAATGTGTAGAGGCGAACCTTGTACGCGACCCTAACGTCTCATATTTACGACTTTCTCAGCTTCATATCAGTGAAATGGTAATTTGGTTGAGTTATTTATTAATTTTCACTTTATCTATTTAATTGTCACTCTTATTCTCGTTACGAGATAACGCTTCCAAGGCTGTTGTTGGCAACTTTGCAAAACAGATAAGTTTTGCTCGAGGTGACATAGCACTAAGTGCAGGGTTATCAGTGCAAGCCAAATGGTTAGTTATACTGGTATCATACAGCTGATAATGTAATCGTAGTTTGTTTTTGTTCGTGTAGGAACGTACTTATAGCACCTACTTATTGTAGAAGTATATCGGTAACAAGATGTGTGCTTTGTTTGCTGGTGGTTTTTATCCGACGTGGTGTAGTATGTTGAGATTGTGTTAGTACATACCGCAGTGTATACACTGTACTGCACTTATCTGGTTTTGACTGATTTCTTGGAAGATAAGGGAGACTGAAAGAAAACAACAAAAACCGGCCAATGTGCGTGTCTGACCACACACAATGTAGGGTTCTGTAGTTGGGATGAATTTATATATTACATTACATTACAATATTACAAGAGCAAACTTAACATGTTCACCCATACATTCCAACTGAAAATGTAAGTTTGTAAGCACAATGTTGAGACATTTACCATGATATTTTAAGACCATAGACTTCTTATAGATTTTCGTGTAATCTATAAGTATAGAACTATTTTCTGAATTTTTTTTCAAAAATTTAGGCTCAGTAGTTTCGGAGATGTGGTCAATTTGCATCTATTTTTAACCGACTTCCAATAAGGAGGAGGTTATATGTTCGTCTGTAGGAATGTTCGGAGACCCTCACAGTACGCCCTTTCATTTAATGTGTCACGAGTCACGGTACAGTCTGAAAACTATTATTTTTTTATTTTCTAATTTTTCCCCCAAAAGTAACCCTCTCTTATTCCCAATTACACGTCCGTGTTTGGGTCACAGAAATTCATATGTATACCAAATTTCAACTTAATCGGTCCATAGATTCGGAGCAATTGGAGAGACAGACACACGAGTGATCCTATAAGGGTTCCGTTTTTTCATTCGGGCATACGGAACCCTAAAAAACAAACATGACTTAATCTTAACGATAAAAATCAGATACCGAGATTTCATAAACTTCGAAAACAAAATTTTTCCTAAAAGTTTAATAAACATTTTAAAATCATTTCAGTAACTGACAAAATAGTATCACGCAAACTGAAGGAATCATTGCATGGGTTGATTTCAAATTAGGGGCCGAAAGGCATTATACAAGGTGTCGTTTTGCATCCTCGTCAAATTTCAGGAGACTGCTATGAAAGACATATAATAATCAAATCACATTACGATACCTGCTCAATAATTAATACATACTTGTTTTTTAGTTTTTTAAGTTTGACAGTATTTTAGAATACACCACTTTCACAGAACAGAATCATCCCGTTGCGTATGCGGTAGTGTGTGCGTAAAAGGGCAGTTACAGTGCGGTATCACACGGACCGCGTTTTAACATGCGTGTCCTAAACATGCCAATTTCCGATTGTTAGAAAAAAAGACCTACTTATTTTATTATTGATTCGTGTCGAGGATGCAAAACGACACCTTGGATTTGATTTAATTCTCGTGGATTAGATGTTAACGTAACTTAAATTACTTTAAATCAACTACTTCTTTGAGATGCCTAAGTGCCTATGTATTACATCGACTTTCATATCACTGTTAATTAAGGAGATAGGCCCTATAAAACTAACCGATTTGATTTTCATGTGGTTTTTTAATTACTGAACGAACCTAAATACAAAAATATACATTTTAACTTATAAAATTCCTACTTTTTGGCCCAAAATTTTGAAAAAACATTTATTCAAACTAGGCTGAGAATCAGCACTTTTCGAACGTCAAAATTACATAAGCCAGTCCCCCAAGAACGCCCGCACTTCACGACGACGAACCATCCCATTTTCTCTTTATTCCCATTATTCGCGTTCCCGAACTAAACTACTTCAACCTTCGGGTTCCTTACTTATTTATAAGGATTGCGCCAGCACATTATCTCTGTTGCTTGGGTTTAACAAATCCTTTGTTATTGCCTTATCAAAACGCATAGTAAGTTCCACTTGATTCTTGTGATAATAATAGACTTGACGCAAGTCGGTCTAAAGCATTCCCAGACGGTATTATCTATTGTTTACTTAACTTGTAGACGGATTGCAATGCTCATACATAAGTTACTAGATTGCGATGTATTTTTGCTATCTTTTTGATTTACGTTAAATCCACTTTTTTCTTAATTGTGCCCGCATCGTTTTGAATTTTGAATACGGAACTATGCACTGTTTTACTTAAAAAATATCGGAAGTCGGTGTCTTTGGTTCTGTATTTTCGTTTTTTGACAGCGACTAAGCTATTTTTGTCTTTGTAGTGTTTTTTGAAAGTCGGTTGTTTTTTATTTTTATTATATTTGGCTTTAGTTGTTGTACCTACCCCACATTACTACTTGCTGTCAACAGTGACAGGAAGTTTTATAACATCACCAAATCGATTAAATACTTATAATTGAAGCTAACTCAAAAAGTACCTACCCAAGCAAAATTGATACAAAAATTTATATGGGATCACCGCGCAAGCTTCCAACCGCGCTACCAAATGAAAACGAATTTTAATAATCGGTCAACAATAAAATTGACGAAAGTATCGATGAACATACGTAAAAAAAATACAAGTAGACGAACATATGTAGAACCTCCTCTGTTTTTGAAGTCAAAGAAAATAACCTACCTACTTATAACAACGTGACGTCATCGGCCCCGTCTTCCGAAGTACGTTGAGGCAGGCTTCCACTTGTAACCAGACGCGGATCAATATCTACATTACTGACGCGTTTATACTTCCTATTATACATATATATGTTGACCGCGATGATATTTTTTTTGCTGCGATACCAAATCTGGCTGCAGTAATTTCGTATTTTTACATAAAAAAAAAAAAGAATTAAAAAAAAAAAAATGTTTCCCGACTCCCTGACTAACAGAGAACGCATAGCCTCTGAAGATAGAAACATAAAAATTGAGTTTCTGTAATGCCCTTAAAATGTGGCGGTGCACTAAAGGCTCCTACATACTGGCGCGACGCGTCGCGACACAAAGGCACCGCTTGTAGCGCTACACGCGGTGTCTTTGTGTCGCGCCAGTATGTAGGAGCCTTAATGCTACGGCTACATTGTCGCGATATCGCGAACTACGCTTCGCGCGCTCTCTCTCGCACACCGTTCGACGTCTCGTTGTACAAGAGAGCGCGCGACGTGTAGTTCGCGTTAATGTAGCCGTAGCTTTTGAGAAGTTAAAAAAATATTTTATCAAACTTCAAACTGACGATTGAATGGAAAAGCCAACTCGTAAGTTTGTGTTTGAAATCGACGGGAATGGAATCACAGCAAAATCTAATCATTTTCAGAAGCGATAATGTTATGTAATTATGTTCTATGCCCAAGAAACAAGTAACAGCAACATAAAGAAAAATAATTACAAATCCTGTTACTAAAGTTAAATTACCAGGAGACTGAAGATCTCAAAACAATCAAATAGAGACATTTCAAAAGCACAGACCCATACATACATTCACCTTTGTGCTCGTGCACGCACACACACAAATATTTCAATAGGTATATTATTATATAAATAAGTAGTTACTTCTACTGTTTATTTTACATACATATTTTTTAAAGTTCACCATGTAGCACGAGCGATTTTTTAATTTTTTAATGTAACCTAGTTTGGAAGTCGCTGGTGCTTGTTGTGATACAAACAATACATTTATTTTTGGAATGTTCCATTTTTACTTGGAAAAATGTTTTGTAAACTGTACATGTGTTCGTCAGAAAAAAAAATATTTCTAAATAAAAATTACAGCGCCGTCTGTAGAACCGTTAGCAAAAACCTTCATTCCGTTCAGTGGCGCTACCGTCTAGCCTCTAGGAATAAATCTAAGGTCTATAGGAATGTTCTATTCATTACAATTACTCATACAACAAATACGAATAGTTATCTAGATTGATTTATGTTGCTATGTTTGTTTATATAAACAACGGTTTATGATGATGACAATCACTGCGAATTACTTACAAGTTGAGTGTTAGGGCCGGCGCAGACCTAACGAAGCGCAGCTCAGCGCGATTTTCACTGCCAAACAAATCCAACATTGCTATCATTAAAATAAAGATGAAATTAAATAATCTTCCACAAGCATGCGCGAGCATGGGAGCAGACAGAGACACTCGGTCAAGTTTATTCGTTTTCGACTTTATTTTATGAGCTACAAGGTTGATATTTGTTTCCAAGTAAAAACCGCGCTGGACTGCGCTTCGCCAGGCCTGCATCAGCCCTTACGGTGTTATTGTAATGAATAGTTGGGTTAGTGCGATGTTGTAAATAGTTTAGTAAAGAGTTTCCGATAGAATGTGACAATTCTGGT
The DNA here is from genome assembly GCA_905333075.3 of Atethmia centrago. NCBI lineage: Eukaryota > Metazoa > Arthropoda > Insecta > Lepidoptera > Noctuidae > Atethmia > Atethmia centrago. Next base: position 11,270,277 of record HG995377.1, on the reverse strand, counting down.
CTGGGGTAATGGAGAGTAAATGTATGCAAAAGCATAGGAATCCTAACCTATATATTATCTTCTTTAATTTTCACTGGATTTGTTATCAACTTACTGCCATTTTGTACGAGTAGCTAGGTCAGGTAACCCTTCTCAGCCATGTTTATAATGTAAAAGACGCCTTGACTATAAGAGTATACGGAGATTTTGTGTGTAGTGGTGATTATTGATCGGTGATGGCAAGAACTTTGGTGATTAGTGATGTAATGACGATACATAGTGATAGAGTCGACAACCAATCGCACACACGAACACACATCGTGTTACTAAAACTGTGTGTAGACCGGCGATTTCTGATTGGTGATTAATGGCTAGAATTTTGGCTATTTGAGAATTTAAGACACGATTATATTAATAGTTTATTTGAAGCACACTCTTGGACTCTTCATTTCTAATAAATTTCGACAGATGAAATAAGATGAAATGCGATTGTTTAATCTGTAAATAGGATATCGGAATCACTTCGCTTATCCCTATTAACATTGTCGGATATGTATTTTTGCCATTTTCTTTTTATTTCATAAATCACTCTTAAAAAGTCCCTTGTTTTAGTGGAGTCAAGAACATTTATTAAAATTCTGTTGATTTTTGACAATCTAATTTATATATGAAAAAAAAATTGCAATTCAAACTTTGACACGCTCTCTTGTAATGTTGCTGATTTTCACATCCGACAATGTTAATAGGGATAGGCGATTGTAAACGCCATATTTAGAAGAATAAAATAAGCTAGATGGAGTCGACATTTCCTATCTGACAGCCCTTAAGAAGAAAAAGCGAAACAAACTCAGGGGTCTGTATTAAAGTTCAGACATTTACAAAACGAGTTCTAACTTAGATCCAAGCTTAAACCTTCGAGCCAGTTTTTGTATTTCGAACCTTATTTTGACCGTATTAAAATTCTTTATACGAAATTGATCACTTAGGCTCGGGTTACAATTTTGTTTTTGTATTAAGAACTTTATCATTGTTGAAATAAAGTTCGAAATTCAAAAATGGCTCGATGTTTTAAACCTGGTTCTAAAGACAAACTTTGGTTTGTAATAAGGCCCATAGGGGTTATGATAATAATCATAATCATTATTTTATCATCATCATTTATAACAGCGATGCATACGCGTGCGGCCCGCCAACAAATCAAAAAAATGCGGAAAATTATTTACCTACATTATCAAGCATATGTTGCGAGTTTGCGATCGGAACTATTCGGGTAGCACTTGGGTGAGTTCGGGTGAAAGAGGTAGGGCGCGGCGCGCAAATAAAATGTCACGGCAATGCAATGCCATGCATCAAACTAAATATTGAAAGTTTTACAAAAAAAAAGTACATCATTAAATTCTCTAAAACGTTTACCTAGTTATTTATCTTTGGGCAAATTCTCAGTTAATTTAGGGTCACCGTCCTACCCCTTATTCCAAAGAATTAGTGTTTAGCTCGATATGTCTTTCTCGTGAAACCTTCCTTACCATCCTCTGAACATGTTCTCCTAATATTTCACGTAGGCACGGCTACACATAGTTCCGATGCTCTGATGTCGGCCAACCTGTGAGTATCAGCGCTGTTGTGACGTTTGAATCCAACATGTTACTGCCGCATGAACGAACAACTTTGCATCCATTTGAACGCAGCCGATTTCTTTGAAGCCTTTCTCGTAAAAAATACCATGAATATCCGCATCTATAAAGATATTGAAATGTGAAGATTTAATTACATGATTATTTATAGGTAAGTCCGTGTTGCACACTTCTAACATTTGAGTCATTCGTAATCTGCTTTGATTTTGGATAACCTGTAATAGTCGAAGTACATCGTTCACCCTGCCCATGCCATTCAATTTGGATGAAACAACCAAATTCAAACGAGTGGTGATCAAATTCATGAGACCGATTATCGGAAAGGATAGTGTGGAACGCCCCCCAGCTAGATCGACCGACGACCTTAATAAGGTGACTGGGACAGACTAGATGCGGAAGGCGGACGGCAGGGTGTTGGGGCGCAGGCTGGGAGAGGCTTATGTCCAGCAGTGGACTGCGATAGGCTGAGCTGATTGAACCAAATTCAAATTTGTGAACGTGTAAAATGAATCAGTGAACCTTTCATTTCACGACTTTCAACCAAAGTAAATCTATTTGGTTGAACCGTACGTAATTGCCATTACTAAAGAATCATGACCACTTTCCATACATTGATTGACCTGTCACTTGATTTTTTTTACAGGTCGCGTCTATCTACAACTAGTGTTTTATAAAAACAATTACTATTTATAATATCAAAATAACTTATCATCTTTTCATTTAGAGGCCGGGGAAAAATACTATTGTGTAAATAAGTTTTTAAGGTTAAGCAGCTGTCAGATAAGATTTGACAGCTATTATAACCTCAAAAACTATAAGATAGGGTAATTAAAATGAATTCGTTACATTTAATGAGAAATAAAACACTTAATGGTCGCAAACACTAGTTACATTCTCGTTAAAAAATATCCTGCTGATGCCGTAAAGTGCTTTTTTTCCTGGCCTTATTTGGAAATTCTATTAAGCAATACGTAATAAGCAAAAATTTAACAATTTTTTGAGATATTTTCCATCACTAGACGAGTCAGAAAAATTTTAGGTCAATAATGGACATGATTCTTTGTACCGTTTTTCTAGAGCACATACAATTCAGAAGAGTTATTCGATGTGTAATGGAGCTAGAAAACACTCAATAAAAACAAAATAAAATGCTTCTAAGAATTACTTTATTCGTTTGGACATCTACCAAAATTCACCACTAATATCCTTTTTCTAAATCGCTGCAATTTATTGTTGGACAAGCAGTAACCAAGATGATTTTAGTGTTTGTTATGATTTCAGATACGTAAAGTAATAACTTCAGATACTTCCAGCTGTCATAACTCATAATATTTTAGCAGTGGTATCATAAACGTAAAATATAAAATTTTAAATGATGTCAAATAAATTTTTACTTTGATACAATTTGGCAGGATGAATCAAATTTTTAGTTACACAGTGTTGGTCTATTTTTCTTCGTCTGATTATTGTTCGGGCGACCGTCATAACATGAGTCAGACCCTAAAACAAGTCATAAAAATACAATTTACGGGTATTACGATTGCAGTTGGAAATAATAAAGCTGTTTACTTGCAGCTAACGATTCATACTAGGTACCTATGTATCGCTCGTGGTAACTTGGCTTGTTTCTAGAGTGTAGGACATTTGTCTCAAGATTTAAACCATGAAAACTTAATTTAAAGTATGATGGACAATATGTCATTCAAATATTTTTTTAAACTAGCGTATCAAGAGTCCCTTACAATTTATCAGTACCTACCTAACACTATCACTAGACGACACTTAGATTTAATGCTTAAGTAAAAGGACACTTGGATTTTCAACTTTCGTACTGAAAACGGGGCATAAGTCTTGTTTAACTATCGCTAGAATAACAAATAGTGTGCGTAAAAGTGCTGAATTAAATCTAATAACGACGTCCATTGTAGCTATTTCAGGCAGCAAACATTAAAGATAAGGTCAGAATACACAGATAGACCAACAGTCAGCCATTTCTACAGACACTTGAAGTGTTGACTCAGCTGTCTGCGCAAGCGCACGTGTCCGACCACGTTAACAGAATTATCGCAACAACACTTCGTCTAAATGTAAATATTTCCTTACGGCGAAACGATTCTGATTCCGATTATATCGATCTTAATAAATCGATTTCTTATTGATATTTTTTTTGTTTGGGTACGATAAAGGTCCATAAAGCATAAAGAAAATTGCGCTTCGACACCGCGGACATCCGTCCCATCCTGACCTATGCTTGCGACGTCTTCGCACACGCTAAGCCACACCATCTCCATAGGATGCAGGCCCTCCAGAACCATTTCCTTAGACAGGTCACGGGAGCAACCTAATTTGTTCGCAATTTGGATCTATACTTGCTTCTCAAAATGCCCACCATCCAGCAGTTCATGTAACGCCTCTTAAAGCGTTTCTTCGACTCTGCTATTAAGCACAGCACCGCATCGAACGGCCGCCGTATACTGGGGAGTATGCGGCGGCCGTTCGTATACTTCCCTACCGCATAAGTAGGATTCACCGACCGAGACTACATACGCCATAACTCTTCTCCAGGAGTAGGGCCACTAGCACTAGCACATAAACACAGCATCCGATCGCCGGCGCCGTCCTTCCGTTCTCACCGCCGTGGCCCGCCGCAACATCCCCATCCGTCCCCGACCCTTGCTGAAGCCAGCCCGGGCCGCTGAGCCTTTAGCTTTAAATTCGTCCCATATAGTGTTAATCAGAACCTGTCTGTCCCTTGCTGTCCTCCCCAGCGACGCCCTAAGCCGAGGTCCGTACCGTTAGCGTGTAGTCGCTTAGTTTATACATAAGTTTATGCCGTAGCTGGAGGCCTTAATTTATTGGGTGGGTGCCCCACAGGAAAGTTCGATTAAGCAGACGGCAAGGTTGACCTGCGAGATCCCAATCTCAAAAAAAAAATAAGCGTACCTACATATTCAAGGCTCCTACATACTGGCGCGACTTGTCGCGCGACGCGACTTGTCGCGCGACGCGACGTGACACTAAGGGCCGGCGCAGATCTGGCGAGGCGCAGCGCAGCGCATTCGTCACTGCCAAACAAATATCGATCCTGCACTAATTGAAATAAAGTTGAAAATCAATAAGCTTACATTAGGTCGAGAGCGCGTCGGAGCGGAAAGAGGCGCGCGTGTCGGGTTATTTATTCTCAACTTTATTTTTAGGCACGCAACGTTGATATTTGTTTGGCAGTGACAACCGTGCCGCGCTGCGCCTCGCCTGGTGTGCGCACGCCCTAAGGCACCGCTTGTAGCGCTACAAGCGGTGCCTTTGTGTCGCGACGCGTCGCGCGACAAGTCGCGCCAGTATGTAGGAGCCTTTAGTCGACAAAGGACCAAGCTCCAACATAATATTGAAGCAAATTTTTTTGGTCCTGTTTGTTCTCCAGAGAATTCGATGGCTTCATTTTAGAGGTAGCTAGACAGTTTTTTTAGTTCGTTAAACATAGGTATGATGCTTCTTCATGGAGTATTCATGAACATTGCATGTTAACGTATGTACGAGCATACTAGCAGAGTAAACGCTCGACTGATGTTTGCTAAGCGAATGAGTTTGGACTCGTAATACCTAAAATTATGGATAGTGGCGGGAATCACGAATGTTTGCAAATTGAAAACTTATTTTTTCAGGCTATTCCACGTTTGTGGTCCATGGTTTTTTTATGATATCGAACACCAGACATTCATCATCATTCATCAATTTTCAATAATTTTCTTTTCCTTTTTTTTTACATTCACTTTGATGTTTTTAAATGATTTTGATTGATAAAATAGAAAAATGTATATAGAGGTAAGGTTTTTTTTGGACGTTCGCTAGCAGCGATAGGTCCTCATTTCTTCCCAAATGACATTTATTTTACGTTCTGATTATATTTTTTTCCATGAGATAGCTCTTTACAATTTTATTAAAAAAACGAAAATATTGAGCAATAGACCAAACATCCACAATCGTATGTTGAAACACTGCATGAATTTTAGTATCCTTATATTAATTTACAGATCTTTAATTCACATACATAAGTTAGTTGCCTACGCGTCTCTATAGGATGCAAGACATTGAGGATCTAGAATTTCAAACATTTGTAGACAATTAGATATCTCAGATTCGAATGCGGTCTAACTCCGGATAGACAATGGTAAACAAAGGTCGCAAATAACAATTGAACCGCGTTATTTTATAATAAAATGGCTACATATAAAACACAAGGGCACATTATCTACGTAGCACTAATGACGCGTTCTCTGAATGGGCACTAACTGACATAACAATCCGGTTAACGATAAAACGAAGTTAGGATAAGTAGTTTTCCATGTAGTGCGAACGTAACGTCTCGTCTGCGGCTGAACACACAACGGAAAACATTCGCTACGTTCCCTTTCTTTTAGCAATATCGCGTTTTTTTCATTCCGATTGCACCATTCAAACATGTCGGTGAATTCGGACAGCGCCGCAATCAATTACCTCCGACGAACTTACGACATCTCGTTCATCGAACATCGTTTTATTGTCAGGCAACATTTTAATAAAAATGTCACCGTTCAGTATCCGACGCCATCCGACGGGGAACCTCATCAAAATCGCATCAAAACACCCCGAACACCCACTCGGTTCGTTCGAACATTTTTAACACCCATTTGAATCTAAATTTTACTTAACTTTTTAGACGCGGTCCTTCAGACACTTCATATCCCCGGAGACGGAGCAATAAAATAATAACGACTTTGTTGCATAGGTAGTTCAAATTTAAGACCTCATAAGATATAATACAATGTGTAACTGAATTAATGCACATTATGTAAAGTAGTTTGTTCAAAATCGTTTACTGAATCGATTTCTGTAATTTTTAATACTTGTAGGTAATTTTTTTCCCCTAAAATAATTAAAACTATATGAATTACATTCATACTTCCGCTGTACAGTCAAAACGAACCAAAACGGACGAAGTACCTATTACGCTAGACCTTTAAGGGTCGCGCAGACTGAGACGATATCCTGTAGACAGGCCTGTCGCGCCTGCGATATCGCGCAAGTCTGCTCGAGCCTTTATACGTATGTGATTCTGTGTTTGCGTATATTTGTAATATGACAACAATTTTCTCCCACAATCAAAAAAAATTCAGTGTATGTATTATGATGACTATAACATAATATTCTAATTGGAATGTTTGGTGGTGTGCGTAAATTCCGGGACATGTTGTATGTACTGCACGTAGGAGTTTTCTCGACGCCAGTTAGCGTCGAATTAAGATGCCGTTTGTCACTCGACAATATCTCGGCATTCATATCGCGCATCACCGCGTAATGTGGAATGTCGGGACGCGACTAATTCACGCGAGAAAATATCTTTCAACACATTTGAATTTTTGCGAAATATTTACACAACGCATGTATAGACAGCGTTTCTCGAGTACACGAGATGCCTTCAATACCGGCCCTCACGTTCCTCTTTGAGGTATTTCTCTTTGCGAAGATTAACAAATTGTTCGCTTCATGAATAGGGTCTTCACCCATTTTTGAAAAGTGTCTTAATTAAATTCTATAGTGCTAATATGCCCAAAAACAAATCACAAATTTTCTTATTCTAACGATAAGTGCCATAAAAATGCATTTAAATTTAACATTTTCAAATTTCAGGCGTAGTTTGACGAAAACGCTGGACGCAGTGGACGCCATGTTGTTCTGTCGTCATGACGTCACTTGACTATGCGCTGATCTATTATTTAACTATCAGTTGACAGTTGAAACGTTTTAGTTTACTAGCGGTGTGACGTAATAACATGGCGGCTACTATTTCATGGTGTTTTTTTAACAGATTAGAAAAACTGGAAACGTTAAATTGAATTTTTAAATTTATTTTGTTATTTTATGAACTAAAAGTAACATTTTCCGACTCATTTTTGCCTAAACTATCTCAATAATCTATTTATATATTTTTTCTCGTATATAGTAAAATACCCTTTTCCCCGCACTATTTGAGTATCGACGTTTATAGAGTTGCAACCGTAATAAATGCTCGAGATTTACATAAACTGTTCCGTCCTTTGACAGTCGAATACTGATGAGCTGACAAGTTACGCTTGAGAATAACCAGCGTGATGAAATAAAACCATAATTTCCTTTAGAAAGTTGTAATCTGCGTTGCCCTGTGCACCGGAGCTAGGTGGGTAACTGTCAGTGATTCAGATACCATTCACTGAGTTATACTCATTTATCTTGGAGATAAAACTTTCTGTACTGCCAACATTGAATACACCTAATTTGTGATTTAAGTGTATGTTTTCTAAACAAAGAAAAACTTAGTCGTAAACTCGAATGCGCAGGAAAGTTGCAATTGCATTACTATAGAATGCATATTCTGATACAAAGAGCAAAGTATTAACGTTAAGCTCTCAGACAATGGCAAACACGAAGCGGAACGCAACGCAACCGCCACGATAAATGTATCGAGCACCACAAATGGTATCCGCTCCCAGACTTATTGTTTGAGATGGCAATGATGAAAAATTGCTTCCCCCTTCCATCATCACTCCAAATATTGCAACGTCTGAATAGCTTCTTCATTCAAAAATCGAAACCAACATCCGTTAATGCCTTGGATCAATCCATTTAAAAATCAATTAAATAATTTCACTGCTATCAGATCCATAGTATTGGATCTCTTTTTGTTGCTAATTGGATTGTGGCGGGTTTCACATTTTTCCTCGGCCTTTCAGCACTCTCTCTCGGTTTCGCTTTGTATTTAATTTTTATCTTTACTAAATGTAAGTGTTCAGTGCCGACGTCGGCGAAATATAATAGTAAAAGTTTCATTTGGCTAATTAAAAATAAGCCACCCCTGGGTACTATCCAGATTTATCGCCGTTATTCAACCTTAGGTCGGCTATGTCTGCTGTTTTATAATAAAAGCTCGTTTGCGAACGTTTTACTGAGTACATAGATACTAAGAACAATGGGAAACGATGTTGACAATGTAGCGTGAATACCTTTGCAACTGTTTATTAAGAGAAAATACAAATGAAAGGCGAATCCACTTTGTTCTCTATTTTTTTAAAATTTTACTTTTCAACAAATATGGAAAACATTTGTTGATATTTGATGGCAACATTTTGAAGTTGAGAGCGTTTGTTTGTTAACACGATCTGTCAGTGTTGTAGTGCCGGGAATTTAATTGAAGTAATGTTTATCTGATACTGTTGTTTTCCATTTCCCGCGATAAAAGCGCTCTGCGTGGGGTGGCACCCCGCACGACTCTTTAATTATTGCGTCACCTTCAATTCGGAAAGTTTTAATGTGTGTACATTCGTTCCGCGGGACGTGGAGTACTAACGACGCTTCGAGCACTCTCTATGGCTCTCGTCTCCTCGTTGAAACGAGCTCTTCTGGCTCTTGTTGTGTGAACATCGAAACAAACGAACAGAACCACGATTAAATTTGTGCGACAACGATTCCCAACTTTACCCATTATCCAGCAATGTTAAATTCTTTGTTTCTGTTTTAATTTTATTTTAAAACTGTTCTGTTGCGGAAGTCGCTCCGAGGATATGGCGGTCGGGATCGGGACGTTTCGACACCATTGAAACCGCAAAGTTTACTGGCTGCCAAGTTTCTCCGCACTATGTAAATTCAGTAGACGTAATTAGAGGAAGCTACGATCGTCTACGCCAGTCGAATGGCTCGGCCCGCTCTTGTTAACTGACTCCATACTAGACCAAATCGCTTTCTGCTCTATTCGTATATTTGCGGTCGCGAAGACTGGTTTTACCTACCTAGGAGACATGCACTTACCTAAACTCGGCTGAAAGTTTTATGTGCCGGTTTACTGCAACGCCGAGTCATCGTAGACAACTATAAAAGGCGACGATTGCGAGACAAAGCGTGATCGGATTGAGTAAATAAATAGTCTGCGTCGGAGTGCTCATCAATCTTGCAGAACAAAAGTAAATTGTGCAAGTTTGCAGCACTCACTGCGGGTTCGTCGGCCGAGACCTGCAACCTCACTAAACTGTCGTGTGCGCGACACTTAACAATTTGATTGTCACTCATTAGTCCTAAGGCGTCGAGTCTAGCGCTGTTTTAATTAACACAGTAATTCATAGACGTTTCATTAGCCACTCTCGCGTCTCTCCCACCAGCAAAGTGGTCCTGCGATTCAGTGTTATCAATCATAACGTACCTATGTGTTGTGTGAACAGCTGCTCGCTAGAATCAATCACACGAGTCCCGCGCAGGCGGCACTCGCGGCCAGTTATTTATCACGTTCAGACGACAACACCAGTCAGACTATTGCAATTTACAAATGGAGAGGAGCATTAACATTCGGTGGCGAATGTTATGATCATCGGTTAAATAACGAAATGTTCGACAAGACCGGAATAGACGGCGCTCATGTTGGAGTTGGGTAGCGAGATATCGCGGCGGTGTTTGCTATGCCGGATGACCCGCCCCCGCCCGCTCGTCTCTTGGCAAACTGCACTGCACTATACTGCAAATCATACTGAGTTTGTTTGCGTAGGTCAACGCTCTCGCCGGGTACGTTTTATGTGTTCCTGGTGTCACGACGTCACTCTAATAATAGATAGGAATGCTTAGCATCAATAAATGCACACTGGAATGTAAGAAGAGTTCCTTACTTATGCGTCTCGCATTCTGTTTCATATGTAGTCGGCGTGTAGACAATTAACTGCCCGATAATATTAATTTCAGATGTTGAACGGGTCTGGCTGACTAATACCAGACTTGCTTGTATCCAAACGAGGAACAATGGTTTGTTAATCAATACTTCGTGTAGAAAATGGTTTTGGACGTTCTACGCTTTGACAGCTCATAATATTATGTTTAATTAAGGCGTACCGCTGTTCCTACGCTGCAACAGTAACTCGTTAAACTTTCATTATTAATCGCTCTCACAAATTGTTCGTACGTGAACGAATTGTGCTTCACAATCGATCTCCGTAGCTCGTGAGCCTTTGTTTGACTTCGACTCCGAATTCAACGTACCTAATTGCCTTTCAGCCTTTCATTATTCAACTTTATGCAGTCATTTACTTGTGTTATTACGAAGGGAGAGTTGCTGCGGTAAGTGTCGTGGGTGGATGCATTAATCGTAATATGTAAATGTGGGGATATGAAATATTGAAATTGCGGGCGTGGATTTACTATAACGTCTGCGCTCAGGGCGAATAGGGTCGTGCTTGTCTATTGTTTTTGGTAGAATATTACGGTTATTAGCGGGTTTATCATGTGATGTGTTATTTATGATTGCAAGAAAAGTTTCTTGCCAAAAATATAGACGCACGTTTTTATAGGAGCAAGCGATCAGTTTTACATCACTTCTTACTATCTTTACCCACTTTTAAATTCCTTTGTTATAGATCGAGGACGAGGGTAACCATGGCAACGACGACACGCGACTCTTCATCCTGTCGACGCTGGCGGGTCAGCACAAGCCGAAGGTATCCTGCTCACTCTGCAAGGAAACCCTGCATGTCTTCGACCGATATCCGCTCGTCGATGGCACTTTCTTCTTGAGCCCGCGTCAACATACCAGTGGGGCTGTCGAGGTAAAAAGCTGTTTCAATATTATTATCCTAACTAATATTATATAAATGCGACAGTGAGTTTGTTTGTTTGTTACGCTTACACGCTAAAACGGCTGAACGAATTTAGATGAAATTTGGCACATGGGTAGACCATGACCTAGGTTAGCACTTAGGATATTTTTTATCCCCGTACGTACCACCGGGATAACAAAAATCGTGGGATTATTTCCGACCTCCACGCGGGCGAAAGCTAAAAATAGATATTTTGAATATCTGGATGGGTTTGGGCTGAGAAGTTCGAAGGACCAATTGGTCCTTAAGATACTATTTGATGAGTTACGCTATCAAAAAATGAGAAGCTGATTTTCAATACTGAGAACAACTAAAGTGATCGCAATCACTATCTAAAATGAAGTCCATCATCTGCCTAGGCTTTTCCCAACTATGTTGGAGTCGGCTTCCAGTATTTTACATGGAGCGACTGCCTATCTGACCTCCAAAACCCAGTTACTATGTAACACGATATCCCTTGGTAAGACTGGATGTCAGACTTTCAAGCTTCTGACGACCCGTAACGACTGTCAAATATCTACAAATGACAGCCGGGACCGTTGACCCGGCTGTCATTTGCTTAACGTGCTTTCCGAGGCACGGAGGGGTCTTGGTATGTAAAGACAGTCGCCCATCCACGGACCAACCGCGGCAAGCGTAGCTTAACCTGATCGATCGACCCGTGCGGCTGTTATTACTTAGCCACAAGCCCACTTAAATGAAATCCATATTCATATTGAATCATCATCATCATCATCATCATTCCAGCTGAAAGACGTCCACTGCTGGACATAGGCCTCCCCCAATAGGGGGGGTTGCCATAATCGCCACGCTTGGCAGGCGGGTTGGCGATCGCAGTATGGTATTAACATGCATAGAGAACGCTGCTGCCCATTCTCTAGTAAGTCCCTTAGTCGCCTTTTACGACACCCATGGGATGAAATGGGTTGGTACTATTCTTTACGTCCGGCACCACACGGAAAACATATATATTCTTATTGAATACGACGTTAGAAAACCTTTCACACGCAATGAAACTTTCAATTAATAATGTAACACTGCTATTAAAGACATAACTTAATATCAGTCAAATAAAAAACAGCAATAAGCCAGCGGTTTTAAGTACGAATACAAAACAGATAACTTAAATAAGATGTTGGAGTTTGTTTTAGAGACAAACATAGTCATACAAGAGTTGTCGAGTTGTTTGTTCGTCGGATTAGAGACGAGTCGCCTTCTCGCTGTTGTTTGGTGTTAGAATTAGCATGGAACCCCCGATAGTCTGTGTTTCTGCACCATTCATACGAAGCTTTTGAAATGATTTATGCAGTGGCGTGCCTAGGGTTTCAAAATAACGCAAGCCCAATAAAATTTTAACCGATTTCAAAAAAAGAAAGTTCAGTTTTCGACTGAGTATGTAGGTACCTACGTATCTACGTATGTATCATCGCAATTTTCTCATAAACTACTGGTTAGGTACAATAAATTCTCTATCGAGCATTTTAGTAAGGCTTTTGGGCTTATATGAAGGTACCGCCACTGGTTTTTTTTTTTTTTTTTTATGTTGCCTTTGTTTTTTTTTTTATTTGCAGTATAAGCTGACCTCTCCGTACGGAAATCCTATACAATGCGAGATCAGCTTATACAACCTTTTCTGATCTTGGGACCAGCGGGGCAATTGCGTAACACATATAAAATGGCAGTTAATCGCAATGCTTTTCATTTTGACATCCATTGATTCATAGGTTTGAACAAATCGTCTGCTTAACAACGTAGGTAAATAACGCAATGAATATGGCGGAACTGTCAATGAAATGCGTTAAGCATTTACCCCGCAGAAAATCCGAAAAACTAAAAAAAAAGCCTCTATTTTTTTAGTTTTTCAAATTTTAGGCAGGACATGGGTTTAAATACTTCAGTTAGCAGGTTAACATTGAAAATAAACACAACTTTTTAATGTTCTTGATTTATAAAAAGTGTAACTTAATACAATTAATGTTCATAATAATTATATTCAGATTAATTATAATTATTTTTATTATAACAAATTGTGAAATAACAAATCGAATCACCGGTTCACCAGCTTAATAAAAATAATAAAGCAAAGTTCATCTGACAGTAATTATTAAATTAAATGCAACATATTATTATATATTTTTTAAATAGTTTAATATATTTGTCAAAGGAATTTTCGCGCGGTTTCGTAAAACTGAACTATTTTGCGTCCCGGAGCTTTGTTCAGGGACAACGGGACAGGTGACCGAGAAAAGGGACAATCTCGTTCAAAACAGGACGTATGATCACTTAAGACGTACCTGATTTATTCTAAATCAGGGCTTATAATCATTCAACACTATGCGGTTGAATGACGTTTGCCCAATGAATGTAAATACTTGAATCAAGTTATGCAAGAAATACAAAAATATTTACGTTTGTACCTATCTTGATGCATGACTTCATTCAATAAATCTTACATAACTTACTCATTAGCGCATTTGTAGGTAATTTACTGATTACTCAATTACGCAATGAGAAAATGGAAATAAATAAAGATAACGAATCTCACCTCACTACAGGTTATCATAGGTCTTGAAACCGTCATAGGTAAACAGGATGTATAGAATAAACAAAACACTAGCCTAATAGTTCTCCAGGCCGAATTTCGGCCATGGCGACTAAAGTCAGCGAAGACCAGCCCTCGGTGCGGGAGATGTTGTAGTGCACGTGTGTGCATACACAGGTCTAGTTACTGATTGACTGAAATTTTCTTGATCAGAGTTCGCTGGTTATATATTATCGCTATTTAGTTCAACGTAACGTAACGTAACGTCTGGGGAGCAACCACGCCCCCCCCATTACATCAGTGTGAGAATGAGATGAAGCTATACAGGGGGTATAGCCCCATCTCTTTCCCACTGTGAAGCAATATTAAAATAATACTGCTACAAGAGGCGGTTGTTGTCCCCCACCCTGGGCACGGTCCCAAACCCCGGGCGACTTGAAAAATAAAAATCTCATTTTTCCGGACCTGGTGCTCGATCCCTCTTTTTTGACATCTAACGACACCTGATAGTTCTGAGTGTTTTCTCAAACTTCGAACGTGAGTACTTATTTAATACTCTTTTGTCTGCAGGTGAAAGTCGAAGGCCGCACACAATACCTAACGTGCGTGTGCATGGGCTGTCTGGAGCGATATGACGCCGAGCGTACCATCCGCTGCCGATTCTGCGGACAGAAGTGGGATGGCTCGTCCCTCGTGCTCGGCACCATGTACTCTTATGACATTTTCATGGCCACGCCGTGCTGCGCTGAGAGACTGAAGGTGAGGATTAATTCATTTTAAGAAACCTTGGGATTATTAGTGCAAAATTATATTAAGGGGACTACAGGAGCTTTATAAGTTTTTAATGCCTAAAAGTATATGATCCGCTGCAGGAAACAAAATCAGAAAAATATATGCTATTCTTCATGATATATGCTAGGTAGATAGTGTGTTAAAAAACATAATACAAATAATTTGATACGATAGAAAAAAATCACGAAGATACCTCTAAAAAAATATTATAGCGACTCAAAACCATACTAATACGAATATACATGCAATCATTCTGATTTTTTGTCACAATATTCTACAAGCAACATATTAGCATAATAGTGTTTTAATTTTTTTTATTCAATCAATAGATTTTTTGTAAATAGATAATTGCTTCATATTTTGCAATAAATTGCCCGTAGTGTCATCGCGCTTGTCTTTCTTTTCTATGCAGTCAGACAGTGACCGCGCTTTAGGTGTTGTCAGCTTCTTAAACCTTAATTCATAGCAAAACTAAAACAGTATCTCCATTGTCCACAGTGCAACAACTGCTTTAAGGCACTGCTCCACCCGCAGCAGCGGTTAAACTACTCTGACTACTCACACCCGGTGACGTGCCCACACTGCCGCGTGCTCGACACACACTTCGTCAAGCCGCTGAGCTACTGCTTCACCAAGAGGACGTTCCCGCTATTCCAGCAGTGGCCATAACAGTCGGCGGTGCCGGGAACCTCTCCCGGCACCCCCCCTGCTTCCGATACATGGGGACTAGCGCCGTCGCCTCCGCGCCGCGCTTCACCCCCTGCGCTGCGACCCGTCATCAACACCAGCATGGCTTCCCGCTCACTAGACCCAACCGCTGAAGAACCCGCTACCAAGTACCTCGCACCTACACTCGCGAGCCTCACTGAGTCGTTGTCTCTGTTCGGAGTCAGCCCTGAGACGCTGGCCATGAGTTTGGGCGAGTCGCTGGCTGATCGCTACCTGGCCTCGCTGCGAACCAAGCCCGTGGACAGGGCTGAGCGTCCCATGGAGCACACTATTGAACGCCCCATGGAGCGCCTGGGTGGCGGCTGCGGCATCCCGCGCCACACACCCATAGACGAGCCCGCTCTGCAGCTCTTCTCCAACGACTTCATCGACTACTTGAACCAGATTGCATAATCTCGCGGTCTCGCGGAGTGACGTGACGGGTATGACGCGGCGACGATTGGACTCCTCTGTGTTGCGATGTTTGTTTCTTGAACTTTATTTGCGTCTGAGTACGCTAGAAATAATTTCTGTTAAATTAAGTTGGTATTATTGAAAATAATTTTATGTGTCAGTTTAGATCGTAGGTACTATTGATTTTATTTTTATTTTATTCTGCACTTTGTTGATTAGGAGTTGATTTTTATCGAAAATAATAATTAGCGGTGTAGTGATGCCAGAAATTGCATTTTTTGTTTCGGATCAATCTTAAATTGGGAAGTATTTTCCTTTTGAAGGAGTTAAAGGCGTGATTTTTAAATTATTGATTACCTTGTATTTCAGTGATACTGATGACTCTATCTGATAGGGACGTTCGAGTGGAGTGTTGTTTAGTTCAATTTAGTTTATTAGTTATGTTTTATTTTAGCAAAATTTTAAACCTAACTTAAGTGTTATACAATATTTTCGTAGGTTTATTGTGAACTTTTGTTTCCTCCCACCAAATGGCACTTTAATAGTGTAAGGGATAAGTCTACTTTTACTAAAGATGCCATGTTAGGTTATCGTCTTTAATATCAGTTCGTTTACTTATTATATTTTCACATACATACCTTGTTTAAACAGTAATGATAGAGGATTTTAATTGTAAGTACCTAATTGCTGTGTCACCAATAATATGTTTAGCCTGTCTATAACTATTACTTACACTTATTGTAGGGTTATGTAATGTCAAATTGTTGTTTTACTTATGTTTTCAAATATTTATGTCTCAGTGATTAACGGACTGCATGGAGAATTATAAAAAAAAAAATAAACAAATATAAACTTTTTGGAATAGTGCCATATCAGTTGAAAAAAGGTGAAATACTCCTTGAAATAAAAAAAAAAATAAAAAATTGTGAATGCCCGCTAATCATTGAGAAAACAAATGTTTAATTTTTATAAAAGAATGAAAGTTTCTTTCTAATATTATCGACTGTACGTTTGGCTATCTGAATAGTTTAGATTTAAGGGTTTTTCTTATTATCATGAATGTCTATTTATTTGTAAGTGAATAGCGCTTCGACATTTACTAAGCGTATAAGTGATGTGCGGATTTACTCAGTAATTACTGTTTAACGTTAACGTTTTAGGTAAGGTTTTTATACATTTGATACTTATTACTCGCAAAGTGATTACAAGTGATAATTCTTAGTAATAGTGCGTGTTTAGTGTTTAATGAAAATAAAAACAACTTAAAAAAAGTGGTGCGGATAGTTAGGCGATAGGGGTTATACCGAAAAAGTGATAATATCCGCGGGATGTCCGCAATGTTAGGCAATAATTCTAATGAAGACTTGACACTTTTATAGGTAAAAATTTTTTGCATTATTAACCTTCTTAAATTGATACTGCCATTTACATTTTACTAATCTAATCGAGGCATTGTCTGGTTCTATTTCGATTTTTTACTCCGAATTTCAGTGGTCTGACAATCGGTGTTTGTGACGTTACTTGTTGATTGATTTGATTTATACAATATTTTAATTACGTGTAAAGGTCAATCGTCAAGCAATATTTTTAAAAGTAAACCAAAAATAAAACAGTCAAAAGCATTTAAGACCTTATTGAAGCGAATTTCTATTTTTTTCTGAATTGACTCAAAGTAAATAGGATATCCCAAGTATCAACTTGTTCTCGTCGGCACATATCATTTGTCAGACCAAATAAAGGCGTACAAGGTCGAAGCAGGCTAGATAATGTGTTCGCTCTTACTTAGGACTGACTACGAGTAGTTGGTACTGTTGCGTAGTTATAGGTCACCTTCATAGCACATCACGCCATCATCCGCATCACTCCACCTCATACGTCATCGTCATCAGCGCACGGTTTGAGTGGACGGCAGACTGGCCTCTATGTCCTCAGTAATAAGACACAGATGAACTGCACGAACCATCCGCTTAAGTATTTGTTGAAAGCTTTCAGGCACTAGTAGCTTATAATCAGTGTTAGCATTTATTTAGTAGTTTTTTCGTAAGTTAGAGACACCAGTCTCTAACTTACGAAAAAACTGAGATCCAAAATACCTAAAATATATTGAGCGTCCATTATGGTGGGTCGGGCCGCGAAAATCAACGATTGAATTCAATTCAGTTCGATTTGTTCCATAAGAACAAATCTCTTAAGGCGCTGACAAGACCCAATTGACCAAAATAGACTTCTCTTAAGAAAAAAAAATAGCCAAATCTGTATAGTTTGTGGTAGCGGAAAAAATATACATATGTTAATTTTGAACATATTTCCTAGAACTTGGTTGTTACCAAATCTCATATAGCATTTTTAAAAAAAAAGCACGTTTTGAAAAAAAATCTCGATACAAACTAACGTTAAACTAACCTCTTACCTTGAGTTCTAATCCAAAATACATATATGTATTAAATATCAACATACGTTACGTATTTAATTAATAACAAGAACGTCTTATTTGAATGCAGAACTTGGTTGTTTTTTTTATTTTCGATTACTCAACTCAATTTTGAGTAAATAGATAATTGCTTCACATTTTGCAATAAATTACAAGCGTTGTCAACGCGCTTCTCTTCATTTTGCAAACTGACAGTGACCGCGGTTTAGGTGTAGTCAGCGTCTTAAGGGAATTCAACCGTCAAATCAACCTCGCAATTAAAGGAACTCGTTAAAACAATTTTGGCAGCTGCTTTTACGCTTAAAATCATGTTCGATCTTAGGTTATTAAATACACGCCGACAGAAAATAATAAGTCTGACAGTAATTCGAGCTTTCATAAAATATTTAACGATGCGATGTTGTTATTGAAGCGTCGCCTGCGCACATCCCGTCGGACTATAGTCGCCAGTCGCCTTGTGTGGTTGTAATACCTCTTAAATATTTTTAAATTTGTATCCTCTGCTTAAAGTTACTCTAAGATCTAAAATATTATATCTGAGACAGGACATTTATCATAGCATGGCGTAATATTTGTAAATATGCCGTTTATTCTACTACACGCAGATGCTTAACAAAAGTATTTAATGAGATATTATTGCATATTTCTAGTTTAGCAGTAAATCGATAGTACATAATTTCAATAATATCAAAGATCCCTAATTATTTTAAAGCGTTCCGACCGCAAAACGATCACACTTCATATGTTAATCAATTTTAATTTTATCGAAGTTTGCTCGTTCGAAATATAGAATTATATTTAAAAGTTTAATATACATTTAAATAAATGTATGTATCCAATAAAGTATTTGAAAAAAAAAAAAGATTAAGGCGAACTGTTGTTGGTATATTTAGAAAAATATTAAAAAAATGAACCAGATCATCTGATGGTGAGCATGTACAAAAGTAAGTGAAGTGTGTTCGAGTCGCGGCTCGCATAGTGGTCGACACAAAATATAAAATCATATTGTTTAATAGTCAAATACAGAGCCATCTATGTAGATGTATAGTCATAGTAGGTACATGTTTACGATGACTCATCGTATCAAGTCATTGACTCCCCCTCTATCCACACGTACAAAATCAAAGTATTTTGAAACGCTATATTGAAAACAAATCCAATAAGACGTTTATATCAAAGTCCTCTGATTCAATAATAAGGCTGTTCGTTTCATATTTTATAGATATTTCAATATTGATCTTCGACAAACATTACCTCTTTAGATACAAACAAAAAAAATAGTAAATTATAGTGTCAACAGAGTGGCTCCAGAAATAGAATTGTGTTTAGAGAATATTTACAGTTATGAGTCGCAGAGTAAACACGGTGACAAAGTTGTATACTCGAGATTCTGCGAAAATATACAATCCAGAGTAAATGTTTATCGCAGCCACTGAAGAAAAATATCCTGGGATTCAACTACGTCGGGCCCCGTTACGGGGAACAGTCGAACATTAAATAGTATTTGTCCCATTTTATTTAAAATATATCTTCATTTTAAAGCTCCTCTACAAATTGAGCTCTTTTAGAGTTTATTATTTTGAAGATTTTATTGACACTTCAAAGGTTGTATAGATAATTTAATAGCCCACGGATGTATGTAGTGCATCCGTACAATAGTTCGGTTCTTCCTAACTTTCGTACTCAAACGGTACATTATCTGAATATGCGTTTGATTGTTCGTATTTTAGACACTTAATTACTTGTTCAGTTATAATTATAAATCTAATAATTAACACAAACGTTGCCAACTTTCTTAGTTTATTTGCACATATTTGTTAAATTTTGTAATTAATGACAATTTATTTAGACACCGACATTCGAGTTTCTTCATGTTGAATTTTAATGTGGTGTAATTTAGTGAATTGCTTAAAAGTACAAAGAAACAACTTGTTACTTTTGCAAATTTTATAAAGTAAATCAAATACATATTAAAAGTAACCCTCACTTAGATAATCTTTATGAAATAGTTGCTGTAATCCTAATGTAACCGCAATTGTTTTTGTTTTCAGAATTATGTACCTAATATTAACATATTAACAGTTTTATTGGTTTTATGAAAGGTATTTTGTTTTACGTTCGTTAAAATTTAGGAGCAAAATTGTTACTTACTATAAAAAAAAAACTATATATCTTAAATTATTTTGATCTTCAATTTACTTTATGATACGTATTTTATCGAATGCTATATTAGAAATCGTACACCGTACCTCTAGCACTCTGTAATTAAGACTACGTCATCGGCATAATATTCGTTGATCTATATAAGTATATTACGTCTCGCTTTTGAATATAGGTTAATACAATCTTATTTCCACTGTAGTTCTTATTTAGACTCGTAGGGTTTTCTTTAATAATAATTGGTGAGAATGTGGATGTAAGTATGTGGTCACACTTAACATTAAGTTTAGTCATCGTCTCGTTCTCTTTATAATGATTATCGGTTATGGTAATCTCGAGCCAAGCGAGTATTGTTATTATGAATGGTGTACATTCTGGTCATAGGCGGTGCGCTCGCGCCATGCTAAGTATATGAAATTAACTTAAAAATCTTCCCGTGATATGTAACGTAGATTAATGCTCTGGATGTAATGCCTGCCTTTATTACTACTGGCTTTGACATTAAATGTTTAACGGTAGACCGACGTCGCGTGTCCATTGCATAATGCTCTGTTGTACCAACCAAAAACGTAAACTTAAATTGCAAATTCAGTGATTGCATGTTTATGTCTCTATAAAGCCAATAATAAATACCGTACGTTCCAAAGCATTCTTAACCAATAAAACAGAAAGGGTTATGACTTCAACAGCGAAGTCTGTTTATGTAATGGCAGTCATTTTCAACAGAACTTTATGAGTGAACGCGTGTAGCATCACATTGATATTTTTATAGGATGTCGCTTTAATATCTCGCGTTACGTGAAGCTGTAGGCGGATCCAGGTCCGAGGCAGGTTATCAATGTGACATTCAGCATCCAAATGATACCCGGCGTCCATAAGCTCAAAATTTCCCAAAACGCATTGGCTGATTCTAGTATACGGCTGTAATTGGTTAGTGAAAAGATGCAAATCAAAAACATGTTAATTATATTTTGATACTCGATGTTTTCTACACTAATGTAGTAAGTTCGTATTAATCTTTTGTATTAACTTGTATAGGGTAGGGTTAACACTTTCCCTGTTACATGAACCAGTTATGGTTCAGGTAGATTATTTAACTATTGTATCTATTTTGTCGACCGTGAAAGTGTTAATGTCGCGCTCGTACGCATTTAGTAGTGTAGACGGACCAGTACCTAAGTGTTATCATTTCAGTTCAGCATGAAGTTGAGACTGAAGCAGATACAGCTTATAGCTCTCAAACTATCAAATGCGATACGATTGTGTAAAGTGATATTACATAACAGACACTAGCTGCAGTCGCGGTCGACCCCGACGGGCGCAGCGTCATACAAGTTAGTGTTCTCAAGTCTCGTAAAAGCCGATACATTTTGTACGCAAGTTTATAAAATTGGTGATAATCTGACGAATTGGGTAATGATAATAACTAATATAATGCGTAGCGATTAGGCTAAACGATATACTACGTAATGCGCGGGGTGCATCAGGGTATGAGTGTCATAATTTGTAATAACTAAACTTTTGTACTTTCGTAAAGATAACAAGTAATTTAGTGATAAAACTTTTTCTATTAATATGTATAATGCATATATATTAAACATCAAGTAATGTACTTTTTTTACTGGAATTGTAGATTTAGTATTTTTGTAAGACAAACGAGAATCGATCTCGTACGTGTATCACAGCGATAATAGTTATTGTGTAAGACCAATTGTGTCTAAAATGTTAATAAGTAATCTTGACCGAACGTCTTCGATATTTTTGAAGGAAATCAGTGTTCAGGATTGCTTGGTAACTTTCGACGTGCAACTTTAAGGTCATTGTGTAATTAGGCTAGTATGTCTTTAACTATTTGTGCATTTCTATTTGATTGATGCTTTTTAAAAGTCACTTTAATTGGAGATACATTTTCGTTTATCCGAATGCAAAAAACGACAGCATGGAATCGATGCATTTTAATGTAACCGCAGTCTATTCGCTTCGTTGATCCTGGATACGGAACAATGTAAGTGAAGTATTTGAGGCGTAATGCCGTATCAAAGTAATTACCGCAGTGAACGATCCATCGCTTGTCTCACAGGCAAAAAACACGTCGCGGCCTGACTGAAAGGATAATGTACCAGAGCTGTCTTTTGAAATTATTGAAGCATTTTTTCATAACTATGTATATCGATAAAGTATGTTTGAATGAATGAATAACTTCATTTTATAATATTTCCGTTGTCCTGTGTAGGTACAATGGATATCTTTGTAATATTTACTAATATTGAGTGTGGTCATGTGTTATGTAAGTGTTCTTTTTTGTATTGATCTCTTGTTTACTTACAATTAACTGAAATAAAGTTGGAGAGTCGTGGAACGATGCTGAGATGCTCAGATGGAAACGCCAATTGAATAATTTTAAGTAAACTATAAGTGCTTGAATTATATAAGGATCGTTTTAAAAATTTGCTATAAAATACGACTATACCATTGAAAATTGAAATTATTTAAATCTTGGATACGTCTCAACGTATATTTTTGTATATTCGAAGTCGATGCGTAAGGAATTGGCACAAATAAAAGTAAAAGAGTATAAGATTATTCTGATTAAATTTAAGATGAAAAAAGCTCCATTTTGTAACGATGAAAATATATTGATGAAACGCTATTCATAAATTTTTGTATCGATAGTGAGCGTTGTATTGTCTTTATTGTAACGTTGGGGAAGCGAGAAGTTAGATGATAAGGTTGTTTCAGAAAATTGTAATAAAACTGGGGGCGAAAAAAAAAGCATGTTATATTTTATATACGGATCCGATATTTGCGCCATTTGGGCGAACTTTGTGTTACTTTACGAACATAGATGTAAGTATGCTCTTTAAAAGAGTTTTTGAGGTAGTAGGTTTAGTATGCTTAGTGTTTTTATACGGCTTGATGTTGTGAATTTTTTTAAATATGATATTGATAAATGCAGTATGTACTACTACCAAACCAGCGGCCAACACTGATCAATAGAATAGCAAGCAGCAATAGCAGAATGTGTAGTGGGTTCTACTCGGTACTCGGGATGCATTATTTTGTTTTCCTTTTTGTGGATGACGAGCGGGCAGCTTCCCTGCATGTGATCTTACTAATACCAAAGTGTTGCTGTTCGCAAGCATATCATTTTAATACGACGCTAGATACATTTTTCGGTACAAAATCTTAGTAAAGTTTTTATTCTATTCGATTTATGATATTGTTAGACAATTCTGTATTGACAGTGGTGTATTGGAGAGCTTGCGGGTCACGGGATCTCCTCGAAAGTCGGTTCTATTCGGTACCGTTGGCTTCACGATCATAACTTGCCCGCGGTCCAACTACCCTCGCAGGCCACTCCAGCGCACATTGGTGATGATCCTGAATTATTTCAGTTATTTAGCAGAATTATATTATTGTCTAGTGTTCCGATTATGTTACGTTTTATATTGCTTATATTATATATTATGGATACAATGTTTATTAAGTATTTAATATTCATTTTGATGAGGACCTAGTCGATTCTCTATATATCACATCTCCCAAAGTACAAATTCCTTGTTGTTTAGTCCAATTTTGTTTGACTGTTATCGAATGGAAATTATTTTAGAGAGCGTTCGTTGGCAGAGCGCCGTCGGTTGGTCGTCGGGCTTGCCGACATGTAGGGCGCGGCCGGCGTCTCCTCATTCTCTAAAGCAGCACATTCACGATCAAACTGGAATGACGTAAACCCAATAGTAAGTCATTGCAATGTAACTCTTATCTCATTATAATAAAATATTAATTAGAATGATTGCCGTGACTTTCATAAAACTCACGTCAATAATTCTAATTTAATACCTTACCTTACCGAGATAAGAGTTACATTGCAATGACTTACTAATGGTTTTACATCGATCATGAATGTGCTACCTAAATTAACCCTGCCTGCTTCTTGGTCGTACGTACCATACTTTAATGGCAACCTAACGAGTCGGCAGACATTAAATTCATTATTAGAGCCGGCGCGGGCGGAGGGCGTAAATGTTGTAGTGAACATAAACAAAACTAGTTGAAATAAATCCATAATTAAATCGTTTATTTACCGAGCCTAAATAAACGTAACTTATCGTTTGTTTAGGTAGGTTATTACAATTTATGTTTAGCAGCTTTTAATTTAAGTTAGATTAATTTTATTAATTTACTTATTTTAGTTAATGCACAATTTAATAACCCAATAAGTTACTTTCATTTTCTACTAATTGTACTGTAGACAAGTTTCAGTGAATTTGTAAGCCATGTAAGCTCTTGTTCAACTGTCCGCATCTTCTTTTTTTAATAATTTACCATTGTTTTTAGTTATACGTAATCCCGTACTACACATTATCGATTGGAAAGCTGATTTAGCTATGAAATATTCAAATGACACTATACCTACGATAAATACAATGAAACCTTTATTATAAAAATAAAATCTATAAAAAATATAACTTGCGTTTTATTTGAACTTTATTGTCCCTATTTTATTTATAGCTGCAGGGCTAACATGACACACGCGACAATTACTCACTCTCGCGTGCGTGAGTAATTCTTGTCTATTTCTGTCAATTTTCTCGTTTTCTGACAGCGCTGCCATACAAAATACTCGACTCGTACTGTCAAACTTGATGTTTTCTCGACAAACCTTAGCATGGCACCAAAGTTATCTCGAATTTTAACAATTGAACACGAGATAATCTTCGATTCTTCTGTCATTTAGTCGTCCTCGATTTTGACGACGAGAAGAGTAGACAAACGCGGTTAGAATGTCGGTGACGCTGTTAGTAGGTCGGGCTCCCTGTTGGCATATCGGTGACGCTGCTAGCAGGTCGGGTACGCTGCTAGTAGGTTGGGCACGCTGTTAGCATGTCGGTGACTCGGTTAGCGTGTTGGTGACGCATTGAGCATGTTGATGACGCATTGAGCATGTCGGTGACTCGGTTAGCATGTTGGTGACGCAAATTGCAAATTCAAGGGATGCTGTTTGTATGTGGGTGACGCGGTTTGTATGTCGATGACGTGGTTAGTATGTCGGTGACGCGGTTAACATATTGGTGACGGCTTACTCATTTTCATTTCCGTCATTTTGTATTTTAATTTCGGCATGACAAAGAATAATATTAAATTTTAATCAAAAAAGTCAGATATACAAAAATTACAACCTAAATTAAAAGAGGTGGATTCCATATAAAATCATTATAGTACATACTAATTCCATGCGTAAAATTTAATGAATGAGCCGATGTTCCTAATATAAAAATGATTTGTTTTTAATAATTTGCTACATCGGTTTCTCGTCGCGAGATAAAGAACTCTTCTCGAGTTTACTCGAGCATAACGGTCAT
The DNA here is from genome assembly GCA_905333075.3 of Atethmia centrago. Lineage (NCBI taxonomy): Eukaryota > Metazoa > Arthropoda > Insecta > Lepidoptera > Noctuidae > Atethmia > Atethmia centrago. The sequence continues at coordinate 11,244,610 of HG995377.1, read as the reverse complement.
GTTAGGCATTAGGATGACGTCAGAACCGTAGACAAATTTCGAAAAATCGAGAAAGAGCGTTCTCGCGCTTGTCATGTTAGCCCTGCTGGAAGAATGTTTGATAAGCAAATTGGAAATTATAAAAACTGCCGATAAAGATAATAATCAATTCATTAGGGTGTATTCAGGTAGAACGCCGGTAACCTGCGCTGATATGCTAGCGCTTCTCGGCGTCGACTCGCGCTGATTGTGACTGCTGGTCGGCGGCGCAGGCAGTTTTCATATTTTTTGCCAAATCGGCGCGAACCGGTCCTAAATTGTCTGACAGGAACTTGTCAGCGTTTATCGGCAACGGTTGGCGAAAAGTATGACAACTGCCTGCGTCGACCTGCGTTGACAACGCGCTTATCGGCGCCGAGAAGCGCTGGCACATCGGCGCCGGTTACACGGGTTCTACATGAATACACCCTTATAGAGAGCTCAGGGGGGTAACCATCACCTCTCATGGCAGTATTATTTCAATATTACTTAGCGTGAGAAAGAGAAGGAGCTATAAGTCCTGTATAGTTCCATCACTTTCCCACTGTGAAGTAATATTATAATAATATTGCTATACGAGGTGATGGTTACGCCCCCTTTTTTTTTTTTTTTGAGGGTGGGAAGTCATCAAATAACTTCTCCCGCTCTGGGCGGAGCGGGAGGGTGTGTCAGACTCTTACTGACTAAAACCCACCCGTATTCCTTCCTGTTGCCTGTGTTGCGGGGGCCTCGGTGACCCATAAGTACCTTCCCGCGACCCAGGCAGGCATCGGCCCTAGTGGACCCCTACTTTTGTGCTGACGACATCTCTTTGAGGCGCGCGTGGAATACGACGCGCCGTCGACCCGGGCCTAGTCCTTACCGGACGGTGAGCTACCCATTGCTCACCGTTCGCAAGCCCGCGCCTACGGTGGCTGGAAATCCGCCCGAGATTCCCGACGCCCAGGGCGTCTCCTGCGGCGGCTAGGGGCGAGAGGGCGCGAAACGTGCCTTTCCCGCAACCGTCCCGCCTCCTCCTTCGCGAGCATTACTGCTTCGCAGAAGGAAGTGACGGCTGCCCATGCCCTCTCGCTCCGTACCATGGCCTGAACCAGGGCCGGATGCGAGAGGTCTCTGCCGCCGATCGCCTCCGCGAGGACACGGCGGTGCTCTGCCCAAGCCGGGCAGACCTCCACCGTATGCTCCACCGTGTCCTCCGGGCGATCCACACAGTGGTGACACCCGGATGGTTACCCCCCTGCACTGCGACTATGCTAACTACAGCTAACAGAGCAATAAAATAACTGCTACGCTTAACACATTTTTTTTTTTTGGGTGGGAAATCATCAGATAACTTCTCCCGCTCTGGGCGGAGCGGGAGGGTGTGTCAGGCTCTTACTGACTAAAACCCACCCGTGTGCCTTCCGTTGCCTGTGTTGCCAGGGGCCTCGGTAACCCTTTAGTACCTTCCCGCGACCCGCCAGGGAATTCTTCATACCTTGGAAGTTGCTTCCTGTGGGAAATTTAAGATCTCATCTGTCGTCAAAGTGGAGCCAGTAGAAGCAGCCGTGCAGGAATAAAAAGTTGCAGTATCAGATTCTGCTTGTAATTCACATCACTGCCTACCTTTGAAGCAATCAATCTGCCTAACATATTCCCATGTTGGGCTCGGCTGCCTGTTTAACCGGATGCAGATGTACACCAGTATTTTACATGGTGCGACTGCCTATCTGCCCTCCACAACCCAGTAACTGGGTAATACGATTCCCCTTGGTAAGACTGGTTGTCAGACTTTCGGGCTTCGGCTTTAACCTTTTGACCGCCACAGTAATGTATAGATGACAGACCAAAACGTGCCCAGCACGCCACGGTCACGACTACATGACAGATTAATTCGTAGCTTGGCGCCGAGAGCACGTTTTTGCTTTTTTGACGTGGCGGTCAATAGGTTAATAATAAATTATTATACGTGATATAGTGGCGAATTTTTCTTTTTTTTTGCTGTTTTCCCATAAACGATTGCTAAGCAGGAAGGGCTTGTGGCTAAGTAATAACAGCCGTACGGGTCGATCGATCTGGCTAAGCTACGGTTGCTGCGGTTGGCCCGTAGATGTGTGACTATATTTACATACCAAGACCCCTCCGTGCCTCGGAAAGCATGCTAAGCCGTTGATCCCGGCCGTCATTCGTGGATTTTTGACAGTCGTTAAGGGTCATCAGAAACCCGAGTCTGACAGCCAGTCTTACCAAGGAGTATCGCATGACCCAGTAACTAGTGGTGGTGGTTTGCAGGTCAGATAGGCAGTTGCTCGACGTAAAATACTGGTATTCAGCTGTATCCGGTGAAACTGGAAGCTGACCCCGACATAGTTGGGAAAAGGCTAGGCAGAATATTTATACTTAAGGCGCTGACGAGGCCAAATTGACCAAAATAGGTTTCTCTTAAGAAAAAAAATTGTCAAATCTGTATAGTTTGTGGTAGCGGAAAAAATATATGTTAATTTTGAACATATTTCCCAGAACTTGGTTGTTAACAAAATACGTTTTGAAAATAACTCTCGATACAAACTAACGTTAAACTAACCTCTTACCTTGAGTTCTAATCCAAAATATCTGTATTAAATATCAACATACGTTAAGTATATAATTAATAACAAGAACGTCTTATTTTTATGCAGAACTTGGTAGTTTTTTTATTTTCGATTACTCAACTCAATTTTGAGTAAATAGATAATTGCTTCATATTTTGCAATAAATTACAAGCGTTGTGTCATCGCGCTTCTCTTTCTTTTCTATGCAATTTGTCAGTGGCCGCGGTTTAGGTGTTGTCAGCGTCTTAAGCATGATGCTGACTTTGGCCAGCGATCGTCTTATACAGGATGGCGATTTAGTCGCTTGCATCCGTAAAGAGGGTGGTTCTACCCGTCATACTAAACATTTTATGGATTATTCGGTTTAGGACAGATTCTTATGCTATCCAAATGGTAAAAAAAAAAAAAATTCTATACAACAGTAGACCAACCGAATCAGATATAGGTACATAATCAGCTTATAATGTCCCCACTGCTGGGACACAGGCCTCCTCTCGGTGAGAGGGAGTGGGCCGTAATCCACCACGCGGGCCCAGTGCGGGTTGGTAGATATCACATGTCTTCGAATTTTTGGTTCTAGGACGTGCCGGTTTCCTCACGATGTTTTCCTTCACCGTTTTGAGAGCAGTGGTGATGAAAGAATTTACACAAAGTAAAGCGTCTGTATGGGTTCGAACCTACGACCTACAACTCGCAAGTCGCGGCCGATACCACTGGGCCACCACCTCTCTTAGAATAATATATAACATTTAAAAATATATAAAATAGTGGTCCGACGGTATCGGGAGCAGGGTCCAAGCTACCGGTGGTTAGGGCTCCAGAGACAAGAACCTCCTCACGATGCGAGCCGTATCGAGGAGTACTGCCTTCTGAATCAAGCCCTTAATCCAGCCGTCCAACGCGAGCCTCGAGAGATGATGGTAATAATCATTTATTTCAGACTAGGTTGTCGATAAAGAATTAGTACCTAATACACTGAAACTTAAACACTACTTTTGTTAATAATACACACATACAAAAACAAAATATAATAATTATTCTACCTATATGTAGGCGAATCCAGTGCCTCCAGGTAGGACTCTCAACATGTTCAGCAATGACCTCAGGTAGCCGTTAGGACTGTCCCTCACTCTGCGCATCAGCGATGGTGCCCTTTTTCTAAATATGGCATAATAGCCATCCACTTGTGATTCTGCAAACATCGCTGAAGCACTGCAATAGCGAGGCAGCCCCATCAACACCCTGAAGGAATTGTTATACTGAACTCTCAGAGTACTCACGACCCGCTTCGTGTGTAATATGGATTTCGTCGGAGAAGTTGTTCAGTAGGGCGGGTAGAATTACCTCCTTGACGAATGCAGGTGTCTAAATGGCAACCTTTTTTTATTTTTTTGGATGGGAAATCATCAAATAACTTCTCCGGAGGGTGTGTCAGATTCTTACTGACTAAAACCCACCCGTATTCCTTCCTGTTGCCTGTGTTGCCAGGGGCCTCGGTGACCCTTTAGTACCTTCCCGCGACCCCGGCAGGCATCGGCCCTAGTGAACCCATACATTTGTGCTGACGACATCTCTTTGAGGCGCGCGTGGAATACGACGCGCCGTCGAATGGCCACCTTGTGTTATAGACACCAGAAAAACAACATTATGAACGGGCGGCTCACCTACGTTTATCGTTTAAAACATACCTGGTTTCCAAATTCGAGAGCTTCAGGGGGTACCATAAGCTCATAGAGCTGGTCAATTTGAGACGATGTTTAAGTTTTTTTATGTGAATGGAAGAGCGTTCGCGTTAAGATAAATAATGTTAATTTTTTTATTGCCAAGGAACAGTGTTTCTTTCATCACTCTTTTTAGGGTTCCGTAGTCAACAAGGAACCCTTATAGCTTCGCCATGTCTGTCTGTCTGTCTGTCCGCGGCTTAACTCAGAGACATTTAGTACTAAACAACTGTAATTTGGCATGGGCATACATATTGATCACGCCGACAAAATGAAAAAATAAAATCTAGGAAAAACATATGAGGGTACCACCCTTGCGCGTAAAGTGGGCATGATATTGTTTTTCTCGTCTATCCCATGGTATGGAGTATCTTTGGATAGGCCGTTCAATAATATTGCAGGTCAGGCAGTAGTTAGTACATAAATATAAAGAAGTTAAAAGTAAAACTGTCCTAACTACGTAGGCTTTACAAGTTAAAGGCTCATACATACTGGCGCGACTTGTCGCGCGACGCGACGCGACACAAAGACACCGCGTGTAGCGCTACAAGCGGTGCCTTTGTGTCGCGACGCGTCGCGCGATAAGTCGCGCCAGTATGTAGGAGCCTTAACGAGTAATAGTCGACCAACTTACATTTGCAGTTGGAATGTATGAACATGTTTTCATCTAGGTACAATGTTAAGTTTGTTCTTGGAATAAATTTACCCCAACTGCGGAAGCCTTCGGTGTGCGTGGTCTGACACGTAATTGGCCGTTTTTTTATATTTAAATCATGTATCTGTTATCATAAAAACATTATTTCATGCCGAGTTGAACTGCCCTGCACTTGGCAAATATTTAAAATATTTAATGGTAGGCCCCAGGATCTTGTGAATGAACTCATTTAGTTAGTAGTTATTGTAGGATCTACATATGTAGGTTCACTTTATTGATAGCAAATTAAAAAATCGGAGTTTAGATAAATGAATATCGATAAATCATTAATTCTCTGTGTATCCCTATGCTTGAATCTGCTAACAATTCTCTCACAACATTATCTAAAGCATTATTACGGAAGTACCTCTACTAATCTCACCAAGAATGAACTACAGCTAGTTTATGTCCTCCTGGTCAATAAATATCCACCTTTCAGCAAACTAAATAACACCATAGCAATATCTCACACACTCTCGTAAAGGATTAAGAGGAATCGTTTCAAGCATCAGCCAGCGTTTCGGGACCTACTGCTAATCCACCGGTAGGTACTAATTTCAGATAACGGTGCCTACTAAGTTCCTTGCAAACGTGCGTTACAGGCGGTATTAAGCTTTGACGACACTGAGGCGAATCCCGCGCGGGTTGAAAGACGAAATTTTCTCGCGCCGCCGACTGTGTGTCAACTAACTTGAAAGGACTCAGAGGAGGTGTTCAAACGGGCTTGAATAGTCGCGACACTTCGTAATCATTAAAACAATAGAATTGTGCGGTCGCGTCCCGCGCCCCGCGTGTTTTGCCTTAGTGTGGCCAGAGGTAAAGGTCACACCAAACTGAGGTATATCCAATAAATTTCGTACCGTATCCCGCGCGGGATTCGCCTCAGTTTGGCTAGAGCTTTAAGGTGATTTAATTTGCATTTGTGGAAAATGCAAGGATTTTGGGTAAGCTGGTAATCACTTGATGAGACAGACTATCTGATTGGAGGTATCGCTGGAGTTTGCATAAACAATGGATTTATCTCAGTAGCAAGCTTAAACCGAATTTGTATACGAAGTTATCCACCTACTCCTGTAGTGACTTTAATTACAATATCTCTAACACGCGCTCCGGAAACTTGTCTTGAGGGGACCGAAGTAATACCTAAAAACGAAGGTTTTAGTGGTCACAGCATCTTCTTCAAAAAAAAACCTCAATCACCTTTGACTTTTTTCTTTAAATCTCCATTATCTTTAAGTTGGGGTGTGCCAAATCAATAATAAAAACGCAAAGAAAACCAACTACAGGCTTACAAACATCTCCGAATTCGTCTCAAGGATGACTGAATTATTCAGATTCTCATTAAGGAATAATGCAGTCTAATACTCAGGCTAATGTTTCAGATGGTCAACTCATTGATACATACATATTATAAATTAAAGTTGCTTTTCATGCCATGTCTGTCTGCGTGACCGCGTTGTTCTTCTAAACTACGAAATGTATTTTGATAAGGTATTCACCGTTAATTAGAGAACTTATTCCGGAAGGTTTATATGTATAATACTTTAATATTTACACATACATACATAAACTCACGCCTTCTTCTCATGGGGCTAGGCAGAAATTGTAGAACGCCACCTGCTACGCTCCTTACATACTCCTTTTGCTTCGTTTAAGTTTCATACATCTGGTCATACACGCAAGCCGGTTATGAGTACTACGCACCTGACCTTTTTGAAGAACATCACCAATGAGGTCACTAATGTCTTTCTGGGGCGTCCCCTCCCGGCATTTCCACTCACATCTGCCTTGTAAATACCTTTTGTTAGTCGCTTTTCATTCATCCTCTCAACATGACCAAACCATCTAAGCATACTTTTTGAATTTTTGTCACTACATCTTCCTTTAAACCGCACCGTTGCCTTATCTCATAATTTTTAGCCTATTATTTACGGTCACACCACACATGCTTGTCAAGGAACGCATTTCAACAACATTTACTCTACTTTCATGCTTCTTTTGCCACACCCAACATTCACTTCCATACATAAGCGTAGGCACCAGCACACCATTATGAACAGCTAGTCGAACCTCTTTTGGCATCGACTGGTTGGTCACCGACTTGGCACTATTCATTTTATTTCCCGCATTTACTCTCCTTTCCACATCTTCATCAATCTTTCCATCCTTTTCCCTTGTAAACAGACTCCCAAATATGCAAATTGCTCTACACTCTTATCATTTATTTTCACATCACACACCGATATATCCTCTTCTCTTTCAAACACCATGACCTTCATCTTATTCACATGTATATACACTTCAATATTTAATTTAGTAAAACCACAGAAATCTCGATGTTTGTCATAACGCCATTGCACTGGTTCCGAGCATGGGCGGGTCGCTTAGAGGGCCGTAGCCAGGAATAATTCACTTCGGGTTTGCGTTACCCCAGCAAGAAAATCTCTTCGATACTCGATACTTATAATAAAATCGTAGCGAAGTCAAAATTGTACATTGAATATTTTTGAAAAAAGTAATTGCTAGTTAGTAGTAGTTCTGGGGTCGATTCTAATGCCGAAAATATAGTTATTTGAATTTTTGTCTGTGTTTCTGTTTGTCTGAATGTATGTTTCAGCATCACGCAAATTATACCGGATAGATTCTGTTCAAATTTTGCATAGATATTTCCTATAAGTCTGGTCAGTCGGTAGGCTATATATTATTACGGTTGTCGCAACCCAGTGCTGGGCACGCCACGATTGCGGCGATAAGTCCCCTCTTTGAGGAGTGGCTAGAGAGGCGCTACGGCGTCCTCACCTTCCGCCTGACGCAGGTCCTCACCGGACACGGCAGCTTCCGGAGGTTCCTGTGTCGGATAAGGAGGGAGGAAACGCCCTGGTGTCACCACTGTGTGGATCGCCCGGAGAACACGGTGGAGATCTGCTCGGCTTGGGCAGAGCACCGCCGTGTCCTCATGGAGGCGAACGGCGGCAGAGATCTTTCGCGTCCGGCCCTGGTTCAGGCCATGGTATGGTGGTGGTAGGCGAGAGGGCATGGGCAGTCGTCACCTCCTTCTGCGAAGCAGTAATGCTCGCGAAGGAGGAGGCGGGACGGTTGAGGAAAAGGCAAACTTCGCGCCCTCTCGCCCCTAGCCGCCGCAGGAGACGCCCTGGGCGTCGGGAATCCCGGGCGGATTTCCGGCCACCGTAGGCGCGGGCTTGCGTACGGTAAGCAATGGGTAGCTCACCGTCTGGTAAGGACCAGGCCCGGGTCGACGGCGCGTTGTCTTCCACGCGCGCCTCAAAGAGATGTCGTCAGCACAAGCGTAGGGGTCCATTAGGACCGATGCCTGCCGGGGTCGCGGGAATGTACCAAAGGGTTACCGAGACCCCTGGAAACACAGGCAACGGAAGGAATATGGGTGGGTTTTAGTCAGTAAGAGTCTGACACACCCTCCGGAGAAGTTATTTGATGATTTCCCATCCAAAAAAATAAAAAAAGGTTGCCATTTGGACACCTGCATTCGTCAAGGAGGTAATTCTAGGTAATATGGATTTCGTCGGAGAAGTTGTTCAGTAGGACGGCCTACTGAACAACTTCTCCGACGAAATCCATATTACACACGAAGCGGGTCGTGAGTACTCTGAGAGTTCAGTATAACAATTCCTTCAGGGTGTTGATGGGGCTGCCTCGCTCTTGCAGTGCTTCAGCGATGTTTGCAGAATCACACAAGTGGATGGCTATTATGCCATATTTAGAAAAAGGGCAGCATCGCTGATGCGCAGAGTGAGGGACAGTCCTAATGGCTACCTGAGGTCATTGCTGAACATGTTGAGAGTATTATTAACAAAAGTAGTGTTTCAGTTTCAGTGTATTACTAACTCTTTATCGACAACCTATTCTGAAATAAAATATTATTATTATTATTATTATATATTATTCTGAGAGAGGTGGTGGCCCAGTGGTATCGGCCGCGACTTGCGAGTTGTAGGTCGTAGGTTCGAACCCATACAGACGCTTTACTTTGTGTAAATTCTTTCATCACCACTGCTCTCAAAACGGTGAAGGAAAACATCGTGAGGAAACCGGACCGGAACCGTTTGGGGCAGTGGTATATGCTGTGAATAGAACACCCACAAGTTTTTGTCGTAGTTTTTCTGTTCTACCTTTTATTTGTTCTTTAGTTTCTTTTTATTTCATTTCGACATGTGTGTCTCTTTCATGGCTTTCAAGGTCGCTAATAACGAAAATAATTTTACATAATATACAAATTGATCTACGTGGAGATTATCAAAAATAAAGCATGTAACAACGATTTCTGGATTGAGATTCAGGTTTCCGCCATCCCTGCCCCCCCCCCCCCCCCCCCCCCCCTCCCCTTTACGGCGTTGAGCTAGTTACTAATTATAAATCTTAAGTCTTAACTACAACGCACAAGTAATATAGTAATCTTAAACGGCTCTTCTAAACCCGATAGGCTATCTCACTTACCCATACCGGTCGAATCGAACGTGATAAATGATATCCTACATAATCTGCTTATGGCTACTAAGAGAGCTTAGTGTTCGAGTAAACTGGCTCTTTAAGTCTTTACTTTATCTATAAACTTGCGTCCCGCCCCTGGGGGCCTACTCTCTAAGTCCGTCAACTAAGATACGGACCCGTCCGAAAGTACTTCATCCGTCAAAACAAGTGACAAATTCAATTATTCTGACGAGCAAATACACATCGGGATTAGGGACAACTGTCAATTCGTGTTGTCATTCATTCTTACGAAGCGTCTCTGAGCTACAGTGGGGACAGACAAACAGAGGTTCATAGCCAGTGGCGGATCTGCCCTAAGGCCCAGTAGGCCCGGGCCTAGGGCGGCCAGATATTAGGGGCGGCCAATCGTGACAAAATTCACTGATGATAACAAGAAAAAAATTGAAAGTAGCTAAATATTCTAAAGGCCCGCGCACATTATGGCGGGCCGTACTGCACCGCATCGTATAACAATAATCATAAATTGTATGTATAAAATATAGATAATATGTATAATGTAATGTATAATAAAATACAATGTAAAGTAATTATTTCGTACATATAACTGATTTAGGAAGAATATTGTTATACGCGGGAGCCATAAAACACTCGCGCTGGTGCTCGGGAGTTTCGTGAACGCTATCACGCCGCTGCCGCGCCGCGCTAGAATGACGGAGCAAAGGATAAAAACGATCTTGCTTTGCCTAAGCAAAGCAAGATCGTTTGAAGAAATTGGATTGCGAAGATTTAATTAATGATTTTGCTGCGCTTAAGTGCCGACGAGTTTTATAACACATTGTAAAACATTTATTATGTCTTATCTTGTATGAGAATAAACCTGTAGTTACATAAATAAAACCCAAAACCAATTTAAATGTGCAACTATCCCTAAAATCTCGGAAAATATAGTAGAAACATATTATAGTTAACTATATTGCTGAATCGATATTGATAAAAGTTGGCAATAAAGTGAAATTAATTGTGTAGTCTATATGATGGGGGCTGAGAAAGTGGCGGCTGGTATTTACTACATGGCCTGGGGCCTAGGGCGGCCTAGACTGCTCCGCCACTGTTCATAGCGAAATTATAAGGGTTCCTTATTTAATACGAAACCCTAAAAACGTCGATACAAAAAAATACTATTAGCCCAAGAAGCACGGGCGCTTTTTTTACACGACGATTTTTTTTAGAGCGCTGTATTTTCATCTCTGGGTATTGAACCGAGCATTGAGAAACCAACAGAGCGCATCCCATCACGTCATGAAAAAACACTGTTAGACTTTCAACTCTCGGCGCAAAGCAGAACGTTGAAAATCCAGTGCGCGGAAAAAATCCTATAAAAAAACGCCCGTGTGTACTCCAGAGCCGTTACAAAAAAGGAAAATTTAATCCCGGATGTACCTACACTATACATCATTTTGCTGCAAAACAGAATAATGCTACATGTATTAAATATTATATTATATTTATTAATTACAATAAGCGAATGTCGCAACTACGGTATTAAACACTGTGTAGTTAGCACCCTGTATTTATATATCTGTGTTAGCACCCCTCTTTGATAATCTTGATATTTTTTGCTTTCACTTGTAAGGGGTGCAAAACTACCCACATTTTCCTCGTAAAAGGAAAATTGTGCGTGTCTGACGGGGCGTCTGGTGGTCAGTCATTACTCCTATGTAAAGATAACTTTACCACAAGTTTACAGAAATTTGATGGTCATAAAGTGTTGAGCAATAAACTGGGCTCTAGCATAGAATAATAAATTTATAGAAGCGAAACGCCCGCTTTAAGGCTCGTGCAGACTAGCACGATATCGCGGGCGCGACACTTTCCATGAAGATTTCATAGAAAATGTGCCACTAGTGTCGCGTCGCGCCTGTCTGCGGGAGCCTCTAAGCGCATGTTGAAGTTTCTGGCCTGTAAAACTATCTAAGAGCTTAATGGGGTGTGAATGTGGAGAAGTCTACGTTCAGCAGTGGACTTCTGTAGGCTGAGATGTTGAGGAGGACTGGCCAACGCATTCAGTTTTGTTGCATGCGTTGCTGTGCATGGCGTCTATCCTATTCTAAAATTTATTAGATTTAGATTAGAGAGATTAGATGCGCTTTAAATGAAGAGATGTGATATACTATTGAATGTACCGCACAAGTCACAACTCAATGGTAGCGCCTCAAGAGAGTCCCGCTCTGTTCCCTGTAGCGACTAGACGTTCCCTTTGAGGTATTCTGTTACTTACTTACTTAGGTATTTATTTACTTAACCAAATTACAAGATGATTAATAACATTAACTAAATTAAATTAAAACTAAGTTAAGCCTAAAAAAGGCCCTCGGGGCATTGTACCGAGGATGCTGGCGGCATTTCCTCGCTGAATTGCAATGCTGATGAGTTGCGCAAGAAAGCCGCTAGCTTTTCGGTCACCAGTTACATCAACTAGACGTTTCGCGATTTCCGCAAATAACTTATGCGCACTGGAACCCCACGGACCGAGGGTCTCGACTCCAAAGGGCACAAAGTTGTACTCTCTGCCAAGGCCTCCATATAATAACTTACAGATTTTGACTTACTTAGGTTAGTTTACATCTAAATGAAAAAAAAAAAACTAGTAATTCTAGTGAACATCAAGGTAAGTAAGGCTTGTTTTTCTTTATTTACTTTCCTCAGATGCGTCCCTTTTGCTTACAGTGGTAGATTTCACTTGGGTCACCCTGTTTTACCTCGGTAGAGCGGGGGTCGTTGGGACAGGGTTATTGGAGGCAGGTGGTTATATTTCGGCGGATCGACGTACGTAGTTACGTACAAAGGAAAGTACCTACACGAGTTTCGCTTCTGTATGGTTTCTTTACTCTATGACTCTGGGCAAGACCTCAGGGTGTTTTCCTGGCTTACACGAAACATAAAGTTTTTATCGCATTTTGCGAGTTGCGTCCATGTAATACATTTTTATGTTCACTGTAATCTAGTTTGGTTGCATTTCCTCTATGCTTTACTTATTCCGTATCTATCGGTTCTAAAGAGTTTCCTATTACTTAAATTACTAATAGAGATTAAAGTTACGTTGTCTGTCGATAACTTGTGTTAAGTAACGTAAAAGATAGAAACAATATTTGCTACTTACTTTTTATTATCTATTAAAGCGGATAATATTTACATAACACCTTATGATTCAAAAAAGGGAAGGGAAAGAATCATAGGACATCAAAAAATTCGCCAGCATCACTGTCAACAGGAAAAGTGCCCAAAAGGCTGGTAGCATTGCCACGTTGTATGGCAATGCTGATTCTTTGGCCAATAAATAGGCCAGCTCCCTGGTCATGTGAAGAGATCCACCGCTTGCCGTTGTGTCGAAAACGTAAGTGGGCACTCGGACCCCGTGGCCCTAGATTTTCAACGCCAAGCGGCTCGAACATATTATAAGTCCCAATCAGATTGAAACTACTTACTTAGGTATTTATTTAATTTTATAACTAGGCACCTAGGTAACAACTCACGCTCTCTTAGGACTTATAGCTTCTCGTTGTTACCATTTTACAGTATACGCGCTATAAATAGATATTACATTACTATAGATCATTTCATTTTATTTATTCATAAACAATTCACATTGTGTTGAATCCAAGCAACATGTAATCTACAACAAATACAAAAAAAAAATACAAAATAAATCTATGAATTATTAGTAGTTAAAACAAAGTACAAATAAAGTGTCAAACAGTTTCAAATGTAATGTCAAACAATTTTAAGTATCATGTCGAACAGTTTTAAATATAATGTCAAAGATATAATATAATTGTCGGCAAATGATTCTAAATTATATAATGTCAAAAGATTAAAAACAGAAAAAAAAATGAAAATAAAATATAATTCATTTATTGTCTGACATTAATTCCGATATAATAAGCAGACATTTTTAAAGTAAAAAGGCTTTAAATTTTGATTTAAACAAGAAATAGAAGTAATTTTAATATAAATCAAGGTCTTTAGCTAGATACCTATTGCTTGTTTTATTGACTTTTGTGAAATGCTATACAAAATGCAACTACTGTCTAGTACGTTATTTTTTTTCTGTTTCACTTATCACTTACCTAGGAATGCCTTAAAAGGGTCACTTAATTGAGATATCAAAATTGACACAGAAACAGTTATAAAATTGTATTGACCACTTACTCACTAAAGTCGAATTATTAATTCACTGAAGTAATGCTAGCTGTCAATTTGTGTAATAAAATGGTCATATTTATTGTAATGGTGATGGTTTAGTTTAATCAATTGATATACTTAAGTGTAAAATAAATGTTTAAGTAATAATAAGACTATGTGTCTAGAATACAGTAAATACAATAAATATGACCATTTTATTATGCAAAGTGTCATTAATAATTCGACTTTAATCATGATCATTTCGGGTTAATTGAAAATAACCCGAAAATAATCATGATTTATTGTAAGTCAGACGGAACCCCTAAAACTGAACTCCACTTTAGTTAATCTTTTCCACACATTTGATCAACTTTCAGAGTAACATTACTGCATACATAAACTCTTGTATATTCAATAACATAAGCTTTCTAGCATTTCTACCAAACATCCCATTTTATACATAGTTGTCCACTCCCCCGCTTTCCTCTGTTTACATGGACTTGATTGGATTCGTGCCTTTTTTATTTACTTAAGCATAGTTGTTTTTAACTTAATAGAATAGTACAGAGTTGTTCGTGCGACTGCTATTAACAATCTATCGTATGAAATAGAAAGTAGGTATTAGTTCGATCGTGCATGAACTAAATTGTTCAAAATTTTTAAAGCTCGCTTAGATATTATTAAGTAGGAACGTCTATCGAGGAGAGATTCCGAAACGTTTGAGAGTCTTTGTAATTGGATTTGGTTGTGATTTGCTTAAGACGCTGACAACACCTAAACCGCGGTCACTGTCAGATTGCATAGAAAAGAAAGAGAAGCGCGATGACAAAATTCATTGCAAAATATGAAGCAATTATCTATTTACTCAAAACTGAGTTGTGTAATCGAAAATAAAAAACAACCAAGTTCTGCATTCAAATAAGACGTTCTTGTTATTAATTAAATACGTAACGTATGTATGTTGATATTTAATAAAGATATTTTGGATTAGAACTCAAGGAAAGAGGTTAGTTTAACGTTAGTTTGTACCGAGAGTTATTTTCAAAACGTATTTTGTTAACAACCAAGTTCTGGGAAATATGTTCAAAATTAACATATATTTTTTCCGCTACCACAAACTATACAGATTAGGTAATTTTTTTTCTTAATGGAAGCCTATTTTGGTCAATTGGGTCTTGTCAGCCCCTTAAAGATGCGCTTTTAATCGTTTTTTTTTTCTTAATGTTAAATTAATGGGTGGTAATTAAGCTGATGGCCCACCTGATTATTGGTGGCAGGTCTGTGGCGACATCTACATCGCCACATGCGAACTACGCAACACACTGACGTCACGCAAAATCCTGCATCGCGCAAGCAGAGTTTACCGCGCAACTAGCATAATTATATCCAACATCCCGACATCAACCGTCGGGCAGTTGCCCACCAGACACGAAACCCGTCTGGTCGGAGGAGCCACCCTTATCTATGCAGGATGACTGAACTTTACACCGTGTGCCTCATGCTTCTATAGATCCTTTGGTAATCTGCAATAGGTGATACGGGCTGGTGTCCATTAATCCACGTCAAAGCGCGTATTTTGCGTACGGTATGTTGGTAATCTATAATGCTAGTACCGTGCCCTGCCATCGTAGGTGCGGGCCTTGTCGCCAAAGCACAAAGCTGAAATGTCATGTGTCTGTAATTACAATTAGGTACAACGGCACCCAAAAACGAACAAACCATAGGGTTACCATTTCAAAATTTGACAAGTCCTGACAAAAAGCCGGACATTAGCAAAAATGTCCGGACCTTTTCCTTTTTGATTCTTCTGTTTTCAGGACTCGTGTAGCTTTTTCTAGTTTCTAAAATCTTCTGTCCACGGCTTAGCTCAGAGACTTTTACGTACTAAAAAGCTGTAATTTTTCATGGGTATACATATTAATCACGCTGACAAAGTGGTGAAATGACATCTTAAAATACATTTATTTTAGGGTACCGCCCCTACTCGTAAAGTAGGGATGCAACCATACCAACGACTCCCCACGGTGTCGTTGAACAGGTTGTTCAAAAATATTGCGAGTGTGTGTAAACCATTTTTTGATTCAGGGATTCGTTTGCGAAATTTTGAACTTTAAAGTGCTCATTTTTGTTAGAGTCAAGTGCCCCCGCCCCGCCCCTGCCAGCTAATATGTGGAAAAATTCAAGGCATATAATAACGAAGTTAAAAGGAAAACTATCAAGGCTAAGTTTAGGGTTAGACGACCAACTTACAATTGCAGATAAAATGTATGGGAGAACATGATTTTTAACTACAATGCGTCGCCTTAGAGTGAAAACCTCGTATATGCGAAAAAGGCAACCTTACTGGAATAATGATTAAATTCTAAGTGTTGGTAAATTGAAAACATCGTCTGTTCTTTTGCGAGAATTTCGAACTCGCCATAGATGGCGCTATAGGTGACTAAACGTTTTTTGTGGGAACTAGGCGAGCGTTGCGAGGTTTAGCTTTCCAAAAATGTAATAAATAAAACTGACCAAATAACATTCCCGAGGTTTTCACTCTAAGGCGACGAATGGTAAGTTGGTCCCTGGGGATAAATGTATCTCAACTACGGAACCCTTCATTGTGCGTGTTCCAACACGCACTTGGCAGGTTTATTTTGACATCGCTCTCGTTCGTTAGTTATAAATTCAACATTAATGATGTTATTAATATTTTTAACATTAATATTAATACTCGTATTTTTGTAAACAATATAATATAAAAAAGTGTTCATGAAGTTTCTTGCCCGTTCTTCTCCATAGGTACCTACTACGCTTTGAAATGGGCTTCATATTTTTAACTGCCCGACTCCTTGACAATTCAAAAGTGCTTGTAAATGGTTTAATTCAAATAAATGATTTGAGTTTGAATAATATTATAGGTACCTATCAAATTGACATTCAAATACTAGTCACTGTAAAATAGTCCAACAATGCTTCTACAGGTTATTCCTCACCTTATAATACAATGCAAAATGAAACTTCTATGTAATATTTTACATAACTTAGTGGCTACATGTTAGCTTTAAATAACACGTTAATTTAACGAGTACTTTCAGTTTTATGATTCGTCTGCATAAGTCTGTTACTACACGTTATGCGAACTGCTTACAGCTCGTAAAAAGGTTTAGTTTTAAAGGAAATTGCTATGGTTTAGAAAATAACCAGCCATGCATTTTTATTGTGCAAATCATTATGGCAGACAGCGTTGCGTTGTTCAGACAGAGGCGGTGGCGGTGGCGGGTAGTAGCGTGGAACCTAAGATAGAAACAAGCTTGTACGATATGACTACACACAGAAAGCAAAGCTAATAGAAATCTCTATTCCTAGACAGCACGTTTCGCCGAAAACCCTGTTGATAGAAAACATTGTTTGTAAACATCTCGGTACATAGGAAGCACAGTTGACAGAGAGCACTGTCCTTAAATAGCACTTTTTGCCGTAAACTTTGTTTATAGAAAGCAGTAGCGACGAGCGAGCGAGGTAGCGACCGCCGAGTGCCAAAGCCCCTCTATTACTGTCGTCGAAAGTGACGCATATGAAAGGTTCTGTGAACCGAGGTATCTAGAAACAGTGGTTGCTATGAACAAAGCGATGGCAAAAAGTGCTATTTAAGGACAGTGATCTCTGTCAACAGTGCTTCCTATGTACCGAGATGTCTACGAACAATATTTTCTATCAACAGGGTTTTCGGCGAAACGTGCTGTCTAGGAATAAATGATAAATGATTTTATTTCTGTAAGTTGGTTTTTACAAACACTTTTACACGTCAAAACATATTTTTTTAAACTAGATGAGGCCGGCGTTTCCTATCTGACTACTCTGAGAAGAAAGGCCGAAACAAACTCAGAGGTCACAGTCTCTTTTAAAGTCCAGACATAATCTTGGTCAGATCATGTGAATAGAGATTTCTTTTAGCTTTGCTTTCTGTGTGTAGTCATATCGTACAAGCGTGTTTCTATCTTAGGTTCCACGCTCGGCGGGTAGATGTAATCAGCAGGCTTAGCACGAGAACCGTAGAGAAGCGTTTTGCCGACGGAAGAGCAGACAAAAATGTTGATTGTAGAAATAACATTTTCAATAGACAAGTGATTTCTTTTCTACTGTAGAGTAGAAATACAAAGCGACATGCTAATCCTGCAGTACCACGTGTTGTGTTTAAATAGTTCCGCTCCATATCAGATTCATAGTACAGTCAGGGAAATTAATAGTTATTGTAAATTTGCGTTTAGGTCCTGTAGTCCCCCTACAGGACCTAAAAGCAAATTTTATATTGCCTTAAAGTACCCCACTGCAGTAAACATAATCAGAAAAATATATGATATTCTTAAGGATATTTGCTAGGTAGATAGTGTGTTGAAAACATAATATAACTAATTTGATATGATAGAAAAAAATCACGAAGATATCTCTAAAAATTTCTTTTAACGATTAAAATCCATAATAATATACATGCAATAATTCTCATTTTTTTGTCAGATTATTCTTCAAGCAACATATTAGCATAATAGTTTTTTACTTTTTTTACACAATCTATAGCTTTTTTGTAAATCGATAATTGCTTCATATTTTGCAATAAATTACCAGCGTTGTGTCATCGCGCTTCTCTTTCTTTTCTATGCAGTCCGACAGTGGCCGCGCTTTAGGTGTTGTCGGCCTCTTAAGCAAATTGACCTAGAGTGAGAATTGTTATAGCCATTTCATACACCTGTTAAGAATGACAGTTGTGATTTGCATGCTTAAAAGTTCGAACAATTTAAGTTGTAAGCAAATTGACTAAGTAAGTCATGGAAATGAATTATTAAGTTGTTTAAAAAATATTAACTGTCGCAGGCCGCCTCTCAAACTCAAACTCAAAGCATTTATTTCAAATAAACCAATTACAGGCATTTTTTTTTTTATTTAAAGGCTCGGTCAGTCAGAAAGATGAAGCCATTCCAAAGCGTAGTAGGTTCCTATGGAGACGAACGGGTAAGAAACTCCACGGACACATAAAACAAAATATTGGTTACTTCATTCGTGTTGAAATTATACATGTGAGAACAATGTAGAAAGACGTGCACGTTAAAAGCGTCCGTAATAAAAATATGAAAACAAAAACAATTCAAAAATTAAAGTGAGTCGTGGCAGCTAAGAGATGACCACTCGCTACTGACGGCGCGCAAAGAACTCTGTCTGAACAACGACGCAAAGAAGAATAGGTAGGTATTGCTTTTTGGTAGATACCTACCTCATTATGGTGTCTTCTTAAAAACAGAAAATTTCATAAAAAAAAAAAAACAAGTAGCAACACAGTAGTAGCACATAGTCCAAACCCGAAGTATTAACGTCACCCACTATCCTATTAAACGACTTTTATTGCTCCCATCAAAAAAAAAAAACATTCAGCCTACATTATCTGTAACCGCCACCTCTTGTTTATGGTCCGTAACAAGCAATAAAAATTGGGTCTATGGGACCCTATCGTTTTGCAATCTCCCTGTCGGCCTACCGCGCCTTGATGAACTCCCTAAGACTTTATATTTGTCTATAAAATGTTTTTATGTCGCACACACGTCGAAGAAACCATGTTTTAGATGTAAGCGAGAGTTGTGCGATAAAATATAGCTTGTAATATTATGGTGCACAGTGACCAGTCACGTCAGGTGCTGTATGAATTTGAAGCTGGGCAAAAAAAAACACAGAAAAAAAATGGAACAAAAAAAAATTAAAGGAACTGCTCTGTTAAGGTAAGTCTACATCGTTTGTTTATTTGTTTGTGATGGATAAAATCAAAAACTACTTAACTGATTTTAAAAATTCACATATAATATAAAAGGCTACATTATCAGCGAGTAACATGGTATTGTATTGTGAAAAAAATTAGAGATCCCTACGAAAATTATAATAATGTAACCCGATGCCATGCAATGTATGAAAAACTTGCCTATAAAAACGTCATTATTTGGCGTGCGCTGCGAAAACTATTGATGTTATATAAAATAATGCACATACGTGTTTATCGTACTCCTCATTACCCATATAAAAGTGCGCCAGGCTATATGAATATGTCTAACTATTATAGATAAGTCACAATAACAGTTTTTGTTCAAAATAGTCAATCAAAACACGGGTAGAATCGAAAGATGAACGCGATGGTATCTGGAACTACCAGTTTGAACTGCATTTGAAAAAAATTTTTTGCATTTTATAGCCCAATTCTTGAGAAAAGTTATAGGTTATTTAACATCACGCTACGACCCTTGGGAGCCGAGCAAAAAGAAAAAAGTCAGGAATAACGCTAAGCGAAAACGAAGTAATAGCGCGGGTGGGCGATGCGATGCGACGTGGTGGGTTTGGAGCGGAAATTTCACGCGGGTGAAGTCGCGGGCAGCAGCTAGTACCTCATATATTAAAAGCTCGAACTAGGGTAAATCGTTAGATTTCCCCGTAAAATTAATAACCTAAAATTTACCAAATCTTCTTGGATTGTTCTGATATAATCGTTAATTTCCTACATATAACATAACATCACGTCAGTATTCCCTGATGGGGTAGGCAGAGGTGTACCTATAGTACCCCCACATTTCGCCAGTTATGTTTAAGTCCCATGTACCATGTAAGCATTCCACTTATGCATGAAGTGACCTTTAAAATTGTAAATGAATAAGTTTTTTGTTACGAGACTAACCTAGATGGGTAGTTTAGGTAACCTACATTATATAAAAACACAAAATAACACTATTCTAGGCCTACTGCCAGTCGCTGTACACGTGCGCCCTGTGGGTCAGTTATATACAGGGCTTGTAAGGTGCTCTACGAGTCCAATATATAATAACGGATTCCGGGTAAAGGCTCGTGCAGAGTAGCGCGATATCGCGGCCGCGACAGGCAGCAATAGGCCTGTCGCACCCGCGATATCGTCCCAGTCTGCAAGAGCCTTAATGCTGGGGTTGCCGCGCTTCTGTAGCGCGTCAGGAATGTTCGCAGGCGTACTACACTACGCTGCGTCTGTGAATCGCATCACTGATGCGTCGGGTGCGCGACAGCCCCAACAGCCTCGTGGCTACTGTAGCCGGCAGGGTGGGTAGCCAAATAATATGTCACTCGATGGCAGTCAGACCGTCATTCAGATATGTGATCAAATAATAATGTGTGCTCTTCAAATAATAATGAAAAAGGAAACATTTTCCAGGGCCACATCAAAGTAAAAAAAAACAAAACGCGTTTTTGTGAATAAAAATTGAGGCAAAATACATTACAAAATACAGTTAAGAAACACAAAGAACACACTTATAACAAAAAAAAAAAAGGTTTGTTTTAATGTGTTAAATTTTCTTGTAATTATTAATTAAGTCAGTTAAAGCCTATAAATAAAAGTTAATTTAAAATCTCTGTTACATTTTTGCCTGAACCGCTATTGCAAATAAACTTTAATTAATATCTTGCGCTAGCTCAATATGGTTAGTAAGTATTTAGTTAGTAAGTATCAACTTAATTACTCTTTGTTATGGATCTCTGGTCTGAAAATAAACATTATTCATTATTATTATTATCCTTACATATCTCGGGACCATGGGGTCCCGGACCTTTGGAAGGCGTACGAGGGGCCGAAGCCAACTCGCAGAGGCCCCTCGGACAATTGTAATGGAATGAGGCACCAACCGACGATTATCTATTATTTGCTCTATGATGGTGCACCCAAGGACAACCCCCGGTTGATGCAGGACTATTGCAGAACATGGGAACAAAACATATTGGGCTATGGGTTTGGTTTGGGATCAGTGGATCAGTTTCCTAAGACTATAGAAAGGCTATGGCCCCTACCTGACCAATGCTTTATATAAAATAAACCGATAAAATGGCAGGGGGTGACTTGCACACTCAATTTATTATCATTATTATTATTATTATTATATGTTATGTGAAAACCTATCGCCAAATTACCTTATTATACTAGATCAATGGCATATACTTTTACAGTTTTCCATATATAGATTCATCACATGACCTTTATAGCATAGCATCGCGTCAGACAGTGTGTTCTTACCTAGACACAACTTTGATCGTCACGTCCGGTCGCTCGGTCAGCGAAAGTAATGACTCGTAAAGCTACTGAACGGTATAAAATTGACGGGCACAGGTAAAGGACCTCTGCATGCTATATAATGTCGTTTTAGTATAGCGTTGTGTGGGACAGTAGGCTGTAGTTATGAGGTATGGTAGTTGGGGTTTCAAATTCATTTACTTTTTTAAACATCGCAACAGACAATTTTCAAGCGAAAACACCTTTGCCACCAATGAAATGACGTTGTGATTGGCTGTGATAGATAACAACTTTATTATCTCATAATATTACGCCTGTTTTTTCCCGAAGAGTTAAGCAGAGGTGTACTTATTAAGCGTGCTATAAGTAAGCCTATCATAAATACAAACACATAACCCGTATCCACACACATTCAGTCACATACACTAATTACATGAACACGCAACATCATACAAACATCAACAGAACAACTTTCTTTAAACAATTTTTGTCTATATATTTTGCATATACTTAATAATGTTTTGTTTTACCCACCTTACGATTGGTAGTAATGATAGCAATGTATTCATTAATACCGAACACCTGCTAAATGTCTCGAAATATTATGTTCGCTATAAAGTGCTTAAGTGAGTGATTATTGGAGAACGAGGAAGACTGACCTACCGTGGTACAGTTTTTACTAGTATGGAGGTCAGTGTGAATTACTCTCTAACAACCATATATCCGCGCACGAAATGAGATCTTATTTTAAAATTGATATATTTTTTTTTCTCTCTTTTCTATATAC
The DNA here is from genome assembly GCA_905333075.3 of Atethmia centrago. Taxonomy (NCBI): domain Eukaryota; kingdom Metazoa; phylum Arthropoda; class Insecta; order Lepidoptera; family Noctuidae; genus Atethmia; species Atethmia centrago. The sequence goes on along the minus strand of HG995377.1, from coordinate 11,222,124 downwards.
GATTGTCATTCTTAAGGTTGTTATTGCGCTGTTGGAAATAAATGTATTTTTTTTTATAGTACACCCACGTGTCGGTAATTTGTGTCTGTCAGGAAATTCTAGTTTATAAATTTAACCATAATGTTCGTAACTCGGTTACGTTAACTTTGTCCTATACAGGGTTAACATTATCTAGTGAAACCCCGCAGACGTGATGGGTATATGTATCTAAACATGATAAAACAAAAAAATTACAAAATTTTTACGAGTTTTTTTTTTTTGGGGTCATCAACCGCAGGTAGTGTAGTCACTTGAAATATTAGTTTTTTTTCTTTGTGTACATTGTGTAAACTTCACAAACGTGATCGGTTTTATCTTAAAAGGCCGACAACACCTAAAGCGCGGTCACTGTCTGACTGCATAGAATAGAAAGAGAAGCGCGATGACACAACGCTGGTAATTTATTGCAAAATATGAAGCAATTATCGATTTACAAAAAAGCTATAGATTGTATAAAAAAACACTATTATGCTAATATGTTGCTTGTAGAATAATCTGACAAAATATCAGAATGATTGCATGTATATTAGTATGGTATTTAATCGTTAAAATAAAGTTTTAGAGGTATCTTCGTGATTTTTTTCTATCGTATCAAATTATTTGTATTATGTTTTCAACACACTACCTACCTAGCATATATCTTTAAGAATATCATATATTTTTCTGATTATGTTTACTGCAGTGGATCATATACTTTAAGGCAATATAAAATTCGCGTTTAGGTCCTGTAGGGGGACTATAAATTCCCTGACTGTACTATGAATCTGATATGGAGCGGAACTATTTAAACACAACACGTGGTACTGCAGGATTAGCATGACGCTTTGTATTTCTACTCTACAGTAGAAAAGAAATCACATGTCTACTGAAAATGTTATTTCTACAATCAACATTTTTGTCTGCTCTTCCGTCGGCAAAACGCTTCTCTACGGTTCTCGTGCTAAGCCTGCTGATTACATCTACCCGCCGAGCGTGGAACCTAAGATAGAAACACGCTTGTACGATATGACCACACACATCTGATTTTGTTTACTGCAGTGGGTCATATACTTTAAGGCATTATAAAACTTATAAAAGTTGACACTACAAAACAAAAAAAAATAAAACAGATTTTCTCAACTCATACTTCAGGTAAAATCACTACATGGGGTCGTTGACTCGTCGTTTATCGTGTTACCCAGTAACTGGGTTGTGGAGGTCAGATAGGCAGTCGCTCCATGTAAAATACTGGTATTCAGCTGTATCCGGTAACACTGGAAGCCGACCCCAACACAGTTGGGAAAAGGCTAGGCAGATGATGATGATGGGGTCGTTGACCCAAAAAATATTTTTATTTTATTTTATTTTATCGTGTTTAAATTTCGATACTCATCGCATCTACGGAGTTTAGCTAGCCATTTTAAAATAACCCTGTATATGCTTAATATAACAACAAGCAAAATATTGTTTTCCCGCTAGGACCTAGTTCAAAAGAATTAACTCAATGCAAAAAGTGTACATTTCACCCCATTCGTCTAAAATATTTAATAACTCGAACTGAATTCTAAACACTTTACAATTTACCTTTATCAAAACAGAATTAGCCAAGTGAATTAGGGAAAAAAACTTTCTTTCTTTGCGAATCTTTTAAAAAATCTCTTCCCTATGACAAAGGGTCAGATTTAGATTAGGGGGTGTGTCAAACCCCCGTTGCGCGGCAAAATTAGGCAAGTCAGGGGCAAATTAAAAAAGAAATCAGCCGAAAGTTAATTTCGAAAGTTTTAATTACGTTTATTTTAGTCATCAGGCAATTCCACCTTAATTAATTTGGGAAGGAACCGATGGTTTTTTGTGCGTAGTAAGGAATATTGTCCTTTTCAATTTATTGTTTGAATGTAGAACAAGTTAAGATGGTCATTTTATTTTGTGAGCCGATTTTTTTTTTTTTTTTTTTTCTCAACATACTTAATTCCTTTTTTCAAGATATTTAAACAGTATTTTACACGCCTTTCAGAAATAATGGTTTCATGAAAAGGATCTTTATATACTTATAAAGATCCTTCCTTTCAGCTTTATCGGAAATAACGTGGTCACTTTAATACTCGATTGGACAAGTTAATTAGGACAACATTCTTGTAGGGGCTTGTGGCTAAGTAATAACAGCCGCACGGGTCGATCGATCAAGTTAAGCTACGCTTGCCGCGGTTGGTCCGTGGATGGGTGACGATCTTTACATACCAAGATCCCTCCGTGCCTCGGAAAGCACGTTAAGTTGGTCCCAGCTGTCATTTATAGATGTTTGACAGTCGTTACGGGACGTCAGAAGTTCAAAAGCCTGACAAGCATTCTTACTAAAGGGTAACGTGTTAGGTTAGTCAGATAGTCAATCGCTCCATGAATAATACTGGTATTCAGTTGCATCCAGTTAGACTGGAAGCTGACCTCAACATATTTGGGAAAAGGGTAGGCAGATGAATAAGGATAAAATTCTGAATAAGAACAGCTACTAAACTGCTTCTTCTGCCATAAGCTACTTTACTGCCCTCAAGTTTATTTAAACGCAGATAAAAATCAGGGACACCCTCCCCTACTTTCAATGTGTTTACTATTCGCGATCTTAATTAGGGACGTGTTAAAAACAGAGTGAGATGAGAGCTAAGATAACTTGAGTCTGCTAAGTGTGGAGAGTCCTTAATTGCGCCTTTTACACCTTGTTCGCTTGTTCCGAGCGTCGAGTGCTTACACTTTCTCGCGTACTAGTCGAAAATGCCTTAACTTGTGCAGGATTTTGTGAAAGCTTTCAAGTTTTCTTTCGTAGGATAAGCTTAAAACTCAGACTTGAGATATTTTAACAAAAAAATGGACTTTCATTAACTCTGTATCTAATATATTTGTAGATTAAACAAAAACATAAGAAAAACCGATGTTATACCTATCGCAAGTAACACACGAGGTCGATAAGTAAAAAAATATTACCTTTTCCGAACAACGGAACACATTACATTTGTTCAAATAAAGTTTTGTACGCACTTGCAAAGTTTCGTAGCAACGCGAACGTAGCGCGTAGCCTACGATTTTGGTCTCGTAGCAGCTTTTTTTCTCGTAGCCGATTAAAATTACATTGTTAAAACTCAGTATGTCGCAGTTTTTGTTTCCTCAAGTAAATACAAAATCTGTCTGTTATAAAACATTTTATATGTCGAATAATATATTTTATATGGGAATATGTAAGTAATTCAAAACTTATCCATTATTTAAATATACATTGTTTAGGAGTCAAGAAACAAACTCCTATCCTTTTTACATTTTTTAATGCATTACTTAATTTACAATTCATTAATGTATGTTGCGTTTTTTTGGTGACACGGAACGCAAACTCAAAACGCGTCGTCTTTGACAATACTGGAAGTGACGAAAGATAATTATTATTCTGCTAATATGCTATTTTTAGAAAAGTGCTTGAAATCTCACTAAGGTAAGTAAATAAGTTCTGCTTGAATAAAGCACAACAAATAATTTAATTAATATGATTTGGGGCTACAAACAAATGTAAACAAAGATGTTTTGTGGCAAATGACGTCACATCATGCCCGCGACAGAAACGGTCGTTTGAACTGTAGTAGAAAATTGTTGGAGTTTCATATTTTTTTTGAGCAACAAGCAGTAATTGAATTTAGCTTTTAATACTTTTCTTGGGTTTATATTTCTGTATCTAATTGATACAGTAAAAAAAAGTACACGCATATCTATTGATCACATTCCCGTGGTCACACAAACCAAAACAAAAGCACATCGTTCCCAGAATGATCGAGTCGAAAGTCAGCTATTTAAAATAAAAGACAGTCGGTTTCCTATATGATTTAGGGCTCATATTCTCTAGTATGAAGCAAAGACGATTTTTTAAATTCAGTGAACGATGTAATAATATTTCATTTTTACGAGCGAACGCGTCTGGTGATGCGTTTGCGCTGGAACTCTGGAAATTGTTGTAATAGCCGCATTATCTTTTGAAGAAACAGTTCGCACGCAGTCACCACAAAATGTATTAGCCTTGTTTAATGTTAGTTTTACTGAGAATGTCGAGAAAGACGGAATAAAAACTTTACAACTTTACCTTAAACAGGACGTAGACTGTTACGGATGGATGGTTTCAATAAATTGTCTCATGTTGGCTGAAATGTGCTGCCGAGAGGAGAATAAAACAAGTCGTCCGTCTTTCATGATGTCCAGAAGAGACACTGTCTACAGATCCTCAACTTATAGGAGAAAATGTTAATCATGACTAATTACAAAAACTTGATGAGCGCTGACTCTTTTTAAAAAGCTACGCTGTCCCAAAGAGGCGAGCCTCAGTGAAGCACTAAAACCTTTAAACGAATAATTAGAGTACCTACCATGTCGTCAGCACAAAAGTAGGGGTCCACTAGGGCCGATGCCTACTGGGGTCGCGGGAAGGTACTTATGGGTCACCGAGGCCCCCGCAACACAGGCAACAGGAAGGAATACGGGTGGGTTTTAGTCAGTAAGAGTCTGACACACCCTCCCGCTCCGCCCAGAGCGGGAGAAGTTATTTGATGATTTCCCACCCTCAAAAAAAAAAAGAGTACCTACCAATAATTAAATTTATAGAGTGTATTTACGGAACACGGACGAACATTTTAATACTTTTTCATGAATGTACAATACTTGGGGTAACAGTCTCGGGAACATCAATTAAACTCCGTATTCCGTTCAGAGATGTTAAAAAAGGTCGTAATATAAACATTTTCAATTTCCACGTGGAATATGGCCGCGTAAAGTTGAAAGCGGCCTTTCAGTTTCACAAGTAAATGTTTCTAGAAGGTTGACGACGCCGGCGGCGCGAACTTTGCGACTTGATAAGGGCTCCCGCGGTATAAAATGCATGTAAACACCTCTTTTGGCGAGTGCTTGGGGACCGAATGCTGTCGACTGCTCTCTTCACAAATTTAGACGTAGGTACTGCATCGCGTTATGACGACTCTGAATTGAAAATTGTAATTTTATTTACGTTGTATAAAAATGTGCTAGAAACGTTTGCGTTTCGTTTGTAGCTGAAATTGCTTGCGTTTATGTAAAAGTCTAGTGCTTGCGATATTACTGGTTTGGAATTGTGGTTTTTGATATTTAAATGTTGACTGCAAAATGCAATCTCATTACCATACTCAATTCCACTTTTAACTTAAATTTTATTTAAAATTATGAACAAAATTCTAAATAATTGATATATAAACGAAAGGGAAGTAAATATTTACCACTTATGATTTCAGCAGCTATAAAATAAACAATCTTCGTTAACTTGCCGAATATCTAGCTCGTCATTTATCATAGTTGCTTTAGTTTGTTCTAGCTTTTGCCCTCGGCTTCGGAGGTCGGAAATTATCCCACAAGGTCGTACTACCGGGATAAAAGTGTCCTATGTCCTAACCCATATCATGTTTGTATTGTGTGCCTTTTATCAAAATCCGTTTAGCCGTAAAGGCGTAAAAAGGTAACAGACAGATAGACAGAAGTAAGTTCGCATTTATAATATTAAGGCGCTGACAAGAGGCAAATGACCAAAATAGGCTTGTCTTAAGAAAAAAAATTGCCAAATCTGTATAGTTTTTGGTAGCGGAAAAAATATATGTGAATTTTGAACATATTTCTCAGAACTTGGTTGTTACAAAAACACGTTTTGAAAAAAAAACTCGATACAAACTAACGTTAAACTAACCTCTTACCTTGAGTTCCAAACCAAAATAGCTGTATTAAGTATCAACATACGTATTTAATTAATAACAAGAACGTCTTATTTGAACGCAGAATTTGGTTGTTTTTTATTTTCGATTCTTCATTTCAATTTTGAGTAAATAGACAATTGCTTCATATTTTGCAATAAATTACAAGCGTTATGTCATGGCGCTTCTCTTTCTTTTCTATGCAGTCTGACAGTGACCGCGATTTAGGTGTTGTCATCGTCGTAAGCATAGACTTGCTACCGCGTAACAAAACTTACAATATTTTTTTAAAACATTTTAATAGCGACATCTCGAGGCAAGAACCGATACCATACGCAAAGTCATACCTATCTCTCGACCGTGATTGGTTTTCATTTAAAATATTGTTCCCACACCCGTCTCCTTGAATGTTGTAAAAAATCAAGATAGTGAGTAAGTACATAATTGTGGCTATTATATGTGTAATACTCGAGGGGTTTGGCGCTGATAGCTGAAACACAGGCTCGGCCTATTTCGGCTACAGGTGAGCACACCACTTAAACTGTCCTAAATTAACCTGTTAAAATATTTTTTAATTTATGTCTAAGCTTTCTTTAAATAAACATTATTATTATTATAATTTGTTAAAATCCTCGACACAATCTATAAAACACCTAAGTTTTCACCAAACCTTACCGCTACTGCTACAAATACTTCACCGCCATTCGTCGTACCCGCAAGTAGTGACGGACGCCAGATATCTAACTTAGTTACAGCCAACCAAACATGTCTATGAGTCGTATATAAAATTCAATCTGTTAAGAGCGCCTGTAGCGCCTGTTATACTTCAGTTTGCATCAGCGTCCGTCCGTTGGGCCAGCAATCATTCTAATGGGCCCGCCTGGATCAACTTGCAGACGAATTAGTTCTTTTCAGAGTACGCTCCATCATTGAATTGAAAATATCCAGACAGTTCTATGTTAACTGATAGTTGGATGTGTAGTTTTTAGGGTACCGTAGTAAACAAGGAACTTATAGTTTCGCCATGTCCGTCTGTCTGTCTGTCTGTCCCCTCTGTAGCTCAGAGACGCTTAGTACTAGAAAGCTGTAATTTGGCATAGGTAGGTATAATATTAATCACGCCGACAAAGTGCTAAAATAAAATCAACATATTTTTTTTCGTCCCTTGTAAGTAATGTGGGGATGACTTTTTTCTCGTTTACCCTATGGTGTTGGGTATCGTTGGATAGGCCGTTCAAAAATATTGCGGGTTTGTGAACACCACTTTTCGATTGAAGGATCCACTTGCGTAATGTTAAGCATTAACGTGCTAATTTTTGTTAGAGTCAAGTGTGTGTGTCCCCCTGCCAGCTAAATGGTTGTTTATGGAGATGTGAAAAAAATCATGGCAGTAGTACATATAATGAAATTAAAAGGAAAACTATCACACCTAAGTGGGCTTTACATTTTAACGATTAATAGTCGACCAACTTAAATTTGCAGTTGGAGAATGGATGTAGCATAAATCGATGTAAGGGCGAACATGTTTTTTAACTACAATGTTAAGTTTGTTTTTGAGATAAATTCATAAAAACTTCCCAACTACGGAACCCTTCATTGTCCAACACGTACTTGGCCAGTTTTTTAGCTGTAACTTGGGTCTTTATGATGTTAGTTTTATTCCTAAACTATCCTAACTAATATTATAAATGCGAAAGTGAGTTTGTTTGTTTGTTTGTTACGCTTTCACGCTAAAACGGCTGAGCGGATTTGGATGAAATTTGGTAAATGGATAATGGTAATGGATATTTTTTATCCCAATATTCCCACGGGATCGAGATTTATGCGGGTGAAACCGCGAGGCGCAGCTATTTGGTAATAATTGCATTATTGTAACATTCACTTTGTGTAATACAATGGTCATAGGTATTTATTGTAATGGTGATCGTTTAGTTTAATCGATTTATATAAGTGTAAAACAAAAGTACAATAATAAGAATACAAGTCTAGAATACAATAAATATATAGGTTCGAACCCCGACTGGCGCTTATCTTTGTGTAAATTATTTCATCACCCCTGCTCTCAAAACGGTGAAGGAAAACATCGTGAGGAAACCGGCATGTCCTAGAATCAAAAATTCGAAGACATGTGACATCTACCAACCCGCACTACGCCCGCGTGGTGGATTACTGCCCAGTCATCTCGCAGAGATGAGGCCTGTGTCCCAGCAGTGGGAACATTATACAGGGTGTTTGGTGCATCGTGTGCCAAATTGAAATGGTCGACTGAAGGAGTCATCCGCTAGCCTTTCAGACCCTTTAACACCCCTCATGCTCTGTGGATTTTTTTTATCGAATTTTTATTGTTTTCCAAAAAAAAGACCCAAATTTTACATTCAAATACAGATTTTAAAAAAAATATAAGGCGTAGACTCTGAATTTTTATTTTATTTCGATGTGTATTGTTTAAGAATACTTTTAAATACAAAATTTGTGATATTAGTCACCTAGTTATTTTTTAATTCACTCGCAAAGGTAAAACTTAAATTAAAGCTGTACATGTTACAGCTGTTTATAAGGCTACAAAAAAATAAAATCAAAAGCGACCGGGATCTTCCAACTCCCTCATTAATTCTCCAGTCTATCCTCTTTCTAATGATGTGCCACATGCCATAAAAGTATTTTAACAACTTTGTGAATTCGCTAGAATTGTGAATCGAGTCACCTAAGGCTAATATTCAAAATTATGATCTAAAAAATCTCTTAAATGATACCTGTCAAACCTATAAATCTGCTATCTCATTCTTATGGTTAGGTAAATTCGTGTCTCATATCTGTATCTTTCGTGGGATTTACTTGAAATAAAAAAACAAAATTGCATTTTTAACATTTATTTAATCATTGTTACAAATCTTGCTCAAATTGTTGGCCTCTGTTGCGAATGCAGGCCCGACACCTGTTTCGTATTTCAACAGTTGTTGTACGAAGTCGTATTTCCTCCTTAAAAGTATTGAATGCCGCTTCTATGCGTTGGACTAATACCTCCCTAGTTGGAACCTCCGTGGCATATACCAACTCTTTGGCACGTCCCCAGACATAAAAGTCTAACGGAGTTAGATCTGGGGATCGTGGCGGCCATGGAATAGGGCCATCGCGTCCAATCCATGCATTGGGGAACACACAGTCAATCGCCAATGCGCGGGACAGCCGTCATTTTGAAATACAATAGGCACACGTTCAATAAATACGGGCACATCGGTCACTAATTCGGGCAGGTCATTTTGTAGGAATTCCAGGTAGTCTTCGCCATTGAGATTATCGGGCAGGTAATGCGGTCCAATTACCTGATTCCCAATCACTCCTGCCCAAACGTTTACACTAAACCTTCTTTGAGAAGATTTCTGTCTTTTAACACGTGGGTTTTGCGTTTTCGTTGTCCAGTAGTGCAAATTGTGTAAATTGAGGATCCCATCCTTGGTAAATTTGGGTTCATCCGTCCACAGTATTCTTTTTAAAAAATCAGGATCATCCACATCCGTGTGTAAAAGAAATCGACAAAAAGCCACTCGTCTCTCAAAGTCGCCACCCTCAAGATCTGCAACAAACAAAAAACTCTTTTAAATTTCTCTTGGGCAATAAGTAATTGCACAAGAAAGGACCCGCTGTTCGTGCTAATAGATTCACTACCTGGAAGTGACGCCATACCATACCCATTACCTGCTAAACAAAGGCAAGGTCAAACAAAGCTTGCACGGGTTTAAAGTTAGTTTAAAATTACGTACCTTGCACCGGAGTGTAGTGGAATGGATGCTTTTTGTTTTGACGAAGTACTTTCTACACTTTCCATATTGAAATATCAAGATGTGATGCCACATTTCTAATGCTTCTTGTAGGGTCTTCCTCAAAAAGTGCCAGTATTCTCTCGTCTACTTCAACATTATGTCGCACAATATGGCCCCTTGGTTCATTAAAAGTAACACTGCCAGTCTCGCGTATGCGTCGGTATGTGTCTTGGAAGACTGCGGCCAGGTAATCGTCTACCAGGAAAGCGTTCCTGGTAAAGTCGTTGCGCTGCACGAGCGACGCCATTAGCGGCTCCGTAAGCCATCATGATGTCCGCATATTCTTCATTAGAGAATGTCGCCATTGCAATAACAAAAAACTCAAAGTTTAACAATAACAACAAAAATTAAACAAATGTAACAAGAACCAACAAAACTTAACGATAACAAAGTAATAAAAGAATCGCGGAGTATGGTGAACTAGCACACACGTTAGGTAGCAGAGGCAGTGATGTCTCGACTAAAAAAATGGCGGGTCGGGCGGCGCGATTTGTTCAAACCGATTTAAGGTATGCAAGAAAGAGATAGAAGATAGATTTTACTGTGAAAGAGTGAGAAAACAAATTTTACCTCTTTCTCAAGTAACAGTTCCGCAATGAATATTTTTTCATTAGAATTTGGAATGTAGTTTTATGTGACTTGATTCACAATTCTAGCGAATTCACAAAGTTGTTAAAATACTTTTATGGCATGTGGCACATCATTAGAAAGAGGATAGACTGGAGAATTAATGAGGGAGTTGGAAGATCCCGGTCGCTTTTGGTTTTTTTTTGTAGCCTTATAAATAGCTGTAACATGTACAGCTTTAATTTAAGTGTTACCTTTGCGAGTGATTTCAAAAAAAAACTAGGTGACTAATATCACTAATTTTGTATTTAAAAGTATTCTTAAACAATACACATCGAAATAAAATAAAAATTCAGAGTCAACGCCTTATATTTTTTTAAAAATCTGTATTTGAATGTAAAATTTGGGTCTTTTTTTTGGAAAACAATAAAAAGTCGATAAAAAAAAATCCACAGAGCATGAGGGGTGTTAAGGGGTCTAAAAGGCTAGCGGATGACTCCTTCAGTCGACCATTTCAATTTGGCACACGATGCACCAAACACCCTGTATATTGGCTGATTATGTGATGATGTTATAAAACGTCTAGTCACTGTTGTTTATACAGCAAGTAATAATGTGGGGTAGGTACAACAACTAAAGCGAAAAATAAAAACGTTTTTACAAAAAAAAAAAACAACCGACTTCCAAAACACACTACAAAGACAAAAACAGTTTAGTCGCTGTCAAAAAACGAAAACACAGAACCAAAGACCCCGACTTCCGATATTTTTTTAAGTAAAACAGTGCATAGTTAGTTCTGTATTCAAATTTGAAAACGATGCGAGCACAATTAAGAAAAAAAGTGGATATAACGTAAATCAAAAAGATGGCAAAAATACATCTCAATCTAGTAACTTATGAGCATTGCAATACGTCTACAAGTTAAGTAAACAATAGATAATACCGTCTGGGAATGCTTTTTTAGGCCCGCGGGGTGGATTACGGCCCACTCCCTCTCACAGAGAGGAGGCCTGTGTCCCAGCAGTGGGAGCCCGTTTTATTACACAAAGTGACAGCTAGCACATTTCCGATTACTCCAGTGGATTAATAATTCGACTTTAGTTGTTATATTATTATTTTTAAGTTTAAAGTTAATTTATTAGGAACAATTTAGGTATAACTTAACAAAAGACACGAAGATAACTGCACTAAAATACTGTGGCTCAGCTATCAACGCCTAACACAAAATACATGGAAGACGTTTCCAGACTTTCAAATCTTTAGGGATGTCTTATTAAATTAAGAATTGCAAAAGAATAATTCACTAAAAGTTTGTATGTAATGATATAGAGTGGAAGTGAAGTGAGTACAAACGTAAACTTGCAGAGCTTAGTCTTGCAGATTCTATCTGAGCGTCGCTTTTTATTAAGGTATTGAGGGTCGTAAAGCAAAAGGAGGTGTTTTTTAAGCACTGTTTGTAGTACGAGCAGCAGTCTTACTGCGAGAACCTCACAAAGTGAATATAATTCAGTAGTCGGAAATCGAATAGGTTTTTTCGCGAGTACTTTTAACACTGCTCTTTCTGCCCTCTCTAAACGCGACATAGCAGTAACCGAGAACTGATTGAGCGGGAGCGAAATAAATATTTTTCGGGCATTGAAAGTCAGCACCCGCCTGAAGTTTTTTAAATAAATAAATCGGTCTTCTGACAACAATGACTATACAGCCTCTCTAAAAGAAACGAACCACGATAGAGTCAACCTGTTTTTACCAAGTTAGAAGATTGTCCAATATAACTCCAAGATATTTGATACTGTCAGACCGTTCTATCTGAGAACAGATACAGGTGGTGGCCTCTGGGTGAGGACAAACATGAGTCATGATCCCAAATGAAGTAGATGATTGGCTTTTTTTTTTGGTGGGAAAATATTGTATAACTTTGCCCGCTCTGTGCGGAGCGGGAGGTTGTGTCAGGCTCTTACTGACTAAAACCTATCCGTATTCCCTCCGTTGCCTGTGTTGCCAGGGGCCTCGGTAACCCTTTCGAAATTCCACGCGACCCCGGCAGGCATCGGCTCTAGTGGACCCCTACACTTGTGCTGATATCTCTTTGAGGCGCGCGTGGAATGCAACGCGCCGTCAACCCGGGCCTGGTCTTTATTGGACGGCGAGCGAGGTGATTGGCTAAGAATTCCCGGGGTAAAGAGGATGAACTTGGTCTTTGAGATATTGAGCGTGATTTACTCAGCATTTTGAATTCAAACTAGGCAGATAGAATAAATTACTTTTGACTTTGATTTTGAATTTTACAGGTCATATCTACCCCTGAAAAGAAATGGCGAAACAAACTCAGTTTTTTATCAATTAATTAATATGAAATTATCAAATTCACTTTAATACTAACATAAAAGTGCTAACAACCAATAGCATATAATCAGAACCGATGAACCAAGTAATTTTGATTTCCTTAATGGTACTTTTAACGTGAAATAACTTAGTTTAAGTATAAGGCTCCATCCTTACGTGTGGATGAACCGATAAAAACTTTCTAGACGCTTCGGGGTATTCATTAAAAGGTAATAATTCACGACTGGAGCGATATATGCAAAGATAAGTGACATGAATTTAGATGTATGTATATGATAGGTGAGGTGGCTAAGTAATAACAGCCGCACGGGTCGATCGATCAGGTTAAGCTACGCTTGCCGCGGTTGGTCCGTGGATGGGTGACCATCTTTACATACCAAGACCCTTCCATACCTCGGAAAGCACGTTAAGTCGTTGGTGCCGGCTGTCATTTGTAGATCTTTGACAGTCAACTGGGTTGTGGAGGTCAGATAGGCAGTCGCTCCAAGTAAAATACTGGTAATCAGCAACGGTAAGACTGGAAGCCGATCCCAACATAGTTGGGAAAAGGCTAGGCAGATGATGAGGATAGGTTTACATAGCCTGTTAGATGAGTTATGAAAATTTTGAAATAACTTTATAACGTTGAGGGTGGGTCATGGGTTCTGTACATGTTCTTAATAACATAAAACATAACATCACGCCGTTTCCCTGAAGGATTGGGCAGAGGTGTCCCTGTAGTACACCCACATTTCGCCAGTTATTTTTAAGTCCCATTATAATCCCCTATTACGCGAGCCTATTGCCAACAACCGGCCACAAATCCAAACTCCGGGCTTGTTAATTACAAAAAATTATATACAGGTTGAAATTGAAAACTTGCGACAAACTGAAATGGGACATTGTATACATCATTATTAACAACTTTTACTAAGGGACCAAAGCTGTAATCCCAAAAAAAAAATCTGCTTTTCCTACATTTTGATGAGGTATTGCGAACATAAATGTAGGGGACAGCAGTTTTTTTTTTTGGGATTGTAGCTTTGGTCCCTTAGTAAAAGTTGTTCATAATGATGAGTACAATCTCCCATTTCGATTTGTCGCATGTTTTCAATGTCACCCTGTATATAGATTGGTATTCAGTTCAAAATTGTTTAGCTTGTTTTTTATTTTTTAGTTCAATTTTTGTAATTCACTTTTTGACAAGGCAGGCGTGATTTACCTCCACAACCTAGTTACTGGGTAGAACGATACCCCAAGGTAAGACTGGTTGTCAGACTTTCGGGCTTCTGACGACCGCTAACGACTGTCAAAGATCCACGAATGATGCCGGGACCAACGGCTTAACGTGTTTTCCGAGGCACGGAGGAGTCTCGGTATGTAAAGATGGCCACCCATCCACGGACCAACCGCGGCAAGCGTAGCTTAACTTAATAATAGCCACGAGCTCCTCCATTTAATTATAAGTACCTACCTAATAATAATCATTTAGGATACACATAATTTATTTTCATAAATTTTAAGACAAATATACAATATTGATGCTACTAACTATTTACACATAGACACTAAATTAAATAGCTAACTATATATACAAATTAATACAAAAAACAAAAGGACACTTAGGTAGTTCTTGACGGTAAAAAATAGTCGGTAGGTTATTCTTATTTTTTCTTATGACATCTTCTATAGATGTTTCCTTGTGTTTTTATATCATTATTATTAAAATAATTTCATAAAAAAACACAATTGGATTAGACAGATCGATTCACATGAGAACCTTGCTTTAAAATATATTAATACTAAAAAACTCGGCCACTTAAACTAACCTTCGTTCTTTAACAGGTCGCTGTTAGCAATAATTACTGTATAGTAAACTAGTTATAGTTAATCATAGATTAGTTAATCATATGTTAACTGCAGACAGACTGCTGAGTGATGGGTTCAAGGTTAAGTCATGATTCATTGTAAATTTGTTTTGTTTCGTAACGTTATTAGAAGTGGAACGTTTTTTGGGTGTTAACATTAGCCGTAATTATGTGAAGGCAAAAAGATTATGATGATTGATGTTCGGTAGGTATATCACAAAAAGGTTAGTTGTTTAACCAAATAGTAAAGTTCAATGACTAGTTTATTTTATTAGTTCTTAAAGAAGTAACAGCCCATGCTATTTTTATTTTAACGAGGTTTTAATGATTGGCTGATAAGTGACACCATGTATCACGGGTCAATTTCCCTCACATAACAATTTATTTAATTCGCGAATTTCGTTGATAATTCAGTTTCGCTAATTGGTCAGTTTTGCGGATTAGACAATTGCGTCAACTCGATAGTTTCACGGCTTCGCCAATTTCGGTGATTTTTGGAAAACATTTAACGTTAAGCCCAAGACGACGATTTTTTCAATTCAAAATATAAGCTAGAACACAATCTGAGATTTAACCGACACATGAAATGTTTATACAAACCAAAAATCCATTTCTAACTGACGAAGACAAAAGTAAATACATATTTGTAAACGCCATCTTGGACCAAAGATCCAAAACTGAACACGCTATTTGGCTAAACGAGCTTTAATACTGGTGTATGGTGTCTCGGTATTCGGATTCACTGTAATTAGATCTCAAGAATTGTTGTTATTGCAGCGATTATCTTGGAACTGCACTTTTGTCACGGATCAAGAACAAATGGAGCGATCTTTTAGTGCACGGAGCGATTGAAATTTGCAAGAACTTGGATGTGAACTTGACTGATAACTAATTGACCTTTGTTGTTCTACAGCTGGGGGCATAGATCTCACTAACGTTTTTGAATCATATCGGCCCGCAGTGCAACCGTTCGTTTCGGAAAAAGATAGATATTTTGGATAGACTAGAGATAGAATGCTCGCTAGTAAGCGTATGTACCAAGCGTGTGTCTCTCAGCGAGTGTTCTGCCCGCCAAGCGAGCGCCGCTGTGCGATTAATCTCTTTGATAGAACTTATCGCTGCGACAAAAAGTACTCGCCGGCGGGCGGTGTGAACAGTCAGCAATCAACTATTAATATACACATAAACACAACATAACATCACGCCTTGTTTCCCCGAAGGGTTGGGCAGAGGAGTACCTGTAGTACACCCACATTTTGCAAATTATGTTTTTAAGTCCCATGTAATAGGGGGCGAGCCTATCGCCATCAACTGGGCACAAATCCAGACTCCGGGCTGCTACTGAGAAATTACAGATATAACCCAATAACACTTTTCCCGACCCGGGAATCGAACACAGGACCTCATGCTCAGCAGTAGTGCTCACGACCACTAGACCAACGAGGCAGGACTATTAATATATTGTATATCTGTTTTACTCACAATCTTTTGACCCCCAATCTTTTGTACGTTTTTTGTCAAAAATCGTTGAATGTGATAAACAATGATTGCCATGGAATATAAAAACATATTAGGTATATTAGGTACTAGGTACTTACCGCTATAAGGTCTCCATTGCTTCTCTCCTCCTTGGCATAACTGCAGCCGCTCCCGTATGCAGTCTTATGGCGCTTGAGGCGACTCCGACACGATATTATTCCTTTAATTACAGTTTCATTGCGCCAGTAAGCCAGACTACCAAATTAAATTGAAACAAAGGTTTCTGATTTTACTGGATCTTCCTGCTTTTATTTAGGTAGTTTTGTGTTTTGATTGGTGATCTAAGTTTGTATAAAATGCGAAACTTAAGAAGTACGAAAATAAAAAAATTGTTTGTGTTTTTTTTTTGGTATCACAAAAATACTGCTCTCTCTACTACTCACCCTATATTTTTCATATCTCCAAAACAATATGAACGTAAGTCTTGAAAGTTAATCTATTGAAGATCAACTTAAGAATCCAATTAAGTTATTTTGCTGAGAAAATACTTAACTTAAACGAGAGAAACAGTCTGATCTCTTCGCAAGGCTAACGTAAATTTTATAAAACAGTACCTAATCTGAATACGCAATAAGCAATAAGTGTGTTCTATTTTTAAAATGGGCATACTAAGGGCTTAGAAGCAAACTTCAGTTTTAATCAAAATCAAATGCATGACAAAGAACACCTTACTACCGAACAACATGAAACAAACGACAATCCCCTAGATAACAATAAAATAAAACCCAATCACTCAAGTAACGTCTTACGCCGATTAAACAACAAAAACGTGTCGCAATCAGTTAGATACTCATGTCCGTTTAGAGATGACCATTCTAATTATCGTAAAAATTTATCTACGGGGTTACGGTGCTACGACGCTACGAGGTGACTGACGTGCTACGCAGGGCCGTCTCTGCCATTGGGCACTCTGGGCAAGTGTCCAGGGCCCCGCTATCCATGTGGCCCCCTTAGTTCCTGCTAAGTAAATCTTAGACGGGATGCTATTTTCGAGATCACTTTTTTCGCTCAAAGGCAGCAAAGCACACTCTACGTTTTTTTCGTTCCCAAACTTTTCTGCATAAGTCGACAAAGTATATCTATTTCTGTCCTACTAATACTAACCTATCCGAGGCAGGGTGCTATAAATTTCGAGGTCACTCTTGCATCATGCATTCTTCATATCATAAAGTTCCCAGGGCTTCCAATAGATTAAAGACGGCCCTGGTGCTACGAGATTATTGGTGACCAATTCTGTTAAAATGTACGAGCCGACGACGAGGCGTAGAAAGTGACAATGAAATGTGGAAAAAAGGAAAATTAAGTTTTCCTTTTATTTGCTACTTGCCCTCTGATGGGATTACATGGGACTTAAAAATATAGCTAGCAAAATGTGGGTGTATTATGGGGGCACCTCTGTTTAGCCCTTTGGGTAAACAAGGCGTGATGTTTAGATATGTTGCTACTTAAAAAGTCTTTAGTATCTTAGCTGATTATGTTCATTTGTGATGTAATGTTGATCGAACTATAAGATTGGTAAGAATTTATTTTTAAGAATATCAACTCAATTTTCCTATTACACATATATTTTTGTATTTACATTGGATTTGTCAATTATTATATTGATCAAATATGGTTATTTGATCAATATAATAATTGCACTTTCCAATTATGTCATAGTTACCAGAGCTCATTTAGCTGTGACATATAAATTGTTATAAAATGGACAGAAAATACTCATAATACCAGTATATATATTAGTCCCAGCTGTTTTGCACTTATTAACACAGTTTACGACTGTGTTGTGTATTAGTTTACTCACCCTTAGTTTACACCTGGGAGAAGGGACGATTAAAATATTTTAATATTATGCTCTAAACTTCGCACTGCTGTAAACTGTAAACAATGTTGTGGCTCTATTTGCAGATTCACTATACATATAATATGCTTGTATTTTATACAGTGCCTAGTCATCTGCCTAGCCTTTTCCCAACTACTTTTTTTTTTTTGGGTGGGAAATCATCAAATAACTTCTCCTGCTCTGGGCGGAGCCGCAGGGTGTGTCAGACTCTTACTGACTAAAACCCACCCGTATTCCTTCCGTTGCCTGTGTTGCCAGGGGCCTCGGTAACCCTTTAGTACCTCCCCTGCGACCCCGGCAGGCGTCCCAACTATGTTGGGGTCGGCTTCAAGTCTTACCGGATACAGCTTAATACCAGTATTTTACATGGAGCGACTGCCTATCTGACATCCACAACCCAGTTACTGGGTAACACGATACCCCTTAGTAAGACTGGTTGTCAGATTTTTGAGCTTCTGATGACCCGTAACGACTGTCAAGGATCTACAAATGACAGCCGGGACCATCGGCTTAACGTGCTTTCCGAGACACGGAGGGGTCTTGGTATGTAAAGATGGTCACCCATCCACGGACCAACCGCGGCAAGCGTAGCTTAACCTGATCGATCGACTCGTGCAGCTGTTATTACATAGCCACAAGCCCCTCATACAGTGCCTAGTTCTAATCTATTTTATTATTATGCTCTAAACTAGGACCTAAAGTTTTTTAATCCCAGAGACTAATTTGACATTTCAAATTATCGTTGTTTGGTTTTTCAATATGGAGTTTGACATTTG
This sequence comes from Atethmia centrago, assembly GCA_905333075.3. Lineage (NCBI taxonomy): Eukaryota > Metazoa > Arthropoda > Insecta > Lepidoptera > Noctuidae > Atethmia > Atethmia centrago. The sequence continues at coordinate 11,203,632 of HG995377.1, read as the reverse complement.
CACCTATCAATTTAGTCTCCGAGGTTAAAAAACAGACCATAGTTTAGAGCATAATAATAGGTCTTTACCTATGAAGTTGCCGATTTACAATACTGGCCATTTGAAACGTAATTGTGTATGGCTGGCAATAAATTCTAAATTGAAATGAATATTATTTAAAAAATATGGTATTCAATTTTCAAATTCAGTCATTTGTTTATTGATTAGTATTTGTTTTCACTACATTTGTATCACGATAAAAATACGAGTAACTATGGAATACCAGTTTAGTCGCGGAGCAATGCCGCACAAATGGCTCGCAACATTAATTACGTGTAAGGAGTGAACACTACAAACGAACGCACGACTCGTTATTGGTTTGAACGCTTCTGACATGGAAATTTTGATCTAAAAAAATGAACCCCGTGGTCGACCGAAAACTAAAGTCAACAATGACGAATCAAAGGCGATAGTGGAAGCTGACGATACTCAATCTATGGCTGAGGTAGCAGCAGCTTTCAACGGTAGCCATTTGCGTCAAATTGGCAAGGTAAAAAAACTTGATAAGTGGGAGCCGCACGAACTGAACGATCGCCAGCGCGACGAACGCGTTGAGGTATGCGTTGCATTGCTTAACAGACAGAAACGAAGGGATTTTGAACCGCATTGACACTTGCGATGAAAAATGTATTCTTTTTGATAATCGTAAGCGGTCATCATGTTGGTTAGACTCTGGTTCAGCACCTAGGTAATGCCCCAAACGAAAACTTACCCCTAAAAAAGTCATGGTCACTGTTTGGTGCTCTCGTGCCGGTATAATTCATCACAGCTTCTTACCAAATGGCACCAGCATTACTGCGGATGCGTACTGTGAGGAACTGGACACAAAGATGGAGAAGCTCACAAATCTCCGGCCAGCCTTGGTTATTCGCTCGTCCCCGCTGCACGACAACGCTCAACCTCATATGGCACAACAGGCGGTCTCTAAGCTACAAGAACTAGGGTTAGAAGTTTTGCATCATCCACCGAACTCACCAGACCTTGCGCCAACAGACAACTAAAGTTGTCTGGTTGGCAGGGAAAAATTCAATACCCAAGAGGCAGTACAAAGTGCCTTTGAAGAGTTTGTTGACTCCCGTACAGGGGACTTCTTCAAGAAGGCATTGAAAAATTACCACTGCGACACACACTTGGTAGAGATGCATCGATAGCATGGGTGCATATTATGATTGATAGAAATAAAAAATATTTATATAACGGATAAGGATCTCACTCGTTATCATCAGCCATATTATAACTATTGTGGGCGTACAATGGGAAGTGTTGGTTATTGCACAATAGAAAAAACCGTTTGCAGTTTAAATCAAATTATAATTATTTACGATCAAATAATCACACACTGTAGGTACACGACACAACTACACGGAACGCGCGACAGTTTCTAAACGTGTTCACTCCTTGACCACCCCCGACAGACTGAACTTCGAGCGTCGAGCGTTATGTTGTAGACTCTGTCGAGCGCCGCTTGGTGGCGCTGGCGTCCGGATTAGTCAAACGAGTGACTAACGTATTTCCGACATATATAAAAATTACTTTAACTTTCTGTATACGAAACGGTCGCTCAGCGCGCCATGGAGCGGGCTATGCTCGGAGTTTCTTTGAAAGAAAAGATCAGAAATGAAGTTATCCGGAAGAGAACCGGAGCTACCGACATAGCCTGCAGAGTAAGCAAGCTGAAGTGGCAGTGGGCTGGCCATATTTGTCGAAGGACCGATGGCCGGTGGAGCGGACGAGTCCTGGAGTGGAGACCGCGTATCGGCAAGCGTAGTGTGGGACGCCCCCCAGCTAGATGGACCGACGACCTTAAAAAGGTGGCTGGGACAGACTGGATGCGAAAGGCGGAGGACAGGGTGTTGTGGCGCAGCCTGGGAGAGGCCTATGTCTAGCAGTGGACTGGTGTAGGCTGAGTTGATTGATTGATTGATACTAAAGGGCAATTTCATAGGTGAAGACCTAATTTAATCAAATAGGCTCTTGTGTATTTTATGAGTAAGTATAAGTAATCGAGTCACTTCAAAAATCCTTAGCCATTATGAAAGTACCAAAGGGCCGATTCACACCGGGAAAGCAGTGGCCGGCAGCGGCCACTTTCAGTGTGAAGTAATAGAAATAAACTAGTCAGTCAGGTCTAGGCGCGTGGTTTCAGGAGGTGCCGAGCGGCACCGGCGGCGACGCGAGCCTGCCGTGGCAGGTTCCATCGGCCTCATCGCGTCGCTGCCGGCCGTTGCCGGTTTCTGCCGTTCCGGTGTGAATTGGCCCTAATAGTAGGTAACGAATTAATGATGGTTGAAAATATTTTCTGCTAAATAGAATTAGGCCGAACAAGGACCTAAAGAAAGTAGCAGGGGAGGAACGGGGTGGAATGCCCGAAATATCGGCAAAAGACTTGAACATTAAGGTCCAGGGTTCCGTGGCGACGGTGCAGAGAGTGCGCAAGTATCCAAGGGTTTAAGTATTCCCGACCACCGTGCCCTCAAAATGGTGTTGACCGCAAAATCGGACGCCGCTGAGGCACTTACGAGGTTTTCCGCAGAGACAGCGCTTTAGGTGGAGAATGAGCGCCTTATTTCGCAGGTGGCACACCAACAGAAGGAGCTTGAGGACATTCGAGTCCATTTCGCGAGATTGGACTAGGAGCAGCAGGGAGAGCCGCGAGGGGAAGAGAGGCAGCTTACGCCGACAGTCGATAAGATTGTAAGTATTGAAGAAGCCAATGCGGGCATGAATTGGGCTTGGAGGGCAAGCTTCTTGTATCGGCCACCCATGGCAGCTGATCGTAAAACCCAGCAAGCGCCAGCGCCAAATTACGTGACTAAAACTGCGGTGCCACTTCAGTCTGCGCTAGCCACCTCGGGGCCGATGGTATCGGTGACCTTGATGGCACCAACATCAAAGAAGGTAAGGGCAGGTGCTGCCAGTCAGGCTGCACCAACTACATCCGCTCCACTGTCTCCTGAACATCTGCCGGGTCAATGGTAGACCATGCCAACCACAATTCCTCGAGCTGGTGGTCTGCGCTCTTTTTCTTTCAACACAGTACATTACTCCGCCAATGACTCCGCAGAGCTCGGTGTGGATCACGTCAAGTTGATACCGATGATGATGACGACATAACTGAAGTGACCCAGATCGATTCGAAGGCCTTTTAGCGCATGCCTCGAGCGGGGTCAGTTTCCACGGCGGTAGAATGCTGGCAAGGTGGTTTTGCTGAAGAAGGAGAGGAACCCTGCAGACTCTATTTATCATCCAGACCCATAATGCTCGTGGACGAGGCGAGGAAGCTACTAGAGAGAGTATTCACTGACCACCTCGTCCGGCGCTTGACCGGCGTGTACAAACACTTTTACACGTCAATCATATTTAGAAAAAAAACTAGATGATTTCAGCTTTTCCTATCTGACTACTCTGAGAAGAAAGGCCGAAACAAACTCAGAGGTCACAGTCTCTTTTAAAGTCCAGACATAATCTTGGTCTGATCATGTGAAGACCATGTAAATTGGTGTCTGAAATGGTCTTTTGAGGAAAGAACCACACAGATTGAGTGGACCTGTCCAGTCAGTGCACGCATTTGTCAGTAATCGTGCAGCTCAACTCAGAACTTAAGGAGCTCAACGATGCGACGAACAATACCAAAGAAAGAACATTTGGGTAGGCCGCATAAATTACTCAAACTGCCAGACCATGATTAATACTAAATGAGAAAAAAAAAACAATGACCTACATAGTCTTCACATTCACAATAATTGAAAACAATATAATACTTTACAAGTAAATATTAAATCCCTCACAATATATTATGCTCCACAAAGTAAATATGTCATTGTATTTTGAATAATCATTAAATGTCAAAAGTGTATATAAATAAAATAAAAGTTTCGGTATGCAATAATTGGAGCAGCTCAATCCCAAGCCTTTTTGTCCTCAATATAATCTTTAACGATATAAAAGGCTTTCTGGCACAACTTACTTTTAATAAATGATTTGAATTTATTAAGGCTTAGATCTTGAACGTGGCTTGGAAGCTTATTATAAAAACGTATACATTGACATCTGAATGAGCCACCTATTTTCTTGAGCCTTGTTGTAGGTATATTTTTGTTCCTAGTATTTATATTATGGATATCACTGTATTTTTTAAACAATTTTATATTTTTATGGGCATATAAAAGATTTTCAAAAATATACTGAGAGGGCACAGTCATTACATTAATCTCCTTAAATTTCTCTCTGAGAGAGTGTCTCGGACTTAATTTATAAATTGATCGAACAGCTCTTTTCTGCAAAAAAAAGATAGTCTGAATGTCCGCGACATTTCCCCACAACAGAATACCGCACGACATTACATGAAATGATATGAAAATAGATAAAGTACACTAAACGGGCTGTCTCTATATCAGTTAAATTACGAATTTTTCTAACAGCGTATGCTGCGGAGCTTAGCTTTTTCGACAATTTATCTATATGTGGAACCCACTGAAGCTTAGCATCCAAAGTTAGGCCCAAGAATACTGTGCTATCTTCAGGATTCAATTCTTCGCCCTTTATCAACACATTAGTTTTCACCTGCCTAACGTGAGGTAGCGTGAACTTAATGCATTTGGTTTTTTTTCATTAAGAAGTAAATTATTAACATTGAACCAGTAAACTAGTTTTGAGATCGCACTATTTACATCGTCAGTAACCAGCTGCTGACGTTTAAGTTTGAACAAAAGTGAAGTGTCATTCGCAAACAAAACTATATCATGATTATCCTTTATGAGGTACGGCAAATCATTTATATAAATAAGAAACAAGAAAAGACCAAGAATTGAGCCCTGTGGGACTCCCATTGTTACTATAGATCCGGGAGATCTTTTCCCATTAATGTCAACGCTCTGAATCCTATTACTCAAATATGAAGTAAGAAGATCCGGAGCGGTGTTCTGGATCCCGTAGTGGCGGAGTTTCCTGATTAACGTTTCCTGGAGAACGCAATCTAATGCCTTGGACAAATCTCAAAAGATGCCCAAGGCATCGCGTTTATCTTCCCATGCATTATAAATATGTCCTAAAAGTTCAACACACGTGCATCAGTAGTCGAACGACCCCTTGTGAAACCGAACTGTTTATTGTGCAATAATTTATGTTTATTAAAAAGTCTTTGTAATTGGTCTAAAATATTTTTTTCTAAAATTTTGCTAAAGGTAGGTAGTACTTAAATAGGTCTATAATTGGTGGGGTCTGATGTACTACCTGATTTAAACAAAGTTATTATTTTACTATTTTTCATAAGGTCAGGAAACTCCCCACAGTCAATGCAATTATTAAAGATAAGAGATAAAGTAGGTGCTACAATGTCAATAATTGAATTAGAAACTTTTACAGAACCATCCCACAGATCTGCAATCAATTTCGCGACACTTGGTATATTAGGTTGTTCTCTCACTTCCGTTCGTGGTTCAGTTCATGGTCGGAAGCGAAAACGCGTGGAATGCTGTTGCCTGTTTTTGCGAGGAGGTGATGCATGCAAAGGAGGCGGCGGAGTGGGAGAGAGAGCATACCTCTCATACCACCTACACCAAAAGAGCAGCCGGGCGTCGAAGGGCGTTTAACGATCTCCGGCCACCATAAGGAAGGGCCTCCGTGCGGTGAAAGTACATGTATCTCGCGGGCCATGGCTGGAAGAAACTGTGGGGTTTTAGTCGGTAGAAGTCCAACATAACCCTCCGTCCTTCACAAACGGTATCCCCATGGAAAAAAAGGTACTGTAGTTACTCGTATATCAATTTTGTTGGCGAAACAATATTTTAAATATGTTGATAGTATAGTCAACCTATATAGAAAAATACTCTAGCCTCAAAAGATCAGTTCTGGAACTTCTAGAAGTAACTATTACAAAAAAAAAAACTAGAATATATCTAAACGTAAGATTATTATGTATGTTTGTACTCAGTAGTAACAATAAAAAACGGTCAATAGCTGAAAGCAAATTTCAAAACAACTGCGAGGGAAATACGAAACACCTTTTAAGGGGTCTGGAGAAAGGATGAATAAATTACACCATGTACGATTTCTACATTTTATTCCTTGGGGAAGAAGACTTCAAGAGGACTAATAATTATTATGACACTATTTTCCATATACGAGAGGTACTTCAAGCATTGCAACATACTAACATAGTTTGTATGTCAACATATAAGTATCCATTTCACACTAGTTTATTCAAGTGTATTTTTTAATTCGACATAGACAAGCATTCCTTTTGGACAGTGACCTGAATCTGAAATATGACTGCAGCATGTTTGATAAATACTCTGGCAAAGTAAATAAACTTGGACTACTTACTATATTTAAGGATTTACTCGACTTAGTTACTGACTGAAAGTTAAATATAATAATATCATTAAACTTAGATTTAATAATAATGAATTTATCTCGGAGCCAAAATGTATTTCTAATGTATTTAATAATTATTTTATTGATAAAATACAGCCCCTTATTAATCCGGTAGATAGAATCACAAAATATATTTTAAACAGAAAGGATTCTACATATGTTCATGGCTCCAAGTTTGCCAAATGACATATGAAAAATTTGTTTAGTTCTTAAAATACTAACAGTGTATGTTACGATGGTATTTGTACAAAAATACTCAAAGCAGGAGCCGAGGAATTTTGTTGTCCTATATGTTACATTATAAATTTGTATATGCGCGAAGGTACTTTTTCAGATGCTCTGAAAAAATCGGCTACAAAGCCATTGTTCAAATAACAAGATAGGGAGTTAATGGAATACTACATAATTATCGGTTACATTGGTACCTTTATTATCAAAAATAATTGTAAAGTATATTTATAAAGAATACAATCAACTTATATTTAAAAGCGAATAAGCTTTTTTGAAAATTCGGTCAAGTGCGTGTCGGACCACGCATAATGAAGGGTTCCGTAGTTAGGGTGAATTTATCTCAAAAAAAAACTTGACATTGTAGTTGAAAAACATGTTCTCCGATACATCGATATACGTCACGGTCAATTCTCCAGCTGCAAATATAATTTGGCCGACTATTACTCGTTAACTTGTAAATTTAATTTAGGAAAACGGCTGAGTAGCTGTGATACGTTTCCTTTTAATTTCATTGTACGTATATAGGTACTACTGCCATGATTTTTTTCACATATCCAAACACAGCCATTTAGCTTTTTCACAGACCCGTAATGTTTTTGAGCGGCTTATCTAACGATACCTCAGACCATGGGATCGACGAGAAAAAAATCCATTCCCATTTTACATGTAACGGAGGTCCACCCAAAGACATTTTTTTCAAGATTTTTCATTGTACGTATATAGGTACTACTGCCTTGATTTTTTTCACATATCCAAACACAGCCATTTAGCTTTTTCACAGACCCGCAATGTTTTTGAGCGGCTTATCCAACGATACCTCAGACCATGGGATCGACGAGAAAAAAATCCATTCCCATTTTACATGTAACGGAGGTCCACCCAAAGACTTTTTTTTCAAGATTATATTGCCCGACATTGTTGGCGTGATTAACATGTATACCCATGCCAAATTACAGCTTTCTAGTACTTATATTCTGAGCTAAGCTGAGGACAGACGGACATGCGAAACTATAAGGGTTCCTTGTTGACTACAGCAACTTATGACTTAAACTTAAACAACTTATGACTTTTTGCATACTGTTATGACAAATATGGATGAAAATACTCCAGTGTGTGCGATATTTTGTGACATGACCCAGGCATTTGATTATGTGCAACATTATAGTTGACTAAAAAGGCTTGATGCTTACGGGGTAAGAGGAAATGTCCTTGAGCTCTTAAAGTCGTACCCACACCACAGAAAACAAATAACGGAAATAAGCAGAATTCATAATATAAGCACCAAAAAAGAAGGAATCTTCCAATCGGATGAACGTAACGTTATCTACGAAGTTCCACAAGGAAGTATACTAGGACCACCGCTTTTTACACTTTATATTAATGACTTTCCAATGGCAATCCAACATCCTATGACACTATTCGCAGATGCCAGTACAATAACGATACCTTGTAATCAAAGAGATTTTTATAGAGAGGCCATATATAATACATTAAAAGACACAACTAATGTACTATTAATAAATTTCGGGCGGAATCTTTTATTTTGACATAGATTTAAAGCATTTTTTTTACTGTTGTCATATCTAATGTATTATTGTTTGCTGAGTTGACGTTAAATTAATGATATTTTACTGAAATTAATTATTACCAATCATAATATTTGCACGCCATAGTACCTGGGTAAATCTTTTCAAAGTACTCTCCACTAGCCTATATACAAAGTTTTATGCGTCTGAACTAGTTTTCAAAACACTTTTTCCAGTCCGCCGCAGACACCTCGTTTACAGCCTGCTCGAACGCTGACAGCGCATCTTCCGGCGAAAAAAATTGTATCCCTTTGAGCAGATTTTCAATTTTCTGGAATAAAAAGAAGTCACACGGTGCTAGGTCAGGGCTGTAAGGAGGGTGAACCAGAAGTTTGACCGGCGTGCTGTCCAGAAAATCCCTTGTTTTGAGCGCGGTGTGCGAAGGCGCATTGTCGTGGTGGAGCAGTAGCCCGCGGAGCCCTGTGTTTGGTAGCTTGTTGCTCACAACAGAGAAAACTTCTGCCAAGCATTTGGTAGTATACCATTCAGCGTTGATGCTTCTTTTGTTCCGTAAAAGAATTGACAGTCAAATTAAAAAGCTCGCGAACAAAATCTTCTCCCCGCTTCTAGATCGCTTCACTTTGGTAGGCGTTGATTCGTATTGCAACACCCAAACCGTCGACTGGCGCTTCGTTTCTGGATCGTATTGATAAATCCAAGACTCATCACCTGTAATAATGTCGAAAAAACGCCGAGACGAGCCTGCTTCAAATTTGTTTATCGTATAACTAGTGTTGCCCAAATGCAAGAACAAGACGAGACTTAGCCAGTCTTGGTCTTGGTCTTGCGCCAATACACCTGGTCTTGGTCTTGGTCTTGGTCTTGAGCTCCCAGTCTTGGTCTTGGTCTTGGTCTTGCAGCAAGAGTCTTGCAAGTCTTGCAATTACCTATTAGTCTATTACTATTTATTAAAGTTTACTTTAAATCTTAGAAAAACGTATTAGAATTGGAACATTGTGAGCTTGAATTAACATAGCCATAGTAAAGATCAAGCAGATTAATAAATAACTGAAGATTTGATAAGAAATTCGAAAAATCAACTGACCTATATGTCGTTTTCCATGGAAGTAACTGTTTCTTAATAAACATTTATGATTTATAAGCTTACATTTGCTAAAACATGTAAAAAAACAAATTAATTACAATAACTTGACTGTATTTTAAAGAACAATACTTATCTGTCTAGAAAGAGATTGAACCCTCAACTTATAAGAAATTTAATAAAAGAGTTTTACGATTTATCATTTATTTGAATAAAAAATAAAATACAACACAAATCAACAGCTTTATCATTAGGTTATGATACTTTATATCAATTTTTTTGACCAAGAATTAATACAAAGTAACCATCTGGCTGACTCATCACTTAACCTATTTCTATGTTTTCTAATTACTAATGATGCTTTAGAAAATAACCTCTCAGCAGGTACTGAAGTTGCAGGTATTGAGAGAAAATCACGGGCCATTTTCGATAAAATCGGATACTCTGTCTCATGCGTCCTCCACCAATCTAAAATGTCTTCCGAGCTGGCAGTTCTTGGTTTTCTCAGGTCAACTCGTCTATCACTAAGCCTTGAAGACAAGATCCAGATGACGTCGAGGGACATTCATAGAGTTTATCAAAGTCTATTACGTCTTCATCTTCATCACATACTTTATTTTCTTTTTCTGGTAATTCCAGAGATTTGTTCAGTGAGTGTAGACTTTTATATTCTTCATAAAGTTCATTGAACTTGCGCAGACTTTCTGTTTTAAGTTGCTTCCCCCACATTGTCAGGTCAAAAGTCTGAGCCTTATGCCTTGGGTCTAAAATTAAAGAAGTACAATAAATCCAGTTGCTCTTCTTGTAATGTTTAAGCATTTTGTCTCGAGCTGCTTGGAAAGCTAGAATGAGCCTTTCATCCACTTCAGATCGATTAGGTTTCTCATCTAACTGTTTTACCATGGATTCAATTTTATCTAGCAAGAGATTGAATGATACAATGACTAGCGGTAATGTAACATATTTGTCTCCACCAAGTTTTGTACTTAAAAGTTTAAAGTTTATTAGAAATTTATGTAATTTTTCGAGTACCTGCCATTCATTAGCTGTGATTTGAAAATCATTTAATTCGGTGACAGAACTGCACAATATGTCAATGCCCGCTCTCACTTTTAAACCAAATCCAATCATATCATGTGTGGAATTCCATCTCGTTGGACAGTCAAGAATGGCATTTAGATTTGATGGCACGCCAGCTGCTTCACAAGCAGACTGAAACTTCTTCTTCACTATCTCACTTCTTTTTATTTTACTGGAAATACTGCGTAACTTTGTTACAGATGTACGCGAGTCAGCAATATTTGGTGCAGATTCTTCATCTTCCTCATCCTCAGTTTCGTCTGCATAGTCTTCGTACTGCTGATCTTGCGCGTTAGTGTCAGACTCACAGTGTAATGCTAAGGTCTTTAATAAATCTTGTACACCAAGGTTTAAAATGTGAGCAAAGCACCGGAAATGTTGATTGTCTGAATCAAAGTGTGGCGGCAGCTGTTTGCCCAGTTCATACATAAATTTGGTATTTGCAGTTGCGTTGTCGACCGTGATACCTTGTATTTTATCAATTATGCCATATTCCAATAAACATTCATGGAAAATCGTTGCAATATCTTCCCCAGTATGTCGACCGCGTGATGGTATAAAATCAAGAACTACAGATTGATACTTCCATTCGTTGTCTATATAATGAATAGTAACCCCGTAGTAACTCCTACCAGCAATTGACGTCCACCCATCAATGGTAAAAGACATTTTAGATGATAATTGTTGAAGTCGTTCCTTGAGATTCAATTGGAGCTCTTCAAATCGCTCTTTGACTTTCCTTCTAAGTGTAGACCTTTTAGGAAACACCATATTAGGGCAAATACGTCGAAAATATACTTGTGTAGCTTCGTCATCGAAAAATGAGAAGGGAAGATATTTTTTCACCACCCAATCAACTGTAGCTGTCGTGATGTTGTCACTGCTGTTTTCCGACTGAAACAAAACAATAAATCTTGTGTTATTATTTAAAACATACTAGGTTTGAGCGTATAAGAGGAGGAGGTTTGTTGTTGTTAAATCGAGAAAATCGTTAAATTGATATTTGTTATATTAAGGTTGCACTGTACTGTAATTTACCAAAATAAAGTACTTAGTTGTTACTGGCCGATTAAATGAAAATATGGGTGTTTATAAAAAATATTTAAGACGATAATTACATACTTAATATGTCGCACCCCTAGATGAAAACACCACTAACTCAAAAATACTTACGTAAGTTAATGGCGTTTTTGAAAGTATCGCATGAATAGCTACGCGGAGTTAAAATTCTTTTAACTGTTAAAAAAATATTCTTACCTGTCCACTTCTTCCAGCGGTTACTAAAAAGCTTGTGATATCTCCACTTAATTTTGGTTTAACAGGAAGAAATATTTCTGATTCCTTTTTGTGGAAAGATATTAGATGTTTCCTTAAGCCTGAAGTGTTTCTGTTTTTCATTTTTATTTCAATCTTTTTATGTTGGCACAATTTACAGAAGGCAGTTTGGGATGCATGAATTATTTCGAAAAACTCCTCAAATTTGCTTTTGGGTCTTTTAGATCTGTGACTCAAACTCTCGTTACTCGGACTAGAATAATTTGAATCTTCGTCACTCATATTAAATTGTACACGTGATACGTTTTTAGAAAACAACGAGAATTAGTAAAAACAATTATTAAGTTAGACTCGAAGCACAGCTCAATTGGAAATGACTGGAATTTTTTTTTTTTTTTTTTTTTTTTTTTTTTTTTTTTTTTTTTTTTTTTTTTTTTTTTTTTTTTTTGTATGGCATCTCGTAGTTGACCTTGAGAGGTCGTGACTACTTAACCGGACTTTCCTGTGGCTGCCTTAAGCGAACTCAAAGCCTCCAGCCAGGGGCGAATTACTTATAGTACTAAGCGACTGCACGCTAAGGGCACCCCCTGTGGGGTACGGACCTCGGCTTAGGGCGTCGCTGGGGGGAGGACAGCAAGATGGGACAGGCTGGATCTGGTTAATATTATTATTATTAATCGGGGAATTTAAAGCTACAGGCTCAGCTGCGGCGCGGGCTGGCACTTCTTCGAGCAAGGGTCGGGGGGGACAATTACGTCGGGGTTTACGCGAGGGACCTCGGCGGCGAGGTCGGTACGTAGGTCGGTGTGTTTTGTGCACTGTACTCGTTGCCCTATTGCTTTCCTGGAGGAGGGTAATGGGGTCATCGGGGTCGGAGAGGGTATGCCTTGGACGGCGAATAGAGCTAATGGTGGAGGGCCTATAGCTGGCGGCCTGCACAACCAGAGGGTTGCGGTGGGTGGTGGCGGAGTCGAAGAAGCGCTTCGTGATGCGCTTCATGAACTGCTTGATGGTGGGGATTCTAAGATCGAGATGGAGGTGACTGGAATTAAAATAATTCCTTTATTTATAGTACGTTTCCTTGCTTTCTACCGCGCCGCCTCGCCACGTGCCGGCTCTATGAAAAGGATGCCGCCGCAAATCAAACAATGCCGCGTGCGGCGTACAAACACACACTAAATATTACCTACTTGTACAGACGCGACGCGTGAATAAAATAGAATTAGTGCCAATCACTATTCTTTACATATAAGTGCATGTTTTGGCGTACATCTATACTAATATTATAAAGCTGAAGAGTTCGTTTGTATGTTTGATGACAGAAGTTTTAAAATAAATAAATAAGTCCTGAACGTCACTATACCTCCAAAGTTACTATTCCTCGTGGACGAAGTCGCGGGCACAGCTAGTAAATACTTACTCTCATCATCTCTCTCAGAGATATTCGGGCTGGTAAGTAATACAAAACTCTTATCGCAGGCTTTTTATTTTATTAGTAGGTAAGTACCTACGCTTTTTATATTATTTTATTAGTTTTGTAGAATTTTTTTACACGTTTCAAGTATATTTAAAAGTGGCTACAATATTTATTAAACGGGTGATATTTGAACACTTTTTTGCTATTTTTTCTTGTAAAAACTTAAGAAATATAATGACTAAATGTACAATAATAGTACCTAAGTAATTAGTTTAAAACCATATAAGTAATCAATGTTATAATATATACTTACTAGAATGAATTAATATGACATCTACTACCTATCCTTACCATTTTATCCTAATCATAATACTACTTGCGTGATCAGTATAATGTATTCATTTTCATTCTAAGCACTCTGAAACTTATTTATTCTTTGGAACACCTGTAGGTACTCTTAAAAAAATTCGAAATTATTTTGCATGAGTATACCTACGCCCTATGGCGGCAATCAAATAGTGTCACAAATGTTATGATTTCGGCGTGGCGGCAACGATTGTTTTAGATTTCAAAAGAAGCCATGTATCATAACCATGTACTTCCGAAAAGCGGCAAATTTCTTTGAGAAGTAAGTACAAAACCTTTGATGCCGCATTATCAAAGTGCCGATGGTTAAAACATAACTATACATGCACTCAGTTTGATTTTAATAGATATTTTTTTATTCGCTATGTTTATGGTATTAGTCGTAATGCGCATAGGTCCAGTTTTTCATATTCTTTGATACAGTTTTTTGCGTCTCATAGAATTCCTAAGCGTACCTACCTATACACCGAACTGTTACACCTAACTACTCAGTGAAATAGCGCTAAGTCCTAGCTGCAAGACGCAAGAGTCTTGCAGGCTATGTCTTGTTCTTGCTCAAGTCTTGCACGGTCAGTCTTGGTCTTGCTAAAAATACGCGGTCTTGTTCTTGGTCTTGGTCTTGCAAAAACGCAAGAACAAGACCAAGACTGAATTTGGGCAACACTACGTATAACGGCACCACCACCCAGGCCTGCTTCTGAGCATCAGTGAGGTGTAAATAGTAAATAAAGGTTCAGACTTGTTTGACACATATGTCAAACAAGTCTGAACCTTTTTTTATTTTTTGTTATCCTGCATGCATTTTCATTATTGTATGTGTACACGTGTTTGAGCAAATAAATATATCTTTAACTTATTTTTAAGAAACGTATTAAACCATACTAACATAAAAAGTTCTTCGAATCCTTATCTAGAACGTAACATTCTACGGCAATTATAATCAGTTTCTTTTTCTTTCAAGCCTGATATAAACTCATTTACATTATGAATCATCTCTGACTCACTTAATGACTCAATTAAGAAAAGCTATTTAGTTCAGCGATAATTTTATACATAAGGTTTAACAAATTATGTACCTACCTATTTAGGTACCTATGTAGACAGGTAGATAGGTAGCATTTCCAAGATGAAATCCTATCTTAACCTTCATAACTGGTAATCTCAAAGATGTAGGTACCTATTTAATTATTAAAGAAACCCAAAACAAATGAATGTATTTTCTTCATGGAAATACCGCGCTGCGCGTCGCACTGCCTGTCGTGGCCGCGATATCGCCCCAGTCAGCACGAGCCTTAAACTTAAACATTTTATAAAGGAGAGTTTTTTGGCCTCCCTTTATTTGTAACGTACATATTATATTCGATAAGTGTATTATTCGTAGTATACCTAAAACACCGGCCAAGTGCGTGTCGAACCACGCAAAATCAAGGGTTCCGTAGTTGGGAAGTTGAGGTGAATTTATCCCAAAAACAAACTTAACATTGTAGTTGAAAAACATGTTCTCCCACACATCGATGTATGCCACCCTAACATAACATATATATTAACTTATTACACATATTATTATACATATTATTATTTATTTATTGTTATATTTGCTAACTGCAAATTTAAGTTGATCGACTATTTACTCGTTAACTTGTAAAGCCTACTTAGCTGTGACAGTTTTCCTTTTAATTTCATTATATGTACTACTGCCATGATTTTTTTCACATCTCCATAAACAACCATTTAACTGGCAGGGGGTGAGGTGGGGACCAAGTGTCCCCACCCCTCCCCCTGCCAGCTAACAAAAATTAGGACTTTAATGCTCAATATTACGCAAGTGGATTCTTGAATCGAAAAGTGGTGTTTACAGACCCGCAATATTTTTGAAACGGCCTATACCCGATACCCGATACTACGAGAAAAAAAAATAACATCCTCACATTACGTGCAAGGGTGGTACCAGAAAAAAAAATTTAGCACTTTGTCGGCGTGATTAATATTTTTTTAGTACTATTATTTAGTATAATTACAGCTTTTTAGTACTAAGCGTCTCTGAGCTACATCTGGGACAGACAGACAGACGGACATGGCGAAACTACAGGGGTTTCTTGTTTACTACGGAACCCTAAAATGTAACCAATTTATCATTTAAAACAGTTGTTTTATTTATAAAGTCTCACGGAATCACGAAATTATAAAATATCGCGCTCAATTGATTCAATTCCAATCATGGTCGTCAATGTCAATATCAATAATCGTTTATTTGCTTAGAAAGTAGGTACAAAATACAGATGTTTACAAATTAATAAAAAATAAATAATACTATTCATTATTATTAATAATAAATGCATGTATTGTTGTGTCTTTAACCATATTATGAAAAAATAAATGTTGTTCTTCATTAAATCGTTAAAGATATAAATGTATATTTAATAAAGATTTATAGATTATAGATTTTTTATATTACTGTGCAATATTGGTACATTGGGGTTTGAATCAGTGACATTCGGCTAAGATCGGCTTTGTTCGACTTTGTAAAGAGCGTTTACTAACTCACATTCCACTGCCAATCAGATAATCAACGATGACGACCGACGATGCGATGACGATTTTAATGAAAAAATACGTTATCAACTGACAGCACTAAACAATGTCTATTGTTATGCTATGCAAAGCCGAACTAAACCACACCCACAGAACATTTATTTTCTTTCTCATTCCTAATGCATTGTGTCCATTAAAACTCGGTACATCTGTACATCTCTGTGACTCTGTACATCACAGTATTTTGACGGTTTAGTACACGAAATATATCTATTTCGTGATTTATTATTACCCACCAACGCATTGAATTATAGAATGAAGAATGACAGTTGACTAGAGTGGCAATGTTGGTGATATTTTACCTAACGTAACCTATGGGCCAGTGTCGCCTGAAAAGAAATGGATTTATTTATTTATTTTATTAATTAATCCCAATTAGTAATTTGATATATTTGTTGTTGTTTTTCAATTTAGAATTTTGATATTTGCACCTGTCAAATTACTATATGGGATTAAATAAAAAACGAACTTTAGGCTCGACTCAGTGGCGGGGCAAGATCAAAATTTAATGTGGGCCAGATACATTTCGCGAGGCCCTCTGGTGGCGCGAGAAGACGGGTTTTATAAAATAAAAAACATTGAATAATTAAAAAGAGAACAATCAAAGAATCAGAAATTTCCTGTTTTTAGCCTTACAGAACTCTTTAATAATTGTATTTTGATTAAACTTAGATATCTGCTGTCTTTCTTGACTTTCTTTGATAAATATTTTTGTATTAGTTTTAGTTTTGATTCCTTTCAGCGGAGGCTGTACTTACCGGTATTTTTTAACAAAATTAAAACGACAGTGTAAATATTTTGGTAAATTTATTTTAAGTTATTTACTGTTATGTATTGGAGCAGAGCCTGTTTCACATCTTTAATGAAGTTGGGTAAAATTGGGATCATTGTTTGTAATTCTTCATATAATTCGTAAGGTTGGAAGTCACTGGTCTCACCCACTCGCAGGTCTATGTAGATCTTGACAGTTTTTAATATTTGATCTTTAGGAATATTTTTAATTTAAAAGTAGCGAACTTCGAGGCTTTTAAGTAATGCATTAACCTTCGAGGTGCGAGGCGCCTGGGTCCGCGAGGCCCGTGAGCCACGTCGTCACGAAGGTAACTAAAATTTATCTTCTGTCCTTTTCTTGAAGAAATAACTAAAACCCACCCGTATTCCTTCCGTTGCCTGTGTTGCGGGGGCCTCGGTGACCCATTAGTACCTACCCGCGACCCCGGCAGGATAACATCAGCTCTGCCAGTGAAAGTCTCGTCAAAAACGGTCCAGCTGTTTCGGAGATTAGCCGGACCGGAATAAACAGACATAATTTTTTTTTGTTATAGTTATGTTATACTTTCACATGCATTCAGTAAAAAGCTGTTATTTTGACATTACAAACATACACTTCCATTTTATTTATTTCTATAGATAAGCTTATTCCCTAACACAATTTATTTTTTCAGGTCCATTATTCAGGTACCTAGAACATCAATTTGTCGACACTAGGGATGCTCTTGCTGGATATTGTTGTAACTGTTCGGTGGGCAGACGTTGGTACGTTCGGCTGCTGTGCACATGTTATATTTATCGTGTAGTATTTTTATCTTGGACACGGATCAAGATGAGAGGTGGAGCGACCTGGATCTTTTTAGGGTTCCGTAGTAAACAAGGTTTAGTTTCGCCATGTCCGTCTGTCTGTCTGTTTGTTTGTCTGTCTGTCTGTCCCCGTATGAGCTACACTCAGATACGCTTAGTACTAGAAAGCTGTAATTTGGCATAGGTATATATATTACGCAATAACGCCAATAAACTGCTAAAACAAAATCTTGAAAATATTTTTTTTTGTTTTTTACATTACGTGCAAGGGAGGCACGTAATGTGGGGATGATATTTTTTTTGTCATCTTCCTCATGTGGGGTATCGTTGGATAGGCCGTTCAAAAATATTGAGGGTCTATGAACACCACTTTTCGATTCCAGGATCCGCTTGCGTAATATTTGCATTACAGTGCTAATTTTTGTTAGATTCAAGTGTCGTCCCCCCCCCCCCTGCCAGCTAAATGGTTCTTTATGATGATGAAAAAAGTCATGGCAGTACTACATATAATGAAATTAAAAGGAAAAATATCACAGCTAAGTAGACTTTACAAGTTAACGAGTCGAAAATTTGCAGTTGGTGAATTGACCGTGACGTATATCGATGTATGGGAGAACATGTTTTTCAACTACAATGTTAAGTTTGTTTTGGGATATATTCACCCCAACTTCCCAATTACGGAACCCTTCATTTTGCAACTTGCAACACGCACTTGGCCGGTTTTTTTTGACGTTGATAATGATATACTTACAGAAAATGTTTTTTTTACATTATATATTTTTTTTCATGAACCATTCACAACAGCCTGTATTTCTACAATGTATTACTCAACAGTACACTATTTTTCTAACTTATAATACCGATGAGGCCAACCTACTCATTAAACAATAACTCTTAGTAAATTTTTAGGTTATGATCGTATTTTTCAGTATTCCCGCTGGACGAATTATGACTACCACAGTAATCTGGAGATCATTAGGAACAAATCAACATGCGTTTCAATAATATATGCCAAAAATTTTGGTGGGCCTAAGCCCCGAAGAAAACTAAACTATCTCCTTTATCCTGCCAGATTGCATTCGATGAATCCGAAGTATCATGCTTACCATTGTTGATTCATTGTAAAACAATTTTTTATCCTTAGTTGCCAATACAATTTCTTATCGTGAAACCACCCTTTAACTATTTTACACAAAATTCTCGCGTGCCCAATGTTCATAAACAACCAATATTCATAAATAAAATTCTAAAAGTGTCTGTTGCATTCTATGACAGCATTAAAAACATTATAAATAGTTCGGGGAATCTGCGCTTGGTGGTAGATCGCGTCTCGCGGGTAGTCGTAAAAATAATTTAGTGCGAGCGACGTCATTAGCGTTACTCGACGCCAGCGCCATCTGCCGGCGACGATGGTCTCTAATGCACTCTAAACATACGCTATGTTTTGATATAAGTTTGTGATTATTTTTAAAAGGAAATTATATCTTGAAAGTTTGTAGACAGGTATTAATTTTTTATGAAGGCGTAAGTTTCTAGATTCTCATCTTAAATGTATCAATGTACACGTTTGACGGGTGTTGCGTTTTATTCTGCTCAATTCAAAACTGAGAGCTGGTATTTAGAATTTCTTAATTGAAAGTCCCAATAGGTGAGTAGATACCTATCTATAAGTGTTTGCGCCTACCAGGAATCCAACCAATAATATCATGTTCCTGCCAACCTGTTTTTCAAAAACCTCCATCAGGCACCATGGCAGTCTCTTACAATGGTGAGTATAGTCTAAGTATTAGTAAAAAACAACGTTAATTTCAAAGGCAACCAATTGTGAAGGGAGAATAAAATAATTACGTTTTGTTTATTATTTGATCAGCTACTGTTACAGATGAGCAGCAGGGACCTCTGTGGTAACGGCCCCGACTCACGCGCTGTAACTCGAGGGTTCGAACCCAAGCAGGCACATTTGTTTGTGTAAATAATTTCATCATCACTGAAAACAGTGAAGAAAAACATCGTAAGGAAACTGGCATGTTCTAGAACCAATAATTCGAAGACATGTGACATCTAACAACCCGCACTGGGCCCGCGTAGATTACAGCCCACTCCCTCTCGAAGAGAGGTGGCCTGTGTCCCAGAAGTGGGAACATTATAGGCTGATTATGCTTCTGCAGCTTCTGTTCTTGCCACAAAACAACTGCAGTTATTTTCCTTAATTTGTTCATGTTCTTTTCAAACCTTTCGCTTGTGACTTAATTGACAAATTTGGTACTCGTAATTATACTTAATTGTGTGCCAGACGTTTGTGAATTAGGAACTGTACAGTCAGCCTCAAACAAAAAGATGTACCTATACATCAACAAAAACATTTGATTGTCTACAATTTGTGTTCCATTATCAATGTGTTGCTAAACCCAACGTGTAATATGTTTTTACACATTGATACAATATTATTAGTAATATGAATTGTTGGTCTAGTCGTCGCAAGCGCTACTGCTGAGCATAAGATCTTGGGTTCGATTCCCGGGTCGGGCAAGCTGTTTATTTATTTTATTTTTTATCTGGAATTTCTCAGTAGCAGCCCGGAGTCTGGATTTGTGCCCGGTTGATGGCAATAGGCTCGCCCCCTATTACATGGGACTTGAACATAACTGGCGAAATGTGGGTGTACTACAGGTACACCTCTGCCCAACCCTTCGGGGAAACAAGGCGTGATGTTATGTATGCTATGTTATGAATTCTTGTTCATTTTTTGGGCTCACTTCTCCCCCTTTTTTTTGCCCTTTCAGAATGATTTTAAATCGATCTTGGAAAAATAACTATCCGAATGCACAAGCTTAAATCTAGACCTAGAAAGAAATAAACCAAACTAGAAAAACCCCTTTTACAATTCTTAAAGAACGCTCTCTCTTATTAACTACGCGCTGACTACGTGTACGAAAAAGCTGTTTCCAAAAAAATTACCGATAGGTAATTAGAAGCCTCACCAATACAGTCCGTATCAATAATTCAGTACTCAACATAGGAGGGATTGTTCCAGGTATTACAAAGTACATTGGTATAATCATACAAATGTACTTTGTAATACCTGGAACATTTACATTATTTATTATCATTATTATTTTATGGTTTTTATTTATATTTTTTTTTATTTTATTTTGTACGGAGCCAACGCTCCGTACAAAACTCGGTGTCCCTTATTGAACATTGATGGAAAACTTAGGGTGTTTCCGGAAATATTATTAAGCTATCGTCTGTATAGTTTTCAGGTTTTCACAGGTTCCTTTACCAAATATAACAGATACAGTAACATTTACAATTAAATTTTTCTATTGGAAAATATATTTTCATACCTTACTTCATTTTGTTAGGAGTCACCTAACACAAGCATCTTCTTGCTTAAAAGGTGATCTCCAAATCACGTATGTTAAAGCTGTATGTAATGGAAATAAACATCTTTATTTTTCCGAGAAAAAATATGATAACTTTTGTAACTAGGAGTATTTATTCAAGTCACAAAACCTCTAGGTATTTTCATTATTTGTACAATGCCGGTTTCTTGCCGAGGGGCTTGTGGCTAAGTAATAACAGCCGCACGGGTCGATCGATCAGGTTAAGCTACGCTTGCCGCGGTTGGTCCGTGGATGGGTGACCATCTTTACATACCAAGACCCCTCCGTGCCTCGGAAAGCACGTTAAGCCGTTGGTCCCGGCTGTCATTTTGTAGATTTTTGACAGTCGCTACGGGTCGTCAGAAGCCCGAAAGTCTGACAACCAGTCTTACCAAGGGAATCGTGTTACCCAGTAAATGGGTTGTGGAGGTCAGATAGGCGGTCGCTCCATGTAAAATACTGGTATTCAGCTGTATCCGGTAAGCCTGGAAGCCGACTCCAACATAGTTGGGAAAAGGCTAGGCAGATGATGTACCTACAAT
Source organism: Atethmia centrago (assembly GCA_905333075.3). NCBI lineage: Eukaryota > Metazoa > Arthropoda > Insecta > Lepidoptera > Noctuidae > Atethmia > Atethmia centrago. The sequence goes on along the minus strand of HG995377.1, from coordinate 11,182,123 downwards.
GCCGGTTTCTCTACCAGGTACTTATTTTGCACCCTACTATAAGCATACTCACGTACCATGGAACTCTAAAAATAACTTTTTTGCCGCCATATTCGCAGCAGGGATAACAAAAAGGTGTGTCTAAACCAACAGGGTTCCGTACGTTGCCAGCCACAAAAAAACATAGACTAACTGAAAATACCTCCACCGTCGCTCGTGTTCTGGACATGTTTAAATTGTAGCTCTGACCCCTAGGATTTTGTTATTGGGTTGTACATGCTCTATGACAGTGGAAACTAACGTTTTTTTTTTTAAAAGAAAATGCACAGTGGTAAAAGAAAAAGTTGACGGATAAATAATATGTTTTAGTTATTTATTTTTACTTTAATAATGCTCACTGATTGTTTGCAAATTTTATTACTTGCTGTGATATCAGGTGTAAGCTATCAAATATGCAACCATGAACAGGGTGGGGACCTGGTGACCTGTATTACATGTGTTACTACCTACCACAGGCACCAGCGATCCACAACCTAAAATCGTTAGCTATTTCTTGTGTGTAAAATATTTAATATTTTTTTTTGGCTTGTGGTGAGAAATAAACACTTTTTATTATTATTATAATAAATAATAATAATAATAATACATTTAGTGCATAAATAAAAATCACATTACACTGCATACATTCAGTTGACATAATTCAATACAACTATAACATAGGAGTACGATAATTTTAAACTCTATCCTTTATACTAGGTCTGGCCTGTATCTTAAGAGATAGGATTCAGCCATTGTGTTGGACTAACTTATATTTACCCAAAAACGTACATAAATAAAAATAAAAGGAAAAAACTAAAAGTGCGGAGTTAAGGCGCTGACAAGAGGTAAATGACCAAAATAGGCTTGTCTTAAGAAAAAAAATTGCCAAATCTGTATATTCTATGGTAGCGGAAAAATAATATATGTTAATTTTGAACATATTTCTCAGAACTTGGTTGTTACCAAAACAAGTTTTGAAAAAAACCTGTATTAAATATCAACATACGTTACGTATTTAATTTTTAAGAAGAACGTCATAATCGAATGCAGAACTTGATTGTTTTTTATTTTCGATTACTCAACTCAATTTTGAGTAAATAGATAATTGCTTCATAGTTTGCAATAAGTTACAAGCGTTGAGTCATCGCGCTTCTCTTTCTTTTCTATGCAGTCTGACAGTGACCGTAGTGTATGTGTATAGAATGCTGTGATGATAAGGAAAATGTTAGGTATGTTTGTATTTAAGAGATGTATGTCAGTAGATTTTCTGTTGTGATGTAGTCCTGCTGAAGTAGCCACTGAGTGATTTTGTGTTTTAGCGCGTATCTGTTAGAATCAAGTAAGTTAAGTTTTCGGTTTAGTTGCTTGTATAAATGTGTACCTATAACATAGTATTGGTACCTTGCAAAACATGTTCTATGTCCTACCCCGGAGGGGATGTTTGTGTGTTTTTCTGGGTTGGACCTGGCATGAATCTATGGGTTCTGAGGACAGCTTGCAGGATAAAGAGCTGCCTAACCGTTAAAATTTTGCATTCCTCGTATAAATGCACACACAAATGAATAAAATAAACCTGTTTAAATAACCTGTACTCATAATTAGTTATGCATCAAAAGTGATAAAATAAACCTGAAGGAATTCATCAATTTTACTAAAAAATTCATTGGATCAATACATGTCGAAATTAGTTGCAATAATTTCGAAACATAAAGCGGTGCAAGCATCAGTCATGTATTCATGCCTGCCGGGGTCGCGGGAAGGTACTAAAGGGTCACCGAGGCCCCTGGCAACACAGGCAACGGAAGGAACACGGGTGGGTTTTAGCGGGAAGCGGGAGGCTGTGTCAGAACACAGCCTCCCGCTTCGCCCAGAGCGGGGGAAGTTATTTGATGATTTCCCACCCAAAAAAATTGCTTTCTTTTGTTTGACATTTAAAATTAGACCCTTTAAAGGTCCACCCATTAAGGCAAGATGTTTTCGGCCTCGTTGGTCTAGTGGTCGCAACCGCTAAAGTGCTATTGGGTTTTTCCATCAGGAATTTATCAGTAGCAGCCCGGATTCGTGCCCGGTTGATGACAAAAGGCTTTTTTTTTTGAGGGTGGGAAATCATCAAATAGCTTCTCCCGCTCTGGGCGGAGCGGGAGGGTTTGTCAGACTCTTACTGACTAAAACCCACCCGTATTCCTTCCTGTTGCCTGTCTTGCCTGGGGACTCGGTGACCCATAAGTACCTTCCCGCGACCCCGGCAGGCATGACAAAAGGCTTGCCGGGGTAATTACACAAATTAAACTTAGCTGGCGAAATGTGGAAAAATAGAAAAACATTTTATTTGGAAGACGCACAGGAAATACAAACAATAAAAATGGAACATTTAAAACGAACAAAACAATCGAGAAAAATACTCGTGAGAGGTCAAAATGGCTCCTATGTAACTCAGCATAATGCTCCGAAATTTATTTATACCGCAGCGCTGGTATTCCGAAAGGGCCCGATGAAGATGTTTTAAGTTACACCTCCGTGTAACCGTTCGTGGATAACAAGCGTAATTTTATGTTATATTATATGTAATATTGAATTTGAAAATGATAACAACACCACGACCACGTAACAGAAATAATTTTCCACCCCAACTCACACTGACTCCAAAAAACTAATACCACTGCGATTCATCACCGTTACTTTTGTTTTCGTTCCTCTATAGCCATTTGCTAGTCACGGAGAGCTCATTAATATCTTCTTAAGTTGACCATTACACAACTAAAGCTTGTAAAGCCTTATTGCCCGGATTGAGAGGTTTTGTTTCACGGTCCCCCTAAGAGCAATAATCACAATATGATCTTGTTTGAAAGTGTTATGGACTAAACAAAGTATGTAGTGTTAGGGGAGCTTAGTTTTAGATTTGAGTTTAGCTTTTAGTACCTATATCTAACGAGTTTTAGTGTTTGATTTAAATAAATCTGATTGTTGCAGTTATTATTGATGGCCTGAAAATGTAAATTAATTCAAGATGGCGCATTTTATAAATACGTATTTGATAGCAAATGTCATTGATGCATGTTTCTTCTATGTTTAAGACTTCTCTCTCCACACTGACGCTCTCTTGGACGCGGACTGTGATGTTCGACGAATGGAAGACGATCATGTCAGTATGTATAGAATTCTGTGAGATGAGTGTAATTTTTTGGCAAATGTTATTCTTTTAACTGCTGTAATTGGCAGATTGCCGTTTTATGTTAAAGTAAATTAATTGAATGAGACGAAGGGCAGCGTTTTCCTGAGCGCGCCGATCGTCGATGGTGACGCACGTCCTGCGATGCGTTTATACCGCTGTGTTTATCTCGAGTGTTTTGTAGTGTCATGGATTGTTTCTAACAATCGTGAGTTTTTAAATGAGTTGCATACGAGGGACTAATTGCCTGCCGAAGAACCTAGTCCGAGCGACATAGGTTGACCCCGTGCAAGCTAATCTGGTGATATTTTGCCATATCTTTAAGGGATCTGCTGAAGTGGTCCGCTTAAAGTCATGAGTGGATCTCATTATAAATCTATACATCTTATATGCTGTATTTACAATTTGTTCGAATAATTATAAAAATAATAAGTGTGTGTCAATTATAATAATATTATGTGCAATTTATTGTTCAGCGCATACTGCGGTGTCTAATTTTTTTTTTTTGGACATTGTATTTTAAGACATTTTGGGATTCAAGTGTTGGACTCAGGTATCTGTAACCCACTCACACTCAACACTCCTTTTAGATTTTCTTTGTAACGGTTGTCTCAAAAATATTCACCTATTTCAATTTCGTATTTAGAATCTCACGCGCGGTGAAGCGCGGGATACAAGTGTTCACAAGAACGGTTTGTGGAATTGTTAGTGCCATCCACTTTCAGAGGGGAGCAGCGCGTGTTTTGCATCCAAGCATTTTATAAAAAACTAGAAATAGTCACAGTTCGTCGTCTATTTCGAAGTCACTATTGCCTACGTGAGCTTTCATACTCACCTACGCCGTCAACTATTCGGAGCTGGATTAAGACATTTCAGGCTACAGGATCGACGATAGGACAACGGCAAACACGGCGTCCAAAAGAACTGGTTGAAAGGTTGAAATGGACTCTGTTAGTCCGGGTCTTTTACGACGAGTGTAAATCAGCGCACATCGTTGCCTCGATGAATGTCTGGCACAAAACGGAAGACATCTCAACGATGTGAGATTTAAACGACAAAATTATTTTTTCTTAAATTTTTAAAATATGTATGTAGATAAATATTTTTGAGTCACCTTGTATTTTATTGACTTCGACTTACGGAGTCTGCATATTGAAATTCGAGTTATAGATTTGTTCCAATTACAAAGTCTGAAATGGTCTGAAAGGTTCGTATTTAGCATTTTTTCGTCTTATTGAGAATTGTAACTTGGCGAACCCTTATACGGGTTATCGAGATTCCACGGAATTATGAACGCGCTTTTTCGTTACGTGGCCATTTCTACCGCAAGCCGCATCAAAGAACTTCGTTCCAAAAAACCTGAAACTGATAGTAACGAGACCTCAGGAAGAACCTCCGAAGACTTTGGAAACTGCAAAATGTAACACAGCATAGCAGTGAGATAGAAAAGCGTCGAGAAAGCAGTTTAACTCCGCCAAAAGATTCACCATTCAAGATTCGGCGAAGCTGGACCTAAACGAACCTGGCGGCGACGTCATTAAAAGATACCATAAATAAATATTACCCGTCTCTCCACTATTCCATTGCCTACTCTAGGATGCGTATTCGATTCGGCTCTAATAAACCTTCCATATCCTAAGGGCACGTCTTACCTACCGTCTTTGATATGATAGATAGATAAAACATTTATTCAGTGTACACTAAAGACGAAACACAACACACAATAGCACAATTCATGGATAACAAATTACAGGAATGTATATAAAAAATAAGGTGCCAATAAACAAAAAAAAAGAAAAACATGCTTAAAAAATGGAGTGATATTATGACATACTTCAATTAATTATCGAACATATCGGTGTGCGTCTCAAGGTTGCACCAAATGGGAGTCCAGCTCAGGGGGGTAACCATCACCTCTTTAGCAGTATTATTATAATATTACTTTACAGTGGGAAAGTGATGGAGTTATACAGGACTTATAGCTCCATCTCCTTCTCTCGCTGAAGTAATATTGAAATAATACTGCTATAAGAGGTGATGGTTACCCCCCTGAATGGTCTCTATAGTCCCATGAAACATGAGGCTCCTAATGTGAATCTTATTTGGTCTGGTTCATTCGATTAAGTGAGGCGCCACTGACTCGCGCACTCCGCACTCTCAACCTCATAGCTAGTGACACAGGGGGGTAACCATCACCTCTTATAGCAGTATTATTATAATATTACTTTACAGTGGGAAAGTGATGGAGCTATACAGGACTTACAGCTCCATCTCTTTCTCACGCTGAAGTAATATTGAAATAATACTGCTATAAGAGGTGATGGTTACCCTCCAGACCTATTCTGTTGTTCTCTGAGTGAGTTCACAAAGAATGCATTATTTGTAATAACTTACAAAATTTAATTAAAATAATGTGTTAGTAAATATTTCAATTTTAATTTTATGGGTGCTAATTCCTGAAATAAACAATTATTATTATTATTATTATTAAATAAGTTAGGATAAGAGTTCAGATGTACACTATCGCAATAGGTTTCTCTGTAAGGATAGATGTAAGTTGGAAATAAATAAATAAAATAAAAATAATAAATTTCGAGTCTGGTCAAATCATGCTGGGGTTGGTGCATTTCATTAATTAATTAATTCAGACTAAGGGCGCAGTCTTCCTGTCTGCCATAAAGCATAGGTAAGTACTGTTAATCACATCACCAATCGACCCATCAGTTATGGCATCCCTCATTAATTGCAATCGAATGCGAAATTGGGCATCCCGCCCAATTTCATTAGTCGTGAGGCTAATTTTATGAAAAAGCAGATACCTACTCGTTAGGTTATTCATCCTGATTGATTTTAAACGGAATAAGTTGAACTCATTTGTATTAAATTTTTACTGCTACTTTTTTTCAATAATTTTACGCAGATATTCCAACTGATATTACTTACATTTACCTCCGTCTAGCTCAGCAGCTCATTGAATAGTTAACTCGTCTAGTACATTCATTAATATTCATGCTACAGGAAAATCGTTTCATCCGTTATCTATATTTGACATCTGATACGGAGGAATGGGAGTTCCATTTCACCGTAGCAGATGTCAAATGAAATCAATCCCTATCACAATTAGCAAAGGAATTATAATAACTTTGGAGCTTAAAAGCGTTTTCTCTTGTAGTTTAGTGTGTGTAAAAGAAAAGCATAAATACGTGATATTAGACAGCATGTGATGCATTAAAGAAGTTGGCAGCTCATCTTTAGTCTCTTTTGAGAACGAATAAGTTGTGTGTGTCCATTGTATTACGGTTTTCTTATTTATTCATTCGCATTTCTGTTTTTTTTTTTTGTAATTTTTAAAGATGGTGATTTGATTCTCATTCATCATCATGAATAAGAATGATGATGACCTAATTTAATTCTCATTATTGCGAGATTATTTTTGGCACTTAGAAAGACCTGTGTCTGTATGTCTGTCAGGGCGCAGTAGACGGGCACTTTAATAGCGGCGTATTTGAAGTGACCTTCTGTGAGTGTTTTTACTAACTCAAGATGACTGAGGAGATTGAACATGACACATTTTCAAAGTAAACATCATATAATCATCATCATTTCATCTGAAAGACACGCGCCCACCCACGGCTGGACATAGGGGCCTCTCCCAAGCACCGTTACTTCAACCGGTTCTGTACTTCCCGCATCCAGTGGATTCCTGCGGCCTTCACGAGGTCATCGGTCTACATGGGAGGCCTACCAACGCTACGTCTTCCGGTACGCAGTTGCCACTCCAGAACCTTTCGGCCCAATCGGCCGTCTAGATATCGGGCTATCAGCATCGATATCGGCATTAATTGTTATTTTTGTTCAGGATTTATTTAAAATTAAATTGTTTAAAGAACAACCCTAGTTGCTCCGAAGGAAAGTGATGGCATTCGTGATACAGGGTAATCCTAGTTTGAATGCTTTGGATTAAGGCCAAAGGACCAAATTTGTTTTTAAGGTGATTTACTGTACCCATTCTTCTAGTAATAAAGTTTTTATTATCTGTTTTGCGAGCAATGTGGCCTGCCACTTTTTTTTTTTTTGGGTCCGAAATTATCAAATAACTTCTCCCGCTCTGGGCGGAGCGGGAGGCGTGTCAGACTCTTAGTGACTAAAACCCACCCGTATTCCTTCCGTTGCCTGTGTTGCCAGGGCCTTCGGTAGCCCCTTTGGACTGCCACGCGATCCCGGCAGGCATCGGCCCTAGTGGACCCCTACACTTGTGCTGACATTTCGTTGAGGCGCGCATGGAACGCAACGCGCCGTCGACCCGGGCCTGGTCCTTATCGGATGGCGAGCTACCCATTGCTCACCGTCCGCTGCCCACTGCCACTTAAGTTTGCCAATTCTTCGGGCTACTTCGGTTACCTTGGTAAAAATCAAGTAATTAGTCACAATGGGAACGCTCACCAACGCTCTTATTCGTTAATAACACACTTTACGACAGAGTGACGTTCACTATTAGTTTTATGTTCTACGTTTAACGTTTATTAGTGGGTGTACAATTCGCTAGGTTATTTCACACATGGCGGGTCTAGACGCTGCCAATGTCTTTGTATTAAGAAAACTCACGTTTACTCGCAAAAAATAAACAAACGCAAGGTAAAAATTCGCCGTGCGCCCATTTTGACATGAAATTGTTTTCATAAAAACATCCTTATTATGCTCTAAAACCCCCTACCTGCTCTTTTTACTAACAAACCTTAATAAAAGAACTTTACGTCGAACAATAACCAATTTGGGTAAGAAAACACCGCTTCGAAAACAGCCCATTGACATAAATAAATCATTATATTTTCTCCCGCGTAGGTACTTTATAGCGTCATATTCGAATTTCAAAACGAATTTTCATTGTAATGTTGCCACAAAAGAAAAACGCGAGATCCGTGCTTTGTTAAAAATTAATTTGATACCTTTATCTCGAATTTCTTGAGGATATTTTTTGAGGAAGTCAGTTTCGAAGCTACTTATGGAAGTAAGTAGATGTTTTATCCCTGCTTATTAATTAGCATTTTATTTTGCTTTGTTAACGTAGCTTAGGTAGGAAGGAGACAAAACATTGAGGTTTCAAAAGGAGTTTTCGATCTAATAATTGGTTTATTGCGAAACAGAGATCAATGGCCCTCTATTTCATTATTGATTGATACGATATACGATACTGAAGGTGTGAGCCACTTTTCGTGAGTTGGGTATCTACCCAACTCCCAAATAGTGGCTTACGACGTCTTCATGATAGTAGGTAAAGGATATTCTGAAAAAAAAAATCTTTCATCGTAGTCTAATTTTCAACACAAACATTAAAAGCCAAATCAATTTACAAGGAATGAATGAACTAACAAAATCAGTTACTAAAACAACGAAGCAATTCCCGGTATCTTCAAAATCGTGATTGTTTCAAAGCCACCATAATTACTCTCACTCCGTTTCCCAATGAGTTTGAAATTCGTTTGAAAATTATCCCATCGATGCAACGTCGCGATAAAGTCAAGGAAACTTCTAAGTTATAATTTCTACTCATACCGTGCAATATAATGAAAACTACGTGACTTCAAATTACGGCGAAAAGTTAAGTTTTAATGTTGTTAACTTGGCAGTTTTAGGGTGTCCTGACGTTGGTATAATTTGGGACGTGCATGTAATAAATTTTCCAATTTTCCTACCATTTTTCGTAGAACATATAAGCAGACATGGCATAATCCGATGATATTGAAATTCGAAATTCAAAATTTAAAATTCGAAAGTGATTTCTATAATCATATTATGAATATGGCAAAGGGATGCGAACTTGAGAACATCTCGGTCTCGGTCTATCCATTAAAACTTGTCTATGGTTTCCATAAAGTAATATATCAAAGGCCAAATCGTGTACCGTACCTGTATAGAGGTATGAGGAATAGGTTGTTCACTCATCCTCTATAGAAAAGGGAGAATCCTTCGACCAGACAGGTGTCGTGTCTAGTGGGCAACTGCCTGACGGTTGATGTCGGGATTTTGTATACAATGCTAGTTGCGCGGTAAACTCTGCTTGCGCGATGCAGGGTTTTGCGTCAGTGTGTATAGTTCGCATGTGGCGATGTAGACGCCGCCACCCCTGTAGGTATACATAGTATGGATAGATACCTAATATCATACTTATTTTCAAACTTTTCTACTAAAACGCTTTTTCCCAGTACCTACCTAATTATAACTCAAAAGTAAAACGTGGACAGCATTTTTCATATCAGCGTTTTTCATAAAAATGTTCGTAAATTATCTTGACAATTTTTCACGAGCTATCGTCTTTTTCCGCCGGGCGCGGCGCCCCGCTGCGTCCCCGCAGCCGCAGTTAGGGTTCCCGCGCAACGCCGCAGGTGCAATTGTCAGCTGTCCGGAAACTCGATGTGTTGCTAATTATTATTTTTTTAGAGAGCCCTCCACGGTAAAGGGTTGGTTGATTAATCTGTCGCGATTTTTTTGTTGATTTTAAGGGATGTGTGTTTTAGTTTGCAATTTTTTTTTTTTTTTAATTATTAAATTAGATGTAATGACAATAATTGAAAAGAGTATGCTTAGATGGTTTGGTCATGTTGAGAGGATGAATGAAAGGCGACTAAAAAAAGGTATTTACAAGGGTGATGTGAGTGGAAACGCCGGGAGGGGACCCCCCAGAAAGACATAATAATATAGTGACCTCATTGGTGATGTTCTTCAAAAAGGTCAAGTGCGTAGTACTCGCAAACGACGTGCGTGTATGACCAGATGTCTGAACGTAAACGAAGCAAAAGGAGTATGTAAGGATCGTAGCAGGTGGCGTCCTTTAGTTTCTGCCTACCCCCAGGGGAAGAAAGCGCGAGTTTATGTATGTATGTAAATACAAAATTGCTAATACCGAATAAACGATACTAAAAAAACGGATTCAAAAGAAGTTATAAAATATTATTTTAATGTATAATTACACAAAATTAACCAACAAAACGAAATCAAAAGCATGGCCTACATATGGTCGATTATTTTTTTTTTATTTACTTTTACATACACCTACACATATACATAAACTCACGCCTTCTTCCTATGGGGGTAGGCAGAAACTATAGAACGCCGTCTGCTACGCTCCAAAAACGCGCGCGCGCGCGCTTAATATACTTTTTATGTCGTAATTTTTACTCTTATGTAAAAACTGGAACATTTGTTTGTAATAACTAGTCAATATTTTGATTTTCCTTATGATTTTTTTATATGTACTAGAATTTGACTAAGGTTTGAGATGTTTTTCTCGGCTCGTATCAATAAGGCAGGCACACATACACTTACACCTATTAGTCCATATCTTGAAAACTAGTGAACTGATGTTCATGAAACTTGCACTGTTCCCTATGTTGAAATAAATGTAAGTCAGTAAAATGGTCACAATCCGATTTATAGTTTCGGAGAAATGCGTGGACAAACATACATAGGAATACACACATAACGTAACATCACGGCTTGTTTCCCCGAAGGGTTGGACACTGGACAGAGGTGTAGGTACCTGTAGTACACCCACATTTCGCCAGTTATGTTTAAGTCCCATGTAATAGAGGGCGAGCCTATTGCCATCATCCGGGCACAAATCCAGACTCCGGGTTGCTACTGAGAAATTCCAAATAGAAAAACTCGATAACACTTTCCCGACCCGGGAATCGAGCCCAGGACCTCATGCTCAGCAGTAGCACTTGCGAACACTAGACCAACGAGGCACTTATAAAAAATATTTATTTGTTTGGAAGCCCTAATAGATTAGCATATAATTATGTGAATATATCGCAGTTCCAATATTACATACATCGTATCGAATTGATAACTTCATTTTTTTGCAGTCGGTAAAAAAGACAATGCACATTACTTTTCGTATGAATATTCACTTCGAATTTCGAACGAATCAGTTTCAAAAGCAGACAGTGTTGTCACATTAAAAATTAAAATGCAAATAAAGCGTTATTCCGTTGTTTTCCGTATAAACACTATCTTCACGGTCGAACGGCGGTACCCGCACCCGATAAACAGCCAGTGTCTACCTACCCTCAGTTCGGAAAAGTGTTCCGCAGCTCGCTCCCGGCGCGATAAGAAATTTACTCAAATTACCTACTTAGCATCCACAATGATCGCTTACTTCATGCTGTAATGGGAACCTACTTAATAATAATGAGGGTAATAGTATGTTTTATCTTGCTTTATAACAGCAAAAACCCTGGCTGAGTTATGTGACGTGAAATGGATGATCGATATACCTTAGGGCGCGCACGCGATTCCTTTTTCGTTTTGATAAGTGCTTAGTTCCTTGTTATTTTGCTGAAAATCAAATTCTCATTTGATTTTTTTTACTTACATAAACTTACATGGACACTTATAGACGTTAGGAGCTTGTTTTTACCCGACTGCCCCAGCAGGAAGGTAATGTTTTTCGAGAGTATGTATGTATGTATGTCTAATTCTTTGGCATGCTCTGTAGCCTAAACGGCTTGATGGAATTTAAAAGATCAAATTTAAAGCTATGAGTTAATTACATATGTAAATATTAATAAAACTAAAAAGCTTTAAATAAAACAAATTATTTAAAAAAACAAAAAACCCGACTGCAAAAACACATAATTGAAAAGAGAAAAACAAGCATTATAATCTATAGAATTTTGTATCGCAGGCGGGGAGAAACCATTAACCTGAAATATGGTGTAACTAAACAAAAGTTCACGTCTGCGATACCAAAATTCTATAGATTATAATGCTTGTTTTTCCATGCACTCCATGGTTACCTACTCTTTTAAAAATAATTGGCTTTTACAGTTTATTTATTTATTTATTTAACAGTTTATGTACACACATAATAAACAGACAAGAAAAAAGGAACAGAAAAATACGTACAAAGGTGTAGGTGACGTCTGAAAACTAGGTAACGTAATTTATGTATGGCTATTCTCAAGCTCTTACATTAATTTAGTAAAATCACAGAAAATCAAACCTACGAGTCCAGGATGCTCCAATTCTTGTACTCGCTTCGCTTGCTCAAGATTTTATTGGAATTTTAGTAAGACAATGCAAGCATTGTCTTACTAAAATTCCAATGAAATCTTCACCAATCACGGTTCAGAATATATCGCCTCGCTCGCTCTGAGTAAGGCTACAATGACAGCTTGAGGTTTCAACTCAGGATGCTATTTTAAATTATTTTGTAAAAAAAAACAATTATACTCTCCTTTTGAGATTCGCTATAGTCAAATAAAAACAACCCCGAACATATTTTGATACAGTATCGCTTTCCTACTAGCTACGCCACTGCCCAAAGGCATCACCGTCTTGCATTCTAAAACAACAGTTTACAGGAAATCGTAAAATCAAACGATCACGTGGTCCTTGTTTCACGATTGGTCAAAAGATTGTAGTGGAAATAATTTTTCTTTGCAATATTTTTTCAACTGTTTTTTCAAGGCCTAACAAAAGCCATTCGAACTCCCCGATTGTAATTATTTTGTTAAAAACTGCCACAGAATTGATAATAGTAGTGACAGATCGATCTACAATTTACAGTCAGGGAAACTAATTGTTGAACAAATTGACACCCAAAATCAATTTGCCGTGTTATAGCCATTTCATAAAACTGCCAAAGTTTCTAGTATTAGCTCACCGGCTTTCATATCCTCAGTCTACGGCACTGAGAAATTAATCAGGAAAATCCTAGCCTCCACACTGATTGATTTTGATGTGCCGGGCTATTCGGAGGCTATGGATGCCTCGAGACTCGCTTGCCTGAATTCAGGTCCACCCATCAATCCATCTTCCCACATGGGATGAGTCGTTCTGTGGAGTAGTACAGAACAATTTACTTGACACTTCTATTACTACTGCGGAGCGTGCGCGCCTGCTGGCTGTGGCTAAGTGGGAGTCTGGTCTGTGGCTTCATGCACTACCGTCATCGAACATAGGCACTTTGTTCGACGACATTACTTTCCACCTCACTGCTTCCCTGTGACTAGGAGCTCCTTGTTCTTCTCCTCATCGCTGTCACTGTGGTGAAGTTGTCAACAGCCTCGAACACCATGGCCTGTCTTGCAGCCGAAGTGCAGGTTGCTTAGGGCGGCACGAGAACATTAATGACATCATCCGACGAGCTCTTGTCACCGTCGGTGTTCCAGCTGTAATAGAACCCAACGGCTTACCTCGCGACAGTGACAAGTGACCGGGCTATCTATATTTCCATGGAAGGTGGGTAGGCCTTTAGTGCGCCATCCCATCTTCCAGGCTCGCTTATTCAGATAGTAAAAAATGTACTTAAAAAAATACAGTCAAATAGTAGTCAATTTGCTCAACATTTAACATCCCTGCTACTTACTCAGCTAAGTGTACTGACCTCTTTTCGTCAATCAACTGCATTATTTACATGTTAAATGTTGATGTTACTTTACTTCACAGAGTTTACTTTAAAAATTCTTTGTTAAAAGTATAGGACTTTTTGCAAAAACATTAAGCAACATTATTTTATATTAGCAATAGCATGAATACAGTTTAAGATGTTATTTTTCTCAAATAATAACTGTAAAGACTGACAGGCTCAGAAAGATAATGATTTAGTTGAATGTGGCATGAACGGACACGTTTTATGCCTTCCAAAGCCTTTAGGATTTACATTACTGTGATGTGTCGTGTCGTGACCGCGCCTTCTGACGCAGTGTTAGCCAATCAAAACTCGTTATGATTTGACGTAGTCCTGAACAGCTCCCGCGTGACGACACAGTAATGTGTCGGAGGCTTTAAGACGCTGACAACACCTAAACCGTGGTCACTGTCAGATTGCATAGAAAAGAAAGAGAAATGCGATGACACAACGCTTGTAATTTATTGCAAAATATAAAGCAATTATCTATTTACTCAAAATTAAGTTCAGTAATCGAAAATAAAAAACAACCAAGTTCTGCATTCAAATAAGACGTTCTTGTTATTAATTAAATACGTAACGTATGTTGATATTTAATACAGATATTTTGGATTAGAACTCAAGGTAAGAGGTTAGTTTAACGTTAGTTTGTATCAAGATGTGTTTTCAAAACGTGTCTTGGTAACAACCAAGTTCTGGGAAATATGTTCAAAATTAACATATCTTTTATCCGCTACCACACACTATACAGATTTGGCATTTTTCTTTTCTTAAGAGAAGCCTATTTTGGTTAATTGGGTCTTGTCAGCGCCTTAAGGAAAGTGTAATGGGATGCATAAGTAGATTTTTGAGACAATGTTTGTTCAGCGATGATAAATTCTTGGACGGCACTTAATAATAGTGCGTCACAAAATGATAATTATTATGACTTTAAATAATAACGCATAATTATAGTAATATATAAATTCAATGTTGATAGAATTATTTTATGAATCTACAACTCATCCTCATCATAATTTAATATTCAGATTAGCAAACAAACAAACAATATAATTAACGTTCCTCGGACTGCCACGTTGGTCTAGTCGTCGCAAGCGCTACTGCTGAGCTTGAGGTTCGATTCCCGGGTCGGACAAAGTGTTATTGGGTTTTCCTATCTGGAATTTTTCAGTAGCAGCCCGGAATCTGGATTTGTGCCCGGTTGATGGCAATAGGCTCGCCCCCAGTTACATGGGACTTAAAAACATAACTGGCGAAATGGGTGTACTACAGGTACACCTCTGGCCAACCCTTCGGCGAAGCAAGGCGTGATGTTATATTAATTTACGTATTATTAAAGGCGAACGGCAGGCTTGTATGGGAATTTCGTACCGTTAGTAAAATGTCGTGTTTTGGGATATTTTTTGTTTTAATTGGTAGTAATATGATACACAAGCCCTTTTTAAATTCTTGGATTTTTAGAACTTGGGACGTAAAAGTTATAACCAGTTTTATTTTTTAAGGTTATGTACCAAAAGACCTATGTAGATTGTTACATAAAGGCACATAAACATTGTTTCGGCAATAAAGTATATGTTCTAGATTGGTTGTCGCTATTTTTGTAGTGTTTTACTTACTATCAAGTAGGTAAATTGAGATGAGGATCACACCTACTCAGCGGAGTGCATTAGGAGATACCTATGTCCAGCAGCTGACTGACTGCAACAGTTTGATAATGATGAAGTCCTGATGGCGTTTTGAGTGTAGGTAAATAAAACAATACTGTTAATAGTTTTTTTTAAGTACATTTATTTTATTTATAATGAATTAATTCTTTCATCTAAGAAGGGGCAGGTCGGGTAATACCCTCATGGCGAGCATAGCTTAAGTACCAACATAACTGCGTTTAGTTTACGATTAAATTGCGTGCAGTTATTAAAATCTTTTTTTTATATTATTAATTAATCCGAACTTCTAAAAATTGTACACTTACATGAAAATAAATGGCTTAGTTGCCTTAATATGTGGAACAAATTCTTTAACAAAACAACCAGAAAAGTAAGGGGTACGAAATCTGCCGTTCACCTTTATCATGTACTATTGAGGTAAATTATTTTTATTTGCTATGTGCAATTGGAGTGGATTTATTTACCAATTCATTTAAAAGGTAGCCACTTTCCACACACGAGTAAAGCCGTTCTAATGTATAGCTCGTTTATTTGTAGTAGGTTTGTCCGAAAGATATAATTTTTGGAGTGGAAACTTCTTTACGTGCACTTTGCGCTCTTCCTGAACAGTGAACGAAACTGAACCGTCACGCTCGGGTCGGTGACGCGACGCTGAATCGGGTATACTCCGCGCCAGTCGGTCGGTGACGGTGAATCATATAAGTTGTAACTTCTATCGTGTGTTATAAGCACATCCCCTTTTTTTTAGTGTTCCGTAGTAATAAGGAACCCTTTTTTTTTTTTGGATGGGTACTCACCAAATAACTTCTCCCGCTCTGGGCGGAGCGGGAGGGTGTGTCAGACTCTTACTGACTAAAACCCACCCGTATTCCTTCCTGTTGCCTGTGTTATCAGGGGCCTCGGTGACCCTTTGGTAGCTTCCCGCGACAATAAGGAATCCTTGTAGTTTCGCCATGTCCGTCTGTACGTCTGTTTGTGTGTCTGTCTGACCCCACTGCAGCTCAGAGGTGCTTAGTACTAGAAAGCTGTAATTTGGCATAGGTATACATACGAGTATTAATCACGCCGACAAAGTGCTAAAATAAAATCTTAATTTTTTTTTAGGGTACTTCTTTTGCACGTAATGTGGGGATGATATTTTTTTGCGTCTATCCCATGTTGTGGAGTATTGTGGGATAGGCCGTTCAAAAATATTGCGGGTCTGTGAACACCATTTTTCGATTCATGGATCCGTTTGCGTAATATTAGGCTTTAAAGTGCTAATTTTTGTTAGTCAACCTCACCTTGACAGCTAAATGGTTGTTTATGGAGATGTGTCAAAATTAATGGCAGTCGTACATATAATATTTATGTACCTTCAATATTACTTTAATTATTGTGAATGTGAGCACTACGTGGGTCATTTTTATTTTTGTTTTTTTTTTTCTGTTAGTTTTCATGATGGTCTAGCATTTTGAGTACTTTATGCGGCCTACCCAAATGTTCTTTCCTTGGTATTGTTCGTCGAGTCGTTGAGCTCCTTAAGTTTTGAGTTGAGCGATTACTGACAAATGCTTGCACTGACTGGACAGGTCCACTCAAATTTGTATGGTTTTTTCCTTAAAAGACCATTTCAGACATGGTTCTACATGGTCCTCACATCTGACCAAGATTATGACATGTCTGGACTTTAAAAGAGACTTTGACCCTTGAGTTTGTTTCGCCATTTCTTCTCAGCGGTAGTCAGATAGGAAATGTCGACTCCATCTAGCTTATTTTTTTTTATATGACGATAAAAGCGATTCTGATATCCTACAGAATAAACAATTTCATTTTATTTCATTTCATAATGAAATTAAAAGGAAAACTATCACAGTTAAGTAGGATTTACAAGTTAACGAGTAATAGTCGACCAGCTTAAATTTGCAGTTGGAGAATTGACCGTGACGTATATCGATGTATGGGAGAACTTGTTTTTCAACTACAATGTTGAGTTAGTTTTTGGGATAAATTCATCCCAACTACGAAACTATTCATTGTACGTGGTCCGACGCACACTAGGCCGGTTTTTTTTTAATGTATTATATTGTATTCTGAAATTGCTCATCATAAATGTGACATTATCAAGGATTGCCGATCGCGTATATTTAACGAAAGCTTAACCGCCCAATACCTAAACAGTAAACCAAAGTGACAGGACAAAAAACGCACGTTTTCATAAAAATATGGTAGCCAGACGATACATAAAGGGATTTTGTCAGACAATGTCCATAGGTACGTGGACTACGTGTACGTAGCCGGGGAGCGCGTAAGTGATATTAGCAGATAGTCGCCGGCCGGACAATGGTCTCCGCCACCAGAGCAAACACAATATGCGATGTATGACGACGGGCACGGAATGTGAGGATATGGAGTGTTAGCTGAATTTGTGAGGAGTATAAGTTAAAGAGAGATTTCGGAGCCGTACATTTACAAAAGACCTTATGGCGTAGATTGGTTACCAGGAAAGGAAAACAACTTAATTTGGTCACATGCGTGCCAAAAATATGTAGTGTCTAGTCAATTGTAAGATTTTGACTGTTAGCAGAAAGCTTGATGATTATGGCAATTTCTCCTCACGACTGTTCATATTATTAGTAAAACAAAAAGTTTTTAGCCGTTTATCATTTATGGTGATTTTGAAATCGCGAACAAAAATCAGCTTTCCCAATTTTTTGTGAACACAAATGTTTTGGTCCCAAGTTCTTCATAATGTTGAGTAAAGCCAGGTGTTTAAGTATTCGGTCACTAATTACCAGTCACACTATATATAGTATACAGTCACATTCCGTTTTCTTAAGGTGTACATTGTAATTAAAGTGTATTGTCTACTGGCGATTGTCACTTTTCGCGCTAATTCCACCTTAATACTCCATGCCTTTCCTACTCCGTGGACGACGGATGACGCCAGATTACAGCCGCTAGTTTGAAGCGATGTAATGCAATGATATTGTGACGTGGGGGACTGTGGAAGCCCAACATTATATTTTGGGAACAATGGGCACGTCACGGATAGTTGTGTGATTTTATCTTGCTTGATGATTTTTTGTTTTTTAATTTCGGTATGCGAGGAATTCAATATGATACAAGGCAAACGGGGAATTAAATAGGACATGTCAGAGGAAAATTGAATAAAAATGTAGATTCAAAAGTATAAACGATATTGTTACTTCTTTTTTCTTTTTCTGTTAGTTTTAATGATGGTCTGGCAGTTTCTTTAGTAGGTTCTTTATACGGCCTACCCACTTCCTTCCTTGTCGTGTTGTTTGTGTTTTTTCGTCGAGTCGTTGAGCTCCTTAAAGTTTTAGTTGAGGCTACACAATTACTGACAAATGTTTGCACTGACTGGACTGGTCCACTCAAATCTGTGTTTTTCTTTCGTCAATAAAATATATCAGATACCTAACTAACCTAAATGGTTCTCACATGATCTGACCAAGATTATGTCTACTTAAAAAGAGACTGACCCTGAGTTTTTTTTCGCGATTTCTTCTCAGGGATAGTCAAAAAGGAAATGTGGACTCCACCTAGCTTATTTTTTCTTTATAATTTGTAGAAGTGATTACGATATTCCTATTTACAGAATAAACGATTTCATTTCAATTAATTTCAATTCAATTCATTTCAATTCAATTCATTTTAATTCACTTCAATTCATTTCAGTTCATTTCAATTAATTACAATTCATTACAATTCATTTCAATTAATCAATTAATTTCATTTCAAGTCATTTCATTCCAATTCATTTTAATTCAGTTCCAATGCAGCTCAAATTGTTGATCGCAACACCTTTGCCATTCTTATCAAAGTCAATATACCTAACCTGCTATAGAGCTACCTAGGCATAAAGGTTCCTGGCATGCCTCTAACACGATATTCGGCTCCGAAACGTCCTAACATCGGTGTATCAACTGTCATTGTTGTGGTGGTTCCGTACACCAATCGTATCTGACATGTAGCGGCGCCGCACCGGAGAGAAGCGTCTATTAGCAAAGCGCTCGATATGTTGTTCGTTTAGTTCGATTGAGATATTATGGAGTTCTATTTGTTTTTCTTTTTTGTTATAATTATTTGTGTTTACAACGTCGTTATGGGAAGTCAGAGTCTGGCAACCAGTCTTACCAAGGGGTATCGTGTTACCCAGTAACTGAGTTGTGAAGCTAGATAAACAGTAGCTCCATGTAAAATACCAGCTACCTCCGGTTAGACTGGAAGCCGACCACAACATAGTTGGAAAAAGTATTGAAAGGAAGGAAGATTGATTGAATTACTTGTGTTTGTCATGTTTTGCTTTGAGTCAAGTTAGGTGGAAATGTGATTAAACAATAGTGGGATTGCCATGCATTAAAAGAGCTTCCATTAAGTAAATTAGAAACTTCTGGCACATCCTAGCCAGTTATGTTATACCAACCCTACTGACTGGCTGGTCTGCTATTTGCTAATAGCTAGCAAAGAATACAACCACTCTGAGCAGTTGCAAGCCTAAGTCTTCCAATAGTAATATTCTCTCTTATTACCGAAATTAAAAACAAATAAGCTAGGCTTGAATTGCATAAATAAAAAATAATGTTAAAAAAATATTGATCTTGATGAAAACTTCCAAATAGTTGCGAATAATAATCCTTCTACCTTGTTCCTAATTTGTTTGTCCCCCAATTAAGTGCAGTAAGCATATCCATCATCTATTATTTTGCTTTAGTTCCCAAAATTAAGGAAGATGGCGTCTAATGCACCAACTTTTAATCGTGATGAATGCCTGCAAAGTTTATAACTTAATGACACGGACACAGTCGGTTAAGCCAATTAGAAGTAGGAGACAAAGTTACTGAATAAGTTAGATGATAAAATAGTCCAAAAGGTAGAACTAAGTTTGCAATAGAATATGATGTAAGTATTAGTAATTAAATTTCTTAATAAACAAAAGAATTTCATAGGTATATTCAACGCCCCAAAATACTAAATTTCCTGCTCGGCTTATAGGATTTTTTTAATATGATTTTGGCAGTTACATTACTTCAAGCATCATTAGTTCCTCCTCTAATCTGAGCCATGGGTCAGAGCTCTTCAAGCTGTTAATAAATATAGATAAACCCTGTCTAACCGGGAAATCAACCAAATATGACCATGCCTTGATAACTAACGTAGTTTATGTTACTGCATGTCACATCACACTGACTGCTAGGCAAAATCTTCCCACTGATGTACAAAAGATATCCCAGATTTGAAAGAAACAGTCATAAACCAATGAAACTATATATCTACTCCCGCAAATTTTACTTCTCAACAATATTTTCATGCGCAACTATTCGAAATTCAAATATGGTAATTCGAATGTTAAAATAGCCACTCATGTTTCGTTTTCGACACGGAAATTGAGCGGTGGCGGTCGAGCATTGGCTTGCTGAGTCGTCGGCTGCACGAACGACAGCCTCGGAATTATATCGAATCGATTCATATTTGGAACGCTTTTAAATATTATTGAGTGGCATGATGAAGGGGAAGCGAGACTGATACTGCGCGTGCACTCTTCGAGAGAGAGAGAGAGGAGAGTATCGATGTTAATAGAAACGTTATTTAAAAATATTAGACTGTTGTGATGTTTTAATTTTACAATTCGTAGTGAAGAAGAGATTTAATTTACCCTTGAATTTAACATTGAAATGTAGTATTTTCTAAATATCCAAAGCACTAGTCAACGTAAAAACCCGCTCATAATCATGAGCAACGTTAAAACTAGTGGCAAACATTATTTTAACGATAATAAAGAAATGTCATGAAGAATCGAGAGGTCACTCAAAATATTATGAGCATAACAGCTGCTTAAGCATTTAGGGTCAATAAAAGCGTTGGGGTCCGTAAAATGGGCTAAATAGCATATTTCCTTTAGTCACAGACGGACCGTTGAACGATATGACAGTCAGTTTGAGCGATGACCACTATTTCAGTATACTTAAATAAATATCTTAGCAGACGGTATTATTTCTTCAATTTATTATTCTTGAGAAAAATAATAAAATAAATGTTAACCAATAGACTGTCTATAACTGAAAGGATCTAAGAATTTTGCGAGCTATTTACAGTCTACACCAAAGAAATAAATATGAGCGTCTTTCTCAACTTTTCAGTACATAAAAAATAAAAAACTACTGCCACCGCAAGTTGAG
The DNA here is from genome assembly GCA_905333075.3 of Atethmia centrago. Taxonomy (NCBI): domain Eukaryota; kingdom Metazoa; phylum Arthropoda; class Insecta; order Lepidoptera; family Noctuidae; genus Atethmia; species Atethmia centrago. Next base: position 11,160,673 of record HG995377.1, on the reverse strand, counting down.
ACCGACACTCGATCCGTCATATTATTTTTTTCCAGAATTCATTTCGTATCCAACTATAAAACTCTAATTTCGATGCCGTACCGTAATGGATAGTCGGGGAGCTCGAAGCAAAATTTAATATTATGTTCGACGATATCTTATGAAAGTAGGAGGGTAGGTACAGAGGCTTCAGTGCAGGTATGATTGTCGTGGGATTGTGAATTGTGAAAAAGTCACGAATCTTTGTCTAGACTCGGATGACGAGACCTGTGTAGGGCTATCAGATAGAAATACATATAACATTAAATCATAAAATTCAAAGATTTTGTAAATTTTGCGAGGATATATCACTTATAAAACAATTGCATCAATTACTAGAAAGTAGTGACTAACCGACTGTCTAGCTACTCTAACTGACTGTCTAGCAGTCTAGCTACTCTAACCAAGTCTCTAGCAGTCTAGCTACTCTAACCGACTGTCTAGCAGTCTAGCTACTCTAACCAACTGTCTAGCAGTCTGCTTCTCTAAACTACTCTCTAGCAGTCTAGCTACTCTAACCGACTCTCCAGCAGTCTAGCTACTCTAACCGACTGTCTAGCAGTCTAGCTACTCTAACCGACTGTCTAGTAGTCTAGCTACTCTAACCGACTATCTAGCAGTATAGCTACTCTAAGGAACTGTCTAGCAGTCTAGCTACTCTAACCGAATCTCTAGCAGTCTAGCTACTCTAACCGAACTCTAACCGACTGACTAGATACTCTAACCGTCTGACTAGCTACTCTAACCAACTGTCTAGCAGGCTAGCTACTCTAACCGACTCTCTAGCAGTCTAGCTACTCTAACCGACTCTCTAGCAGTCTAGCTACTCTAACCGACTGTGTAGCAGTCCAGCTACCCTAACTGACTGTCTAGCAGTCTAGCTACTCTAAACCGACTCTCTAGCAGTCTAGCTACTCTTACCGACTGTCTAGCAGTCTAGCTACTCTAACCGACTGTCTTGCAGTCTAGCTACTCTAACCGAACTCTAACCGACTGACTAGCTACTCTAACCGACTGTCTAGCAGTCTAGCTTCTCTATCATACTGTCTAGCAGTCTAGTTACTCTAACCAACTGTCGAGCAGTTCCTATTACTCTATTCCTATTACTATACAACTCCTTTTGACCATTCAAAAACTGTAAATGGTTTAAATAAGCTTTTGGTTTGTGTCTTTTAAAAGCAATGCATCATTTTCGAAATACTTGAAACTGGTCATAAATCTGTGTAGGTACCTAACCAGTTTTAATACATATTTATTTATATCTTTCAAAAATATTCTGCCAAATTAATATTTCGCCTGAATTTCTCAAAATTCCTGCCATACCAGGAGAATTCCTGCTATACCAGGAAAATTCCTGTCGTCTGGTAACCCTAGACTTGAGTCCTATCCTCGGAGACACTAAGCCCGTGTTATTAGATTTTGATGAGTTGTTGACGACCATTTTAAAAGTTTATATGTACGTTTTTTATTCAGCGGCGCCACTTCCAAGTTTTACAATCTTTTTTACATTTTATTTGCGAGAGTACGTGGCGATAGGTTTACTGAGTTTGCTGTAAAATTGACATTTATATGTTACTGATTTGTTTAGTGCAGTTGTGGTGCTAAAAACTTGTTTTGGAAAGAGTGGAGTCCTTACTTCAGAAATATATAAATATTCAGCTGTGTAGTGAGAGCAGTTAAAGAAAAGAATAAAATTCTTAAATAAAAAACGATGGTAAAACTTTATAAAAACAAAGTTAGCAAACTATCAGTAAAGGGTAAACCATTTTCTTCTCCGATTTTGAATCGGAGAAGAAAATGGTTTCATCTCAAAACTTCACGGTTCAGGTTTCTACATAAGAGCCAAGCAAAACTAACTCCAACAGAACATCGCAGGTGATTGCCCACATAATCTACAAATCGATTTTACAATAAACCCTTGTTTTGCTAGCACATCTGTGTAAAGTAACCATAAAGCTAATCCATCAGTTTCAATCAATCGGGCGCGTATAATAACTCACACACACAGGGACAAATCATATCAAAGTAAAAGCGCTGCAGGGGATTAGCTGACTATATGACAAGGATACGGGACCGCGAAACCATAAAACTTTCCCTTGTCCATGAAAAGTGAGCTCAGTCACGCAAGGGTCATTATTTCTACGTAAACCTGGCCAATGTTAAACTAAGTAATACTTCTGCTTGTAAGCCTGTAATCGGTCAGACGCGACTGAATTTTATGAAGAGCCTTTACGAAAACCGATTTCGATGCCGTGCAACAAACCATTATCAAAATAACAGCTTTATTGAAATCATCTGAAACATGTCTAAGAGCTAGTGAACACGGAATAAGTTCCACAGATTTTTTTGCGCTTTATGTCTAGTTTGACAATTCGAACGATAACTTTCGGTTCAAAAGAATGAAATACAGTTGTTTTGGATTTTCTTTTACAGACCATTGCGCTATCTCTACGACTTTTTCAAAGAATATTATCGTTATGTACCTTTGGAAATACGAAATGGAACGGAATGTACTCGTACTTTGTTTCCAGCAAGTATTTTTCTGGATGGCAATAAAACTTGGATATTTTTAAAGAAAAAGTGAACGACGTTAATAAATATATTTGGAGACTTAATTTTTTGCTACTATTCTCTTTTAATCAATTAATGGTTCTAGGAACATTATTGTTATTATCATCAAATCAAATAAATAAATTTGAGTTAAATGTAGTAAGTCTCACCATTTTCATCATAAATCCTACAACTTGTTCATATCAGTATTACATGAAATACTTAAGAAAAGCTATGTGCCAACTATGTAGGCTCTTGGCTACTTAGCTATCTATACGAGGATTGCTTCAGAGGAGTCACCCCCCTAAAAAGCCTGAAACTAATAATGAAAGCCTGCCTCGACCCACCTGAGCGTACATTTTACCCTTCCAAACATATCAAACAGTTTACGAACAAAAATAAACTCTTCACTTTCATATTCGTCTGTCAAAGCAAGAGAAATACGATTAACAAAATTCGTTGTTTATCGAAGTGTAGTAGCTAGACGTCGCGAAACAAAAACGGAGCAAACCCACCATCTGACGTTTTCTCCGATTGTAGTCGCAAAAACAGTCACGTCTGGCAACCCCGAATATGTTTGCGGAATAAAATAAACAGAAAACGTACTATTCGTACTAATATGGAAGTTGTAGGTGCGCTACCACTGACAAGTTTTTGAACGTTTATGAATAAGTAAGTAGTCCCCGTCTGCCGCATCAATACCGCCGGGTGGCTGAATACCAAATGTCATTCGTGACACTTTCCACTTTCGCTGGTTTTTCCATCCCCACACGCTGAATATTTCGTCCGGCTAATTTCCGTACGGTTTTTTTTTCCGAAAATGTTTTTTGAACTGTCGGTGGCGGCTTTGCTGCTGTTTCAGCGGCGCGCGGCGCTGTGTTACGGCTGCAACTTTAATGGCTGAACTAAAAACGTTTCCAAGTACCAAAGTGTACCTTATTTAGATTAACGCTGAGCTTTATATAAATATTCTGACTTTGACTTTAGTTGCGAGGTAAAATCACGTCACATATTTTTTACGTGACATAAAAGAATATGCATCTTCAGCGCAGTATAGTTAACGCAACTTCAGCGCAGTTATTTTGCATTATTTCGGGCAGATTTAGAGCAGCGGTGGCCCAGTGGCAATGGCCTCGACTTACGAGTTGTAAGTCGTGGGTTCGAACCCAGTCAGGCGCTTTACTTTGTGTAAATTATTTCATCACCACTGCTCTCAAAACGGTGAAGGAAAAAAAACATCGTGAGGAAATCAGCATGTCCTAGAACCGAAAAATTCGAAGACATGTGACATCTACCAACCCGCACTGGGCCCGCGTGGTGGATTACGGCCCACTGCCTCTCACCGAGAGGAGGCATATGTCCCAACAGTGGGAACATTATAGACTGATTACGATTATTTCGGGCTTGGTTATTGCTAATTATTATTCTAGTTAAGATCTGCTGAGTACCTATACAGAATCTTTTTGATGAGTGGTGAAAAAAATACCAAAGAAAGAACATTTGGGTAGGCCGCATAAATTACTCAAACTGCCACATCATGATTGGGGAGATGTGGGTAGTATAACAAAGACTAAACATACCCGATGTACCTATAGATACAGCTTTAACACTTTAACATATTATTTAAAAGAAAGGCAGGCCACCGAAAAATCCAACCAAAAGGAAATTGACTAGCAAAATTCAAACGCATCCGATACCCTTTGTAGCGACAAAAAGTATACAGTTGACATTTAACGGGCAACCTAACGTGTTTGGGGCAAGCGGGGCAAAGGTGTCGAGGCCATTACCCAGGGAGGCAGAAGTGGCTGACTTACTAGCCCCCCCACTGCCAGTCGTCTGCAGGTCGAGCCATTGTACCGTTCTAAATAGACTCAAATGTTGAATATGGCGAGAATTCTTAGGAAAACAACTTTAAAAGATGTTTTCGCAGCGAGCGTTCGAACAGGCAAGCCGTATGAATGAAAGGCGATGGGGCCTTTTTAGTTGGCACAATGTGTCAAATGTAAGTATATGTTATGTACACGGTGTTCAGAGGGAAAAATATATTTGGTATGGAGTGGAAATGGTTATGTGAATAGTTATTGGATGCCTTTATGTGAAAGAATCATGTGTCCTATTTATATGTATATTTTCTGTTTTGTTGCTTTTCAACGGAATACATGATAAATGATTTTATTTCTGTAAGTAGGTTTCTTTTATACGTCAATCATATTTTAAAAAAACTAGATCAGGTCGGCGTTTCCTATCTGACTACTCTGAGAAGAAAGGCCGAAATAATCTCAGAGGTCAGTCTTCTTTTAAAGTCCATACACAATCTTGGTCAGATCATGTGAAGACCATGTAGATTGGTGTCTGAAATGGTATTTTGAGGAAAGAAATTGAGTGGACCTGTCCACTCAGTGCACGTATTTGTCAGTAATCGTGCGGCTCAACTCAGAAATTCAACGATTCAAAGAATCATACCGAAGAAAGGACATTTTGGTATGCCGAATAAATTACTCAAACTGCCAGACCAAGATTAAAACTAACTAAAAGAGAAAAAAAAAACAATGACCCACATAGTCTCACAATAATTAAAATAATATAATACTTCACAAAGTAAATATTCATGTCATTGTATTTATAAAATTCATCAATGAATAATGATGAAACTTGAACTTGAAACAGGCAAAGGATGGCAGAAATGCAGAAAATACACCAATTTTCCTAGTGAAGATAGAAACCGGAAATAAAACCATCAAACACACTTTTTTAAACGACGAGGTCCAGACCATGCTCCACTAGCTGGAGCATGGGCTGGACCTCAGATGACCTACAGAATGCTACTGATGCCGCAATCAACAATAAAATCAAAATCAAAATATTTTATTTCACATAAACCTACATGGGCACTTATGAAACGTCAGAAGCTAGGTGCACGGTTCTAATTAGTCGTTGGCTATCTACCGGGCTCAATCAATTTAAAAACAACAAAGAAGAGTACCCATAACCACCATCCAAAATCAGACCACTGCTAGGACTCAGGCCTCCTCTCTGTGAGAGGGAGATAAAGATTTCTTTATTTTATAAACTGTACACATACAAGAGCATGCAAGGTATTACATCGTTTAGAGTCCAATCATGTTAAGCCGTAAGTATCGGCGTAAAAATATTTCTATAACATTGAAAAGAATTAACAAAAAGTAAAATCAAAAAATTACCTAGAGCAGACAGGTTTATAATTTAGAAACTTTATAAATTAGAAACAATTTTCATGTTATAATGTCAAAATTCCATATTCATATTTTAATATTAGTGTCAGGAAAAAGATCAAATTATTCAGTCAACCAAAAACTTTTTCGGCTAGAAATTCGGAGACACTATAACATGCTTTTTGGAAAGAAACCTTTTTAATTGACGCTTGAATTCCTTAATATTTAGCTCCTTCCAACGTTTAGGCAATATGTTTAACACGTTGACTGCCAACCTACGTGTATACTCGTAGTACAAGATCTGGGCCCCACTGCCAACTACGAGTATTCTCGTAGTTGATTGTATGCGATTTCTAACGAATTCTAGACAAGTGGCAGTGAAAGGAGGGCGGGGTTACATTTTTACAACTACGAGTATACTCGTACCTACCATTTTGTATGGTGGCAATGGGCATAAAAAAAAGTTACTACGAGTATACTCGTATGGCAGCCAACGTGTTAATATAGTAGGCGCCATGCAGACGATACTTTGCGCATGAGTGCCGTTTTTGCCAGATAGACTCAAAGAATTGTCATGTCAGTGTCAGTCCACCACGCGGGCCCAGTGCGGGTTAGTAGATGTATCTACCAACCCGCACTGGGCCTGTTTGGTTCTAGGACATGCCAGTTTCCTCACGATGTTTTCCGTCATCGTTTTGAGAGCAATGGTGATAAAATAATTAACACAAAGTAAAACGCCTGGCAGGATTTGAACCTACGACCTACAACTCGTTAGTCGCGGCCGTTACCACTGGGCCACCACTGCTCCTCACGAGGAATGAAGAAGAACGGCAAGGTACGATATACGGGAAAGATAAGTTTCGCGCCCTCTCGCCCCTAGCCACCGCAGGAGATGCCCTGGGCGTCGGGAATCCCGGGCGGATTTTCGACCACCGTAGGCGCGGGCTTGCACACGGTGAGCAATGGGTAGCTCACCGGTAAGGACCAGGCCCGGGTCGACGGCGCGTCGTATTCCACGCGCGCCTCAAAGAGATGTCGTCAGCACAATGTAGGGGTCCACTAGGGCCGATGCCTGCCGGGATCGCGGGAAGGTACTAATGGGTCAACGAGGGCCCCGCAACACAGGTACCGGAAGGAATACGGGTGGGTTTTAGTGAGTAAGAGTCTGAGACACCCTCCCGCTCCACCCAGAGCGGGAGAAGTTATTTGATGTTTTGCCATCCAAAAAAAAATAAGGTACGATATCAAATTCAAAATTGAATTAGCTAGAGAAACTCTGCACACGGGATGGGTGCGCGATATCTAAACACGATCAAATCAAAACAAAAAAGATTTGATGTGTTTTTCTGGGATCAAATTCAAATTCTTTATTGCGAACCAAGTGTAAAGAATTTTGTAGATATTAACAATAGATAGAACTTAGTTGCCTGTTAAGGCATTGCAATGTAAATGGTTTTATAACCATTTACAAGCAAGTACATTTTTTTTTCTTATATTTATATATAAGAAAAAAAATGTACTTGCTCAATATTACCCTTATACAGTTCATACTATTTTAATATTTCAACGACCACTTGTATTGTTGTTACTTGAAGTATGAGTAGACACAATCTGTTTTTTCGTGTTTAGATATTGATACCGATCACACCTGTGAAGTTTACACAATAAAAAACTGTTTTTTTTTAATTATATTTCTTGTGACTACACCAGCTGCGGTCGATTTTTTTTTTCTTTTTGGGTGGGAAATCATCAAATAACTTCTCCCGCTCTGGGCGGAGCGGGAGGGTATGTCAGACTCTTACTGACTAAAACCCACCCGTATTCCTTCCGTTGTCTGTGTTGCCAGGGGCCTCGGTAACCCTTTAGTACCTTCCCGCGACCCCGGCAGGCATCGGCCCTAGTGGACCCTTACACTTGTACTGACGACATCTCTTTGTGGTCGATAACCCCACAAAAAAATCATCAAATTTATTTATTTTTTGTATCATGTTTAGATATTGATATATTTAAATTGACCCTGTAAATTTAGGCATGTTGGTGAACATAAGAATTCTATGCTGCAAAGATATATTCAAAGTCTACGCAAAGATTTATTTGAATTAACCCTCCCCATTGTGCTTTGCAGACCATGTATAATTTCAATCAAAGGTCAAAATGACCATCAACCATTCGAAGGCCAATAATATCGGACCCACGAGAGTGACAGACTATGCTTCGTTTGTATAATTTCAATTTCGCAAACCCTATTATAAAGGGATTGAAATCTAATAGAATTCGATTTCAATTTTGAGGCTTAAAAATTAATAGTAATGGGACTAGGGACAAGATTTAATATTGCGATCGAAATTAACTTGTGTGTTTAGAAAATTTTAATTGTTTGGAGAACTATGAGGCATTGTGGTTTGATTGAAATATAAATTACAGTTTCGTTGCCCTACAATTAAATTAAGGGTTGATGTCCAGAGGAAGGAAAGCAGAATAAAAACAGCTTATAACGTTTGTATTGCCGTTCTGTGTTACAGTAGCAATAGTTTCATTCATAAGTTAACGGATGAAAGTGAGCAATTATGTGAAAAAACAACCGGCCAAGTGCGTGTCGGACAATGAAGGTTCCGTAGTTGGGAAGTTGAAGAAGAAAAAGAAGAAGGAATGAATTTATCCCAAAATCGAACTTAAAATTGTAGTTGAAAAACATGTTCTCCCATACTGCCACGGTCAATTCTTCAACTGCAAATTTAAGTTGGTCGACTATTACTCGTTAACTTGTAAAGCCCACATAGCTGTGATAGTTTACCTTTTAATTTCATTATAATTATGTACTACTGCCATGATTTTTTTCAGATCTCCATAAACAACCATTTAGCTGGCAGGGGGGGACACTTGACTGTAACAAAAAATAGCACTTTAATGCTTAATATTACGCAAGCGGATTCTTGAATCGAAAAGTGGTGTTCACAGACCCGCAATATTTTTGAATGGCCTATTCGACGACACCTCACACCATGGGGTATATGAGAAAAAAATATCACCCACATTTAAACAAAAATTTTTTTTTTTCATGATTTTATTAAGCAGTTTGTCGGCGGAATTAATTTGTATATCTATGCCAAATAACAGCTTTCTAGTACTAAGCGTCTCTGAGCTACAGCGGGGACAGACAGACAGACTGACAGACGGACATGGCGAAACTATAAGGGTTGTTTACTACGGAACCATACAATTGTGCAATAAGCAGTCTTTACTATTTTTGTCTCCATTTTTTGTACTGTGTATGTAATTTGTGTTGGTATGTAGCCAAAAAGTAAAACTAGTATTTTGTCTGATTTCACAGTCAATTTATGCTAGCAAAAGTTCAGCTGACGATCCTAAAACACATCGTAAAAGAAACATCTCTAGCTCCGGCTGCAATTTTCCTAAGTTCTGGTCAAGATGATGTATCAAAGCGAATTACAATAGACGACAGGCTTTGCTGAGGTCCTACCCACGAGTTACAATTTCGGGAACAAACCAGTGCTTTGTACATACTCCATGTTTATTAGACGGTCTTGTGTACTGACAAGCGGTTTTGTAAGAACCTGTTTTTTTTGGGTTTTTTGGAAATTGTGTTGGTCTTTCTGATACTGGGTTTATTTTCCAATTATTATTTACTAGGCTTTACCAGTGGCTTCGCCCGCGTGTTTGTCGGAAGTTATCCCGCGGGAACGTACTATCAGGATATAAAGTACCCTATGTCCTAATCCAAGTCATGGTCTACCCGTGTGCCACATTTCATCCAAATCTGTTCAGCCGTTTTAGCGTGAAAGCGTAACAAACAAACTAACTTTCGCATTTATAATATTAGTTAGGATTCACAGATAAGTGTAAGTATCTACTTACTTCAAAGTTTAAAAAAAATCGTTATTGTACTGTAAATCGTGTTCTATAACATCAATGAGTCTAAGAACTAAATTTACAAACACCTCTGATTAAGTCCCCGTTAAATAACACTGTGAACAGGGCGATTAAAGTTGTCAAAAATAAAAGGCCCGTTTTGACAGTTGCTGAATGTAACTTGGAACGAAACTGAAACAAACAATAAAATAATAATTAATTACATACTTTTTTAGCGCGTTAAATAATATGATGGAACATGGAATATATTGCCAGTATTTAATTCTCTCGCGCTTACTTTATAGTAGCGTGCAATTTCTAATTATTACGAAACGTCTCAAAAACGTTCTCAGTCTTTTTTTTAATACTAGTGTTGTAACCAATTAATTACTGAATTTCACCAGCTTCATTCGAATTTAATAGTAATTAAATATTGTGTAGTGATCTTTACTGAAAAGAATGAGCTTGGCGCTCAATGCCGTAAATAAAATTTTGAATTGGCGACACTGGTTTTTATAGAATGGCTTCTCTGCCCAAGCGGCACGTGACTTAGCATCTACGCGCGCACTGCGCAGTCTTTCGTTCGCCATCTTGTGAAGTTGACTGTGCGCTCGTTTATGTTTGATATTTTTTTCTCGACTCGGCTCTGCTTTTGGACTCTTTCTGTTTACTATCACGTTGACTTTGGCTCTTCTATTTTGGACATTGATTTAAAGATAGTGATTTGGATTCGATTTTGGTGTTTTTTGTTATATCGTACGAACTGTTTCAACATTTCGAAAAGAGGACGTACAATCAACAGCCAGTCACGCGAAATGGTTGTGAAGTTAACCGAATACTTCTAACGCGAATCAGTGGTGGATCTTTATTGCCCGTAACGCAAGTGCAAGATCGCGTCGCAGAAGCACTTGGAATCGGCAAAAAAACTATTCGAACCATCTTGAAGGAAAAGTATGGGCCTTCCGGTACTGAAGAAAATGTATCTATTACGTACGCCTAAAAAGAGGAAAAAAAGCAAGCCTGTAACAGGTATTGATACATTTGGCGCAGACGTTGTTCGAAACCACGTGTATGCTTATTACACAAGAAATGAATACCCAACTGTGAGTAAATTGCTTGCTGCACTTCAAGAATGTGGCCTTTTTAGTGGCAGTTCCACGTCTTTAATAACAATTATGAAGCAAATTGGATTCAAATACAAGAAAACCGACAAGAGGAACATTATGATGGAACTATATGATTTAATTTTGCACAGAGTATCATTCTTGAGGGAGATGAACAAAATCACAAATTGGGACAATGTCATATTTATCGATGAGACTTGGCTGAACTCGAATCATACCGTGCCGCAGTCGTGGACGGACGATACCAAGGCATCTTGCTCAAAAGTGCCAATGGGAAAAGGTGGACGCCTAATAATCTGCCACGCCGGGTCAGCCGGGGGAGGTTTAGTGAATGATGCCTTACTCGCATTCGAGTCTAAAAGTACAAAAGAATATCAAGAATTTATTTGCGTCCATGTCGGACGGCAAATAAATTCACAGAGTGGTTTACTAACTTGTTAACAAACCTCCCAGAACAGTGCATAATCATTATGGAAATGAATCTTACCATTCAGTTCAAATAGATAAAGCACCTAGTCAAGCAAACAAAAAGGCTGATTTAGTGGCATGGTTACAAAGACAAGGCGTTGAAGCTGACATGAAATTGTAAAATATAAAATTGATGAATTGGCACTTCAGCATGGACACAAAGTGATAAGAATGCCGCTGTACCATTGTCAGTACAATGCTATTGAGTTGATCTGGGCTAAAGTCAAAGGATACGCAGCTCGCCACAATACAAAGCCGCCATTCTCCACTAAGAAAATGATGACATTGCTGAAAGAAGCTTGTGCCAAAATTACTAAAGAAAACTGGGCAAAAGTCGTAGAAAAAACTCGAAAAATAATAAAGGAAGATTTTAAATGAAATAATTATATTTACAGGCTACGATAGCTCAACTGACGATTTAGGCTTATCATCCGAAGAAAAAATCAAGAAAAAGCGAAAGTGAAGCGCTATTTCTTGATGTTTTTGTGATTGAGTGAATGTTATTGTAACTAAAAATATTAAATTAAATACAAATTGACCTTTCGTACCATTGTATCATATCAAAATACCAACAATATTAAAGGTTAAGCTAAATTTTCTAATCAGAACTTTAATCCAATGCACTTTACAATACATAATCAATTCGATAAAATACTCATACAAAATTGATTCGATTTATCGTGAGTATCGAGTACCGAGTCGTATGGTTACTTCACTAGTTACGTCGCGATGACAAATGTCAAACGGGCCTTTTATTTTAAGTACAAAAAATTCGTCAGCGGTCGCAGGACACCCGGTCGGAACGAAGTTGCTTTCACTGTATTATGTATGTATTAAATAACAGGCATAATGAAATAAATTAACAACATCATCATCATCATCTGCCTAGCCTTTTCCCAACTATGTTGGGGTCGGCTTCCAGTCTTACCGGATATACCTGAATATCAGTATTTTACATAGAGCGACTGCCTATCTGACTTCCACAACCCATTTACTGGGTAACACCATACCCCTTGGTAAGACTGGTTGTCAGACTTTCGAGCTTCTGACGACCCGTAACAACTGTCAAAGATCTACAAATGACAGCCGGGACCAACGGCTTAACGTGCTTTCCGAGGCACGGAGGGGTCTTGGTATGTAAAGGTCACCCATCCACGGACCAACCGCGGCAAGCGTAGCTTAACCTGATGGATCGACCCATGCGGCTGTTATTACTTGGCCACAAGCCCCTCAATTAACAACGTTTGAGAAAAAGGAATCTTGACATACGCTTGTAACCGCACAAACACACATTCATAGCAAAAGTGTCGTGACGGTCAAAAAGCTACATCTTATTCGGTCTAGATTTAATTCGCCAAGTGAGCAGAATATAACGTGCCATAGGGAACTTTGTTCCAAAAATATTCGATATTCGCGTTGGTTTTTATATACGTGATTAAGTTTTAGATACTTTTTATACCTACAACCAACAAAACTTTATAAAAATCAAAAGCTGAACATCGATTTATTAAAAAAAGTTACGAGAGGACTATACATTAACAGGCTCGAATAATTTTCGTGGGAAGTTGTTTATAGTTGATGACTAAATAAAAAGTGCTCAAATCTGGCGGTGAAATCAATAAACGTTAAGCTCTACATAAAAATTCCTTTACTTTGTCTGTCTTTGTATGTTTTCCAACAAAGAAAGACGGCACGATAAGATCTGTAGTTACTTATGAAAGCGATGTCGCTTGTCGCTTGCATAATCTGTAAAGTATTACCTAAGTAGGTATCCAAAGTAGGTTTGAAAGTTTTTTTTTTATAATGTATTACTGCTTTCCGCCTGTCGCAAGTTTTAGCGGATGGGAATTGATTTTTCAGGTAGGTAGATAAAATAAATGGTGATGTTCTTCAGAAAGCTCTGGTGCGCAGTACTCGCTACTGGCGTAAGCAAAAGAAGTATGTAAAACCAGCACTACAGTACTCGCGAAGTTGCTTCGACGAAGTAATGGTCGAAATTGACCGAAGTACGAAGTATATACGTGACGATACACTCGTGCAAAGATCTACAGGACGCTTCGGGTCCGTTGACTCGGGTGCTAAAACCAACAATCGGAAGTGGCCCGAAGTGAGCCGAGTTTGCACGAAGTGAACCAAAGTGTCCTTCTACACTCTTGTATTCTCTTAACTTCGATCAACTTCGCGAGTAGTATAGGCTTAAGGATCGTAGCAGGTGGCGTTCTATCGCTTCTGCGCACCCACATGGGAAGAAAGCGTGTATGTACATATGTAAAATATTCATGGTTATTAAAGTAATTGAGTAGATTCTGCTTTTCGAGGATCCCAAGAATCAGATCCCGAAAGATTTATCGTTTTGAATCAATTCAACTTTTTTTTTTTGTCTGGGAAATCATCAAATAACTTCTCTCGCTCTGGGCGGAGCGGGAGGGTGTGTCAGACTCTTACTGACTAAAACCCGGGTGGGTTTTATTCCTTCCGTTGTCTGTATTGCCAGGGGCCTCGGTAACCCTTTTGTACCTTCCCGCGACCCCGGCAGGCATCGGCCCTAGTGGACCCCTACACTTGTGGTGACAACATCTCTTTGAGGTGCGCGTGGAATAGAACGCGCCGCGCGCCGTCGACCCGGGCCTGATCCTTACCGGACGGTGAGCTACCCATTGCTCACCGCCCACAGCCCGCGCCTACGGTGGCCGGAAGCCGGAAGCCGGGTAGACCTCCACCGTAGAATCAATTCAACTTGACCTCTATATGTTTGTCGAGAAGCCTAATTAGAAAAGTCAAAATATGTGGTTTGATATGCTTGGTTTTCTAAAGCCAGGACTTTAATGAAGCTGCATAATTTTTGCAACCCTAAGACTGTTTTAAATCAGCCCACTTCAACGAAATGAACTTGAAGTAATTAGCAATTAATTTTAATATTCTTTAAAGGTATTAAATAAATTAATACCTAGTTCTAATTACCTACTTTAAAGTATTAAAGGTTCGTGACGGCGGCGTCGAGTAAAAGCAACGAAAACAACAAAACGTAGTGCAAAATAATTTTTAGCTCCATTTTAGCAGCATTTCGTGGCGTTCGCTAGACTTTCGTAGAACGTATTATTTTCCATGGCTTAATTAATTTTTAAAACATTACTTACTTTTTGACGTTTGTTGCAGACTGCACTTACAAACTATACAGCATGTATTAGAACGGGGTGTTCATACTCGTACTTAGAGTGTAACCAACATTATATTGGCGAAAAAATTATGAACTGTCCCATACAAAACTTCAATACAAGGTGTCGTTTTGCATCCTCGTCAATTTTTAGGAGGCTGCTATGAAAGAAATATATAATCAAATAAAATTACGATACCTGCTCAATAATTAATACATACTTGTTTTTTAAGTTATTTAAGTTTTAAAGTATTTTAGAACACACCACTTTCACAGAACAGAATCGCCCCGTTGCGTATGCAGTAGTGTGGGTGTAAAAGGGTAGTTACAGTGCGGTATTACGCGGGCCGCGTTTTAACATGCGTGTCCCGCAAATGCCGATTGCCGAAAAAAAAAGACCTACTTATTTTATTATTGATTCGTGTTGAGAATCATTAGCATAGTTACCTCCTTAAATTTGACGAGGATCTAAAACGACACCTTGTATATGTATATTCGACCCAAATGTAAAGGACGGCCTCATGAATGAATGAAATGCACTGACAGCAGTGTGGTACAACCACACTCGATAACTCGAATAAACCCAAAGATTTAGCCTCTGCAGCCTCATGTTTCATGGGGCTACAGAGACCACTGCATATCGAAGAATAGACTGGAGGGCGCGCCTCAGACCAATAAACCAAGACATAGCGCTGCGAAAAATACTGTGAACATGCCAAAACTACACTTCGCTCTGTGCATACACGCTCACATTTACAACCAAACTACACCTCACCAGAACACTCACTAAGTGCACACATGTTTACGAAACCGGCCTCATGTCATTGTTGACAGCGCGATGTCTTGGTTTTTTATTAAGGTTCCGTAGTAAACAAGGAACCCTTCTAGTTTGGCCATGTTCATCTGTCTGTGTGTCTGTCTGGCTGTCCCCGCTGTAATTTAGCATAGGTATACATATTAATCACGCCGACAAATTGCCAAAATCTTGGAAAAAACATTTTTTTAGGGTATCTACTCTTGCACGTAATGTGGGGAAGATATTTTTTTTCTCGTCTATCCTATGGTGTGGGGTATCGTTGAATAGACCGATATTGCGGGTCTGTGAACACCACTTTTCGATTCAAGGATCCACTTGCGTAATATTAAGCATTAAAGTGCTAATTTTTGTTAGAGTCAATTGTTTATGGAGATGTGAAAAAATTCGTGGCAGTAGTACATATAATGAAATTAAAAGGAAAACTATTACGGCTAAGTAGGCTTTACAATTACAAGTTAACGAGTTATAGTCGACCAACTAAAATTTGCAGTTGGAGAACTGACCGTGACATATTTCGATGTATGGGATAACATGTTTTTCAACTACAATGTTAAGTTTGTTTTAGGGATAAACGCATCCCAACGTCCCATCTACGGAACCCTTCATTGTGCGTGGTCCGACACGCACTTGGCCGGTTTTTTCTAGATATCGATGTTGGTCCCATGGAAAAAGTTGTTCAGTTTGATGGTCTGGGGGGCAACCAACGCCTCTTATAGCAGTATTATTTTAATATTGCTTCACAGTGGGAGGAGATGGAGCTACACCCCCTATATAGTTTCATCTCATTCTCACACTAATGTAGTTTTAAAATAATACTGCTTTATGAGGCGGTGGTTAGCCCCCTGTACCATACCCTTAAATATGACCACACTTCTGATACATGCTGTAGAAATAGTAGGTTATGCCTTTTAAATGTTAATTGGGAAACTTAAACCGTTTACTAGTATTACGTCTCGTCAAAACTAATTTCGAGAATAAAAATAATGGATGCTCACAATTCTTATGAATTCTAACGAAAAAACAATTAAATGTTCCTTGATACCCAAATAGTTCCTTCTAAACTCATCAGTTTAGAAGAAACTATTTGGGCATCAAGGAGCATTTAATTGTATTTTCGTTGTTCTGTAATATCATTTTGCAAAAAAAATAAGGTCCGATTTGGAACACCATTTTTAGGCATTCCTATCATTTTGTTATTATTTTTTTCTAGCTTGCGCTTTACCACTCCTAGGCAAAGGCTTCCGAGCCAACATCTTCCAGTTTTGACAAACCCAATCCAGTTAGTTAATAGATTTGGATTAGTAGCCCTAGATTCCCCTAAATATGTTATTTTTCTATAAGGATAAATATTTATATCATCATGAGCACAGGTAGTTCGAATCCAAACGGGCTCTTTACTTTGTGTAAATTATTTCATCACCACTTCTCTCAAAACTGTGAAGGAAAACATCGTGAGGACTACGGCATGTCCTAGAACCAAAAATTCGAAGACATGTGACATCTATCAACCCGCACAGGGCCCGCGTGGTGGATTACGGCCCACTCCCTCTCATAGAGAGGAGGCCTGTGTCCCAGCAGTGGGAACATTATAGGCTTATTATGTATGTTATGTGAGCACAGTTGGATACCGTATTTTGTCCACTGAAAGCATCTCCTTACCGTTCAATGTTATTCTAAGAGCATTAAACCAACAGAACCGCCGCTATCCATATTTAGAGAAGCAAGCAGAAGAAAAGGAGTGTAACTGAAAAGCTGTAAATCTTAATCATTTTATGTCTTCACAAACAAACTGAGCATTCATCATCGCTTCTGAGCTAAAAGGTTCCACTTTATGAAATATCTTTTTTCGAATTCAAATATTTTTATTTTAGCCAGGATCTTGTTAACGAGTGGCTAATGGCGGTCGTTATGTTTGCCGTCTGTTTTTGACACAGAATAGTGAATAAATGGAGAATGCATAGTTCGTATAAAACCAGGGACTGTGCTTGTAGCGCTACTACGGAGAGGCCTACGTCGTCGTAACGAGCAAAGATTCGGCCTGTTCACTTATTCAGGCTGAGCTTTATGATATTTTGAAATGCAGAGTTTTGCATGAAATACCAAAAAAAAGTACGGGCAGTGGACCGTACCGATTGGTACTATTGGAATCCTTATTTGTTTATTACATTATGAGCGATATGACACTATATCAGAAGAGCTGAATTATGAGAATAACTTTGCGTAAAATAATAAAAACTATTATTGAAATACTACTGTCGCGTTTGGTGCGCCCAATTTCGATTGGCGAGTCATTCGCGGCATTTATAAGCTCATTAGTTCTCCATGGCTTCATTACTCTGTTTGTAAAAATTATGCACTCGCAGCCGACGTCCTGATGGAGTGGGCTTTCATGTTTACAGTAGTCCGCTTTATGAGGATTGGCCTCTTTATGTCGCTGTAAGTACGGTATGATTTCAGGATACGTTTGGGTAACGAGACAGTTCTTGGACGGTTGACGCCTGTTTATAAGACAAGAGTTTGATGTTTATTTTTTGTAGGCCTCAATATTGGCTTTCGTGTTTTTATATGGGGCATTCGTTTGAAAACTTCCTTGCTTTCTCTTTGGAAAAAAATGCCTTTTTACTCCTCATAGAAAATATAACTTTCCACTTATTTTATAGGTACTTAAATGAAGTTTCTTTCAGCCACTAACATTACAAGTTTGTGCACCGTCGTAATATTTACATAAATAATCGCATCCTACAAGTCGGGCGGTGTGCTCAAACCCTTATCGAGGTTGTGTTAATGGAGTGCGATTTTTGAGAGTAATTCCTCTTTTATGTAAAATATCACGTGACAAGATCCGTAATGTTTGTTGTAATTTAAGGGTCCCGACATTTTCAAGGGATTGTCCTAGCTTGAAATTCTACTACGAGGTAATTCTAATTTTTAAGGGGGTGTCCTTTGATAAACTTTTTGGGAATGCAGGTGAAGGAAAGAAAACGATTTGTTTTTCTTGAACAAAATGTTAATTTGTCATGGTACTTACGTAAAACTTAGTGCTCATAAAAATGCACAGGTGCCTACAAAATAGGAGGAAAATCGATTGTGGCACGACAGAACTTACCATTAAAAAGTGGCCAAATGCGAGTCGAACTCTCACACTACATATTTTTAAATACTTTAGTAAAAAAATACGTTTCTTGAAGAATAATAATAATAATAAAATAATAATAATTTATTTAATAAAAACGTTTACAAAAAGTGTACATTTAGCCAACAGTAGATTAGTAAATATTCTATACAATAATAGTGCCTAATAATAAACTAAAACTAAACTATTTTTAATTACAGGTGCAAGTAATGATGGTTTGGAATTAGAATATTAGGTAGCGACCAACGAATGCGGACCCTCTTTATTTTTTTATTTATTTTAATTATTTGATGTTATAGCGGCCATAGTAGAAAATTTCACGTGTCTACCTATTACAGTTCAAAAGATGAGAGAAGAGTCCTGTGACAGAAGACGAACAGTGCAGCCTTAGTAATAGGGTCCCGTTGGCACCCTTTCGGTACATAACCCTAAAACCCACTGATTATATGTTACCTACAGATTCATTCAAATAGGCAGGTGGCGTTAAAAAAACGTTTGTTTACCGACCAACCCTTCCTTTAAAACTCATCTTCGAACAACTTAAATTCAAATCACAATTTAAATGGAAACCAAGATCGCGACAACTACAACAAATAGACAACAAAATACAAACATGACATCAGAACATTGAAGATAAGAGCCAGACGATATATTCCGGCCAATATATACTTACTACAGACGTAAGTACATAGGAAAATGATAAAAAGCGGCCAAGTGCGAGTTGGACTTGCACACAAAGGGTTCCGGACCACCGTACAACATAAAAAAATTACTTTCACAAACAGCACGTTCCTTTAATTTTTATTTTATTTTTATTATGTATTTAAAAAAAAAAAAACATTTATTTCATAATCCAAAAAATCACAATTTTGACAATTTTACAAGTGTCACTCTTTATGCAATTAAATGTCATATTAGTACACACTTTGTGAAAATTTCAAGTGTCTACCTACGACGGTTCAAAAGATGGGGATGGGGGTGATGGGGTCGCGATGACACTCTTTGGGTACGGAACCTTAAAAGTACCTCATGCTAGCAGACATTATTTCCATGTCCGCCCATTTTTCTTGTCGCAAGATAGAGAGAATGTTAAGAATATGTTCGTAAGAGAGTTCATATGTATGTAAGAAGTTTGCTTTGATGAATATCTTTAGGTTTATTTGTGAGGAGAATTGTTTCTTAATATCGTTACAAGAACATAATAAGTAATTACTAAAAGTAGGCAACTGTTATTGAAAGAAGGCAATTAAGGCTCTGACAAGACCCAATTGACCAAAATAGGCTTCGCTTAAGAAAAAAAATTGCCAAATCTGTATAGTTTGTGGTAGCGGAAAAAATATATGTTAATTTTGAACATATTTCTCAGAACTTGGTTGTTACCAAAACACGTTTTTAAAACAAAATCTCGATACAAACTAACGTTAAACTAACCTCTTACTTTGAGTTCTAATCCAAAATATCTGTATCAAATATCAACATACGTTACGTATTTAATTAATAACAAGAACGTCTTATATGAATGCAGAACTTGGTTGTTTTTTATTTTCGATTACTCAACTCAGTCTTGAGTAAATAGGTAATTACTTCATATTTTGCAATAAATTACAAGCGTTGTGTCATCGCGCTTCTCTTTCTTTTCTATGGAATTTGACAGTGACCGCGGTTTAGGTGTTGTCAGCGTCTTAATCAGTGAATTAAAATTGAACTGCTGGACATTGAGCAGTGGTAACGGCCGCGACTTACGAGATGTAAGGTCGTAGCTTCGAACCCAGACAGGCGCTTTACTTTGTGTTAATAATTTCATCACTACTGCTCTCAAAACGGCCTCCTCTCCAGTAGCGGGAACATTGTAGGCTGATTATGCTGGACATTTGTCTTTCTCATTAGCTAGGTACCAGTCTAACCGAATGCCGCTGAATACCAATATTTTACATGGAGCGACTGCCTATCTGACCTCCACAACCCAGTTGCTGGGTATTACGATACCCTTAGTAATACTGGTTGTCAGAGTTTTGGGCTTCTGACTACCCGTAACCGCTGTTAAAGATCGATGAATGACAGCTGGGACCAACGGCTTAGAGGGTTTTCCGAGGCACGGATGGGTCTCGATAATGGTCACCCATTTACGAACCGATCGCCGCAAGCGTAGTTTAACCTGCGATCGGCCTTGTTTTTGTGGATCAGCCCGACTGTCAGTGTCCACGTTTCAGCACCATAAGTACGTCATAACGGGCAGGACGCACAGGTTGAAGACTTTAGTCTTCAAACACTGCGGGATTGGCGACGAGAAAACTTGACGAAGTTTTCCAAACGCTGCCCAACCCAATCGGATCTTCCTGTCGGCTTCTTTCTCAAAGTTGTGTCTACCGACCTGGATAACTTGTTCTAGGTAGACGTACTCCTTCGAGAAGCGACCCTTCGATGTAGATTGGACTCGGCAAGACGTGCGATTTGTGCATGACTTTCGTCTTGTTCAAATTCATGCCGAGGTCAACCCGTTGGATATTTAATAAATTACTTTTTTAATTAAATGTTTTTCCTCGGATGATCAAAGGAGTCCGTGATATGAAACACACTTGTACACTTAGTATGTATGTAGAATGTTTTTATCAAATTATCTTGCAATGAATTCATACTCCGACAAGTCTGACGGTCGTCGTATTCGAAGCTGATATTTCTGCGTTTCTTCTCCAATATTGTGTTCTCCAATACGATGTTTCCGTACCTATTGTATCTTACGTTTGTAACCCTCCAATTTTTCATCATCATCATCATCATCATCAGTAGTCCACTGCTGGACGTAGGCCTCTCCAATAGGGTCTTACACCAATGATGTCTTAATTCAATTCTATAGTGCTAACATGCCCCAAAAAAAATCCCAAAAATTTTATTCACTCGATAAGTGCCATAAAAATGCATTTAAAATTTTACATTTTCAAATTTCGCGCGTAGGTTGACGAAAACACTGGACGCAGTAGACGCCATGTTGCTCTGTGGTCATGACGTCACTGGGCTATAAAAACAAATGCGCTGATCTTTTGTATGATAATTGACACGTTTTTGTTTACTAGCCGTATGACGTAATAACATGGCGGCTACTATTTCATGGTGTTTTTTAACAGATAAGAAAAACTGAAAACGTTGAATTGAATTTAAAAAATTATTTTGTTATTTTATGAACTAAAACTAACATTTTCCGACTCCTTTTTGCCTAAACTATTTCAATAATATATTTATAGATTTTTTCTCGTATATAGTAAAATACCCTATTGCACGCCATTCAGCTTGAGACTCGAATTTTTCATATGCACTACGTTTCGGCATTTTTTTGGTATCGTGGCTTGGACTCATTGCCTCACGCTTAAAAACAAATGAGTGACGTCACAGAGACCGAGTAAAGATAAAATTAAAGTTGAATTATTAATTCACTGCAGTAATCGGACATGTGCTAGCTGTCAATTTGTGTAATAAAATGGTAATATTTATTATATTCTAGACTTTTACACTTATTATTATACATTTATTATTATTATTATATCATTTGACTGGACAGGTCCAATCAATCTGTGTGGTTCTTTCATCAAAAGACCATTTCGGACACCAACCTACATGGTCCTCAAATGATCTGATCAAGATTATGTCCGGATATACACATTGACATTGATGAATTTTATTTATGCAATGACATGAATAATTACTCTGTGTAGTATTATATTTTTTTAATTATTGTAAATGTGAAGACTATGTGGGTCATTGTTTAATTTTGGTTTATTCTCAGTTAGTTTTTAACATGGTCTGGCAGTTTGAGTATTTTTTGCGGCCTAGCCAAATGTCCTTTCTTTGGTATTGTTCGTCGAATCGTTGAGCTCCTTAAGTTCTGAGTTGAGCTGCACGATTACTGACAAATGCGTGCACTGACTGGACAGGTCCATTCAATCTGTGTGGTTCTTTCATCAAAAGACCATTTCAGACACCAATCGACATGGTCTTCACATGATCTGACCAAGATTATGTCTGGACTTTAAAAGAGACTGTGACCTCTGAGTTTGTTTCGGCCTTTCTTCTAAGAGTAGTCAGATAGGAAATGCCGACCTCATCTAGTTTTAAAAAATATGTTTGACGTGTAAAAGTGTTTGTAAAAACATACTTACATAAATAAAATCATTATCATTTATTTACATTT
Organism: Atethmia centrago; assembly: GCA_905333075.3. Classification (NCBI taxonomy): domain Eukaryota; kingdom Metazoa; phylum Arthropoda; class Insecta; order Lepidoptera; family Noctuidae; genus Atethmia; species Atethmia centrago. Next base: position 11,138,165 of record HG995377.1, on the reverse strand, counting down.
ATTTTACACTTATATATATCGATTAAACTAAACGATCACCATTACAATAAATATGACCATTTTATTACACAAAGTGACAGCTAGCACCTGTCAGATTACTGCAGTAAATTAATTATTCGACTTTAAGTACCTACTTTGAAAAAAAAAAAACGAAATTCTCTCTGAAATCGCGCGAAGTTGCCTGTAGAATAAAGGGACCACTTTGGTAAATAAATTATATCGAAAAATGAAGTGACGAATATATAATTATATCCAATTTTCCACCCTGAATAGAAAAAGCCATTTCCACGCAAATGTTGAAACCGATAAAATCAATCTAAATACCAACCCAAAAAATGAACTTATCTACAAAAACAAAAAATATCATAAAATCTTTTATCGAAATATAAACATGTTGGCGTATTTGCGAACGCCTTCAAGACATTTGAAGGTAGACTAGGAACGAAGGTAGTGCCCGCAGACGGGCGTCGGGAATTTAACAGTCGCTATGTCAAGTAGTTAGACAAGATTTCAGACGCATTGTTTAAGTTATTCTAGGCATCCGCCTGTTCGTTTCAACCTGAAAACTAAGGGTAGGGTTGTCACTTGTTTGTTGGTCTATTTACATAACGTTGATTATGGAATGTATCAACGTCTTATGGAATGCAGTTAATGTAAACCAGGGATGCACACACTTATAGAGAATATGAGCTAAAGGCGGGCCATAATGTACTTTCAGTTGGAGGACATTTGACTTATGATCCCAATAATGAAATATTTTACTACTTTTATTTTTTAATGCTTGGTTACTGCATTGTATTATTGTAAATGTAAACTTCTTTTATTTTCCGCATTTTTGTTAATTTGTTGGCGGGCCGCACGCGTACCGGCGCGGCGACGGCGGCGGCGGGCCGCGGTCTGTGCATCGCTGATATAAACTAATATTATGAAGACTAACGAAGTGGTAAAATTGTTTGTTTATGATATTTTTGTAAAAGTAATCTCACAACATTGTTCCACAGTTAGAAAGCTACACTACTGCCGAGTGCCGTAGGATATAGTCATAAGTATGCTTAAACACGGGGTCGAAGTCGCGAGCAGAATCTAGTAGTCCATATTAATTTGTTTGTTAGTATGTTTGTGAAAACCGGCCAAGTGCGTGTCGGACCACGCACAATGATGGGTTGGAAGAATGTATCCCAAAAACAAAACTTAAAATTGTAGTTGATAAACATGTTCTTCCGTACATCGATATACGTCACGGTCAAGTCTCCAACTGCAAATTTAAGTTGGTTGACTATTACTCGCGACTAGCTCAATATTACGCAAACGAATCCCTGAATTGAAAAATTGTATTCACTGTCCTGCAACATTTTTAACGGCCTATCCAACGATACCCCACACCATGGGATAGACGAGAAAAAAAATATCATCCCCACTTTACGTGCAAGGGAGGTACCCTAAAAAAAACGTTTTTCATGAATTTATTTTACCAGTTTATCGGCGTGATTGATATGTATACCTATGCCAAATTACAGCTTTCTAGTACTAAGCGTCACTGAGCTAAAGCGGGGACAGACAGACAGACAGACAGACGGACATGGCGAGACTATAAGGGTTCCTTGTTTACTGCGGAACCCTAAAAAAGGTGATCTTTGGAAATACTGCTCTAATCAACATCTTTTACAAAAATTCTTGCAAAGTGGTCATTATATTGACAACCTTCTTTGACCCTTTTTTCTTCTTTTCGACCTTTCCGCGCTATGTGAGTGATTATAATTGCGGGGATCAAACAAAAGCCTGAATTTTAATACCTGTACTTTTAACAATTAAGGCTCGTGCAGACAAGCGCGATACCGCGGGCGAGACAGGCAGCAATATGCCTGTCGCGCCCGCGATATCACCTCAGTCTGCACGAGCCTTTACTGTTACTTAAAAAATATATTTATGTATATTAAGGGGACTACGGACCTAAACGCAAGTTTTACAAGTTTTATAATGCCTAAAAGTATATGATCCACTGCAGTAAACAGAAAAATATATGATATTCTTCAGGATATATGATAGGTAGATTGTGTGTTGAAAACATAATAGAACTAATTTGATAGGATAGAAAAAATCACGAAGATACCTCCAAAAATTTCTTTTAACGATTAAAAACCATACTAATATACATGCAATCATTCTGATTTTTGTCAGATTATTCTACAAGCAACATATTAGCATAATAGTGTTTTATTTTTCTTATCCAATCAATACATTTATTGTAAATAGATAATTGCTTCATACTTTACAATAAATTACCAGCGTTGTGTCATCGCGCTTCTTTTTCTTTTCTATGTAGTCTGACAGTGACCGCGCTTTAGGTGTTGTCAGCCTCTTAAACTAAGCGGTTTTATTTAAATTACTCGCATTGTTTGAGTAAATCGCTAAACAAGCCTTGGTCCGATAACTGCGTTGCTGGTCACGCTATGATGGCATCGAGCTTTTTTCTTGGTTGGGAAATCATCAAATAACTTCTCCCGCTCTGGGCGGAGCGCGAGGGTGTGCCAGACTCTTACTGACTAAAACCGACCCGTATTCCTTCCGTTGTCTGTGTTGCCAGGGGCCTCGGTGACCCTTTAATACCTTCCCGCGACCCCAGCAGGCATCGGCCCTAGTGGACCCCTACACTTGTGCTGACGACAACTCTTTGAGGCGCGCGTGGAATACAACGCGCCGTTGACCCGGGCCTGGTCCTTACCGTATGGTGAGCTACCCATTGCTCACCGTCCGCAAGCCTGCGACTACGGTGGCCGGAAATCCGCCCGGGATTTCCGTAGCCCAGGGCGTTTCCTGCGGCGGCTAGGGGCGAGAGGGCGCAAAATTTGCCTTTTTCTCAACCGTCCCGCCTCCTCCTTCGCGAGCATTACTGCTTCGCAGAATGAGGTGACGGCTGCCCATGCCCTCTCGCTCCGTACCATGGCCTGAACCAGAGCCGGACGCGAGAGATCTCTGCCGCCAATCACCTCCATCACCTCCACGAGGACACGGCGGTGCTCCGCTCAAATCAGGCGGACCTCCACCGTATGCTCCACCGTGTCCTCCGGGCGATCCACACAGTGGTGACACCCGGATGGCCTCGAGCTTAGCTTAGCTATGCTCTCGGCCTTCTAGCTTGATCATCATTGCAGCCCTTCCTGTCCGCGCTATAAAGATTCCAGCTTGTCCATCAAGGGACGCAACTCCGCTTTCGGCCATCATCAGCGCTGCCAACAACGCAGTCATTACAGACCGCGGCTGTAATCTATCTACAGGTAAAAAGCTTAATTATTCCCGAGTTCATACCTAATCACTCAGCCTATAATGTTCCCACTGCTGGGATACAGGCCTCCTTTCTTCGAGAGGGAGTTTCATAGGACACTCTTTTATTCCAGCAAAATGCGTGGTTCCCGTAGAAATGCGGCTGAACCCTCGGGGAGCAGCTATAGTTTACTATAAAAATGTTATTATTACAGTGCAAGTAACTCGAAAAGTATTCCAAGCAATAAACAAACAATCAATCATTCAGACGAACATAAATATCTCTGACAAGTGCACGAATAAGACAAAGATAAATATACAAATAATAAAGACAAAAAAACTTAATTTTTAGTATGAGTGAGCGTATCGTATTGCAATGTGTTTATTTTGCAATACATCGGTGACTCAATGTGGTCTGTAACAGTTGACCCTCGAAAAGTTAACAGCGATGACTCATACTACTGAATCACTCAATGTAAAAGAAACTTTGAATTTATTTGTCTGCGATGTTCTTTTGTTTTTATTTGAAAGAGACTTCACTGACCTAAATGTCCTTAATCGAGAATGCCCAAACCAATCAGCTAAACCCAAACCAGAGTTACAGTGTTCATCATGTGTTTGATTTTATTGTACCTAATCGAAACTGAAATAGTACTATTACATACTTAGTATATTTTTATATTTATGGTGAACCACTTTTCTAGAACTAAATACAAAAGTTTTTTTTAGGACATAAAGATCATTTCAGATATGTAGATAACAATGTCAATTTGCCTATAAACACAGGATGCGAAATTCCAATGGGTTTTCCTTCTGAAAAGGCTCTAAGAAATAGTGTAAGATCTAAATTCAATTTCTGTAATAGTAACTGAAAATCTACTCACAATTCCACAGTTTACTGAAACAAGCGCCTGATGAAATATTTATACCAATAGTTCTCACACAGCAGTATAGATGGCGCTGTATATCGTGTGAATTTTACAAGTAATCATAATAAGTACAGTTCCCAATTCCACTGCAACAATATCGGCTGATAAGATATCAACAATTTATTATTATCATAGTAGCATTTGTGCATCACCTACATACCTACTTTTGTTTATCTGAATGCGCTTTGCGTAATAAGTCTATTTATAAATCGGATATAGTCATTCACAATGTAAGGGTTTTTCCCGAGTCAGTATTAGGTACCAGTTTCAGTCTTACAAATCATACTGCGGCGATATCGCGGAAGCGACAGGCAGCGATATGCCTGTCGCGCCTGCAATATTGCCCCAGTCTGTAAGAGCCTTAATCCCTAGAGTAATAAAATAATCATTAAAGTTCATTATCATCTGCGCTGCGGTATTTATTTTTTAAATATCGCAGCATTATGCTGAGGTTGAGGAGCCTTTTTGGAGTCGCACAAGTCGTTTTTATTTTATTTTGTATAAAAAAATCATCAATCAAAAGTTGCACAAATCTTACACGATTTTAATCTCCACCAGTGTTGCCAGCCCTGAAGTTTATGAATCGTTATGCAGCCCGTGTAGTGGGCCGGTTCGTTACTTGTACAGTTGTGCTTCAAACAATCGTCCAGCTGAAGAGTCCCCCGCGACCCTTGATTGCAACAAAATTTAATTTGACACCTACCCGCAATTCATCCGATTTTAATGCTGATTTATGTCTGGGTTTTATTCAGGATTGATTTTGAAGAGAAAACTTCTTTGGGCGCGTTGAGCGATTTTTTATAGGAAAAACTTATGAGTTCGCGTCACCGACATGTTAACCACGTGTTGCGCCAGACTGGCGACGCGCAGCGGCCTGTGTACCATACGTAGGACACTCAGAAAGTTTTGTAAAAATTAAAAAAAATGTTCTATAGGTAGGTAAATATTTTTTTAATTAAATCTTTTCAATGTACTCTCCACTAGCCTCTATACAAAGTTTCATGCGTCTGAACTAGTTTTCCAAACACTTTTTCCAGTCTACCGCAGACACCTCGTTTACAGCCTGCTCGAACGCTGACAGGGCATCTCCGGCGACGAAAATTGTATCCCTTTGAGCTGATTGTTTATTTTCGGGAATAAAAAGAAGTCACACGGTGCTAGGTCAGAGCTGTAAGGATGGTGTCCCAAGAGTTTGGCCGGCTTGGTGTCCAGGAAGTCTCTCGTTTTGAGCGCGGTGTGCGAAGGCGCGTTGTCGTGGTGGTGCAGTAGCCCGCGGAGCCCTGTGTTTGGTTGCTTGTTGCTCACAACAGAGAAAACTTCTGCCAAGCATTTGGTGGTATACCATTCAGCGTTGATGCTTCTTTGTTTCCGTAAAGGAATTGACACTAAGTAGCCAGTCAAATTGAAAGCTCGCGATCAAAATCTTCCCCGCGCTTCTAGACCGCTTCACTTTGGTATGCGTTGATTCGTGTTGAAACACCCAAACCGTCGACTGGCGCTTCGTTTTTGGATCATATGGATGAATCCAAGGCTCATAACCTGTAATGATGTCGTAAACACGCCGAGACGAGCCTGCTTCAAATTTGTTTATCATATCATGGCACCATTCCATCCGGGCCTGCTTCTGAGCATCGGTGAGGTTGTGCAACACACAGCGTGAAACTATCCTTCTCACGCGAAGATGTACGTATAGAATTCGGCTATAGTCATGGATTAAATTTTTCACTGCTAGCATGTTTTCTTCCGTAACAGCCGTCAAAGGGCGACCACTTCTTTCTTCATCCCCCAAAGTTACTCGACCGCACTTGAATTCGTTATACCAACAATACACGTTAGAAGGGCCTTCATCCATGAATGCCATTTGAAGTCTATCGTACGATTCTTCCGGTTTCAGGCGACACTTGATATCGTAAAAAATCATAGCGCACAAAATGTTCCCGGCGCTGATTCATTTTTTAATGAGACACGATAATTTAAATTAGCTCGCAAACAATGTGGAAGGAAATTTTGAAAATGGAACGCACCTATTTTTACTTACAAATAATCATATTTTCAAAATAGATTATAACTGGCCAGTCTTACATACATAAAAACTTTTTTCACAATACTTTCTGAGTGGCCTGGTACCTAAAAAAGTAACCAATTTATCATTTAATCCCCAGGAAAGTTTTGAGTATGAATGTGGATGGCCATACGAGTAAGGGAAGACAAAAGAAACGATGGATGGACTCTGTGAAAGATGATATGGCTAGAAAGGGAGTGACTACCGCGATGACTAATAAAGAAGTATGGAAGAGATATGAGATGAGAGAGATGGGATAAGGGCAGGAGAATGATTATGAGATAAGTATTATTAATACAGCAGCATTTCGGAAATCTTTACGTACGTACCTACTGCAGATAAAGTAGGTAGTTTCTGCCTACCCCCATTGTAAAAAGGCGTGGGTTTATGGATGTTGGAACACAAACTGCGGTCAGATACTTATCTGCCAAGTATTGTGATTGTGACAATATCACCTTTATTAATCGTAGGGGTCATTGGAAGACCCACATTTAGCAATTAATGGTGGATCAATGCGATAACACCGCCCACTGTATGTATAGAATACTATAATATAATATATATATAAAATACCGTCATTTGTCTGTTCCACATTATGTATAATAACATTGAAGTATGTATCATCATCTGCCTAGCCTTTTCCCAACTATGTTGGGGTCGGCTTCCAGTCTTACCGGATACAGCTGAATACCAGTATTTTACATGGAGCGACTGCCTATCTGACCTCCACAACCCAGTTACTGGGTAACACGATGCCCCTTGGCAAGACTGTTTGTCAGACTTTCGAGCTTCTGACGACCCGTAACGACTGTCAAAGATCTACAAATGACAGCCGGGACCAACGGCTTAACGTGCTTTCCGAGGCACGGAGGGGTCTTGGTATGTAAAGATGGTCACCCATCCACGGACCAACCGCGGCAAGCGTAGCTTAACCTGATCGATCGACCCGTGCGGCTGTTATTACTTAGCCACAAGCCCCTCAACATTGAACAACATTGAAGTATGTATAATTAAATTAAATACAGGATGATTTGATGCACGATAGGTAAGACGACCTAGACACTAGGCAAAGGTTATGAGATGAGTGACGAGAATAACCAACACTTAACACTTTCCTTTCATGCAGAATGAAGGGTTCCGTGGTTGGGATGAATGTATCCCAAGAACAAACTTAACATTGTTAGTAATTGAATAACATGTTCTCCCATACATTCCAACTGCAAATGTAAGTTTTTGCTCACAATATTGATGTATTTACCACGTTATTTTAAGAACCATAGACTTCTTATAGGTTTTCCTGTAATCCATAAGTATAGATCTATTTTCTGTATTTTTTTTTTAATGTAGGCTTAGTTTTTTTGGCGATAAGGGGTTCTAAATGGTAATTTTTCGTTTATTTTCTTAAATAACTTTAAAACTATTTATTTGAGAATACCCCGTATTCAAAATTAATTGATTAATGAATTAATTTTGAATATGGGGTATTCAAAATTAATTCATTTACGTTACACGTCCGTCGTCGTCGTCAGTTTGGTTCACAGGAAATGTACCTATACCAAATTTCAACTTAATCGGTCCATTAGATTCGGAGGAAAATGGCTGTGACAGACGGAAAGACAGACAGACAGACATACGAGTGATCCTACAGGGGTTCCCTTTTTTCACTCGGACGGACGGGACCCTAAAACGCATCAATAAAACTAACAAAGAAGAGAGCTACTTGCAAGTAGCTCTCTTCTTTTGAGAGGGAAAGTTACTGCCTAATTCAGTAACACTTACAATGGCAATACCTTTCAATTCAGTAATATGCATTGCGTTATTTAACTACATTGTCGTATGACGAATTTTTCAAAAGTATGTAACAATGGATACTAAACCTTCAAAATCCTTGATGGATTGGATGCTGCTTGAGTACTAAAATTGATTGAGACGTAATTATTCTGAAGTGATAATTTATAAACTTAGCATAGGCATAGTCAGCCTATAACGTTCCCACTACTGGGACACAGGGCTCGCTGTAAGAGGGAGTAGGCCGTCATCCACCACGCGGGCCCAGTGCGGGTTGGTAGATGTCACATGTCTTCGAATTTTTGGTTCTAGGACATGCCGGTTTCCTCACGATGCACGATGGTTTCCTTCACCGTTTTGAGAGCAGTGGTGATGAAATAATTTACACAAAGTAAAGCGCCTGTCTGGGTTCGAACCTACGACCTACAACTCGTAAGTCACGACCGTTACCACACCATAATTATCTAAACTTGAGTCCATAATACCTCCGCACCACCTCACACTTTATCTCGCTCGCACAATACTGCAGCGCGACAGGCAGGGAGAAATCTCCAAGGCGCCGATAGTTTAGGTAATTTCTTTTTATGGTGAAAATTATGGCAATTAAAATGTCATACTTATCTGCTTTATATTTAGTTCAGTTATTTATTATGCAAAGATTCATGATCTAATTTGAAGTATTTTTGAATACTAGTGGTTTATTCTTCGGGTTGGAATTAAGATAAGATAAGATAATATTTATTTGCTTAAACATGTGTTATACACACAAGAAAGATATGCATGCAAGATGGTAACAACATTATTGGGTACAGACATGTTTGCCACATGATGTGACGTGCAAATGTCAAGAAATATTATTATTTACAACATTCTCTTAAAATAACGATTCATTAATTAATTAATTAAAGAATATTGTAATGAATTTAAATACAAAAAGCAAATAGAATATTAAAAACAAAATAAGTTATTAAGACATTTAAACAATAAGTAATCAATTCTGGTAACTTTGAATTTTTTTTTCTGCCTAGAAAATGTTATCGAGATGAATCGTGTTTTCGTCTAACATAGTACTAAACATTAATCCTCAACCTTACCATTATAGGTATATTTATTTCAAAATGAATGCTGCAGTACTTTCGAATATAACGGAGGATCATGCTAAGCAATTTGGGTTATAAATTGTAGACTCGTAAAGTTAAAAGCTAATTTTGGCAAAATGGACGACATAATTAATTATGCCGTTATCTTTTCATGAAAAAATTGTCAACCAGTTTATTTACAACCGACTGTGATGGAGCCTTAAAAGGTTAATATTTTGATTAATTAAATAACTCTACGATTTATTAATAGTTTAAGAAACCACGACAATATATTCGAAACATAGATAAAACATACATAGGTATATTATATAACATTTTACATTATCAGTTTTATATAATGTCTGTTACTCTCTTTAACTCCTTTTCCCGACTAGTGTTTGTGAAAACAAAGTCTTTGAAGATAGAAAAAGATTGTCTGTGTTTTGTTCAAAGGAATAAATACAACTCTTGGAGTAAAAATGTATAAAAGATATAAATTGTGGTCTATTGTTGGGAGTACAAAGCTGATGTTGTATTAATAAATGCTGTACAAAGAGTAGCTTAGTATGTATTGTCGTTGTAAGTTTTGTAAGTACCTACCTAATTCGTATACTAGGTACAGTTGTATTTATATTGCATTGTAATATCTAATAATAATAGTCCTCCAAATCGAATTCCAAGAATCCAAAGAAATTTTGGCCATGGCGACTAATCTCAGCGGAGATCAGCCTTCGGCGCGGGAGATGTTATAGTGCACAAGTGTGTGGGCAGACACAGGTGCACTCTCTCTTCCCTCACTCTTATAGTCCGATGGGACGGCAATCCGACACGACCGGAGAGAGATCAGGCGCTGGGACAACGGCTTAAAGTGCATGGGGATATCGCCACCTTCCAAACTCTGGGCTGTCACTAAGAAGGCAATCCGACACGACCGGAGAGAGATCAGGCGCTGGGACAACGGCTTAAAGTGCATGGGGGTATCGCCACCTTCCAAACTCTGGGCTGTCACTAAGAAAATCCTAATGGAAAAACTCAATAACACTTTGCCCGAACCAGGAATTGCGCTGGTCTCGTGGTCGTAAGCGCGACTGCTGAGCGAGGGGTCGCTCAGCAGTCGCGCTTACGACCACCAGACCAACGGTAGTATGGCAGTATTAGTACATTGTATTGTATTATGTAGCTGTATCTATGGTCTCTTCCAAAAGTAAGATCAGAAAACTTAGGTAGGTACTTGTGGATACCAATTTGTTGTGTATTTAGGCGCGGGCGAGAAAATCGTGGCGATAATCAAATTCTATTGAATCTCTATGAATCAATCTCCACACAGCGATATCATCGCGGCGATATCTTGAAGGCACAGCGTGACTATCGCCGCAATTCTCTCGTCTGTGGAGATGGCGCCTTACAAATTGAGTTCTTTTTAGGGTTCCTTACCCAAAGGGTAAAACAGGACCCTATTACTAAGACTCCGCTGTCCTTCTGTCTGTCTGTCTGTCCGTCTGTCACCAGGCTGTATCTCATGAACCGTGATAGTTAGACAGTTGAAATCTTCACAGATGAAGTATTTCTGTTGCCGCTAACAACAAATAAAAAACTAAACAACTGAAAAACAGAGTAAAATAAATATTTAAGGGGGGCTCCCATACAACAGACATGATTTTTTTTTGCCGTTTTTATAGATAATGGTACGGAACCCTTCGTGCGCCAGTCCGACTCGCACTTGGCCGGTGTTTTTTATTGTTTGAACACTTAAACCCGAACTTCTAATGTTAAATCACCTGAAAGATGGTATACCCAATGACCCCAAGAAGACCCTAATTTGCGTCGATGATTTTTCAATTACAATTTAATAATTGCATTCAAACCATGAAAAAATGGTGAGATAGAAAGTTAAAACCTTCCCAATACAAATAATTGCTAAATGCTACAGCTGAATATATTTGGTCAGATAGGAGTGACTGCCTATCTGCTCTCCACAACCCAGTAACTGGATAACACGATACCCCTTAGGACTGGTTGTCAGACTTTCGGGCTTCATGGGACCCGTAACGATTCAAACTAGGCTGCGAATCAGCACTTTTCGAACGTCAAATTTACATAAGACAGTCCCCTAAAACGCCCGCCCTTCACCACTTCCTAGTGCTTTAGCTGTGAAGAAGAAGTGGCCAACAAACTCCCCAGCAGCACAGCTGTCTGTTCAGTTAAAGACTGTCAAAGATCCACGAATGACAGTCGGGACCAAAGGCTTAACTTGCTTTTCGATGCACGGAGGAGTCTCGATATGTAAAGATGGTAACCCATCCACGGACCAACCCCGTAAGTGTAGCTTAACCTGATGGAGCGACTAGTGCATCTGTTATTACTTAGCCACGAACTACTGTTAGAAGTTACGTAAGTACAAGAACCTTCAGTTAAGCGAGATCGACAAAATATAATTCTTTTTGTCAATGGTTAATTCTCATAACAGTAAATGTAGCATTTATATGTTTAAACTCTGACACCGCACGTAAATATAAACCGGCATCCTCCATCATTTCATAAAGGACACTCCACACAGTCGAGACACAGACGCACGACCCATAACAACACATTACGAAGTCACATGAACGGTAGAGATCATAAGTGCAATACCGCATGGGATGTCGCTTTCATGCGCCGTATTAACGTTATAAATTAGGACGTATACGCCCACTCAAATAACCGTAAACACGCCGTAGTGGCCATTCGCAGCACTTGTGCCACGGCCTTATGTCCCTGCGTTGTCTCATTCATTTTTCTTTGTCTGCGATGTGAACATGCCTTTATGTTTGGTTGTATGGGTTTGTATTGTACTGAAATTTAATTTAGTTAGGATTGCTGTCTAATACGAAATGAAAATAAAAACTGAAATAAAAATAACAATGGTTTTCCATTTTCTTATAATGACGATATTTTTATGGAGTACCTACTGAAGTTCCAAGCCAAGTTCAGAATACAGACTCTAATGTTTTATATGTAAGTCGTGTAAAATACAAGGTGTCGTTTTGCATCCTCGTCAAATTTCAGGAGGCTGCTATGAAAGACTTATATAATCAAATAAAATTACGATGCCTGCTCAATAATTAATACCTACATACTTACTTGTTTTTTAGTAATTTAAGTTTGACAGAATTTTAGAATACACCACTTTCGCAAAACAGAATCACCCCGTTGCGTAAGCGGTAGTGTGTGCGTAAAAGGGCAGTTACAGTGCGGTATCACACGGGCCGCGTTAAAAAGACCTACTTATTTTATTATTGATTCGTGTCGAAAATAATTAGCATAGTTACCTCCTTCAATTTGACGAGGATGCAAAACGACACCTTTATATCAAAGAGATTATCTACTTCAAGGAGATGCCCAGTTGCGTTCTGCTGTACACTCTTTATTACCATCTGCCAAGTGTGTCGATTAAGATAGTATAAGCACAACTCATCATCAGCCTAGCCTTTTCCCAACTATGTCAGGGTCTTTACAGTCTAACTGGATGCATCTGAATACCAGTAATTCACATGGAGCGACTGCCTATCTGACCTCTAACCCAGTTACTGGGTAATACGATACCCCTTGGTAAGACTGGTTGTCAGACTTTCCGGCTTCGGACTACCCGTAACGACTGTCAAAGATCCACGAACGAAAGCCGAGACCAACGACTTTACGTCCTTTCCGAGGCCCGGAAAGCCTGTAAAGCTGTTACTACTTAGCCACAAGCCCCTCATATTGATACACAGCTGTGTATAAAATATTTATACGTACGAAGTTAATCAAGTGCTCTGAAACACAAAACGCGCGACGTAAACGCAACGTAAATTCGAACGATTTTTTAATAAAAAATACAACGATAGCATTTAAGACGCTGACAACACCTTAACCGCGGTCACTGTCAGATTGCATAGAAAAGAAAGAGAAGCGCGATGACACAACGCTTGTAATTTATTGCAAAATATGAAGCAATTATCTATTTACTCAAAATTGAGTTGAGTAATCGAAAATAAAAAACAACCAAGTTCTGCATTCAAATAAGACGTTCTTGTTATTAATTAAATTCGTAAAGTATGCTGATATTTAATGCAGATATTTTGGATTAGAACTCAAGGTAAGAGGTTCGTTTAACGTTAGATTGTATCGACATTTTTTTTCATAACGTGTTTTGGTAACAACCAAGTTCTGGGAAATATGTTCAAAATTAACATATATTTTTTCCGCTACCACAAACTATATAGATTTGGTATTTTTTTTTTTCTTAAGAGAAGCCCAATTTGAGCAATTGGGTCTTGTCAGCGCCTTAAGTTTTTTTTGCGTTTTTTTTTTTTTCGCATTAGTTAGTTTTATGACTTTAATCATATAAAATTATTATATATGATTAAAGTCATAAAACTAAATAATTATTATGTGCGAAATCGTTCTAATTTACACTTTGTTACTCCGCGCGTTCTTACTAAGCCCACGGTACATCTAGCCAGCGGGAACATCTAAGGATTCTATGAAACCTTCCTCGAACTCTGGATAGACCCAGTGCCGAATTTAGGGCAGGGCATCAGGGGTTTTAGCCCCGGGGCCTTCACAAGGAAAGGGCCTCCATAATTCGATATTTCGATTTTTTTTTATTGCACTGGAGAGTGAAATTTAATTTTTGTCTTTGAAAATTTTATCTTCGAACTACAATGATGATTTTTGATTATTGATTAATTAATTAATGATTACTGACTAAGTGATTTTCTCTAAGAACTGGATTTCACCGAAATTATTAATGATTTTTCGACGAAAAAGCTCTCAAAGTTCACATCGCCGAAAATTTATCTTTTTTTTCTTTTGTATAGGTACCTAATTATATACATTATTGAAAACTGAAAAAAAATCGTCTATTCAAGAATTGTTTCGGGGCCTCCACTCCCTGGTTGTCCCTGGGCCTCCACACCTTTAAGTCCGGCCCTGGACAGACCACCTATAATTTTCAATTTAAACATAGGATACACTTCAATATCAATAAAACATACAAAAACCACTCAGAGTAGCAATCGAAACAAGTGATACTAAGCGCATCGTTCTAAGGGCATTCTTAGAACTTTATTATCGTAATACGGAATCCGAGATAGTCCCATTCAATATCTATTTACTTATATTGGTATGACCCGACGTGTGGATGGCGCGAAAACATACGCAGAGTTAAGGTGTGGACAGATGTTACCTACTGTAGAGAGTTTATAAAGTAATATTGCCGTACGTAAAAAAGCTGTATGCGTAGCTGGGCACGTGGCTAAATAACACGGGTCTATCGAAGGTGGATGGACCATTCATTACATATGGAGACCCTTCTGTGCCTCGGGAAGCACATTAAGCCGTTGGTCCCGGCTGTCATTTATATGTTTGACAGTTGTTACGGGTAGTCAGAAGCCGAAAGTCTGACAACCCAGTTACTGGATTGTGGAGGATAGATCGGTAGTCGCTCCATTTAAAATACTAGTCAGCTGCACCGGGTAAGATGATATGATGTAAAAAGGCTGCAATAAAAAAGTCTCAATTAATGATGTCTTTCATCCAGGTAATTTTGGGCAGTCAGCCTTGCCACTATCCTTAATAATTGACTAATTTTAGGTGTAACCACAACATGAGCTAGTCAAGTATGGCTGGACAATAGAGAAGAATTGAGTAAGAAAATATATAAGAAAAAAACTCTTTTAAAAAAAAAAGCTTTTAATGAACTAAAAGTGCTAATTAAAACTTACGAAAACAAGAACTTTAATATATTCTTAAAAGCTTGAGGCTTTATCTTTGTGTAAGAAGGACGTTCACGCCTCAAGCTTTTAAGAACATATTAAAGTTCTTGTTTTATAAGTTTTATTTTGTAGTTAATTTTTAGTTCATTAAAAGCTTGTTTTTAAAAATATTTTTTTATTCATATTTTAATTTTTACTTTTTAGCATTCGAATTTGTTTGAATATCTGTTCCATCACCTTCACTTGTAAGGTATTTGATTCTTCTCAGCAAACCCTTTCATATCTGGGTACAAAAAATAACTAGTCCGCCATATTGAATTTAGAATGAAGTCACTTAGCTAACCATGCAATGTCAAACTAAACGTGTATGGAAAATTTCATCTCAATCGGTTAAGGATAACTGCTTTAAAATTCAGTTGCAAGATTTGACTCGAACATACATACTTCATACAAACATTGCAAGTTTAACTTACAATGTTTGTATGAAAAACAAAGCTTGTAATATGACGTCATCATCATCATCATTGGCAGCAGACCAATTAGGCCTAAAGGACTTCTCCCTTTTGTGCCATGCTTTCCTGGTCTGTGTGAATCTCTAAATATATCTGAAATGCCAAAATATACATGGTACTTACTGAAATTTCCGAAATAAATATGATACCGTGGTCTCAGGATTGTTATAATGCTATCGTTGGTGCTCATATTATTGTCTATATATAGTCTAGCTTAGCAACTGAGTCAGCCAACCGTGCTGGTAACTTCTGGCAGTATATTAAGGTTCCTCATTCGCGTTTGGACGTCCAAGCTCATATGCATGTACCTTTATCTCCCAACGTAAGCGCAGTACTAATGGTATTGAGTCTACGAGCGCACTCGGGGCCAGACATCTCTGCAGCCATCAGCCACAGCCAGGCCATGTGATGCATACTTATTGCTCGATTTTCCACCGAGCAGTTTCAATTGTACCATCCCATTAGTGGCATTCGATTGGGGACGTTGAAATAAATAGAACATTTTCTTGTGTGTAGATGTCGTCGATGTTAAAGTTACTTGCAATTGGGTGTAACAGTGTCTGAATATTTTATTAGGTAGAAAAACTTATTTTTAAAAGTAAAATGCCAAAGTCAAGTAGGTATTTTATTCATGTATTTGAATTGTTAACTATTATTACACATCGCATGGCCATCAAGGAACACCTTCATTATTATAAACGTAATAACAACAAAACTTCTAATATGTAATACCGTTAAATTGTATCTTGCAAAATTATTCATCATTTTATTACTGACCCTGCTTCACTTGTTACAAAATATAATTTCTGTACCCATATGGCTAAACTCTATATCTCTTAAGATACAGGCTAGACCTAGTTAGAAAAGTGTAACAAATTTAAAGTGCAATGTATACAGTGCAATGTGCTCTTGTTTTTATGAAATAAATACTTTTATTATTAGTATTATTTATAATTATAAAGGAGAAAGAAAGAAAGAAAATACATTTATTTAGCACAGAATAAAAAGCACATAACTCATTACGACACCTTTTTAAAATAATTATGTTCCTCTCAAACAGAGCACCTGCCTTCATATATCTTCACCACTCTTGGTTGACTAGTAGAGAATGCCTTTTTTTGGTTGGGAAATTATCTAATAACTTCTCCCGCTCTGGGCGGAGCAGGAGGGTCAGACTCTTACTGACTAAAACGCACCCGTGTTCCTTCCGTTGCCTGTGTGGCCAGGGCCCTCGGTATCTCTTTCGCGACCCCGGCAGGCATCAGCCCTAGTGGACCCCTACACTTGTGATGGAATCTCTTTGAGGCGCGCGTGGAACACAACGTGCCGTCGACCCAGGGCCTGGTCCTTATCGGACAGCGAGCTACCCATTGCTCACCGTCCGCAAGCCCGGGTAGAGATTGCCCTACGGCTTTGAGTCCACCTTTGTACCTTATTTGTGTGCGAGAAAATGAATAAGCAAAGACATTAAAATTGATTAGGTAGAAACAGTCATCATTAGTCATAAAATAAATAAATGACGTCATAACGAATTAGTAAAATCAAAACAAGCACAAAAAGCAGCTTCGTTAAAATAAAATAAATAAGTTAAGTACATAATTGTTTGTAAAGGATTTCGTTTCCTAATTGAGAGACGACAAGCTTCGTTACGACACAAAATTCTATAGTCAAATATTTATTTCAATTATAGGATCCCCTTACCCCTTGCAATTGACACGAAAAGAAGCTGACATCTAAGAAAAAGGGTTGTTTCTCAAAGGATACGGTTTGATTGAGAGTATACTTAGAACCCTACTTAGCCTTTTAAAGCCGGTTCTAATTAACACCGTGAAGGCGATAATTGAGTATTTATTCAAGATTACAATATAACGAACCCTTGTGTCAATTGTTTACAAACTGTTTGAGACGTAAATATTTTGTGGACGTTTTTAAATCAAAGGGGGATTGTAAGCTTCGACGTTGCTGGAATTATACAAACGGTGACAAACACTGTCAAACATTTAAAATTACTCACCTACACAAGACGTCTGCTGATTAATTAGCCATTTAAAAATCAGCCTCTAAGTACCTACTTGACAACAAAAAATATGACCATAGCCATCAAGCCACCATCTGCCACGATCTGCCACCATGGAGACGCAGGTAAACGCCGGTGAACTTGGCCACACAAATGCGCGTCGCGCTCACGCCTCGCCGCGCCCCGTTCCGTTTCAAAGGGAATATTTATTTTTAGTAACGAAAATATGAATATTTGAAAAAAAATCACAGATATAATTATAGACAATAAAATAGTCTGTTCATACAAAATAAACACATGATTATATCTTAAGTAGTTTGAAAATAATATCGTTTTTATGCTTTGGGTAGACATTACTTCTTGAATTTATTTCATAAAGTATTTTACTACAATACTTAAATATTCACATATAGAATTGATGTGTATGCGTTCTAGTTTAAGATACATTTTTTGCATAACTTACTTGCATTATTTGAAGGCGTAATAACAGATTTAAAAGCCACTAAAATCATGTATCTGCTGCGCCTTAACAAAGTCATTGCTTATAACATTTTAATATAACCAGTAGTAATATACGATCACAATTTGGGATTCACACAGCCCGTCAGTTATCGAAAATTTTATATATCAGACCATTTTATAATATTTATGACACGTGCACTACTCGTTTTATTGATAAAAGTATCATAAAATTGTGTTACCCCAAGCTACGGTCACTGAAAAAGAGGGAGAAACGCAATAAAGGATATGTAATACATTTTCTTTGTGGATTTTACTCTTGACCGCACATGGAATATTTAAAAAAATGGCTTCGATCTATTCTGATGGAACTGGACAGCAACCCGTGTGAATACGGTTTGGGTGTGTTTGCATATATTTATGTGAATATTATAGGAATACATTCAACCCGAACGCGCCGCGGGTTTCAGGAATGTTGGGTGTATGTGGAGGGGTGTAGACGTACAGTGAACAGGAATAATGTGTGAGTGTGACTCGAGACGATCGAATATTTTAGTGAGTGATTTTACGTTTTGTATATTTAAAGCGTAATAAACAGTTCTTAAAACAATTTGTATTCTTATGATTGTATTTTTGAAAACGTGTTTTAAAAACTAATTCAGCCAAGAAGAATTTCTCGTTTCTAATTTTCACATCATTCAGAAAACTCCAGCAGTAACTCTAAGCCTAACTTCTCCAAACAAAATCGCCGCTTGCAAACAAGTGAAAAGAAATGCAAATGTTAGCTACTAATTAGCAACAGTTGACGTTCTCCATTTCATGACAAAAAGCAACATCTCTGAGGTAGGTACACCACAAGATAGATAGGTACCGAAGGTCGGCTCCATGCAACGAGCAAAAACTGACGCACGTACACATAGACACGTGCGTCCAGCGATCTTTAGCGCGTGCCACACAGAAGGGACGTGAGACGAGGACAGGATCACAGGACGCAGACGCAGCGTATTTCACGAACCTTCGTTATTCTTCATATCATCATCTGCCTAGCCTTTTCCCAACCATGTTGGGGTTGGCTTCCAGTCTTACCGGATACAGCTGAATACCAGTATTTTACATGGAGCGACTGCCTATCTGACCTCCACAACCCAGTTACTGGGTAACACGATACCCCTCGGTGAGACTGGTTGTCAGACTTTCGAGCTTCTGGCGACCCGTAACGACGGTCAAAGATCCACAAATGACAGCCGGGACCAACGGCTTAACGTGCTTTCCGAGGCACGGAGGGGTCTTGGTATGTAAAGATGGTCACCCATCCACGGACCAACCGCGGCAAGCGTAGCTTATCCTGATCGAACGACCCGTGCGGCTGTTATTACTTAGCCACAATACCCTCATTCGTTATTCTTCATACAAAATGTATTAACGCGATCGGGCACAAGACGTACAGAAAGGAAAAGACGCAGGTGCGTCGCTTTTCCGTCTGCGTCCTATTGTTAAGATACCTATCTTTGGGGGGGAGTCGACCTTCTGTACCTATCTTTGTCTGTGTCTAAGGGATGGTCGGGTTGCACCGATTAAGGATTCAAGAGCCCGTCTCGCGCCTCTTGCCTTGCCTCGTTTAATTACCATGGCGCTCAATCCCGGTCTGTTTACTCACACTTAAGATGAAATTACGCCAAGATTATCCCACCACTCGAATAAGCGATGATTGAGGGTTAAGTACTTCCCTAAACATCATTTGGTTATATTGCAGAATCTTTGAGGTTACAAGTGTACGAGGATTTTATGACGCGTTGCAAAAATCTGAACTAACGCCGCCATCTTGATGTTTCAATAGAATTTCACAAAACCGGTCAAGTGCGTCTCGGACCACGCACAATGAAGGGTTCCGTAGTTGGGAAGTTGGTATGAATTTATCCCAAAAACAAACTTAACAGTTTTGTTGAAAATCATGCTCTCCCATACTTGATTGATATTTGCCACGGTCAATTCTCCAACTGCAAATTTTTTTTAAAGTTAACTTGTAAAGCCCAACTTAGCTGTGGTAGTTTTCCTGGCGGGGGGGGGGGGACACACACACACTTGACTCTAACAAAAATTTGCAATTTAATGCTTAATATTACGCAAGCGGATCCTTGAATCGAAATGTGGTGTTTACAGACCCGCAATATTTTTGAACGGCCTATCCAACGATACCCCATACCATGAGGTAGATGACAAAAAAAAGGAGATAACCTAAAAAAAAAAAAATATCAAGATTTTATTTTAACACTTTGTCGGCGTGATTAATATATATACCTGTGCCAAATTACAGCTTTCTAGTACCAAGCGTCTTTGAGCTACAGCGGGGACAGACAGACAGACGGACATGGCTTGCAAGGGTTCCTTGTTTACTACGGAACCCTAAAAACTCACAAATGTTTACCAACATCGCCCTCCTGTCAGTGTCATTCCAGTGCCAAAAGATCTTTGTAGCACTATAATTAATCAAACGGTCTCTTCATTTAAGTGTTATCATTTAACTTTGAAGGCTACATGTATGCACTGACGTTACTAAGCCTTTAAATAACGCCATAATAATATGAGGAAAGGCGTCAGGGTATTTAACTTTAATATGAAAGGGTTGGAAGGCACAGCGCAGGGATTAGGCAGTCAGTTGGCGTACTGCCATGTCACTCTGTGGCTTACTATTCAGAGAAATTGGCAGCATTCGTGCAGCTCGTAAAGGTTCCAACGGCAATGCAATTTGGAACATATGGCTAATACAATAAAAAGTTAGCAGTAATATAAGGAAGACTTTGAGTAAGATTAACACTGCGGGTTCTTTTTAGGGTTCTGTAACCAAAGGGTAAAACGGGACCCTATTACTAAGACTTCGCTGTCCGTCTGTCTGTCTGTCTGTCTGTCCGTCTGTCACCAGGCTGTATCTCGTGAACCGTGAAATTAAATTTTCACAGATGATGTATTTCTGTTGCCGCTTTAACAACAAATACTAAAAAAACTGAATAAATAAATATTTAAGGGGCTCCCATAGAACAGACATGATTTTTTGCCGTTTTTATAGATAATGGTACGGAACCCTTCGTGCGCGAGTCCGACTCGCACTTGGTCTGTTTTTTTATATCTGATAACGGTTGCATACAATCACTACTGAAGATAATGGCAGTACTTATTTAATATTATCATGTTATTGCTTAATTGCAGCAATATTTAAAAAAAAATATCTATGTACCAATCTAGAACAAGCTAAACTGGTTGATGATTTTAAAATTTCATTATTTTCAGCGCACTGCCCATTCTCAGTTTTGTTGCTAGAAGCAAGAAAGCGGTATTTTCGTTTCATTCTAACGAACAATGTTTTACAGTTGCCGGCATTTATCATGAGCTCTGATCCTTAATTACTTCAAGCGATTTAGGACCTTACTCCTGAGATAATACGACGCGCACACAAACCCCCACCACTCCCCCGAGAGCTCAAGTTAATTGCCGGCAACTATATGCGTCGGGAAATCTCCCAATAGCGTGGAAACACTACTGAAGATAATGGCAGTACTTATTTAATATTTTCATGTGATTACTTAATTGCAGCAATATTAAAGAAGTATATCTTTGTACCAATCTAGAACAAGCTAAACTGGTTGATGATTTTAAAATTTCATTTTTTTCAGCGCAATGCCCTTTCTCAGTTGTGTTGCTTCTAGTATTGTAGTCACATAATGTGTACTTCAACGAGAAGTTTACATAAATTGCAAGTACTTAAGCTTTCAATATCACTGAAATCCTTGGAGACAGTCAAGTGTTTTTATTTAGCTAGCTTGCTGGGATGCAAGCGATGTGGCTTCGTCTATAGATACTACATTCAATTTGCTCGACCATTTGTATCGACATATCCGACTCAATGACATCGATACTCGACACTTTGGGATATCCTTTACTGTGAAAGTGTGTAGTTTAGGAAAATATGAAGATATAGATACTGTATTTTAAATATGTGGAAGAAGATTTTAAAGATCTGGCAACGTAAACAGAATAAGCAGCAAAACTAAAATTAGAAACGCCAGAAAAAAAACTGAATAATATAAAACTACATAATACATGCCAAATACATATATACAACTAGGTACGTGGGACACTCAGAAAATTTTGCGTAAATTAAAAAAAAATGTTAAGTAAATATTTTTTTATTCAATCTTTTCAAAGTACCTACTCTCCACTAGCCTCTATACAAAGTTTCATGCGTCTGAACCAGTTTTCAAAACACTTCAAAGCACCGTGTGACTTCTTCGACCCAGAAGTTTGACTGGCGTGCTGTCCAGGAAGTCCCTCGTTTTGAGCGCAGTGTGCGAAAGCGCGTTTTCGTGGTTGACAGTACCCGCGGAGCCGTGTTTGGTCGCTTGTTGCTCACAACAGAGAAAACTTCTGCCAGGCATTTGGTAGTATACCATTTAGCGTTGATGCTTTTTGATGGTTCCGTAAAGGAATTGACACCAAGTACCCAGTCAAATTGAAAAAGCTCGCGATCAAAATCTTCACCCCGCTTCTAGATCGCTTCACTTTGGGAGGCGTTGATTCGTTTTAAAACACCCAAACCGTCGACTGGCGCTTCGTTTCTGGATCGTATTGATAAATCCAAAACTCATCAAAGAAAGAAAGAAAGAAAAATATTTTATTTGGGACACGCACAAGAAATACAAAAGTAAAAAAAAGAAGCATTTAAAACTAAACTTCGAATAAACAAAAAGCAACAAAGAATATTCAATAAGAACGACTTGTGCGATGCCAAAAAGGCTCCTATCTCAGCATAATGCTGCGATATTTAAAAAATAAATACCGCAGCGCTGGTATTCTGATAGGGCCCGCTGTGATGCCACGGACACATCTACGGGCACATTATATAATATATCCCACCAGGGGAATAAAAAATTAAATAAAAAGACAATTTTTATTGAATAAAATACAGAAGTAAATAAATATATATATATAATAGATGTACAGTAAATATTAAGATTGACTCCGACGCTCGTACTTCACTTGTCCATGCCATAAACTATTGTCTATGGTGTACGACAAGCGAGGGGACGTAGGCGCATCTGGCCCGTATGTAAAAAAGTACTCTGTGTCATTGCGTTGCATACCTACGTTCGGCTGTCAATATTTTTGTTAAACGTTTTACGAAAATAAATTATAATAGTGATTGATACTTAAATTGATGCAAATAGAACAATGAGTGATTAATAGATCATGCAAGGAAGTAGTGCAAATAAATACTATAAAGTATACATTGTAGTGTGTATGACTGACTGTGTTGTGTTGTGTTGTGTAAATCGGAAGAAAATGTTTTATTTACCGAGCAAAACAAAGGGATCGAAGAAAAATCACACTGCAAGGAAGTTAGGACCTGGCTAAGGGCGTGTTTACGACATCATCACACCTGTAATGATGTCGTAAACACGCCGAAAGGAGCCTGCTTCAAATTTATTTATCATGTCACGGCACCATTCCATCCGGGCCTGCTTTTGAGCATCGGTGAGGTTGTGCGTGAAACTATCCTCCTCACACGAAGATGCACGTGTAGAATTTCATGAAGGCTTCTCGATCCAAACTACTTCACAGTGAGAAAGTGATGGAGCTGTACAGGACTTATAGCTCCATCTCTTTCTCAAGCTGAAGTAATATTGAAGTAATGCTTCTATAAGAAGTGATGGTTGCCCCCCTGCAATATGTGCTGAATCTCTTTATACGTAAGTCGACTATTGTCAAGGATTAAAATGTTTCACTGCTAGCACGTTTTCTTCCGTAACAGCCGTCAAAGGGCGACCACTTCTTTCTTCATCCCCCAAAGTTAGTCGACCGCGCTTGAATTCGTTATACCAACGATACACGGTTGCCTTAGAAGGGCCTTCAGCCATGAATGGCATTTGAAGTCGTACGATTTGTCCGGTTTCAGGCGACATTTGAAATTGTAAAAAATCATACCGCGAAAATGTTCCCGGCGCAGATCCATTTTTTAATGAGACACGATAATTTAAATTGGCTCGCAAACGCACGTTTCTTTCTTTAGTTACATACATAAGCAGCCTAGTGCGGGTTGGTAGAGGTAATGTCTTCGATTTTTTGGTTTTAGGACATGCCGATGTTTTCCTCACGATGTTGCCTTTTTGAGAGCAGTGGTGGTGAAATAATTTACACAAAGTAAAGCACCTGTCTGGGTTCGAACCTATGACGTACAACACGTAAGTCGCGGCCTAAACCACTGGGCCACCACTGCTCTCCTTTTACATTAGTTAAACGTGCAGCTGCTCTAAGCGAGTTTTTTAATTGTAGGTATGCAAATACAAATAAAGGGAGCTTGTAGTTCATAATTATAATTACTCATAAGTAAGAATACTCCAATTAATTAGTATTTAGGTTATTTTCGTTGGGTTGCTCGCCGTCCGATAAGGACCAGGCCCGGGTCGACGGAGCGTTGTGTTCCACGCGCGCCTCGAAAAGATGTTAGCACAAGTGTAGGGGTCCACTAGGGCCGATGCCTGCCGGGGTCGCGGGAATGTCCGAAAGGGATACCGAGGCCCCTGGCAATGGAAGGAACGTGGGTGGGTTTTAGTCAGTAAAGGCTTCTACATACTGGCGCGACTTGTCGCGCGACGCGACGCGACACAAAGACACCGCGCATAGCGCTACAAGCGGTGCCTTTGTGTCGCGACGCGTCGCGCGACAAGTCGCGCCAGTA
The DNA here is from genome assembly GCA_905333075.3 of Atethmia centrago. Classification (NCBI taxonomy): domain Eukaryota; kingdom Metazoa; phylum Arthropoda; class Insecta; order Lepidoptera; family Noctuidae; genus Atethmia; species Atethmia centrago. Next base: position 11,113,593 of record HG995377.1, on the reverse strand, counting down.
TGTAAGAGCCTTAAGACTGACACACCCTTCCGCTCCGCCCAGAGCGGCAGAAGTTATTTGATAATTTCCCAACAAAAAAAAAGCGGTATTTTCGTTTCATTCTAACGAACACTGTTTTATGCCTCGGGAAATCCCCAATAGCGTGGAACCAGCTTAGAGATGTTACGCAAATGAATTCGGTAGGTGTAGTAGATTGTGTTCGATTGTATTTGAATCTCGATAAATCTTAATCGACTAACATTTCATTCCTACTTAGCATTACGTTTTATCGCAGCAGGTCATAAAGCGACACGGAAAAAACTGTATTGATATTAATCGCAAACGATATGATTCAAAAACTCAATATCGATAGTTATAAAAATATTGAAACAACTAAACTATCTGATTCTGTTAAAAAATATGAGATTTTTCAACGTTGACCCTTAATTTGCATTTGCTTTTTTTATATAAATAAACAAGGTAATTCTACCACAATTCAACAAAAAATTACAACAAATTTTGGAAAAACTACCAAGAATTCTACCATCCGCTAAATTTCAGAGTTGGCAACATTAGATGTAGGTGACCAAAGCAAGCGAATCGGTACTTTCCCGCGAATTATAAGTACTGCCACACATCGAACACTAATGATAACAGTTACAAAGAACTGTTACTATGATATTCCAATAATAATACTACAAAATACCTGTTACTGTTTGTAAAACAATACATTATATTATGAATACCTTTTTAAGAAAAAGTCATACCTTGTATGAATGTTGAATTTGACATGCCCGTGATCAGAATCCATTCACTACAGTGCTGCGGGGTAGTTGCATAACACACTTAGAGATTATTACAGTAGCTTTATTTACGTTGTTGAGCGGACGAATTTAAAAAAAAAAATAAACGATAGATTAGCAGTATGCTATGCTAAAATCATGCAGATTATGATTAAAAGTGTGTAACACAATTAGAATGCTGGTTATAGGACATATGATGAGATGAGGAAGAGCTTTCTTAACACAAAATCATCACCGTATTAAGGAAAGTTGTATATATTTAGTAGTGATCGACCGAATATTCGATTTCGTTTTCGGGCATTTTTGGCCAAAAAATCATGATTCGGCCATATTTTCGTTTTCGGCTGTAACCCAGCCGAAAACAGAAATTCGATTGGATTTTCACGCGCACTTTCATTTGTTCTTGGCTTTTGTTTTTATTTCAGACATGCATAAAAAGGTGTTAGATATGTAGGTATTGAACATTTTTCACTCAAATTGTCAAAGGTCTCTCTGAATTATCGTGTTTTATTTCTTTTAAAGCCTATATTTGCTGCTTCTCTTCCTAGGTGCAAAAAAAAATCAAACAAGATTTCAGTGTACTTACAACGAAAATATTAGTATTTTTTTATATCTAAATAATTTTCGTTTTCGTTTTTGGCTGAAAATAAGAAAGACTAAAGCCGAAGCTTCTTTATCGTTTTCATTTTCGGTCGGACACAATTTTTTTGTAGATTAGCAATAGCTCTTGTGACAGAATGTACGCCAACATGAGTAACATCAACAAACATTACTCCGTCACTCCACGTACCTACTGCCATTATCCCTCAGAAACAATGTAGGTACCAACTACTGCGACGATATCACTCTAATTACCCAGTGGGTTAAAAAGAACAGAACAGTGATTATAGTATTTGTCACTTAAATCCATATCACGCCCTACGATATTCAAGTGGATACGAGTATATAACTGACATTTTGTTTCGAAAATGCATCAGTGAGTTCACAGTAGTCCTAGTGAAAACTTCTCCTGTTTTACTCCTAGAAATTTCTGAAAGTTGACGTGAAGTGCATCTTTTGTTTCTCTTTATCTACAAAATGTCGGTGAGTAGGCAAAGGTTGTTGCTATTTCTTTGTTGTAGTTTTTCGTATAAATCATTTTGAAGAGTTTACGTTTTGTTTTTCTGGTTTTTATGTTGAGACTGTGTTGTATAACCTGGGTCTAGGAGAGCTTCTAAAGATAGTCGTTTGTTGGTCATTGTTTGGATATTTATGTGTACGCCATTAGAAATCTGTGAGACGCTTTTTTTATTTAGTTTTTGGTTTACTTACATAAAAAACAGAACGTACCCAAGTACCTATTTAAAGTTTTTGGTCCAAAATATTAAGAGTTCCGTAGTCAACAAGGAACCCTTATAGGTTCGCTATGTCCGTCTGTCTGTGCGCGGCTTAGCTTAGAGACTCTCAGTACTAGAAAGCTGTAATTTTGCATGGGTATTTTTTTTTTATTTCGAGATAAAAACAGGAGTACAATTAAATATTATACATTATATTAATGCATATTAATTACGCCGGTCAGTGGGTCGTCTTAGGAGCGGAGTTTTAGCCGACAAAGTGGTACCACTTTGTATTTAAAATAAAATAAAATCTTGAAAATATGTTTTTGGGTAGGTAGGTACCCAAAACCATATTTTCAAGATTTAAATTCAAGGTAGGTACCTTGCACGTAAAGTGGGGATTATAATAATAATAATAAGTAGTAAGATGCTGGTAGGGATCTTGACCGTACTTCCGGGATTGTCCTGATAGCCATGGAATACCTCTCCACTCCTCAAGAATCTCAGGAAGTGTTGCCCCCTTGTCACTACGTCACTATGTGCTAGCGGCCGGTTTCGGGGGCCCATTATTGAGTGTGCAAGTCACCCCATTGGCTGCACTGCCATTTTATCGGTTTTATATGAAGCATTGGTCAGGTAGGGGCCATAGCCTTTCTCTAAGCTTAGGAAACTGATCCACTATAGCCTCTCAAACTCATAACCCAATATTTTTTGTTCCCATGTTCTGCAATAGTCTTGCATCAACCGGGGGTTGTCCTTGGGTGCACCTTCATAGAGCAAACAGGGATAATCTTCGGTTGTGCCTCATTCCATTAAAATTGTCCAAGGGGCCTCTGCGAGTTGGCTTCGGCCCCTCGTACGCCTTCCAAAGGTCCGGGACCCCATGGTCCCGAGATATGTAAGGACATAAAAAAAAAAAAATAATAATAATATCCTTTATTTGAGGCAACTAAGGCCCACAAAAACAATACATAAAGAAGTATAAAAAACAATAATTATAAATTAATACATATTTTCTACAAAAAACTTAAAAACTACTACACACGAAGTGACGGCGCGGCGTCGTGTTACGCTGCGAGGTGTCGCGTAGCCGACCACGGAAACGCCGATACAGCACATCTTTCGGCCAAAACTCTTCCTTGAGGAAGGTCACCAAATGATGAGTCGGAACACGCTCTACAAGCGACTATTATTATTATTATTATTATTGCTATTATATATTGTTTCTCGCATATCGCATGGTGTGGGGTATCGTTGGATAGGCCGTTCAAAAATATCACGGGTTTGTGAAAACCATGTTTCGATTCAGGGAACCGTTTGCGTAATATTAAGCTATTAAATGCAAATTTTTGTTAGTCAAGTGTCTCCCTATAGCGACTGCCTATCTGACCTCCACATCCCAGTTACTGGGTAACACCCTTGATACAACTGGATTTCAGACTTTTGGGTTTCTGACAGTGGCTTTCCGAGACACGGAGGGATCTCGGTATGTAAAGATGGTCATCCATCCACGGACTGACCGCAGCAACCGTAGCTTAACCTAATCGATCGATATGTGCGGCTGTAATAACCTAGCCACGTCAACAATACAATACGCTAATTGATACTAAAAACATGTTTCTTTATTCCAGACTCCATACAAAGGCAAGGGCCGATGCTTCGGCGAGTACCAGTGCCCCCAATGCAACCGAAGCTGGATGAGTGCTAACTCCTGGGCCAACTACGGCCAAGAGTGCACCTCCTGCAAGATCAATGTCATGCCTCATAAACAGGTATGTGTGTCTATCGCAACCCTGTACAGCATATCCAAAAGTTTATTGTAAAAAATTCCTTGTGGCATTAAAACTGCATTACCGGTGTGTGTGTGTGTGTGTGTGTTGCGCTAAAAATTATAGCAGAATTAAGTACATACTAAAATTATAATCTCTATTTTAAATGTTCTATTATATCTTCTTTCTCTTTTTATTATTTTTACCCGTATATGTTTCAGTTTAGTTTAATTTTTTTAATCTATCTAATGTAGATAATGTATATCGCACGCCGTTCGTGTTTGTTTAACTTTTTTATATTATGTGGAAAATGTTGGTTATACATTCATGCTCCTATATTAGCTTTAAGGCTCCTACATACTGGCGCGACTTGTCGCGCGACGCGACGCGACACAAAGACATCGCGTGTAGCGCTACAAGCGGTGCCTTTGTGTCGCGACGCGTCGCGCGACAAGTCGCGCCAGTATGTAGGAGCCTTTAAATTCTATGCCATAACATTGTTATGTGTAACCGTTTATTTTCCCAAATAAAATAAAATAAAGTAACTGCCCTTTTGGTCTCGTGATCGCAAGCGCGACTGCTGATCCTGAGTTCGATTCTCAGGTCGGGCAAAGTGTTATTGGGGTTTACCGTTAGGAATTTCGCAATAGCTGCCCAGAGTTTGGAAGTTGGCGGTGTGCTACCCCAGTGCTTCGGAAAGCACGTTGGCCTGCGTGCACACTTGTGCAATATAAGTAATATCTACCGCGTTGATGGCTTAGTCTCCGCTGTGATTAGCCGTTTGGAGAAATATTCTGTGGCACATGTATTATAAAAAAAACAGGAAAGAACAAGTAAATAAATACAAGGAAACCTTGCTTTATATGTATGTTTTTTTCTTAAATCTCTAAATGTTGTTTTTCTTTCCTCATGTTTTTGTCTGTGTACTTGTATTTAAAACGTTTAGATAGTTTTTGAAGAATAAGAATGGTATGACAGGCTAAGTTTATTGTTCCATTCATAGCATGCATGCCATTTTCTAAAGCATACCTTCAAAAGAAGAGCAATAGAGTTAAGAGAAGGGTTTAACGAAAGACCCTAACAATATGTTTGTCTTGTTTTTTTATATGTAAAGGTCCCTGAACTCGGATTTTGGAAGCTGAAAAAGTTTCATAATATTTATGTTTTCAGAGGCCCCTCCTCAAACCAGACGGTTTGGACAAGAGTGACCCGTTGAAGAGTCATCCACAAGAGCTGTGCCAGAAATGTAGGTCTTTGGGGAGATATTGCGGAAAAACTTATTACTGATTTAATTTGAATTAAATCACAATTAGAATCCAAAACGGATTTGCTACCAAAAGTACAATTAAGATTTAAAATAATTAATTTTCTAAATGTAAGTTCGACGTTTACGATTGTATACCCATCACAACTGAGAGGTACCTTCCTAGTTGACAGAAATAATTTTATGATAAAATATAATATATGGCATAAAAATTTAACATAATAGGGTCTTACACCCATTTGAAAAGTGTCTTAATTAAATTCTATAGTGCTAATATGCCCAAAATGAAAAATCACAAAATTTTTATTCAATCGATAAGTGCCATAAAAATGCATTTAAATTTTACATTTTCAAATTTTGCGCGTAGTTTGACGAAAACGCTGGACGCAGTGGACGCCATGTTGCTCTGTGGTCATGACGTCACTTGGCTATGCAAACAAATGCGCTGATCTAATATCTGAGTATCAGTTGACAGTTGACACGTTTTAGTTTACTAGCGGTAGGACGTAATAACATGGCGGCTACTATTTCATGGCGTTTTTTAACAGATTAGAAAAACTGAAAACGTTGAATTGAATTTTAAAATTTATTTTGTTATTTTATGAACTAAAAGTAACATTTTCCGACTACTTTTTGCCTAAACTATCTCAATAATCGATTTATAGATTTCTTCTCGTATATAGTAAAATACCCTATTATGTACATGTCAATGCATGTAAAAAAGATAATAAGTAATGGACTATTAGGTCTAGGTATATGTATGAGAAACAATGTAATCTCAAACGTTTTACTAATTATTTTTGTACTAGTGTCTAATGATGAAGGACAGAGAGCAAAGTACATGCTAATTGGTGTTTCTGACTTTTAGCCATGTACAGGTTGTTGATTTAGTTACCAGCATCCAATAAGAGCAAACGTGGTCACGTGATCGTTGGCGTTCATTCCATACAAATGTATGTTTTCTCCCTGCTTAATGATACCAGAGCAAATATTTTTATAAGGTGTAATGTATGTCTACTCGTCCATGTCCCTAAAATTAGTTTTTTGACATAAACTAATTGATTTTGAAAAAAATTAAATTAAAAAAGAAACCAAAGATACGAACATTGGCATGGTAGATACTTATATTCTCGTAAAAAATATTTGCTCTAGTGTCATTACTAGAATGAACGTCAACGACCATGTATCTGTGTTTCCTCATAAGGGAATGCTTCTATCCGTCTGTCATACCGAACCATGTTCGTGAACCAAACTCACCAGGGGATATGTACCACCCAAGTAAACTAATTTTGTAAAAAAAAACTTCAGGTACCTACATGGTGTCCGCCTATTTTCAATAGAGTTTTGTTTGATAACACACGTTTCGTTGTTTAGTATTACGAATAGAATAACCTACTCTCAACAAAAGCAGGTGACTAAGTCAGCATTCTGTATAATATAAAATGAGTTAGTTTTATATGCAGGAATTTAATCGCACAACCAAAACTTATTTGTAAGTTAATGCTTGAATGTGTATTATAATAATTTTCTCTTCGTCCTGCAGTATGTTTCTATATGTTTATTATTGATTACAATAAAACAAAAGCATCCTGAACAAATCATTGTCTTTTCTTTAAGCACACTTAAAAAATCTGATAAATAAATCCATAATCCACTCAGAGCTACGGATTTAATTATCAGACTAGCTGCGCTCTGCGGTGTCACCCTCATAAGTCTTGATCCCGTAGAAATATCGGGATAAAAAGTATTCTATCTCCCAACTCAGGTCATGGTCTACCCATGTGCCAAATTTCATCCAAATCCATTCAGCCTTTTTAGAGTGAAAGCGTAACAAACAAACAAACTCACTTTCGCATTTAATGCGAAATTCTAAATTTGTATTCTATAAATCCTAATTCTAATTATAAATTTTATAATATTAGTTAGGATTAGGATTTTTAGAATAACCCTTAATTATTTTTTTGCAGCCGTTTGTATTTCTTAAAAACTGAAAATGTTAGGCTAGCCTAGGTACACAGTAGTTATGACTGAACAAACCTTGAAGATAGCAAGTCAACGTGTTTAACAGACATTATTAACTGACTATTAAAGTAATAACAAAAGCAAATATACTCACTTACATTACACACAAACGATTCCAAAATACGTAGATAAGAGGTCTCTCCTAATTAATATCTGCTGCCTCAGTGACCACAGACATTGGCTCTAAGGATTGCAATTATTCTTGACCCCTTCGTAAGACGTAGAAAGACCCCACTTTCCGAAATGTGGGGACCAATGCGGTGACCGCAAGCCAGTGACGAGGGACTTGTAAACTAATTTAACTAGTCTTGTACCTATTGTAACTTTTCTTCCGCCAAAGAGTTGTTTGGCGGAAGAAAAGTTACAGAGACACGTTTGTCTCTGTTCCGGTTTGTAAGGTATGGGTGACAGGCACATGAGACATTTACCCTACGGCTACGCTCGCGATAAAGCGAACTTCATGCGCTCTCTATCGCACACGGTCGAAGTCTCGCTGTACAACAGAGAGCGCTCGAAGTGTAGTTCGCGTTATCGCGACAATGTAGCCCCGGCGCGCGGCGTTCCACACACCTGTGATATAGTACGCGTCAAACTTTATGGCTGCCCTGAAGTGCGCTTCTCGCTGCAGTACCCCACCTCTCATCCCCGTTGAACATGCATTCGTCATGCTACGGCTATATTGTCGCGATGACGTGAACTACACTCCGTGCGCTCTCTGTTGTACAGCGAGACGTCGAGCGGTGTGCGCGAAGTGTAGTTCGCGTTATCGCGACAATGTAGCCGTAGCATTACTGCGCAGCCACTCGCCTCATGTTCCGAGCCGCCATAAAGTTTGAATGGGCTGTCCTCTGGTGTTGCAAGTGATGGTGATAAAGTTATCAACAGAAGGAGTAATGGCTGAAATGCAATAACATAAAAAATAAACTATAAGTAGGTACTTATAGTTTCTTTTTTATGTTATTGTAACGATAACTGTCTTTCATAGGTACTTAGGTAAGTACTAAGAAAGTCGGTTATCGTTCAGAATGGTTGAGCTGAATGGTGCTGATAGTTCGTTCACGGGCGCCGCCGTCAGTAGGGACTGGCCATCTCTTAGCTGCCACGGCTTATTTTAATTTAATTTAATTTTTGAATTGTTTTTTTTTTATCTTTTTATTACGGACGCTTTTGACGTTTTGCATCGTTCTCACATGTATAATTTCAACATGAATGATGTAACCAATATTTTTAACCATAATATGTTGATTTAAAAGTGTCCGTGGAGTTTCTTGCCCGTTCTTCTCCATAGGCACTTACTACGCTTTGGAATCGGCAAATAGCTTCATCTTTCTGACTGACCGACCCCGTGACTATTCAAAAGTGCCCGTAATTGGTTTATAGAAATAGGTAAATGCTTTGAGTTTGAGTTGAGTTATAAGTTTTAATGAAAACTTAGGTTTAATGATCAGAACTAATTTCTACTCTGTGTAAAGAGGTCTTGCAGGACGATATTTACAGGTATTTAAATTAAGTAAGGAAATGTCCTTACAAGTAAAGAAATTCCACGAAAAAGACAAGGGTCGTCAATCTTTAATCAGATTAGAGAGTACCTAATAGTTAATTTATTAAAACAAAGCTTTCTTAAACAGAGTGTATTCTTAAGAATTAACATCAGATCTAGGAAGCGTTGTTTATATGGTAAATAAGCAGTTTTCCAGGTGGCAGTAGGCTGTAAGCCCAATTTGAATGAGGTTAAATCCGTTCATTTGCAACGCCATTTACATAATCGCTGGGGGCTGATTAAATTTGTACGAACTGACGGAATCGTCTGCACCTTGTTAGCGTACGAAGCATTTAATGCTGCCTGTGACATTTCATTGAAATAATTAAACTTTCCGATCTAATATAATTAAGGGACACGTTTTGATCAAAATTTTATTTTTAGGTTTGATCGAAATTACTTGGTTATAAAGTTATAAGGGACGGTGTAAAGAAAACGAAAACGTGAATTCGGAACGGTGAAAGTATGCCCGGAACAATTTAGAAAAATAGATTTAAAAAAAAAAAACTTAAGTAAAGCTTTTATTAGTTTAAAAATAAATATTTTGTCATCACTATTTTTTTTTACTTAACAATAAAAAAAAACTGCTAAAATAACTGATACACCTTTTTATAGAAATTCAAGAGGGTAAGTTAACCAGCAGACGCGTAACTTACAGTTAGCAGCGAAACTTTTCAGCCATAATAACCGCTAGAAAGTGCTCCGGTTATAATATAAATTTAACTTAACATTTATAGTTACTTCCTCGGAGCAGACAGTTAAGTAAATTCAGTTAATTTTCCAACTTCCTCTTGAAAATAGACGTAGTTACCAACGTATTTTTGTTTAGTAATCATATTATTTCCCTATAGTTTACTTCGCCAACGTTTTATTTCCCGGTCTGGGAATGTTATTGGGTATTTGTTATAAACAGTTCTCAGTAGAAGCATAGAGTGCAGTTTATAGAGTTGAGAGTGGGAGTGGAGTATTTAGTAACAGCGATGACGTCCTATGAACTGAAAAATTCAATGTAACTATTATACCCATTATTAATGGCATGTATTTATTCGAACCTCTAATAATTCTATTTTGCGCCTCTTTTTGCGAACCTCAAATAATTGATGTAGCGTTCGCCGGCCGCTGCCTGCCGCGGCACCGCTCGTTTCGTTTGTCACAGTTCTAATTTTAGCACAAACCCCCCAAACAAATACAGATGCTGACTCTAACCCTAGACGGTCGACGTCAGGGGCACCCCGAGGTTAGGTTAGTTAGGTTCCTTTAAACCCTGCAGATAGAAATAGGAGCCCCGCCTACTGACGGAAACGCTAACCCTAGACGGTCGACATCACGGGGAGTTAGGTTCAGTTAGGTTTCTTTAAATCCTGCAGACAGAAATAGGAGAAATAAAAAAATAAATATGCATAAATCATCATCATCTGCCTAGCCTTTTCCCAACTATGTTGGGGTCGGCTTCCAGTCTAACCGGATGCAGCTGAATACCAGTATTTTACATAAATAAAAGAAATAGGAGAATAGGGAATGTGATTTATCCTAATGAATCTAAATGAGAAATGAAAAATCTATAAATGATTAAATATCACCTGATGCATTTGTAAAAAGAATTGTTTGCCAAATTAATGTATGTAAAACGAGTGTTTATAAAATAATACATTTGCAGAATAAGTTGTTTTCGAAATAAATAGTATAAGAAACGTTGGTTGTAAAATGAAAATTTGTCAATGGAGTTTTGATGAAACTTTAGTGAACCCGATCATGGGATCTAGTGCGACTTCCGCGATCCCCGGCTGGTGCCAGCCCGCCTTTGCGGCCACTTTAGGTCCACGGGGGGCATGAGATGGTGTGCCTTCTGCGGGCAGGGTGAGTGGAAGAGATCTCCCGCTCCTTTTCCGCAGCCTCCTTCTGCGACATAACTGTTTCGCAGAAGGATACCCACCGCATCCCAGGACTCATCGCTGCCGACCATCGAGTCAACAACGGCTGGCAGCGACAAGTCGCTGCCTACTCCTGAGATGAGGGCACGGCGCGGCTCCTCCCAAGCGGCACACTCTGCCAGCGTATGCCACGCCGTGTCCTCCCGGCAGTCGACGCAGTGGTAACACCGGGCGCCTGGCTCCCTGTTTATGCGACACAGATACTTCTCAAAGCAACCATGCCTCGAGAGCACCTGCGTCACTCGAAACGACAGGGAGCCGTGCCTCCGCTCGGCTGCCGAGCCAACCGGACCGCCTCAATGGTGAAGAAGCCGGCGCGGCGGTAGGGCGTGTAAGCCTGTCCCACACCATTCCGCCACCAGGGCTGCGACGGACGCAACTCTATTTGTCGCTGCATCAGCTTCAGGCTTCGGGGGCACTTAGGCTCTCTTCAAAGCAGCTCCCAACTGGTGCCGGCCCGCCTCTGCGAGCTCCATCTGGTCAAGCGGGGGGAGTGAGGTGTTTGCCTCCCCCCGCGACGTATAAGAGGGCGCACGTGGAACATTACGCGCCACCACCTCGGGTCTTATATGATAGGGGACGGCGGACGCCTCCGTGTCCGCCGTCTCTGAACCCGCCAAGAAGGCGCTGCGACGCCGACCATAGATCGAATCACACCCGACAGCGACAGGTCGCTTCCCACTTCCGAAACGAGAGTACGGCGCGGCTCCTCCCAAGCTGCACATTCTGCAATCGTATGCCACGCCGTGTCCTCCCGACAGTCACAGTTCTAACTTAACCTAACCCGTTTGGTCGGGTTACCTAGCTTAGTTACTGCGATCACCTGTAAGAAAACGCCAGAAATTAAAAAGAGGCTCATTTATAAAAAAAAAAGTGTGCATCATTTGAAGCGCAAAAAGTTTTTATAGGGTTCATTAATTTAAAAAACTATCCTTCATTAGAGAGTCAATAAGCTTTTAGAGGATCAGTTAAATTTTTCCCATTATTAATAACAGGTTACCGTATCTACTCACCCACCCATAGTGGTAAAGTTCTTTTTAAGGGGTTTCTCAGGAAAGAAACTCATATTCTGGGGGGTAACCGTCACCTCTTATAGCAGTATTATTATAATATTACTTCACAGTGGGAAAGTGATGGAGCTATACAGGACTTATAGCTCCATCTCTTTCTCACGCTAAAGTAATATTGAAATAATACTGCTTTAAGAGGTGATGGTTACCCCCCTGATCCATCCTATCCATAGGTTAAGGGCTACGAACTAAGTAATTACGTTAAGACTGGCAGAAATTATACCCTTATGTCTAGCAATACCATAGATACCTATACTTGTCCATAACAAATTAATTATTGGGCGACTATTAATTAAATTAACTATGAGGGTCACTTTAGTCCCCATGGGTGTAGTTCTACAAGATTTCTAAAGGGTTTTGTCCAGTCGCAAGGATGTGTGGTCCAAGTGACAGCCATAGGCAACGAGTGACGATGATTGAAGGGTGCTCTTGGTTCTGTAGCGCGTCGGGGATGTTTGCCGAGGCGCGTGTGGATTGTTTCCACACAATCATGCGCACGCGGTGCACATCCCTGGTGCGTAGCGTGCGGGCCAGTCGCAACAGCATCCTGAACGCTTTTGCCAATCGTTTCAACTGTCAGTACGTGAACCACTGCTGCATGATTCACGTCCTGACTAATGATAAGATATTATAATAATTGTATGTAGTTCTTTAATTTTATTCGTAATTTTTAATTTAGTTTAGTTGTATGATCCAATGTTGATTGAAAATAAATAATAATAACCTGCCATCTAACACCTACCACCTACTGCAGAAGGCAATAATTCTTAACACATGCAGGCTAGTTAGAAAATTTCTTTAGTGTGAGCCCGACAACTTGCACCAATACTGAGAGTATTGGTGCAAGTTGTCGGGCTCACACTAAAGAAATTTTAAAAATCAAATATAGTTTCGTCTACCATGCCGTCTACTTATAATATTACTACCCCACTGCTGGACACTTGGCTTAGGCCCGTGCCATCATTTATACCCGGCTAGGCCGAGCAAAAAATATAGAAACTAAAATAATAATAATAATGATGATTGTAAAAGATAGGTGTGGTTGAATCGTACTGTCTAACCAAAAACCTAAAACCAGCGTCGGGCACTAGTTGTCGAGCATTTATGCTGAACCGGGGCTTTTTGGCGCAGCCGTGAGGCACACATTACTGTTATAACAAAGATTTTTGTTTTGTGTGCCTTGACCTGGGTCAAATACATTTATAGTCTTTCTTCTTTCCTTCTATAACCTATGTTTTCACAGGGTTCCATAAGGACAGCAGTAGGTGGAATCAGGATAGTTAGTAGGTGCCAGTGCTGATTACAACACACACAAACTAACTAACTGTCTGTTATATTCAGAATTATAATAATAACGTATTCTTAATTTATTAGTCTTTTTAAGCATAATGTTCTTAAAAATAATTAGATACATAAGTGTAATTTATTAGTCTTTATAAGCATATTGTTCTTAAAAATAATTAGATACATAAGTAACAACATACGTAAATAAATAAACACCAATTTGACTTGTTCGACCAAGTTTTCCATAGCACAACTTTTACCGATAGACACATAAAAATTCTATAGATATTGGGCGTTTCCACAATTTACAGCGTGACGATATTAAAGTGGACGTCCACGGCACCGGCATCACGAGAACACAGGGAAGTAAAATGTATGGATGTATATAAAGACGCTTTTATATTTCCGTCCACGATAACGTTATTATAACTTTGACGTATTTCCATACATTTTTTGGACGTGGACGTGGACGTTCACGATAATATCGTCACGTTAGAATGATGAAAGCGCACATTCCATTTACAAAATCTTTAAACATCAATTTATAATCGATTTAAGCAATGAGCTTATAACTTGGAGCACACGGTCGCAGGTGTCAGAAGCATCACTTCCTCCAGTTTGAGAAGGCACCGGATGGAATGGTTGCGGTCACTGCACAGGCTAGTCAAATTAATTGACCGCCTTATAAGCGTTTTATTAGAAGTGGTCAGAACCCTTGACTTGGTAGGGAAATTGTACATATACAGGGAGGTAGTTGAGAAAGGAATCCCGGAATATTCTGTTTTTTTCTGATTTGTATCGAAAATATTTTTCATTTTGTTAGTAAAGTACACTTTTAATTCACTTCACATATCATATAGCTTGACGACGTTTAAAGTTTCCATCCGTATACTTTTACAATGTTTGTAATTATGTGAGCACCATGTATTAATTAATTTATCTGTCATTGCTTTTAGGGTTCCGCACTAAACAGACAGACGGACATGGCGAAACTATTAAGGGTTCCTCTTCGACTCTTAGTACTAGAAAGCTGTATTTGGCATGGGTATATATTATCTTTTATATATATATTATCTTTTATATATATATATATTATCTTATTCGCGCTGACAAGTGATAAAACAAAATCTTGGAAAAAATATTGTAGGGTACTTACCTCCCTTGCACGTAAAGTGGGCATGATATTTTCTTTTTCGTCTAACCCATGGTGTGGGATATCGTTGGATAGGCCGTTCAAAAAAACATTTTTCGATTCAGGGATCTGTTTGCGTAATACTAAGCTTTAAAGTACAAATTTTTGTAAAGTCAAGCGTCCCCACCCCCTGCCAGCTAAATGCTTGTTTTTGGATATGTCAAAAAAATCATGGCCGTAGTGCATAGAACGAGATTAAAAGGTAAACTATCACAGCTAAGTAGGCTTTACAAGTTAACGAGTAATGGTCAACCAACTTACATTTGCACTTGGAGAATTGACAGTACAATGTTAAGTTTGTTTTTGGAATAAATTCATCCCAACTACGGCACTCTTCATTGTTCGTGGTCCGACACGCATTTGACCGGTTTTTTTAAATAATTTTTACATATTGTAGTAGGTATAGTAGTTTTATTCTAGGTACATCGTCTTCACACATAAACATATAATTAATTAATGTACCTATACAAAATATTGTAAAAGAGTAACGGTGGAGTTTTTTACCAATTCTTCTCCATACGAAACTACCTTTTGGAAGGGGCGACTAGAATCATTTTTTTTTTGTACATTTTGACGTTCACGAGTGCCATTTAAGTACCTATTTAAAAAAATAATTTGACTTTGACTTTGACATCGTTTAGGTAGGTATCTACGGAAGGGAATCCTAATTGAGCTGATAAGAACTGCTCATCTTCAAACTGTCAAATTTGAATGATTTTTTGCTAAGAATATACCATCTCAATTATATCTGCCAGCTTTCTGAGAGACTCGTCGGCGAAATTCTTAGGCTTGTGAGACTGGCATTTTTACACACATCCCATGATTCCATTTACTTCTTTCAATTCTGTAAAACAAAACACACTGAATTCGGTTTTTGTAACAAGGAAATCGTTTCTTGAAAAAAGTCTATGAAAAAGCTAGAGTGTTTCTAGCTTTTTCATAGACAACTTATTAATTATTACTTAAATATAAGAACATGGCACGCTTGTATTCCTTAAAGGGTTAGGCAGAGGTGCACACACAATGTGTCTGTATACAGGTGTCTGAAAATTAAGGGTGTGGTGTAGACCATCAAACTGAGCAACTTTTTCCCCGGGACCAAGATCGTAATCGTGAAAAAAAAAATCTGTCATCCCATACAAAACTTCAATACTTACTCGACCAAATGTATGGGACTACTGCCAAGTACACCCAGTACTCAATATTCAATGTGTCTGTATACGGATGTCGGAAAATTAAGGGTCAAACTGAACCACTTTCTCCCGGGGAGCAACATCGGAATCGCGTAAAAATTAGCAGTAGTCCCATACATTTCGTCAATTATGTTTAAGTCCAATAATAAGCTAGAATTAACAAAATATTTCATGAAAAAGCCAAGTTGCCTACCTACCCGGGTTGCCAACGCCAACATCCCGATTTTGGCGAGACGTCCCCATTTTTAGTCCAAAATTAAATGACCGCGCGGGCAGTGGGACTACTCTCTAAGTCCGTCAACGAAGATACGGGCCCATTCGAAAGTAGGCGACCCGTCAAAACAAATGAAAAATTCAATTTTTTAAACGGGCACAAACACATTGCGAGTAGGGACAACTGTCAAATCGTGTTGTCATTCATTCTCAGTTCGGGCTCCGAAGTAATCTTATGTCTGTAGGTGATACGGAGTAGGAAACGCAGCGCGCCGGTAACTTCGGCCGAAACTACGGATTAAGTGCTTAAGGTGCTCCCAGGGTCACTCCCGCTTTCCGGGGATAATAAAAGAGTAATTCGTAATAAATGTATTTCTTATTTATATTATATCTTTCTGAAGACTTATTAGTAATAATACACTAAACAACTTAATAAGTTGTTTAGTGTATTTTTTTGTGTAGTATGTGTTTTCATGTGTTTTGTGTATAAAATTGTAATGTGTGTTTGTTTAGGGACTTATTGTCTGAAATAAATTTATTATTATGTCGTTTATTATATTGTTTGTCTTATAAAATACATTTTTAAATATTTCTTAGAAAAAATATTAAAAAAACATTTAAAAATATATAAAATAGTGATCCGCCGGTATCGGGAGCAGGGTCCAAGCTACCGGTGGTTAGGACTCCAGAGACAGGAACCTCCTCACGATGCGAGCCGTATCAAGGAGTACTGCCTTCTGAATCAGGCCCTTAATCCAGCCGTCTAACGTGAGCCTCGAGAGATGATGGTTGAGGCTTCTGGCCATCAGGCCATTGGCCGTAACGACAATCGGCACAATGACAGCCGAGTTCACATTCCACATGTCAACAACCTCGTGTGCTAAGTCGAGATATTTTATTTGTTTCTCTTTCTCAGCTTTCACGAGGTTATCGTCATGTGGAATGGTAACATCGACTATCATTGCGCGGCGCGCTAATCGATCTATCACCACTATATCAGGTTTATTGGCGACAATAGTCCTGTCAGTAATGATAGACCGATCCCAGTACAACGTGACATGGTCATTTTCGAGAACTGGGTCGGGCACATACTTGTAATACGGTACCTCAGAGTTCACAAGTTTATATTTCAAAGCAAGTTGCTGGTGAATAATCCTAGCTACTTGGTTATGTCTGTGCAAGTACTCGCGGTTAGCCAGACGAGAACAACCAGAGATAATATGTCTGATAGACTCACCCGGACGTTGGCATGCCCGACACACGTCAACCGTCCCGTCCTTCATAATATGTCTCCGGTAGTTATTCGTCAAGATAACTTCGTCCATAATTGCACAGACAAAACCTTCAGTTTCCCCGAAAAGGTCCCCGAAACGTAGCCAGGACACGGACGCTAAGAAATCTACATCGGGCTCATGAAGAGCCCGATAGAAGCGCCCGTGTAGCTCCTTGTTTTGCCATATCTCCTTGCGATCATCGGTAGTAAGTACTACAGGTTTGCACCAGTTCTCTTTAGCCATGGAAAGTGGGGTGAGCCCCTTGTCCACTGCGACCACATCACGGTGCATATCCACTTCGGTTTTCAAAAAATATTCCCTGAGACTGCATATCTCACGGTTGTGGAGGGTCTTTGCATTTAAAAAGCCTCGACCCCCGCACTTCCGCGGGATGTACAGTCTCATCACCGATGATCGTGGGTGATGCATCCGGTTTGCGGTCAACAGTGTACGGACCCTCCTATCCAGGGCGTCTAGTTCGGTCTGAGTCCATTTGAGTATGCCGAAAGAGTACATCAAAACCGGCATGACCCAACCGTTGAAGGCGCGCACCTTGTTACCGCCTGAAAGAAGACTAATCAATACCTTCTTCAGGCGGCCAAAAAAGCGCTCCTTCAACGATTGCTTCATGTCAGTAACGTTGATGCCTAACGCTTCCGACATTCCCAAATACTTATAGCTTTCGGGTGAGGAGAGGGATCTAAGGTGTATGGAATCCGAAAGTCGAATTCCCTCGGATTCCATTACCTCCCCTCGCTTCACATGCATGACTGCACATTTGTCCACACCAAACTCCATTCTGATGGCGCTACTGAAAGTTTCAGTTACCTTCAGTAGCTCCATCAGTTGCAATTTGTTGGGGGCAAAGATTTTCAAGTCATCCATGTAGAGGAGGTGAGATATGACCTGACCACCTCTCCTCAACCGATAGCCTAGACCTGAATCCTCCAGCTGCATGCTTAGAGGATTCAGGGCTAAGCAGAACCAAAGTGGACTTAAACTGTCGCCCTGAAATATTCCCCGTTTAATCCATACAGACTCATAATTCCCCTGGATCTGTCGACACCCCGGATAGCGAAGGACTGTCCTCCATTGCCCCATACACGATTCAAGGAAGGTGCGTAGAGTCATATCTATTTTGTACAACTCCAGCACCCTCATGAGCCATGTATGTGGCACCGAGTCGTAGGCCTTCTTATAATCTATCCAGCAAGTCGACAGATCCTTGCGGGATCGACGAACCTGTTGGCTAATGGCCATGTCGATGAGAAGTAGCTCCTTAGTGCCACGAGACCCGTTCCTACATCCATTTTGAGAGGCAGACATAATGGAATTACTGTCAATGTGTGTGTTAATTTTTGCTCTCAAAATGGATGTAAGAAGTTTATAGACCGTCGACAAACACGTGATCGGTCTATAATTCTTGGGTTCCGCGGGACTACCTGACTTATGGAGCAGGTGGGTAATGCCTGTCGTCATAAACTGCGGTAGCGACCCAGACTCTAAGGATGACTGGAACTGAGATGCCAGGCAAGTGTGTGAACTAGTTAGCCATTTCAGCCAAAAGTTGTGCAGTCCGTCCGGTCCCGGTGATTTCCAATTCGGTAACGGACGGACCGCTCTAGCTATATCTGATGGCGTGATAATGACTACTTCCATTTCTGGTATAGTTTCACACACTCGCTCGACATCCCGCATCCAGTCAGCCTCAACATGGCAGACAGGTACCGACCAGATGCTGCGCCAGAACGCAGTTGTGGTGGCATCATCCGGGCGGCACACGTCTGTCTCGTTTTGTTTAGGTCGCTCCCAAGCTGTATATACCCACCTCTCATCGCTCTGGAACATGCGATTTTGCGTGTATCGATCAACCCGCCGCTTATACCGCCGAATACGGCTCGCCCATGCACAAACTTTCTGCTTCAGGAAGTCGATGCGCTCTGTGATATGGGACATGTATTCTCGAGGGCTGATTCCAGTCCCCGAGAATGCCCGCCTTACAAAGCGCATCACACGTGGTCGTGTGTTGCCCTCCCTGAAGCAGTAGAGTTTGCCGATGAGTACCCTGGCCCCATCAATACGACGCTCAATCCTGCACTGCCAGGCTGGTACGGCTGGTTTTGGTCGAGTAGCTCCGTCAGAGTTTGGAAACTTGACATTCGCTAAACGACATGCCGCAACAGCCGCGCAATACAGGATCGAGTGTGTATCAACGAGATCCTCGCTGCTCTCGAAAAAAACCTTAAGCTGTGAGTCCAAGGCACACATCAGCGCCCTATTTTTCTTGTGCATGGGTAGGCGTGGTAGTCGGGGTCTAAGTTCGGTTGGAGTGGACCTATACTCGCGAAACGCATCCTCCAGTGCGCTCCTCAATCGGACGTTGCACTGGCTACTTACTGTGGCAGCCCTATCATCCTCTTCTTCAACACCGTGATTGGACCGCGGCGGGATTACATCAATAATTGGGGTATGTACCGCGGTTTGTGCCGGAGTCGAGATGATATGGTTGCTCAGTACCTCTGAACGCAGCCTATCAAGTGCGGCATCGTCCAACCTACGATTGCGTTGGATGACTCGCACCTGATCCGACAATCGTTGGGCCGAGACGTTGACGGCTGGCTCTAGTTCATGAAAATTATTATTATTATTATTATTATCTTTTAATTCAATATTTACACATTAAATCATATTTTTAAGTATTAGAAAATATAAAAACATTTAAAATATATATATTATTATTATTATTAAAGGCTTCCGCATACTGAGGCGATATCGCGGGCGCGACAGGCAGCAACATGCCTGTCGCGCCCGCGATATCGCCCCAGTCTGTAAGAGCCTTTACAGAGCAGACCAGACAGTTATTGTTATTACTACAGTAAAGCAAAGTATTTTCATAAAAAAATACATGTTTATGGTTATCTACTAACATATTGTAAACTTAATTTGAAACTCAATTAAGAGGTTTTTTTTTTTTTGGGTGTGAAATCTTCAAATAACTTCTCCCGCTCTGGGCCGAGCGGGAGGGTGTGTCAGACTCTTACTGACTAAAACCCACTCGTATTCCTTCCTGTTGAATGTGTTGCGGGGGCCTCGGTGACCCATAAGTACTCGTACCTTCCCGCGACAATTATAAGGATAAGTATTAATAAATGAAATACTTCTGATTATTTACGTTTTTTTCATTATATCCCGTTTTCGAAGAAGGAATCCCGTATTTTTTACCCCAAAATGTTTCAAACTCCCACTTTGTCCGAAAAAAATCGGGCAACGCTGCTTCCTGCACTCATTGCTTTGGGCGGATTATTCCAAATATAATTATCATAAGTTAGAACGCACACGAATAATTCCGCCAAGTGCTCTGCATTACGTTGCTCGCCCCCGGGACTAAACATTCGCTTTCATGAATACCTTACCATAACAGACAAAGCCAGCCCGCACCGTAAAAGCAACACTGTAAATTTAATCTCAATTCTCATTGTAAATAACGCAAGTTCCATGTCTTAAGACTGCTTAGCTTAGCGCTTATATATTTTATCTAATTTTCCAAAGTAAAGTCACTAATACACGTGCCTGTAAAGTGCACAAAAGTTGCTTTTTAACCGACTTCAAAAAAGGAGGAGGTTCAACAATATAACATCACGCCTGTAATCCCCGAAGGGTTGGGCAAAGGTATATTCTATAGGCTGTATACCCACATTTTGCCAGTTATGTTTTAAGTCCCATGTAATAGGGGGCGAGCCTATTGCCATCAACCAGGCACAAATCCAGTCTCTAGTTCTATGTTCGTCATATTATTATATTTCCATTAATTGTGGACCGATTTCGATTTTTTTTTTCATTTGGTAGATACGTTTTCAATAATAATACGTTTCATCCACTTTGTGACCTATATTGATGATGTTATAAAACTTCCTGTCACTGATGTTTACATAGCAAGTAGTGGTATAGGAGTTTGGGTCAGGACCAAATGTTTGACGTATTGCATAACGGAAATCACAACGGAAATGTATCACACTGGAAAATAAATGCAGCGCAATGTAATTATTAGGGTGTGTCTAAATTGTCGGAATATTTTAGGCAAGTGTAATTAATTTGATTTGACGAAGCCTAAAATATTCACACACCCTAATAATTTTAATGCGCTGCATTTATTTTCCAGTGTGATATATTTCCGTTGTGCAATACGTCAAAAAATTGGTCCTGACCCATTTATGTGGGGTAGGTAGAAGGTACGGCACACATATAAAGTGAAAAATATAAGGAAAAATCTTTTTAAAATCCACTTTTTCCAAGAGTCCAATACGGTGGAGGCTCTGTACACGTTTGGGATCGCATCTCTTCAGAAGGTCACACAGAGCTAGTGGCCATAGAAAATGGCACCCTGATTGGGGAAAGATATGCTCAAGAGATCCTTCACACTCGTTAAGGATCTCTTGAGCATATCTTTCCTGCATACTCATTCAGGGCCATATTTAGTAAATATGGATGATGGATCGATACTGATGCAGGATAACGCCCGGCCTCACACCTCTCGGGTCGTACAAGAGTACATTCAGGAGGTCGGTGTTAACTTGACGGCTTGGCCATCAAAACGTCCTGATCTCAACCCGATCGGTTGATCATCTGGGATGAGATCAGGACTTTTCAGATCACCCTCAGGGCCCTGAAACAGGCCCTGGTGAAGATTGGGGGAGTATTCTCCAACATCGCCTCCGAAGCCTCGTCTGCAGTATGCCAAACTGGCTCGAAGCTGTCCGAAAGCCCGACGAGGCAATTTATTAACCAGTTATTAAAATGTAAACAAGGCTCATACTTTAAATTTTGTTTGAGTTTTTTGCCAGTAACTTAAAAATGGCGGTTTTTTGGTTCTAATCTTTTTTTAAGTTAATAACGATAATAAACTAATACGATATAATTTCATAGAAAGTTGATTAAATTTGCTATAAAACGTTTTTTATTTCAAAACTCTGAATTCCATAGTTCAGGAGAAATTGCAATTTTAGAAGTGTGGTAAGTACTAAGTTTTGAAGGCGATTAATGTAAAGTGTATTAAAGTTCTATTTTAACGTTAGTTTTATTTAGTACTTTTTAGTTCAATAAAAGCTTGATTTTAAAAAGATTTTTACTTATGTTTTATTTTGTACTTTTTAGCATTAGAATTTGATATATCTTTTCTATCACCTTCACGGCTCGTGCAGACTAGCGCAATATCGCGGGCGCGTCTGTGTACCGTTGACGAGTTCCCTCGTCTGGGCCCAATCCTGGGTGCAGCACGCAGGTCATGGTAGACTTTACAATGGACTATCATAATGAAAGCGTACAGGTATGAAATTTCGTGTCTATACTGTTGACCATTGAGGAGTTCCTTCATCTGGAGCCAATCAGGTCATGCTCATCATAAAAATGCATTACCTTCGAAACTCAACCGATATATAAAATGTCAACTCCGTAGGATAAGACAAAGTGGTTTTAATTCAGCTTGCAAGATTCGGCCTAAACAAAGGAACAACAAACATTGAAAGTTGAATACAAAAATAATTGCTTATAAAAATAACCGACTTCCTTTTGGAAAAAACTTGTTTTTTGATTTTGGAAGTCGATGGCAAAAAATTAAGATACAAAACCGACATGCAAAATTATACTAATTTTACACTTTGTAGTTTTTTTTTTGAAGACCTTGTTTTTTGTTTTGTAAAAATGTTTTTGTGCCATTACAAGTTCTGGTTATGCAATGTAATATCATGCAAGAGAAAAATAAGTCACTGACTAACTGACTGTGTGCGTGTGTGTGTAAATCCTTTTAATTAATAACACCATACCATAATAACACTTTTACAAGTTGTCTTTTTTTTTTTTTTTTTGAGGGTGGGAAATCATCAAATAACTTCTCCCGCTCTGGGCGGAGCGGGAGGGTGCGTCAGACTCTTACTGACTAAAACCCACCCATATTCCTTCCTGTTGCCTGTGTTGCGGGGGCCTCGGTGACCCATAAGTACCTTCCCGCGACCCCGGCAGGCATCGGCCCTAGTGGACCCCTACCTATGTGCTGACGACATCTCTTTGAGGCGCGCGTGGAATACAACGCGCCGTCGACCCGGGCCTGGTCTTTACCGGGCGGTGAGCTACCGATTGCTCACCGTCCGCAAGCCCGCGCCTACGGTGGCCGGAAATCCGCCCGGGATTCCCGACGCCCCGGGCGTCTCCTGCGGCGGCTAGAGGCGAGAGGCCGCGAAACATGCCTTTCCCTCAACAGTCCCGCCTCCTCCTTCGCGAGCATTACTGCTTCGCAGAAGGAGGTGACGACTGCCCATGCCCTCTCGCTCCGTACCATGGCCTGAACCAGGGCCGGACGCGAGATGTCTCTGCCGCCGATCGCCTCCACGAGGACACGGCGGTGCTCTGCCCAAGCCGGACAGACCTCCACCGTATGCTCCACCGTGTCCTCCGGGCGATTCACACAGTGGTGACACCCGGACGTTTCCTCCCGCCTTATCCGACACAGGAACCTCCCGAAACTGCCGTGTCCGGTGAGGACCTGCATCAGGCGGAAGGTGAGGACGCCGTGGCGCCTCTCTAGCCACTCCTCAAAGAGGGGACTTATCGCCGCAATCGTGGCGTGCCCAGCACTGGGTTGCGACAACCGTACTTTCCATGACGCCATGAGATCCCGCCGGAGCTCCGTCCGCTGTGCCGCGATTTCTCGCGGCAGCGGACTTACGCCCCGGCTTTTCGCCTCCTCGCGCCACTCCCATACGTGCGCGAGGACTTTTGCCTCCAGATCCCATGGCGGCAATCCGGCAAGGAGGCTCGCTGCCTCACAGGAGACCGTGCGGTATCCCCGGACCATCCGGATGGCCATGACCCTTTGGGCCGCGCTCAACCGGCGGGCTGGCCGCAGCGCCAGAGAGCGCGCCCCTACAGGAGCCCCGTAGAGGACCATGGACCGCACGACCCCCGCGTAGAACCTCCGGCAGGAGGCGTTTGGACCCCCTAGATTGGGCAGGAGCCGCTTCGATGCAGCGCCCGCCCGCTCCAGTTTGGAAGCCAAACGTCTGAAATGCTCCACGAAGTTCCACCGGCTGTCGAGGACGAGTCCCAGGTACTTCATCGTCGACTCGACGCCGATGGAAACCCCTCCTACCGTTATTTGGGACCCCAACGGTGGCGCGTTCCGAGGACCATGAAAACACATGGCCTCGGACTTGTGCAAGGCCACCTCGAGTCCCAATTGCCGGATCCTTTCGACGATTGTCGCAACCCCGCGTGCCGCTACTTCGACCGCCGCCCGGTGCGACCTCCCCTGCGCCAGGACCAACGTGTCGTCAGCGTAGCACACTACGCTAACGCCGCTAGGTAGGTCGGCGCGCAGCACCCAGTCGTATCCGATGTCCCACAGATGCGGCCCCAGGACCGATCCCTGTGGGACACCGCACGACATCTCTTGCCGGTTCCACACTCCCTGGTGACCGGGGTAGATGACGGGTACAAGTAGTCTATCAATACATTTTCCAGTGATTTATGGTTTATCTGAATTGAATTAAATATTGGGTGTGTATGTAATGTTACTATCAACAATTTAATAATAATGAATATTATCATAAAAAAATCCATTTATAACCAGTAAATGAAATCATATGAAATTGTTTATTATGTAAATAGGACTCACTTTTACACGTCATATAAAAAAAAAATAAAAAAACCGGCCAAGTGCGTAGTTGACTCTAACAAAAATTAGTAGCACTTAATAGCACTAAATCGAAAAGTGGTGTTCACAGACTCGCAATATTTTGAAACGGCCTATTCAGTGATACCCCACACCATAGGATAGACGAGAAAAAAAATATCATTCCCACATTAATACATTACATAACAAAATTTCATATTTTTCTTCCAAGACTTTATTTTAGCACTTTGTCGGCGTGATTAATATGTATAACCATGCCATATTACAGCTTTCTAGTACTAAGCGTTTCTGTGCCACTGCGGGGACAGACAGACGGACATGGCGAGACTATAAGGGTTCCTTATTTACTACGGAACCCTAAAAAATAAGCTAGATGGAGTCCACATTTCCTATGTGACTACCCCTGAGAAGAAATGGCGAAACAAATTCAAGGGACCCTTTGGAAGTGCAGACATAATCTTGGTTAAATCATGTGAGGACCATGTAGATCCATGTCTGAAGCTATCATCCAGAGATAACCTTTTAAATGAAAAGGCTCTAAAGGACTTGCAACATCAATCTTATTTATAGTAGGACAGTTTATATATTTTTTTTTAATTTGAATTACTGTTACGAGTCAAGTTGCGTACCTACAAATAAAATATTAAATTCACATTGAAATATCTTGATACATTTTGTAATTGCTTATACAAGCCACTTGCATTGCATATTATTATTAAAAATTTCGTGTAAGTTACAATCTAGTTAGATGAATAACGTGCTTCACCAAAAATGCCGTCGTTCCTTTCTACAGAATTTAAAAATGTAAATATAATCATGGCGAGTACCTAATCAATTCTCAGTCTAACGTTGGAAATTGAATAATCTTGTTTCTGATTACGACACAAAAAGTTCATATTGTGTCAATTTAACTTCTAATCACTTTTTAAATACGTTAGCACGGAGACGCGCCCGATCAACGAATAAATTTGAATTCATTAACAAACTGATTCGGGTCCGCCCTGTGCTTACTATTTGAAGGGGAAACAAATTGACTTTTTATAGAAATTTAATTCGGTTTTTATGCTATTATGCGTCTTGACAATGCTCCTGGATTTTAATTATTTCATCGCTTATAAAACACTCATATAAATCAATATTCGGCAGTGAATGTGCCGGATAAAAATGCGTGCATTTAAAACAAAATTCAATTATGACGCTGAAAACACCCAAACCGCGGTCACTGTCAGACTGCATAGAAAAGAAAGAGAAGCGCGATGACACAAAGCTTGTAATTTATTGCAAAATATGAAGCAATTATCTATTTACACAAAATTGAGTTGAGTAATCGAAAAAAAAAAAACCAAGTTCTGCATTCAAATAAGACGTTCTTGTTATTAATTAAATACGTAACGTATGTTGATATTTAATACAGATATTTTGGGTTAGAACTCAAGGTAAGAGGTTAGTTTAACGTTAGTTTGTATCGAGATTTTTTTTCAAAACGTGTTTTGGTAACAACCAAGGTCTGGGAAATATGTTCAAAATTAACATATATTTTTTCCGCTACCACAAACTACACAGATTTGGCATTTTTTTTTTCTTAAGAGAAGCCTATTTTGGTTAATTGGGCCTTAAGCAAACAACACTCCAAGCAATATTACAGAAAATATTCAGCCGAGGTGCATCTAAAAATATTTAATAATCGCAAACGAAATTCTTAGCCGCATCGTTTATAGAAATCCAATTTAATATTTAAACAAAAGTGCTGAGATGCCGGAGGTTTAATGTACGCATACCACGCTTATTAAATGGCGGAGCCGCGCAGCTATCCCGACAAAGGACTCGCTGAAGCGTCGATTGATAATTAATATTGTTTTATTATAAGCCCCGTATCTCGGAACAACACGGAGTCCAATATGGCCAAATTGTAAACCATTGGTGCATGCCTAATTCTGTAATGGTATTAAATGTTTAGATACTGATTATAGCCGCCTTTGTTACGATTGAGCCGTCTGTTTTTGTTTAAATTTGAGAGCGTTGTGCACTGCGATATGGAGTCGGACTTACAAGGGCCCTTGTGAGCGTTTGAATTGGGTTATTTTCGAGTGTTAAGAGTTTTCAGAATTGTGATTCTTAGTTTGGGTAACAATAGTTTGCTTTATGCTTCTAATGTATTAGTCTTAAGGGGACTACAGGACCTAAACGCAACTTTTATAAGTTTTATAATGCCTTAAAGTATATGATCCACTGCAGTAAACAAAATCAGAAAAATATATGATATTCTTAAGGATATATCATATATGCTAGGTAGATAGTGTTGAAAATATAATATAACTAATTTGAAACGATAGAAAAAATCACAAAGATACCTCTAAAAATTTCTTTTGACGATTAAAAACCATACTAATACATGCAATCATTCTGATTTTTTGTCAGATTATTCTACAAGCAACATATTAGCATAATAGTGTTTTATTTTTTTATACAATCTATAGCTTTTTTGTAAATCGATAATTGCTTCATATTTTGCAATAAATTACCAGCGTTGTGTCATCGCGCTTCTCTTTCTTTTCTATGCAGTCCGACATCGACAGTGACCGCGCTTTAGGTGTTGTCGGCCTCTTAAAGGAGTTTCAAGTTGGGCGCTTTCTTGATCAATCAATTGATTGTAGTCAAGGGTCATAAATCATACATAAGTAGTACCTTAGGTACTACTTATGTATGATTTGCAGCAGTAGGAATGGCAATATCTAGTACTTGAGTACAACCTACAAAAATGATCTTATGAAACATTGCAAATCTTGAATTTCGTGACGACATGTCTGAAACATTTTATACCTGGAGTCGCGGGAAGGTACTAAAGGGTTACCGAAGCCCCTCTAGCAACACAGGCAAAGGAAGGAATACGGGTGGGTTTTAGTCAGTAAAGAGTCTGACACACCCTTCCGCTCCGCCCAGAGCGGGAGAAGTTATTTGGTGATTTCCCACCCAAAAAAAAAGAAAAAAAACTGTAGGTTTAAAATGTGTCTTTATAATCCTAATCCTAACGAATACTATAAATGCGAAATTAGGAATTACAGACAAGAAAAAACCTACACGTATTTAAATGAACTATATAATATTTTCCGTCTTCCGATAGGAAAACTTGTTTTTACTTTGTAAAAACTATTATAATCATAACTTCCAAACTAAATTATAAATGCGAAAATGAATTTGAGCTAAAACGGCTGAACGGATTTGGATGAAATTTGGCACAAGTATGTAGACAATGACCTGGGTTAGGATTTTTTTATCCCGGTAGTAGGTACGTTCCCGTGGGATAATTCCCGACCTGCACACGGGCGATGCCCGTTAACAACGTTGTGAATGAATATATTATAAAATTAAAATTATAAATTGTAAGTTGTAAAGCAGTGGTGGCCCAGTGGTAGCGGCCGCGACTTACGAGTTGTAGGTCGTAGGTTCGAACCCAGACAGGCGGTTTACTTTGTGTAAATTATTTTATCACCACTGCTCTTAAAACGGTGAAGGAAAACATCTTGAGGAAACCGGCATAACCAAAAATTCGAAGACATGTGACATCTACCAACCCGCTCTGGGCCCGCGTGGTAGTTTACAGCCCACTCCCTCTCACAGAGAGGAGGCCTGTGTCCCAGCAGTGGGAAGTTATTTGATAATTACCCAAACAAAAAAAAACTGGCCAAGTGCGTGTCGGGCCACGCACAATGAAGGGTTCCGTAGTTGGGATTACTTGGGACGAATTTATTCCAAAAACATACTTAACATTGTAGTTGAAAAACCTGTTCTCCCATACATCGATATATGCCACGGTCAATTCCCCAACTGCAAATTTAAGTTGGCCGACTATAACTCATTAACTTGTAAAGCCTACTTAGCCGTGAAAGTTTTTCTTTTAATTTCATTATATTACTACTGCCATGATTTTTTTCACATCTCCATAAATAACCATTTAGGTGGCAGAGGGGGGGCACTTGATTCTAATAAAAATTATATTACGCAAGTGGATCCTTGAATCGAAAACCGGTGTTCATAGACCTACTCTTTTTTAACGGCCTATCCAACGATACCCCACACCATGGGATAGACAAGAAAAAAAAATATCATCCTCACATTACGGGCAAGGGAGGTACGCTAATAAAAATAATAAACGCCGACAGTGCTATTTTAGCACTTTGTCGGCGTGATTAATATGTATACCTATGCCAAATTACAGCTTTCTAGTACTAAGCGTCTCTGAGCTACAGTGGGGCTGACAGACAGACAGACAGATATAAGGGTTCCTTGTTTACTATGGAACCCTAAAAAAGGACGAACTGCTTCTCACACGGACATCTATACGTCGCTTGCTTCCGCGTCACCAGTCCTGAGTCTCTGTATTTTGGCTGCTGAAACCAAACTACAAACGTAGGACCTATACCTACAGCCCTCAAAGAGATGTCGTCAGCACAAATGTAGGGGTCCACTAGGGCCGATGCCTGCCGGGGTCGCGGGAAGGTACTAATGGGTCACCGAGGCCCCTGGCAACACAGGCATCGGAAGGAATACGGATGTGTTTTAGTCAGTAAGAGTCTGACACACCCTCCCGCTCCGCCCAGAGCGGGAGAAGTTATTTGATGATTTTCTTTAAAAAAAAAAAAGTACCTATACAGAGAAGTTTTATAAAAATAACATAACATCACGCCCGTATTCCCCGAATGGTTAGGCAGAGGTGTACCTTATAGTACACCCACATTTCGCCACACGGAAAAAAGGATGTCTTAAATTAAGACAATATCCTTTTGGTCAAGACAAATATTGATTCATTTATGGGGAAAACAATATATTCTTGAATGAAGTAAAATTTTGTCTTAGTTTTATTGTCTTCTTCGAAGACATTGGCGCCGATTCCCTTGTTCACAAACTAAACTAAAATTAAGTTCAGTGCATCTTTTTCTTTCTATTTCATTAAGAAAAGGACAGAAGATAAATTTTAGTTTAGTCCTGTCAAATTAGTCAGCGCTTGACGTAAATTGACGTAATTTTAGTAGGCAAGTTTTTAATCACGTCTAAACTTGTATGGAGTAGTGACAGGCGCTGATTATTTTGACAGGACTAAACTAAAATTTATATTCTGTCCTTTTCTTAATGAAATAGAAAGAAAAAGATACACTGAACTTAAATTTAGTTTAGTTTGTGAACAAGGGAATCGGCACCAATGGCACCGATTCCCTTGTTGAAAACTAAACTAAATTTAAGTTCTGTGCATCTTTGTCTTTCTATTTCATCAAGAAAAGGACAGAAGATACAATTTAGTTTAGTCCTGTCAAATTAATCAGCGCTTGACGTAAATTGACGTAATTTTAGTAGGCAAGTTTTTAATAGCGTCTAAACTTGTATAGAGTAGTGACAGGCGCTGATTAATTTGATAGGACTAAACTAAAATTTTATCTTCTATCCTTTTCTTAATGAAATAGAAAGAAAAAGATGCACTGAACTTAAGTTTAGTTTAGTTTGTGAACAAGGGAATCGGCACCAATATACTTCAATGAAGAATTATTAAGTTTAATTTTAAGAATATTATTTCTCTCTTAGAATATTTTCTTCAATTAAGATTATTTAATTCTGTAGTAAGACTGTAGTCTTTTATATTATTATATTGTGATTATTATATTTGCTTAAGTCAAGAATAAAAACCAAGTATTTATTATTCTTAATTTGAGTAAACAGGTTTTCTTGGACTGAGTACATATACATACGTTAAGAAAATATTTACTTGGATTGAAACAATTTTTCTGAGAATATTGTTATTCTTCGCTGAAGAGATCCTTTTTTTCCGTGCAGTTATTTTCAGGGCCCATGTAATAGGGGGCGAGCCTATTGCCATTTACCGGGCACAAATCTTGACAACGGACTATTACTGAGAAATTACAGATGGAGAACCCGATAACACTTTGCCAGAACCGGGAATCGAACCCAGGACCTCATGCTCAACAGTAGTGCTTGAGACCACTAGAACAACGAGGCAGTTTTTTTAATTAAAATGTGACTTTTATTTTAATAGGTACTAGATGCGCCGCGGTTTCACTCGCATAAGTTTTGACCCCGTGGGTATATCGGGATAAAAAGTATCCTATGTGTTATTCCTTGTTATAAACTATCTGTGTGCCAAGTTTCATCCAAATCCGTTCAGTACTTTTTGCGTGAAAGAGTAGCAAACATCCATCCATCCATCCATCCTTACAAACATTCGCATTTTTATAAATGCGTCGTAAGATACCACAATATCCTACTTCCTACTAATATTATTATTAGTAGGATATTGTGGTGTTTTACGACGTCCACGCGAACGAATTCGCGGGCAGACGGTAGATGAATAAAACAGATAACAATATAAATAAATGGACATTATAATCGTAAAACGTAATTAAGTCTGTCTTTACAAGAAAGTTTACACTGTTTTTGGGTTCAATATATCTCGAATACGGCTGTGGCGTAGTATCGTGTGAGAAGTCATGCATTATGAATAGGGCGGTCCCCGGAGCCGGGGCCAGCGAGCAACCGCGCTGACTTGATAGATCACCCCGCTCACTTATTAAGTGCTTGGCAACCACGACTGATAGTTGCCGGGAATTCGCGGCGTTAGATGATATTGACTTTAAATTTCACAATTTGATTATTTTATAAGAAGGCAATTTTTTCAGATTTTCAGAAAAAAGCTTTAGGATTAAGAGGGGTTAAGTAATAACAGCTGCACGTGTCGATCTCATCAAGTTAAGCTGGTCACCGAGGTCGGTCCGAGGATGAGTGACCATCTTTAGAACCTTAGTCCCGTCGTTACGAATCGTCGAAAATCTGACAACTAGTCTTACTAAACCCGTTGTAATAAAAAATGTAACATTTCCAATTTAAAAAAGAAATTAAGACGCTGACTACACCTAAACCGCGGTCACTCTCAAATTCCATAGAAAAGAAAGAGACGCGCGATGACACAACGCTTGCAAAATATGAAGTAATTATCTATTTACTCAAAATTGAATTGAGTAATCGAAAATAAAAAACAACCAAGTGCTGCATTCAAATAAACCGTTCTTGTTATTAATTAAATACGTAACGTATGTTAATATTTGATAGAGATATTTTGGATTAGAACTCAAAGTAAGAGGTTAGTTTAACGTTAGTTTGTATCGAGATTTTGTTTTCAAAATGTGTTTTGGTAACAACCAAGCTCTGGGAAATATGTTCAAAATTGACATATATTTTTTCCACTACCACAAACTATACAGATTGGGCAATATTTTTTCTTAAGTGAAGCCTATTTTGGTCAATTGGGTCTTGTCAGCGCCTTAAGCAGATTTTGATGAGACCTGTTTAATAAGAGGTACGTAATACCCACATTACACGACCTTAAAACCCAACAAAAACGTAAACAAAACAAAAGTCGCGCGTCATTTGCCGCGTCTAAACGTATTTTAAACGAACACGTCATCCCTTATCGAAATTTAGCAACACGTCTATATCCAGCTCGATTCAAAACAGATTTAGCATACACATGAGTGATGGTGAGCAAACTAACGATACAATGATACGATACGACCCTACGACGCCATTTTTTAAAGCAAGGGCGAAATGACGGTCACCATTAATCTCAAGCCCTTGTGCGAAATGAAATTTGGCGCGGGTTAAACAAGCGCTGTCCTTTTCTTTTGTTTCAAGTGTAAGAGGGATAGAACACGGCTTTATTTAGTGTTGTCGTCCACTCGTGTGATCGTTTTGGTGCGCGATTTTTATTACGTTGCGATTAAGTGTGTCGTCTCGCTTGTTGTAATTTAGAGCGACGATTTTCTACGGAAAATACGTGAGGCGTTGTGTCCCTATAGGGAAATCTATTTACCTAAAGATACTACGAATTTATGTATAAAAAAATACTGTACAGTCAGCGTCAAAAATATCGGGACGAACCGACTGTTTAAAATTATCTCAACAACTAAGAAAATTAAACTTTATCTCAATTGGATAAAATTCTTGTCAGAATGACAGTAGTCGTGTACTTTCTTCATTTTGAAACAGTCTGTTCGTCCCGATATTATTGACGCTGACTGTACCTGAGTTATACGAAAAGGATCCATCCGAATTTCTGAAAATCTTGAATTTCGGGGCTGTGTTTAAACAAAAAAAAAGAAGATCTGCAGTTTGCCTTCAGACACAATATTCTATGATAAGAATTACAAAACTTTACATAGCTTAAGTGATACAAAAAATTGTTCCTGTAACGCGTCTTTTGCCGCTCCTATAGATCGTCGATGATGGCCTTAATATACGGATTAACGTAGGTAGTTCGGTACAACAAAAACCGGCCAAGTGCGAGTCGGACTCGAGCACGAAGGGTTCCGTACCATTATCTATAAAAACGGCAAAATAAATCATGTCTGTTGTATGGGAGCCCCCTTAAATTTGTACTCTATTCTGTGTTTTAGTATTTGTTGTGATAGCGGCAACAGAAATACATCATCTGTGAAAATTTCAACTGTCTAACTATCACCGTTCATGAGATACAGCCTGGTGACAGACGAACAGACAGACAGACGGACAGCGGAGACTTAGTAATAGGGTCCCGTTTTACCCTTTGGGTACGGAACCCTTAAAAAGGAAATTAACCTTTTGTAAACCGGCCTTTAGGTACTATAAGTACCCTTGATGCATGTGTGCCCCTAAGATAAATGACCTCTCACATGAGAGGCAAATACACGTGCATATTGAAAAGTTGATTTCAAAGGGAGATGCTGTCAAAATATTCAATGGATGGCAACAATATTTCATAAATAAGCACGTTTATTTAGAATATATTGAGCTTTGTGTGCACCTTTTCCTAATTGTTATTTATTCTTACTTTTTTATTATGTTAAGATATGTGTTTCTACAAGCTGAAAAAGTGTAAGCGTTAGCTTATGCATTGTGTTTAATAAAAACATAAAACTTAAGTTTTCAAAAAGTATAAAAAATGGTGTCCTATAAATTTTCATTTTACAAATACCGATATGTTTTATACTTGATAAAATTATTACTTTAAAAACTATTATTTCTGTAAATAACTCATTTGATAAATAATTGAAAGTCTAAATTTCATTACATGAAAACATCATGTGAAATATTTGTTTATTCATGTTAATTGGTAAAATAACGCAAAGCATAAAACAACGCAAAGCATAAAACAACGCAAAGCATAAATTAAAGTTTGACAAAATGCATTGCTTGATACGGGTAATCATCAGTCATTAGTAGAGTAGGTCAATTGAACAAGAAATGGCTAAGATAAGATAAGTAAGGTTAGAACTGCGAGCACAACGAATGCCAGGAACCGAAGTCTATCTATTTTACTTGGTTAGGACCGGTGTATTTAAAAAAAATTGACTATCAATCAAATGGTATCAGTATTTGTATGAATTTAGTACTTGCCTATAAATGATCTGTCCCAAATGAAAATTGCAGCTATGCAATTTTATGTTTTCAAAATTTGAACAAAGTGTTTAAGTAACAATTTATCTACCGTAACTTTGTAAAATGGCAAATTTGACAAACGAAGTACTTGGTCAAATTAATATTTTTGGAATGATATTTTAACATTTGAAATATTTGCAAAGTAAAACATTAGCGAAATCCGTGTTTTGTCAAATAATTACCTATAAAGTAATAGGTAAGTTTGCAAATTGAGATTTTGTCAAATGATTAGTTTTTATAATGTTATTTTTAAAATGATCATTAGTCATTAATTTTTTAGCAAACATTAGTGAACCATAAAAATACATTGCAGTCATGTAATAACAAACGTTTTTCTCAAAACAGTTCCGTTTCTTTCATATTTTAATTAATAATCAGAAATCAAGGATAATGAGTAGGAGGCTATGTAGGTACATGTATGTATGTATGTATATGTTCTATGATATGATAATAGTAATCTACAAGGGTATCGTGTTACCCAGTAACTGGGTTGTGGAGGTCAGTCGCTCCATGTAAAATACTGGTATTCAGCTGCATCCAGTTGGACTGGAATCCGACCCCAACATAGTTGGGAAAAGGCTGGGCAGATGATGAGTAATGTCCTAAGTGTCCTTTTGTTTTTTGTATTTATTTGTAGGTATATTTAGTTAGTTTGTCATTTAATTTAGTACCTAGTGTAGTGTGTTTAGTTATTTTTATAACAAAGTAATCTACAATGTTGAATCATGGAAACATACCGTCCGACACATCATGTATCAAAAATCCAAACCACACGATTAACCACAAAATATTTAATCAACAACCAAACAATGAAAAAAAAAAAAACAACACTAGTTTGTTTCTAAAAATATGATCCCAAGAAAACGCTGACTTCACATCGAACAATTCTCAAACGTTTTAATTTATTTAACTTTTCTCAGTGTTGCTACTCTAAAACTCAGTTACCAGGTGGCATGGCTGTTAGATTTGCATACACGCTTGTGATCCGGCTTTAATTTATCCGTAATGGGTTTAGAACGAGCTGCGAGTGTTCACACTGATTGCCAGACTCCCCCGGGGTTATAAACAGACGAACAAAACTTATTATTGAAACAATACGTAAATGGAAAATTTCGATGTTATTGTAATTAAGTATTTTAGTTGTTAATGTTAATAGATGAAATGGCTAAGGAAATTGGCTCTGTATAGTAATCTGAATCCTAGCGGATTGATCAATCTGTTGAGTGGTTGTTTTTTTTTTAAATCATATTCTTACAAGTAGGCGTGTTTTTTACCAAAGCGGCTTTTTTTTTTTTTTTGTTGGGTAATAACTTTTCCCGCTCTGGGCGTAGCGGGAGGGTGTGCCAGACAGTAAGAGTCTAGATACTAAGTTTGTAGTTTTGGTCTCAGCAGCCAAAATAGACAGAGACTCAGAGCTGGTGACGCGGCAGCGGCGCGGTACAGTTGTCCGTGAGAGAAGCAGTTAGTCCTTTTATTTTTTTTGGGTGGGAAATGATCAAATAACTTCTCCCGCTCTGAGCGGAGCGGGAGGGTGTGTCAGGCTCTTACTGACACCGTTGCCTGTGTTGCCAGGGGCCTCGGTAACTCTGTGGGTATCAGACACGCGCAGAGCTTACAACGTTCTGTGCCAGGAATGTTCGCGGAGATATTTTCTCTGTATGAAATTTTTATTGCGCTTACAGTTTTTACTAGGACGAAACAATTACGTACCTGACACTAAATTGTTAAGGCGTCACAATGCTGAATGAATCTAGCAATGTCTCCAAAGAAACACTGTTTTTTCAGTGTTTTTTCAAGTCTAAGTGTGTTTCAAGTGAAGTATGGGAACAAATCCACCTGATCTAAGTACCTTAGGCCATAACCCACGTAATGCAAGAGTGGTTGGTTTAAGTCTAAGTAAATCGAAAGTCAAATGAATTATCGTAGAATTATGAAACAGCAGATTACCAATGAAAAGAGAGAATTCCTAGTAAGTGCGTGCTACTTTACTTTTTATGTACTTTAATGGTTTTCGAGAGTATGTATTTATGTATGTATATTTCTCTGGCACGCTCTGTAGCTTAAACGGATTGATGGATTTTAATATATGCGGTGTCGTTAGATTTGTCTTAATTGTGGGAGTGACATAGGCTATATAATATTTATATATTGCAACTGCAAATACAAAAAAAAGGAAGGGAAGTTTTTTAAAATAAATTACAATAATATTGGTATCAAATAAAAGCTAGTAATTTTCATATATATATATATATATATATATATATATATGTATACACAATTAAGAAAACCAAAAAGCTTGAAATAAAATAAATTATATAAAAAAAACCCGACTGCAAAAACACATAATTGAAAAGGGAATAGAATTTTGGTATTGCAGGCGGGCAAACGAATAACCTGATAAATGGTATAACTTTTGATTGTCCCCGCCGGCAATACCAAAATTCTATAGATTATAATGCTTGTTTTTCCCTTTTCAGTTATTAAATGTGTTTTTTCTTACACTGACTTTACAACTTACCAAACATTTTAAATGGAATCTTTGAAAGTTAGGTACAATGTTGGACACACTATGCCCACTTTCTAAAGCCCCATTTACATGATGTAAGTTGAAAAATAATCAAATTGAAGCAACAGATGACTTACACCGTCTAATAGCTGTTTAGACGGTCAAAATTTATGTAGGCTTAAGGCGCAGATATATGATTTTAGTGACTTTTAAATCTGTTATTACGGCTTCATAATGCAAGTAAGTTATGCAAAAAATGGATGTTAAACTAGAACGCATACACATCAATTCTATTTCCTGAATAACTTACTTTCCTATTTACTACAATACTTAATAAATTGTGTCTCATTAGCTGTCCTTGACCAATTAAGTAGCTTGAAAGTAATATTACTTTCAAGCTACTTAATTGGTCAAGGACAGCTCAAACAACAATTAACAATAGAAAATAAATATATTGTGTCTCATTGTCATTAGACACAATTTATTTATTTTCTATTGTTTGACTCCGAATCGGTGACGCGCGGGGCTTAACAGGTTTTTTACATAGTTTTTTACTATGTATAATATATATAAATATATACATGCGATTTTTTGCAAAAATTCATATTTTCGTTGCTAAAAATAAATATTCCCTATTTAACCAAACGGTGGCCATATGTATGGCCAAGGTCAACGGCGATTACCCGACCCTTAAGGGTGATGATGAGATAATTACTAATTAACGCTCAAAACAAACGACATTCTGATACTAGATATATCTATTTCGGGTGCTCATTTAAGCTATAGTATTAATAAATGTACCGGTCTCGGAGCAAGGTGCACTCAGAATCGACAAAGGGATTTTGAGCGAGACGTTACTCCGTCGGGAGTTTGACAGACAAAGTAAAATGCAAATTCTCATGTATTTCCAATTAGTGCCCCCCCCCTTCTTCCCCCTCTATATAATAACTTGGTATAAAGCTGGCGGTACACTTGAGCCTTCCGCGGTGATAAAACATTGAACAATGTGAATACAATGGAGCCAATAAAAAATGTTAACTTTGATAACTTGTAAACGCATAGTAGTAAATGCATCGTAAGAATTGAGCAGTGGTGGCCCAGTGGTAACGTTCGCGACTTACGAGTTGTAGGTCGTAGGTTCGAACCCTGACAGGCGCTTTACTTTGTGTAAATTATTTCACCACCATGGCTCTCAAAACGGTGAAGGAAAACATCGTAAGGAAACCGGCATGTACTAGAACCAAAAATTCAAAGACGTGTGACATCTACAACCCGCACTGGGCCCGCGTGGTGGATTACGGCCCACTCCCTCTCACAGAGAGGAGGCCTGTATACCAGCAGTGGGCACATTATAGGCTGATTATGTGTAAGAATTGGTCAACAGTGTGAAGCTTTGTACGACTTTCTGCAACAATGGTCATTTTGTAAAGTAAGTAAGTTTGTAACACTCTAGCTTCTACCTGCGACTTCATCCGCGTGAAACTTCTTGTCCCCCCGACCCACTGCGTCGCATCGCAACGCCCGCCCGCGCTATTACTTCGTGTTCACTTAGCGATCTCTCTAACTTTTTTTTCTTTTTGCTCGGCTCTTAAGGGTCGTAGCGTGATTTTAAATAGCCTACAACCTCCCTCAAGTATTGGTCTATCAAATCCAAAAAGATTTTTCAAATCCGACTGGTAGTTCCAGAGATTACCCCCTACATACAAACTTACAAACAAACAGATGTTACCTCTTTAAAATCCTAATAATATTATAAATGCGAAAGTTCGTAAGGATGGATAGATGGATGTTTGTTACTCTTTCACGCAAAAAGTGCTGAAGGGATTTCGATGAAATTTGGCACACAAATAGTTTATAACCAGGAATAACACATAGGATACTCTTTATCCCGATATACCCACGGGGTCAAAACTTATGCGGGTGAAACCGCGGGGCGCATCATTATATTATTAATACAGATCAAAAGTTTTCTGTCACAAAACTTTAATGGAAGTTAGAGTAAATAGATATTGATGTATCGGTTATAGACGTCATTTGAAGTAGGATCTATTACTTGACTTAGGACTTAGCTGACTTAAAACCACTCTATAGGTAACTTTTGTTAAGTTAGATCTTCTAAAAGAAATAAATCCAACTACTAATGAAAGATTTTTATCTCGTCCATGATATTATACTTAGGTAACTATTTTCTCTCGAACAATAAACCTTATTTTAATTACTTTTGTCTCACAAAAGGTATTTAACATTTTGTCGTATATTACAAAGGTAATTTTCTCAGTATTCGCGACAAAGTCTACGAGTATTTCGCAGTTCCCCGAGGGTATGTACAGGTTTTATAAATAAAACATTTTGATCCTTTCAAGGAGACACGAGACTGCGGAGATGCTCTTAGGTAGTTAGACGCCCATGTAGGAACTTTAAACAATTTGGTACCTAAGTCTAGAGATAATGAAGTGTTCATGCTAATTTGTGCAGACGATCGTGGGGAAGACCTGGATGAGAATCGCACAGACCAGGGTAGTATGGCACGAAAGGGAGAAGGCCTATACTAAGTAGTGAGTGGAACAAGACTGCCGATGATACTGATAGATGGGTGCAGTCTGATTATGTCCCTAAAGTTTTGGGTAGTTATGTAAACTAAAAACTTGTGGCTAAGTAATAACAGCCGCACGAGTCGATCGACCAGGTAAAGCTACGTTCGCTGCGGTTGGTCCGTGGATGGGTGACCATATTTACATACCAAGACCCCTCCGTGCCTCGAAAGAGTCCCGGCTGTCATTCGTAGAATCTTTGACAATCGTTACGGGTTGTCAGAAGCCTGAAAGTCAGACAACCAGTCTTCTTACCGTATTACCCAGTAATTGGGTTGTGGAGGTCAGATAGGCAGTCGCTCCATGTAAAATACTGGTATTCAGCTGCAACCGATTAGACTAGTAGCCGACCCCAACGTAGTTGGGAAAAGGCTAGGCAATGATGTAGACTAAAAACGAGCGAACTTATTTTCTGTAGAGCATTGGGAATGAATATGATTATCAGCAACCTTTCATCGGTTAAGTTATGAAAGGTTTTGGGGGCCAACCATCACCTCTTATCCATCAGTATTATTATAATATTACTTCACAGTGGGAAAGTGATGGAGCTGTACAGGACTTATAGCTCCATCTCTTTCTCACGCTTAAGTAATATTGAAATATTATTGCTATAAGATGTGATGGTAGTCCCCCTTTCTTTTCACAGCTAGGCGGAGAGCTGCCTGGTAGTGCTCGAAAAAGCCACTTAAAATCCCAACAGTAAATTAAAAATTCAAATATTTTGCGCACCTTTATTGTGACGAAATCTAGGAGCAATCAGACTTCAAATCCATTTGTCAGATGGAACCCGACCAACCCGCACTGGGCTGGCGTGGTGGATTACGGCCCACTCCCTCTCACAGACAGGAAGCCTGTGTCCCAGCAGTGGGATCAATATAGGCTGATTATGCATATGTTACTGCCAAGAGACAAACTAAATTTATTAAAAACATGATTTTCAATACTACAAAGATTTTCATAAAAGACAAGGCACTACAAACCAAACTACTTCAAAATATTCTTCACAACACTGTATACTCCATCAAGTTTTAATTACCTGCACTATACCGAGTTGAAAATCGATTAAATATGTCTTCCAACTCAATCAAGTAGTTGAAGAGGTCGAGACGCAACTTGAACCTTTGCTGCTCACGAACCTTGAATGAAGGAGTAAGGAGAAGAAGGCTCAGTTTGAGCACATCTTAGTTGCTGAAGGAATATCGTCATCATAATCTAGTCTTATCATATTACTAGCTGCGCCCCGCGGTTTCACCCGCAAAAGTCTTGATTCCGTGAAATTACCGGGATAAAAAGTATCCTATGTTCTAATCCAGGTCATGTTCTACCCATGTGCCAAATTTCCTCCAAATCCGTTCAGCCGTTTTAGCGTTAAAGCGTAACAAACAAACTCACTTTCGCACTTATTTATTAGTTAGGAAAAACAAAACGGTGAAGAAACCGGCATGTCCTAGAACTAAAAATTCAAAGACAATATGTGACATCTACCAATCCGCACTGGGCTCGCGTGGCCGATTACGGCCCACTCCTTCTCGAAGAGAGGAGGCCTGTGTCCCTGCAGTGGGATAATTATAGGTTAATTATTCTATAATCAAAATGAAAGGACGAACACCACTTCAAGCTTCAAGTCAAATGCATTTTAGTCACAAGTCTTTAAGTTGGCAAAAAAAATGGAAGTTGGAAGGTTGACTGATGAGGATCCTTTTTCCGTTTGCAGGAACTTGACATATCCTTTTCCACATTTAGACGCTAAACTACTTTCCTGAACCTCACATATCGAAGTTGCAAAATAGTATGGTTATCTATACAAATTCCCTCGCGATCACTGCGAGCGGCGGCGGTTGAAATTGGTTGAAACAGACCTATGATCGCACATTAGACCAATAAGATGGCGCAGATATAATTATGATTTCAGTGACTTTTAAATCTGTTATTACGCCTTCAACTAATGCAAGTAAGTTATGCAAAAAATATATGTTAAACTAGAACGCGTACACATCAATTCTGTATGTGAATATTTAAGAATTGTAGGAAAAAAAATTATGTAATAAATTCGGGAAGTAATGTCAACCCGAAGCATATAAAACGATATTATTTTCAAACAACTTAAGTTATTTTCAAGATTTTTTTTTGTATGGACAGACTATTTTATTATCTATAATTAGATCTGTGATTTTTTTCAATTATTAATATTTTCGTTAAAAATGAATATGCCCTTTGAAACCGAACGGCACCGTGGTGTGAGTGCGTGTGTGCACGCACGTTTGTATTGCCAAGGTCAACGACGTTTACCGAGGCCTTAATGTAACGGATAGATCATGCAAAGACATTAAAGATAATGGGTACCGAAGGCACCTCAGTATCAAGTGTACCTTCTGCTTTATCTTTCTACGCTAATACCTAAGTTGTTGACAATGTGTTTCGCTGTAGTCACGCCCATTAAAATTTACGACGAAGACGACACTCCAATTTAATTTCTCATTATTACAAAGAGACGTGCTCTGCTAAGAGAAAAATTGGCATTCCATAAATTATGAAACTGCAAGACCATTGCAGACGGCTTTGTGCTAATTAAAATGGCGCTGGGAGCTCGCTTTTAACTTTGCATTGACTATATTCTTACATTAAAATTTATAAGTAGTTGATGCTTTCGCAAACTGTAATCGATTAGAAGTGTTTTTATTTCAGGTGGTTTCAAAAATGTCTGCACTTTTCAGGGTTTTTTAAAATCCGATATTTTTTTATTTGGTCATCGGAACCTTTAGAACGCATAAGGTACAAAAAATATTGAAACTAGAACTGGAGTCGTGTAAAAATATTTGAAGGACGTGTGTATTGTGTATGGAAGCATTTACCTATGTACATAGGTGATAGGTACCTACATATGTGTTCTAGTAGAATACATATTTTACTACTGAGAATGCAGTTCCTGCCATCCACATCTATCATCACCTCACATATCCATATTTATGTAGCAATTACAAATCAGGACATATTATAGACTGAAAAAAAAAAATGACATAAAAAAACCCTCTAATCAATTCGCATTGTTTTAAGAAAATATTAAAGGTAGAAAAATGAATTACGTGAGACATTTTTCATATGCCTCGCAATATGAAATATGTAATAACACCCCCCCTCTTTGAGATCCGTTGCTTGACGAACTACATACTTAGAACTGAGGAACCCTCGCCCCTACCTGTTGCTTAGACTTAGTCTAAGTAGGTACGAAAATATTATTCTTTAGACTTACAGCAAAGATGATCTTAAGCCTGCATATCTGCAAATAAGTTTGTAAGAAATTGATATTTTAGTTTTGGTGTTATTGTTTGACATTCATACTTTTACACAAAAGATAAAGACAGAAAAGTAATCATTACAAACCAAAGATGAAACTAAAATTAAATGAGAAAAGCGGAAGCTCTAAATGAAAGTATCGCAGGTGCTCAATACATTTTACGAATGTCTCTCCGCCTTAAAGGAACTTGTATTCACTAGAGGAACTCAATATACTTTGTGATACAATCACGACTTCCTCTCATTCTTTACCTACCTTCGACACCTCAAGCATCTTCTGAGACCTCATAAAATAAGTTCACGTAATCGAAACAGATTTTTGAGCAAATACCTTTTATTTTGCCCGAGATTGGAATGTATACAGCGAAGGTTTGCGCGCGAGTGGAATACCAGCGCGCATCGCCCAGCACGCGCACCCCAACACCAACATATTCCAACTATTTCTTCATCCACTCAAATATAAACCTCGTATAAAATATATTATTTTGGCAGACGCGAGTCGCCGGACAAAACACTTAACCTGATTGACCCTCCGCTGGTATTTTTATTGCATCGGAGTCTCCGGTGTTTTGGCCTCTCGAGGACACTTATGCGAACAATCTCTCCTTTAAATAGAGAGAATTTTCATCATAAAACGTTTTCAGTGTTTTATAGGAACGCAAAGAGAGAAATCTAACTCCATTAATACCGACGTTACGTACAAAGGGCAGAATCGGACATTGCTCTCCGGCCGTCTATTGTGCCGACTTGATACTGGGATCCGTCTGTAGCGGCTTTTGTCATTCCCATTCCATCATTCATAAAGACACATAGGTAGTGGCCGAACCATCATCCACTCAGAGACCATTTCCTACCCCGATTGGGAATAGCAGAATAGCTAGGATGCCTACCTATCTATCTACATACATATACAGGTTGAAATTGAAAACTTGCGACAAACTGAAATGGGACATTGTATACACCATTATTAACAACTTTTACTAAGGGACCAAAGCTGTAATCCCAAAAAAAAAATCTGCTTTTCCTACATTTTGATGAGGTATTGCGAACATAAATGTAGGGGACACCAG
Organism: Atethmia centrago; assembly: GCA_905333075.3. NCBI lineage: Eukaryota > Metazoa > Arthropoda > Insecta > Lepidoptera > Noctuidae > Atethmia > Atethmia centrago. The sequence continues at coordinate 11,070,121 of HG995377.1, read as the reverse complement.
TTTTTTTTTTGGGATTGTAGCTTTGGTCCCTTAGTAAAAGTTGTTCATAATGATGAGTACAATCTCCCATTTCGATTTGTCGCATGTTTTCAATGTCACCCTGTATATCACAACTGTGTATCTAGTCATCTAGCGCCATGTTTCTCGTCTGGCATGTGTTTTAATTACATTTGCTGCTACCCGAGAATTCAAAAAGGCAACATGAATTTCCATCAAAATTATTACATTTGTACGCATCCAATATTCATGTCATTCTAATTTCAGCGTGTACACAGATTGAAACAATAAATTGCATTGTTACAGCAACATGTGGGAGACACCCTATGTGTAGATTTTAGGGAGTAGTCGGCAACGGTACACAATCTCGACCCCGCCACACATTACGAGAAAATTAAGACAGCTTGCGTTGCCAATATGCAAATAAATACCCGCCGGCTTCCACGCCGTATTCACGTTGCATTCCAAACAAATATTGTTTATACACCACTATACTTTATAAAAAATACAACCAGGCATTCCACAGAACGTATTCGATACGACAAATTTCCTGCAAGCAACCCTTTGAGCATTTCAAAGTATACGAATCCATTCAGCGAATCGCCGATTTATTTAGTGAATATAACTATTACGTCTTTACCTCAAAAGCTCGGTATCCCTTTGAATTGTTTATCGTGAATAAAAGCGAGTTTGCATTTCCGCAACGTATTTGTTAGTCGTTTGTTCAAACAAACCGTGGAATCCCTAAGTTCCTTTCTATCTGTGATAAAATATCACAAGGCAGTCGGTACGCATTCTTACGATTCTGCTGCGAGCCACCGGCTCGGAAAACATCTTTTGTGTTTAACGATACCACCCTATCCGCTCATACTATACCGAACACTGTTGAAAATTCTCAAGTTTTCTCACAAACACTGATGTTAATAACAGTGATAACATAACATGTAATGGAATCGCTACGTGCATGATCAAGTATCTCTTTTATAAAGTTTTAATAAAAATCAACTCCTTGGAGATTCCGCTCGGTAGCGAGCGCGCTATAGCAATTTTCCAATACAGCCATCAGAGGTCTGGAACATCCTAGAGGTAGTCGTCTTACAAGCTGAATTGATACTTCAAACACGCCGTGAAGCGCTATTCTCTTGAAAGCTTTTATATTATATTATCTAAGACCTTTCAACACGTGGTAGAAAACGTCTGTCGTTGCGATCTATGGATTTCGATCCTCGCCTCTCTGGGGTATAAAGTAAAGTGTTCAGTGCAGCGAGGCACGTGTCGCCAAACACGGGCTTAAATAAATTTATAAAAAGGTGCTATCGATGCTATGCATACAACGAAAACTTACGAGATTCAGTTGATTTTATTTCTATTGATATTGATTTTTTCCTTCATTTATTTACTTGTATTGCCATTGCAATTGGCTTTCTCTGCGACGAGGACATGACTACTATCTTTAGCATTATATTCAACGAAAAAAAAGTGTCCAGCCTATTTAAACTGAAGCAATGGGTATCAATTAAGCTTGGCATTTCTTCGAGCTATGTCAGTTACCTGGGTTCTCCTGCGGATCTCTTCATTTCTGATTACGTAGGGAAATTCTAAGCATAGCCTCTCCAATGCCATTAAAAATGTGGGCATTTGACATTGACATTGCTCATAGAACAGATGGCCGATGGGCTCGAAAGGTTCTGGAGTGGTGACCGCGCACCGGAAGATGTAGCATTGGAAAGCCTCCCCCAAGGTGGGCCGATGATCTTATGAAGTCCGCAGGAATCCGCTGGATGCGGAAAGCACAGAACCGGTCGACATGACGGTGCTTGGGGGAGGCCTTTGTCCAGCAGTGGACGTCTTTCGACTGAAACGATGATTATAATGATGAATGGGTATCAAATCTCTATAAGGATCGAGGGATAAACAAATAAACGACTAGACACTACTAGAAAGCTCACTTACAATAATTTATCTTAGATTAGGATAACGCATTAGAGTGCCCGTTAAAGAGCGTTACTTTCTTGCAAATCGCTGGCGGCTCAGACGGTGAGATTCCGCTTAAGCGATCTCTCACGCCTGATATAAATCCACATTATGTAAGTAACAGCGTTTTGGTTCACTGCCAGCCGACTGCGACGTTATACATACGTATAGCACACGGTAATTCTACGTTAACTTGTATAGGGGAAGCTGATGCCAACGTTAGTTTAAGAAAAACGATTATTTCCTCAGCCTATGGTAATTTAGGAGTCTCGTGTCACGGCGTTCATAGTGTAAAATATTTTAAGGGGTGATTAGATACCTAGTGCTCTGTATTATAGGAGCAGCTTTTACTATGAGGACAAGTAGGAATAAGATGAAGCTGTTCCATGCCTTCACAAGGTCAGACCTGACCTTGACCTTGTGAAGACCGCAGGAATCCGCTTGATGCGGGAAGCACAGAACCGGTTGAAGTGGCGGTGCTTGGGGAGGCCTATGCCCAGCAGTGGACGTCTTTCTGCTGAAATGATGATGATGATGTTCCATGTAAACATGCATGAACTAATTAGCCGATGATAACGAATGTCGGAAAATATGCCACGGGAACGTATTGCTGGGATTAAAAGTACCTTGTGTGTTCTAGGTTATATACTTTCTGTCCACCAATCCGGAACATACATTCGGACACACACAAACGAAAAAAAAATACTATATTATCGACATTAGACTCGTAGCAAGTATTTTTTTTTTTCAAATATATTCAGTGAATTTCAGTCGTTACGGGTCATCAGAACCCCCAAAGTCTATCAACCAGTTTTACCACGGGGTATCGTAGTACCCAGTAACTAGGTTGTGGAGGTCAGATAGGCAGTCGCTCCATGTAAAATACTGGTATTCATCTGCATCCAGTTAGACTGTAAGCCGACCCCAACATAGTCGGGAAAAGGCTAGGCAGATGATGATGATGATTCAATGAAGTTCAATGTATTTATTATTTATTTTAGTATTTACTTTGTTACTACTTTATATCTAATATACAAGGTGTCGTTTTGCATCCTCGTCAAATTTCAGGAGCCTGCTATGAAAGACATATACATATAATCAAATAAAATTACGATACCTGCTCAAGAATTAATACATACATGTTTTTTTAGTTATTTAAGTTTTTCAGTATTTTAGAATACACCACTTTCACAGAACATAATCACCCCGTTGCATATGCAGTAGTGTGGGTGTAAAAGGGCAGTTACAGTTACAGTGCGGTATTACACGGCCCGCGTTTGCCGATTTCCGAAAATTAGAAAAAAGAAGACCTTATTTTATTATTGATTCGTGTCGAGAATCATTACCATTAGCATAGTTACCTCCTTGAATTTGACGAGGATGCAAAACAACACCTTGTATACAATTTTCGTGTCACGGTGTTTGTGGTCGCACTCCTCCGAAACAGATCTACCGATTTTTATGATTTTTTTATGTATATTTGGTAGGTATGTAAGTATATTTCATCCTGATATTTCCACGGGATCGAGACTTACGCGGGTGAAACCGCGGGAAGCAGCTTACAGTTTTATCAGGAACGTGCCAACCAGTTAGATAAACCGACGAACTTAAAAAGGTGGTTGGGACAGACTGCATGGATGCAGAAGGTGGAGGACAGGGTACTGAGGAGCAGCCTGGGAGAGGCTATGTTCAGCAGTGGACTGCGATAGGCTGAGTTGAAGGACAAGAGAATGATGATTTAATTTCAGAGTTTGTTCCGAAGGGAAAGTTGTTCCTTTTCATGAGTACCCTTAATATTTAATAAATATAGGTCCGGGTGTCACCACTGTGTGGATCGCCCGGAGGACACGGTGGAGGTCTGACCGGCTTGGGCAGAGCACCGCCGCGTGTCCTCGTTCGGCGATCGGCGGCAGAGATCTCTCGCGTCCGGCCCTGGTTCAGGCCATGGTACGGAGCGAGAGGGCGTGGGCAGCCGTCACCTCCTTCTGCGAAGCAGTAATGCTTGCAAAGGAGGAGGCGGGACGGTTGAGGGAAAGGCAAGTTTCGCGCCCTCTCGCCCCTAGCCGCCGCAGGAGACGCCCAGGGTGTCGGGAATCCCGGGCGGATTTCCGGCCACCGTAGGCGCGGGGTTGCAGACGGTGAGCAATGGGTAGCTCACCGTCCGGTAAGGACCAGGCCCGGGTCGACGGCGCGTCGTATTCCACGCGTGCCTTAAAGAGATGTCAGCACAAATGTAGGGGTCCACAAGGGCCGATGCCTGCCGGGGTCGCGGGAAGGTACTTAAGGGTCACCCAGGCCTTGGCAACACAGGCAACAACAACAGGTCAGTAAGAGTCTGACACACCCTCCCGCTCCGACCAGAGCGGGAAAAATTATTTGATGATTTCCCACCTAAAAAAAAAAGACGTGATATAGGTTTGTAGTTTATATGTACTTAAACTAACTGTTGCCCGCGACTTCGTCTACGATCCAGGATAAAAAGTAGCCTATGTTCTAACCTAGGTCATGGTCTAACCATGTGCTAAATTTCATCCAAATCCGTTCAGCCGTTTTAGCGTGAAAGCGTAACAAACAAACAAAGAAACTCACTTTTGCATTTATAATAAGTAGGATGAATCATTTTAAATAAGTGACCGTTTTGTCTGGGCACGTAATTGTGGCATAACATGTGATAAGCACGCAGCACAGTGGAACGAATGTATGGGAGCGGTTGGACGTAGACATGTCCGAAAAAAAAGAGTAAAATTATGCCAAACTAATGATGCCATCTTATTCGATTACTTAATGCCTTCATAACTTGTGGTGATGAATTTCTTCATAACTCCCATATTTCGGGAGTAATTTGAGAAAATGTGAAATTTTACTATGAAAATGAGTGTATCGAGCTCTCTCCCTCCTGATTCCGGGCTTGTTTCAAGTAGCGGTCTCTAATATCATAATGCTAATACTAAGAGCTATATTTAATACTAAGACACATAGTGCGCCAAATGTGCACTTTCTGGGATAAAGAGTGATGTTTATTTTATAACACAATTTTTTTATTTTTTGTTTATTTTGTTGATTAAAACCGTTTTTCTAAAGGTTTACCTTATTACAATAACATTTCTGAGCAGCCAATTAGAGAAGATATAAGCTAATTAGGATATATAATTAGGGACTTAAGGTTTACATATAAAACTGATGCACTAATGATTACTGATAAGAACATTGCTATTATTTAATTACTAAATGGCTCTTAATACACTAATTTAGCATGCATCATTTACTAATTATCACAATAACTAATTACCTTGCAATATTTAACAAAGGATACCTGGGATACCTGGATTTTATATAAATAGGTCACTATTAGTAACTTTAAAATCAGTGTTGATTTACACCTCGTTGTATCCAAGCTAATCTCGCAATGTATTTTCCAAATTTTAATACAAATCTTGATATTCACGTTGCTTTATGCGCACGCGCACATAAAGATTTACGCGACTTTAACTATTTGTTCAGTGTTTTAAAAGATAACAGTTGTGTTCAGTTATGTGAAAGTGCTGAAACAAGTTTAAAAGACTGGTGTCGTCGATTTTGCTACCGCATTTATGCAAAATGGACACAGTCTGGAAGAAGCACAGATAAGTTTCGGAAGAAACATGAGATTTGGCTACAGGCTGCAATTCAATGGCCGGAATTACAGAATGAAAATATGGAACCTTCTACAGAAAATATAAGTGACGTCATCGAGCCCATAATTTCTCCTGCTAAATCTGATGCTTCAACTTGTACACATCCTAGTCCTCGTAAATCTTTTGAGGACCTTAGTAACCGGCAAAAAAGAAGACGCACTGAAGATAGTCTTTCATGCAGCAGTAGCAGCGCTGAAATTATGTTTTCGGCCGAAAGGGCGCTTCAAAAGGCAGGACAAAGCGATACAGCTTATGTTATGAAATACTTGACGGAGAATCCAGAAGAGGCCTCAAAAATCAAAGCCTTCATTGAAGGTAAATCAATTCAGGTACGGGAAATATCCCCTTTGAAGGCATTGGCTCTTTATGTATCGATGAACTTATCGAAATGGCGCTATAACACTCTTCGGGATTTCAACACTCAAGAAGGAGCTCTTCAATACCCGAGTTACTACATGTTGGTTAAAGAAAAAATTAAGTGCTATCCGGCCAAAGAAGATCTCACAGTTACAGAGAGCTCTGCAAAAATCAAATTACAAGCCTTGATGGATTTAACCTCAAGAAGACTTATTAGGTCGTTAGAAACCCCTGTTGATCCCAATCAACAGCTCGTATTGACCAGCAAATGGGGTTTTGACGGATCATCTAGCCAAAGCATTTATCATCAAAGGACGAGTGAAGATGAGCAAATCGATCTTGCTAGTAATTTTATGATTAGTCTTGTACCACTGCGGCTCGTCTCAAAAGGTGTAACAATTTGGGAAAACGAGCGACCATCTTCCACTTCATTTTGCCGGCCAATATTGTTTAAGTTTATAAAGGAAACCAAAGAAAATGTGCAGAGAGAGATGGCTGAAATCGAAGCAGAGATTGAAGCCTTAACTCCATCCACCATCACTGATGGAATTAGTGTCAAACACCAACTGCTGTTGACAATGATTGATGGTAAAATTCATTCCATTATATCCAATACAGCAGCTTCAGTGTGTGACATATGCAAGGCTTGTCCTAAAGAAATGAATAATTTAGAGTTAATCAAAGATAAACACGCAAACGAGGACATGTATAAATATAGCTTAAGCACCCTTCACGCTTGGATTCGCTCAATGGAATGCTTATTACACATTTCCTACAAATTAGACATAAAATCATGGCAAGTAAGGGGTGATATAGCAAAAAGGCAAGTTGATGACAGGAAGAAAAGAGTTCAAGAGGCTGTAAGAAGAGAAACGGGCTTACTTCTCGATGTTGTGAAACAAGGCAGTGGATCCACCAACAATGGCAACTCGGCAAGGAGATTTTTTGAAAACTACACTAAATCTGCTGAACTGACCGGAATAGATGCTATGCTTTTAAGAAAAATCTGTGTGATCTTGCAGTGTATTTCATCAGGAGAGAAGATCAACGTAACTAAATTCCGAGAGTTCTGCTTTGATACTGCTAAGCTTTACGTGGAGTTATACCCATGGTATTATATGCCTTCTTCACTTCATAAAATTTTAATGCATGGGCCAGACATAGTTCAGAACATGTCAATTGTGCCCATTGGTTTTCTATCCGAAGAGGCATCTGAGGCTAGAAATAAAGATTTTAGAAAATATAGAGAGGGGCATTCTCGAAAGCATAGCAGTATCTCATGCAATGAAGATATTATGCACAATCTTTTACTGTCATCTGATCCACTTGTTACAAGTATCCGTCCAAAAGGAAATAAGTTTGTAAAAAAATCTTCTTTTAAGGAATTTTATGAGCTTACGGATTCTGAGAAAAGTGATATCGAATTTGTTAACATAAATGATTTAGCGGACATCGATTCTGAATTTGAATTAATTGATGATGATGATGATGACGAAGATAATTAAATGATGTTATTGTTTTAAAATGTGTAACTTAGTAAATTAGAGCTTACATCTTAATTATTTATTGTACTTTTAATGAAACTAGGTAATTTATTATCAACTTACTTAAAAGTCATACTCTCATCAGTTCTTGTGAATATTTTTGTTAATATATATTTCTGTATATATATAATATATTTATAGACCTCTTAATAAGTCTGTCTGCGGTTTAAAGTAAATACAAATGGGGAAAAAACGTTTTTTTTTTTAAATTTTCATTTCCTTTTATCCCAGAAAGTGCACATTTGGCGCACTATGTGTCTTAGTATTAAATATAGCTCTTAGTAATAGCATTACGATATTAGAGACCGCTACTTGAAACAAGCCCGGAATCAGGAGGGAGAGAGCTCGATACACTCATTTTCATAGTAAAATTTCACATTTTCTCAAATTACTCCCGAAATATGGGAGTTATGAAGAAATTCATCACCACAATTTATGAAGGCATTAAGTAATCGAATAAGATGGCATCATTAGTTTGTCATAATTTTACTCTTATTTTTCGGACATGTCTACGTCCAACCGCTCCCATACATTCGTTCCACTGTGCGCAGTATCGATAACTTTGCCGCACAGTCCAGCTTTGTCACTAAGAAATGATAGGTAAACAAACAATATAGTAGCTATGTTGTAATTAACTAACTGTGTTTAGTTAAGCGGTAGTAACGTAAATAAACGAACCGAACGCGCGACGTAAGGAACCAAACGGATCGAGTAGAATACGGAATTTCGTCGCACAAAATATCGATAAATGCTAATACGATGCTACAAATTGCGATGCACGTTACTGCGAAAGACCGTCTCTGTGAAGCCACCACACTTCGATGCACGTTACCGCGATAGATCTTCACTACGTCTACGATACAACTTTACTTCGATGCAAATTACCGCGAAAAAAAATATCCTCGAAGGGGATGGTGACGTCATCCCCTTCGAGGATATCTTTTAACCTAACCTAACCCTGACCGAGTCGGGGTGCCCCAAGTCCCGAGCTCGCTTCGCTAGCTCTTAACGGTAGTGTTTTAACCGGGGACCCAACTAATATGATAATCTTAACGAAAGACGAGCAGGTTATTAAGTAATATCGCAGAATTAAGTAGTAGCAAGGCGGAATTAAGTAGTATCGCAGTGAAAATCTTTCGCGGTAACGTGCATCGAAGTCAAGTTGTATCGTAGTGAAGATCTACCGCGGTAACGTGCATCGAAGTGCACGTTACCGCGTGGCTAGTGGTTAGTGGCTTCGCAGAGACGGTCTTTCGCAGTAACGTGCATCGCAATTTTGTAGCATCGTATTAGCATTTATCGATATTTTGTGCGTCGAAATTACGTATTTTGACCAAACGGATCATATACGATACGTTTGTTTCCTATTATAATTATGTTTGGTATTACCGTTATGCCAAAATTGTACCCAATATGCTTAATAGGTACAATCTTGGCATACCTACTGGTAGACGAGGTTGTAGGTTCAAATCCAGGCAAGTACCAATACAATTTTTTCAATTCATATATAGCTACGTAAACCTATTTTCGTTTATCTTGGACATCACTGACATCGGTGAAGGAAAAAGATCGTGCGGACACCTGGGGTTGCAGTCTCGACATAGATAGCGATCGCTTTACGACCGAATTCGGTTGCAGAGTCCTAATGAGGTCCTTAGACAGTAAATTACAAGATTGATTGACAAGATTGATTATTTCGTGCTCGTCAAGCAATTTTACCTACGCTACTTTTTTTGTTTGGCAACATTAGTTTGTATAGAGATTTTTTTTTTCAAAACGTGTTTTGGTAACAACCGAGTTCTGAGAAATATATTCAAAATTAACATATATTTTTTCCGCTACCACAAACTACAGAATTGGCAATTTTTTTTCTTAAGACAAGCCTATTTTGGTCATTTGCCTCTTGTCAGCGCCTTAAAGTGACCACTATAACTTGACGTGTGACGCGATTACATACATATATACATAATCAGCCTATAATGTTCCCACTGCCGACTGGGACGTGACTGGTAGCACTGAATTGCAGTATAAAGGCCGTATTAAAGAACCTAACTTAAGCATTACTTAAAACTAGTTTCAACTAATCAAATGATTTAAACGCGTTTTAAGTAATGCTTGAATTTTGAATGAGGTTCTAAAATACGGGCCTTAGTTTTAATACTAATTGAGTTCAAAATGGCGACTGATAGAACAGAACTACCAATTACATGACTGCAAAATTCAGTAGGTACCAATCGTAATATGTGTTATAGTGAACGCGCAATATCTCACGGTTTATCTTTAGAATAAGGTCTACCTTTAAACCATCGTGTCATTTTTGAATTTCGATCTTTATTCCGACAAAAACTGATTTTAAACCCGGGTCAAAGTTGTGATTTTGTGAACTTTACCTCTGTCGGATTAAAGGCCGAAATTCAAAAAACCGGCCAAGTGCGTGTCGGACTACGCACAGTGTAGTGTTCCGTAGTTGGAATGAATATTTACACATGCACAGTATCGATTTTATAGACCACAAAAATATGATTGTATTTCATAGTAGGTAATATTTCTCGAAAACTATGAAACAAAGTTATTACTGCGTTTGTAACCGAAAAGATCCCGTATCTCAAAATCTATCGACTTAAATAAAAAAGTCACTTAGAAACATCATAAATATCACAAATAGTCAAGCGCGCGTAAACTCCCGCGATTGGCTGTTGATAAACCATTCAACCAATCACAGCGCTTGACAATTTGTCACATTAATTTTACCATAATTTCGTTCGAGGAACTGGCCCTAAATCATTGAAGCGGGCAGGCAGCGCCATCTCGTGGCTTACACCTACAATTAATGTTGCTAGGCCGCTGTCGGAGCCTACCCTGAAACGGTGGAGCATCCACCACATCAATATGGTTCCTACCTACATTAGTTACATAGGCCGATATATGCAATACTTGTGTTCACTGTTGCCTTTAGGCATTGACTCAGAACTTGGCCCGGCTCACGCGCGGCCCAGTCAAAATAATGATTTGGTCGCATCTTACACGCATAGGACACAGAGAGTTTGTATAGTAGTGTGTATTAAGAAAAAATAGCTTATAAGCTGTAACATATTGTGAATAAATCAGATTTGAATTATATATTCTTGTCATTGGGTAATGACCCAATCACTGTGGCCTTGGCCTCTGATCAGTCTCGTGAGTCAGCGGAACTGGCAGTGAGTGTACCCTTCCCAAACCAGGGGGACTACTCTCTAAGTCCGTCAAACAAGATACGGACCTGTCCGAAAGTAGTTGATCCGTCAAAACAAGTGACAAATTCAATTTTGTCGAACGGGCTCAAACACATTGCGAGTAGGGACAACTGTCAAATCGTGTTGTCATTCATTCTCACTTCGGGCTCCGAAGTAATCTTATGTCCGCAGGTGATGCGGAGTAGGAAACGAAACGCCGGTAACTTCGGCCGAAACTACGGATTTAGTGCTTAGGGAGTAGGCCCCCAGGAAATGCTGTCTACTATCTGTCTGTAACCTTAGGTCGATTGGTGCAGACATCCTGAACTTATTTATATCATCATCTGCCTAGCCTTTTCCCAACTATGTTGGGGTCGGCTTCCAATCTTACCGGATACAGCTGAATACCAGTATTTTACATGGAGCGACTGCCTATCTGACCTCCACAACCCAGCTACTGGGTAACACGATACCCCTTGGTAAGATTGGTTGTCAGACTTTCGAGCTTCTGACGACCCGTAATGACTGTCAAAGATCTACAAATGACAGCCGGGACCAACGGCTTAACGTGCTTTCCGAGGCACGGAGGGGTCTTGGTATGTAAAGATGGTCACCCATCCACGGACCAACCGCGGCAAGCGTAGCTTAACCTGATCGATCGACCCGTGCGGCTGTTATTATTTATATATTTATCACATACTAGGTATATGACAGGTTAGGGCTTCAAGCTTATAGGGCTGAGAGTCATAGGAAATGTTAGGTTTGTAGGTCTTAACTTATTTTTTTTTCATTTAAATATATTTTTATATACTGTCACATCCTTAAAAGTATTGCAGCCTTACGTGAAGGGTGGATATACAAAAGTTATCGTAAGCAGTGCGTCAATAGTGCGTTTCTACTAAAATTATGATAAGGTTACTAATTTTGCCCTGACTACAATAAATTAACGTTTTCCATCAGTTTGTAAATATTTAAGTTGTAATTTGTGGAAAATGTAATGGGTAGATAATGGATAGTATATTTGTATAGTTAAATGTTAAGTTATTTCCGTTTATTTTATATATAGTACTACTGTTTGTTTTGCTTATTGAAATAAATAAATAATTAAGTGGGTAGGTAGTGTAGGTCCAGCAATTTCTGGTAGGTATTAATTTTATTAACATCCAGCGCTAACTTCCATTTTTAGGGTTCCGCAGTCAATAAGGAACCCTTATAGTTTCACCATGTCCGTCTGTGTCTGTCTGGTTGTCTAGCTCGAGACGCTTAGTACTAGAAAGTTGTAATTTGGCATGGGTATAGGACATATTAATCACGCCGACAAAGTGGTTAGTAAATTAAAACTTAAAAACAAATTTTATAGGGTACCTACTTCCCTTGCACGTAATTCAAAATTCAAGATTGTTTATTTGTGAAAACATGAGTACACATAAAGAGCATGCAAGTTATTAAATTACATTATAGTTTTTCATTAGATCAACTCATCTTAAAACTATAATGTAATTTAATTAAATTATTAGATTTGTACGCCACTAAGGCCAAACATGACTATGTTTGGCCTTAGTGGCGTACAAATATAATAATATATGTGGGGATAATATTTTATTTTTCTCGACTGTTCCATGGTGTAGGGTGATGTTGCATAGGCCGTTTAAAAATATTGCGGGTCTGTGTACACCATTTTTCGATTCCGGACCGCTTGCATAATATTATGCTTTAAAGTGCAAATTTTTGTTAGGAGTCAAGTGTAGCCAGGGGGGTCCCTGGCTAAATGGTTGTTTTTGGATAAGTGAAAAAATCATGGCAGAGTAGTACATACTTATAATGAAATTAAATGGAAAACTATCACAGCTTAGTAGGCTTTACAAGATAACGAGTAATAGCCGACCAACTGACATTTGCAGTTGGAGAATTGACCGTGACTTAAATTGATGTATGGGAGAACATGTTTTTCAACTATAATATTAAGTTTTTTTTTGGGATAAATTCATCCCAAGTCCCAACTACGGAACCTTTCATTTTGCATGGGCCGACATGCACTTGGCCGGTTTTTTTTACAAGGCTACATGTTCTTTTTTTCTCTGTTGTACTAGTCCTACCTAGGCCTACTCCTAGATCGGCAAAAAAGACAATATGAAGATTTATTAAACTTTTATAACCAGCGCGTTTAATTCACATTCGAGTAGGATCGTTTGTCTCAAGCGTTTGAGCTACCTACATTACTTATTTATTACTATGCAAATTATCTACACTCGAAAACATATTCTAAGAAATAGGTAGCTACCTACCGAGACAAAATAACAAGATCAGCGCAAGATTTACATTAAAAAGCCTTCGGGCGACTCTAATAAAATTAACAGTGAACTTCTTTCAACACGGTATAGGGTGCAGAATTGAAATTCAAATCGGGCTCAAGCATAATCTAATGTAATTAGTACGGTTCGGTAATTGAGTAGACATCCACCCTGCAAGACGAAAACTTCCATCAATAAAATAAAAAATGTTGTAAAATTCTGAAAGTTTTAGGATTGTTTTTCATTCATCGATACCTACTGGATTATCGTACTCCATAGATATCCAGACTGCCCTAAATATGTGCAAGGTTAGAACAAATAATGTCTTCCATGTATTTTGTGTTGGGGGTTGATATTTGCACCACAGTATTTTACTTTTGCATTTTTTTTTTAATTTTATCTTCGTTTTTTTTTGTTCTGGGTTTGTACCTAATAAACTTTTATTTATTTATTTTATTTGTAGCCAAAAAAGTAGTCGACAGATCGGTATTTTATCGCCGTTTAAAATTTTATTAATAGAGAGAGCTCAGCTGGCACCCATTGGGAAAGTCCGAAAGGGATACCGCCGGGGTCGTGGAAACGTCCGAAAGGGATACCGAGGCCTCTAGCAAAACAGGCAACGGAAGGAACACGGGTGGGTTTTAGTTAGTAAGAGTCTGACACTCCCTCCCGCTCCGCCAGAGCGGGAGAAGTTATTTGATAATGTCCCACCCAAAAAAAAAGCTGGCACCCATAACACAAGTTTAATTTTAGTTTGGGTGCCGGAGGTGAATTATGCAATAAAAAAACAATATCGTCATAGTAGGTACCTACTAACCTTTCGCCTTTGTGTATATTGTAAATTTGAAACTAAAGTTTGTTATAATTATTTTATTCTATTCCTCCAAGTCCGCCCAATCAAGTAGGTAGGTACGTAACAGCTCAAACTTAACTAGTTAATAATCATAACACAGCGAAATCAAGCACCGAAATGGTGTTGTCAGCAAACATTAGTCTGAGATTAATAGCAACGCGTCTCGTCATAATGTCAACGTAAGGCCAGGAATGGACCAGTATAAGTTGGCAGGCGGTAAAATGGAGAACAGCTAAATTCAAATATACGGTCGACCAAAAAAGTGTCACACCCCTTTGTCGTTGTTTGTTTATACCTACATAAAAGAAAGCAATACTTTGGTGGTGTACCTTTAGTACCTAAACCCACATTTCGCCAGTTATACCTAATAGGGGGCAAGCCTACTGCCGTCAACTGGGCACAAACTCAGACTCCAGGTTACTACTGAGAAATTCCCGATGGAAAACCCAATAATACTTTGCCCTACGTGGGAATCAAACCCAGGACCTTATGTTCAGCAGTAGCGCTTGCGACCACCAGCTCAACGACGTCAACGAGGCAATCACAGACTCTCTCTGTGTATTTTAATAGTCTCTATAATAGGAAATTTAGGGGGTTAGCATAAGTCGTCCAGGAGCTTCCAGCTCTATACGCTTACCAGCGCGGTGTTTTCGTGCGGAAAGATTTCCATACGGCATTTTCCCTGAAGCCCTTTACCCTCAAAATATAAATCTATAGTAAGTAAGCAATAGCTATTCCGTGTTTTTGATTTACCTAGCGATTTATTAAGCAGCGCTATGATGTCTCAAGATACAATGGTCACCTATACCAACAATCTAATACAAATGCTATTAGAGGAGCGGAACCCATACGTTTTACTGTATGTAAATTAGAGCTGACGTTAGCCGCAAACATTGGGTGAATTAATGTCTCTGGAACGTCTTATAGGTAGATATATCCCTCGGGAGGATGTGAAGCCGTCTCCGTAGTTCCCTGTTTTACATTTAATTATATTCCGATTTAAATAATTTAGCGGAGTGTAAGTCATTATGTTGGTGAAATTGTTAAAGTCAAAATGTTGGTGAAATGAACGAGTAATTACTTACTAAGTAGTTAAATATGAGCGTACCTATAGATCCTTAACTCCTTACCTTAACTACTTTTCTAATTGCCAATAATGCAATGTTTTCAAAGATACGTATTATGTGTGGCTTGGGGTAGTTGCACATGAGGCGACCGGTGGCGGAGATCTCTCGCGTCCGGCCCTAGCGCAGGCCATGGTACGGAGCGAGAGGGCATGGGCAGTCACCTCCTGCGACGCAATAATGCTCGCGAAGGGGGAGGCGGGACGGTTGAGGGAAAGGCAAATTTCGCGCCCTCTCGCCCCTAGCCGCCGCAGGAGACGCCCTGGGCGTCGGGAATCCCGGGCGGATATCCGGCCATCGTAGGCGCGGGCTTGCGGACGGTGAGCAAAGGGTAGCTCGCCGTCCGATACGGTTCGACGGCGCGTTGTGTTCCACGCGCGCCTCAATGCGATGTCAGCACAAGTGTAGGGGTCCACTAGGGCCGCGTGAAAGTCCAAAAGGGTTACCGAGGCCTCTGGCATCACAGGCAACGGAAGGAATACGGGTGGGTTTTAGTCAGTAAGAGTCTGACACACCCTCCCGCTCCGACCAGAGCAGGAGAAGTTATTTGATAATTACCCACCCAAAAAAAAAAAAGCGTGTTTAGACACATTGGCGCCGATTCCCTTGTTCACAAACTAAACTAAAATTAAGTTCAGTGCATCTTTTTCTTTCTTTTTCAGTAAGAAAAGGACAGAAGATAAATTTTAGTTTAGTCCTGTCAAATTAATCAGCGCTTGACGTAAATTGACGTAATTTTAGTAGGCAAGTTTTTAATCACGTCTAAACTTGTACAGAGTAGGTAGTGACAGGAGCTGATTAATTTGACAGGACTAAACTAAAATTTATCTTCTGTCCTTTTCTTAATGAAATAGAAAGAAAAAGACGCACTGAACTTTAATTTAGTTTAGTTTTTGAACAAGGGAATCGGCACCATTGACGGAAGATGCGTTGGGCGAAACTACGGTCGCGTCTATTTATTTGCTCGACGCACTAACGCATCATCGGTTGAATGTAAGAAAGTTGGGTTTTTTTTTTTGTTTTAGGTACTTGTCCATTCTGGCGTTACGGGACGCATCTTCCATCAGATGTGCGACCGTCTACTCTTGATAAGTTTGCGTTGCGTTTTTTGTCTCAAACGAGACAGAAAGCGCCATCTATTGATATTCAGTAGTAGCATCCCTAAATAATATTTTGAATGGGAGGTGTGTGTTTGCAGGACCTCAGATTTCCAGAACTTTAAAGAATCTAAGAAATTTTAAAGATTTTCTTATTACAACAATTTTACATTTAGATTATTATCAGTTTGATTGTTTTGTGTGTTAGTACGTAAGGAATTGTGTTAGTAGGTATGAAGTAATTGAGTTATTTTATTTTAATTGTGTCTGTTGTTTCGACACCACTAATTTTATTATTATTTGTATGCTCTCGAGTAAAATGTAGCGAACCGACCATCTTATTATAGCATCCTATTGTATTGAAACCTACATTTACTTGTTTGTATTATTAGTTTGATTTGATTACAACTAGTATTTCGTAATGTATTCTGTGATTGTGTAATTGTGTAATATGTGTTCTGTGATTGAATGATGCAAATCGGTATCGGTAAAAAGGTAGAGGCGGGGGGTTTTTTTTTGTTATTGGTTGGGAAATCATCAAATAACTTCTCCCGCTCTGGGCGGAGCGGGAGGGTGTGTCAGACTCTTACTGAGTAAAACCCACCCGTATTCCTTCCGTTGCCTGTGTTGCCAGGGGCCTCGGTAACCCTTTTGTACCTTCCCGCGACCCCGGCAGGCATCGGCCCTAGTGGACCCCTACATGGGGCGGGTAAGTAATGAAAAGACAAAACATTTCATAATTAATCATTTATTAATTAGCTACTCAAAGAAATCATATTAAATTATATGGGCAGATTTTACCTAACATTAGGTACATAGTTAGTTACTCAATGAAGGTGAAATAATGAATATTAATTACAGGCTTATCGTAGTTTAATATTCAAATGAAAAATATTTTTGTGTTTAAAATTGAAGACTGCGAGAAAAGTACGTATGGTGTAAGACAAGTTTTGTAGAAAAATGTTTTCACAGCAATCAGGTTTGATAAAGAAAAGTAGGTGACAAAAAGTTTAATATAACAACAGTCTATAAAATTAAAAATAATCTACTGTAGACCTCAGTTCTAGAGGTATGAACAAAGTTGTCGTATAAAAACGCATATATTTTGATTTATATTTATTGAATATATATAAATAATTTCAAAATGAATATAAAGCGAATATGTGATGATATTATATTTTGTAAATATCAGTTTATTAAAGCCATTTATATTCATTGGATAAGGATACATTTTCGAATGAATTAATGATGTATTTAACAATAAATATTTTTGAATGGTGTTAATACCACAATATCTCAAAAATGGACTCATTTTAACATTTTACATTACTTACGGTATTTTAATTTCATGCTTTCAATTTACTTTTCTTTGCATACTTAGATAAGTATAAAAAATAATCTGCGAATATCCAAACAAAACAATTCTACGCTAATATTAATGATATTAAATTAAAGCTATATTTTTAGTAGTTCTCTACTATTTAGCTCAAATGAACGCCAGACGTAATTAATAACACTTATAACTAAATAAAACTAAGAACAATTCATAGTTATTGGGGTTTATCCCAAGCGTATGTTTATTTTGTAAAGGTGCGATCACACTGCGGGGTATTGACGTAGATCGATGACATCGATCTACCGAACTTATCCCGAGCGGTGGGACTACGGACTAGAACCTAATCACTAGGTTCATTGGTGGTGTGGAATTTAACATCATGGCCCGTAATAAGGACTGGTATATACTCATCGATCCACGATAGTATGGTCACACCTCAATGTAAATATAGAACATATTTTCTATCTGTAATTATATAAGGTATTGTATTTGTACTTCACAGCAGTATTACTGAGTATTGTAAGGTTGCTATACGGTATGCAATAGCGTATGGCTACATACTTTAAGTGGGGTAATTGTTAACACACTATCAGTTAGTCAATGTGTTTCATTTTGACAGTTCAACAACATCCATTGCGTTAATTACTTTGTTGAGTACACAAATTTTTGGAACATATGAAGCAATGGATTAGCAACACATCACAGCGGGCCCTGTCAGAATACCATTAAGCATTATGCTGAGATAGGAGCCTTTTGGTCTCGCACAGGTTTTTTTTTTAATTTTACTTTTTTTTTATGTTTCTATGAGAGTTTTTTTTAGTTGAATTTGTGATCTCCTGTGCGAGTCCCAATAAATACTTTTTCTTTCTTTCTTTCTTGCAATATATTTCATAATCATTCCGATGGTTATTGAGTGTGTTACGCAATTAGGGTGTTAGTAGGTAAATAGTTATACACTGAGCGCTTTTAGAGGCTAGAAATAATTTCGAGAATACAATTTGCTATTATAAAAGTCAATTTTTTTTTTAATGACTTGGAAAAGGCACCTTTTAAGACATAAGTTCAGACACCTTTGAAGCATATAAGTCAATCAAATAAGGATTATTTGATTGACTTATATGCTTCATCGCAGTCCACTGCTGGACACAAGCCTAATTATGTCGTATAATGGTGCCGATTCCCTTGTTCACAAACTAAATTAAATTTAAGTTTAGTGCATCTTTTTCTTTCTATTTCATTAAGAAAAGGACAGAAGATTTTTTTTAGTTTAGTCCTGTTAAATTAATCAGCGCCTGTCACTACTCCATACAAATTTAGACGTGATTAAAAACTTGCCTACTAAAATTACGTCAATTTACGTCAAGCGCTGATTAATTTGACAGGACTAAACTAAAATTTATCTTGTCCTTTTGTTAATGAAATAGAAAGAAAAAGATACACTGAACTTAAATTTAGTTTAGTTTGTGAACAAGGGAATCGGCACCTTTGTCAATTTTATTCATTTCATATTTCTAGCCCCACATACACACATTGTGCTTGTTGTACACGAAAATTAATACTGGATATTATTTGGTTGAGTCATCAAGACTTGCGTAACGTAAGATTACCTGCTTAGGTTATTTCGACCCAATATCTTAGTAATACTAGCGACATAATTAATTCTGATCTATATTTAAGATTTTCAGATCACGAGGATTATTTATAAGTTTTAATAAAATCTTTAGTTATTAACAGTAATTATTAATATTAAGAAAATATACAAGTGTTATAATTATAAGAAAATACGTACGTATGGCACTTAAAAGATATAGCTTCTTAGGATGAATATAAATAATATATAATTATTATATATCGTAAATTATTGTATACTTGATATATTGCAGGCACTTGTAAATAGCAATGCTTTTTTAATCTTTAATGCCGGTTACACGATAATTTATTATTGTTTCATGTGGTAATAAACAATTTTGAACGCGTAAAAGCGTTCTTAATGTCGTTATTATGAGGATTATCTGAATTTTATTGACATGGCTACACACTGTCGTAGCGATGTTTCGTTCAGATTGTCATCACTTACTAAAATGTAACATAATTATGGGCACTTTTTACTTAATTTATAATTCAACTTTAATATTCCGTGAATAATGCATTCACAACTCAAAATTTTCATAACCAACAATTAAGAATGGAAGCGATATTTTTCTTTAGAAAAACCTTCGAAATCGTAACTCTCTTCATTATAATTACATATTTATAATATGCATAACTTCGTTCGTTTTATAACTCAAAGTGCAAGCGTTAACAAAAGGCACTAGTTACTTTACCATCACAACGCAGTAGCACCATTCTAACTATATTTTGTGCAAAACTACTAGCCGACTAAGGTAATTAGATAACCAGATGTGTAGACGTCCACATAGAATCACGCTTTTATTGGCAGATGTATAAAGTACAGACACATTCCAGTAATGTTTTAGTCCCGGCTAGGTAGTAGAGCGAGTAGATTGCTATGAATCGTGTATAAATCCACACTCCGGGGTGGCACCGGATCATTTCTGATGGAAAAATCCAATAATAATTTGCCCCCGATCTGGGGATCCCCGACCCAACACTCAGCAGTCATGATACCAACCAATTGATTACACCCAGTTGTCTAATTATCTTGTGCGTCTTGTACGAAAAAAACTTTCGTTTAGCGTTTCTTAATATTATGCTTATTAAAGAAATTATATTATTTACAGAGACTAGTAACAATATATTAATAAATAAGAAGCTATATTTACATAAGAGTTATTCGGATGATACACTCAAGGCCTCAAGCGGTGTTATTTAGTTTTTAACAGCAACAGCAATTTTAACAAATGAACAACTACTTTTTTAATTTCAAAACTTCTACGTGTGTTATTTTTTAATTATTGTTACAGCACACTAATGTTATGACGATAAAATTCAACATTTGTGACGTACTTTCACTCAATTCTTTTACTCTATGAACACAATAAAATGAGAAATCACTAATTTCTTTATGGTATTGTCCCAAAATTGCTTATCACTTTACCAATACAACCAATACGACCAGTTTTAGTCAAAAATTATTTTGATATTGCTACGTTTAGTACTGAGCATACTAGTATTCTAATGTGCGACATTTTCTTCAAACTAAAGGTATCTAAGGGCGTCAGTTCACACATCCGATCGACGATGCATCGATGTCTTGTCCAACGTGGGTATAACAGCTCAGAATGATTGGGCTTGTAAAACAAGTCAAACGACAATCGATTAAGCATGTGTAAGTAGGTCAATCAATCAACATTTTCAACGTTGAAGAAACCAAATTTTCAACATTGAAATAATTGAAAAATATCGGTTTGTAATAATATTGTCTTTGATCAATATCATCGATCGATATCAATCGCGATCGTGTAGCAACGCCCTAATACATAAAGGTGTAAACGTGCAAAACAGTCACTACTTTTGAATTAAAAACATTGACAACCCCTGGCCGTTATTTCAGAGACCATTCACTGCAGAGTGCACCATCCGCGCAGTAGTCAAAGGTTGACGACTCCGTTCTCTCCGTAGTACTCGGCGACTGTTTCATCTCCGTTCAGTTGATCCCTGATTACTATAGTTGGGTTGTTTGAACAGGAAGAATTGTTTGAAAGTGTTCGGCGGGTCGCTTTACATCGCTGGCACTCTACGACGACTATGGAGTTGGTATCCATGTCTGTTTCTGTACTGCTGGTTCTACGGATGTGGGACGGACTGTTGTGGAGGCGATGCTCTTGTATTGCGCGCCATAGTCGGAGCTCGATGCCGCCTCTGTGGAAGGGAGATTATAGTTATCGTTTGATCGATATTTTTATGAACATGCGGAGTGTGTAGTAATAATTAGTACAGATATAGAGATCGATTGAATCATTGAATACATTCAAGTCACTGACAAACACATCAATGTTTTGGGTTATGTTCATTGTATCAATAATTCCAAATTATATAAGTTTCGATCAGCATAGGGTGGCAATAGGGAATATGCACGTAATTCAAACCTTATTCATTATTGAAATACACATTGTACCAAAAAAAACGCAACATAAAATAATGAATTGTAAAATAAGCAATGCCTTAAATAAAAAATTACACCATATTTCAGGTTATTCGACTGTGCCGCCTGCAAGACCAAAATTATATAGATTATAATGCTTGTTTTTCCCTTTTCAGTTATGTTTTTTTGCAGTCGGGTTTTTTGTTTTTTAAATAATTTATTTTATTTTATGCTTTTTAGTTTTATTAATATATATATTTGAAAATTACTCATTACTAGCTTTTATTTGATACCAATATTGTTGCAATTAATTAAAAAAAAAACTCCCCCTCCTTTTTTTTGTATTTGCACATGCAATTTATAAACATTATATAGCCTATGTCACTCCCACAATTAAGACGAATCTAAGGACACCTCATACGTTAAAATCCATCAAGCCGTTTAGGCTACAGAGCGTGCCAAAGAAATAGATAGACATACATACATACATACATACAAACTCTCAAAAAACATTACCCTCCTGAGGAAGTCGGGTAAAAATATATAAAAATAGATAAAAATAGGAATTTGTTTTTTGACTCCTACAGTCAAGAAACAAATTCCTATTTTTATATATTTTTTAAGGCATTGCTTATTTTACAGTTCATTATTTTATCTTGCATTTTTTGGTAGACCGGAACGCAAGCTCAAAACGCGTCGTGTGGTGTGAAGTGACGGAACAAGCTATGTGAATAAAAATCTATTCTTTGCAAAGTGGTTGAAATCTCACTAAGGTAAGTAAGTGTGATTTCTGCTTGCATAAAGCACAAAAAATGATTTAATTTCTATGATTTGGAGCTAAAAAAAACATGTAAATATCGCGGTAAATGACGTCACAGCACGACCGTGACAGTAACGGACGGACGTTTGAACTGTAGCAAAAAGTTGTTTTATTGTAATTTTTTTGACCAACAAGCAGTAGTTGAATTTAACTGTTAATACTTTTCTTGGGTTTATATTATTGTTTTCTATTTGATTTAGTGAATAAAAAATTACACGCGTATTCCTTATTAAGCTGGCGGCCTTACTTATGTCAGTGGGCAGTTTCGTCTGTGGACATTCACAATACCAAAGGCATGGCATCTTAGAGATACATAATCAGCCTATAATGTTCCCACTGCTGGGACACAGGCCTCCTCTCTGCGAGAGCGAGTGGGCCGTGAACCACGACGCGGGCCCAGTGCGGGTTGGTAGATGTCACAAGTCTTCGAATTTTTGGTTCTAGGACATGCCGGTTTCCTCACGATGTTTTCCTTTACCGTTTGATGAAATAAATCTTCATCACCACTCTTAGAGATAAATCTGAAATATCAATTTTTCTTTGTTTTTTTTTTTAATATTGTGTGAGACTATAAACATATTTTCCAGGAACACAGTAACGTTACATAGCCTCTGAAGGATTGTGGTCGTAGTTACGCGAACGAGTTCCTTTACTACAGACCGATTGACTCACTTCAAGTGGAGCCTCGCCAGGTCCTCCCGCTGCGCGTGCAGCAGCAGGTCGGGCAGCGCGTACCGCTGGCGCAGCAGCGCGCGCGCCACGCCGGGCGGCAGGCCGCGCGCCGCGCCCCACTCGCGCAGGCGCGCCGCCTCCGCCTCGTCCACCGTGTCGGCCGCGTCCACTGTGTCCACTTCTGCAGGTGCCTCACTTTGGCTTGCGATTACTTCTGGGGTGACACTGCTGTGACGAATTAAAAGACCATTTATAAACACTTTCCTTTATTTTGAAACTAGTGACGCGCCCCTGTTTCGCACAGTTTTTGCGACTTGGCAAAATATCGAAATTTCTTTATAAATGTAAGTTTAAAATTCTGTTCTTATTCTTCACATAAACATTCCGGAATTAAATTTCTAAATGATGGTGAGTGATTTTTAAACTAGTGACGCGTGCGACCTGCTTCGCAAGGTTTTTGCGACTTGGCAAAACATCGAAATTTCTTTATAAATGTAAGTTTAAAATTCTGTTCTTATTCTTCACATAAACATTCCGGAATTAAATCTCTAAATGATGGTGAGTGAAATCAGCGTCAAAACCCTTTTCGTAGTGTAGAAACAACGCCGTCACTGACTGACTCGAAAAGCTACTTTAATTTATAATTTGAATATAATAATAATAAGTATTTATTTCCTCACCACAATAAACATTGCAGACATTATTACACTTACGGTACATGATATGGTTTAGTTTACTGTGGGAGACTGGTGCCTAAGCTAGGCTTTAAGGGCCTGTGTTTCAGTAATATGTCGAAAATACGTTAGTCACTCGTTTGACTAATCGGGACGCCAGCGCCACCAAGCGGCGCTCGACAGAGTCTACAACATAACGCTTGACCGGGGTTAAGTACAGTTGGTTGGAGGCGGTCAAAGAGTGAACACATTTAGAAACTGTCGCGCGTTCCGTATAGTTGTGTCGCGTACCTACAGTGTGTGAAAATCTAGTGAGATCGTTTGATCGTAAATTATAATTTGATTTAAACTGCAAACGGTTTTTCTATTGTGCAATTCCCATTGTACGCCCACAGTAATCAAAATATGGCTGATGATAACAAGAGAGACGTACCTTCTCCGTCAAATTGATATAGATATCGGCTTGGAAGCGTATTTTATAGCAAAATGCAGTCTCACAGCGACCGCGGTTTAGCTGTGGTCAGCGTCTTAACAAGATCGGCAAACAGTGCTTCACCTGAGACGGGGAGGTAGACTCCCCCGTCTTAGCGCTCACATACTTCAGGCGGTGACTAGCACTGGGGCGCGGACTGTAGATGTAGTTTCTAGAAATGTTTTCGTTGGCTTTGTTTCTTCAACCTTATTGGCTTATTGCACACTTCTTGTTTTTGACGTGATAACGTCTTATAAATCGATGAACGCCGGCTGCACGCACGAAAAAGCATGACTCATTGTCACGTTCCGCCTGAGCCAAGCGTGCAAGCGAGAGGGGGGTAACTAGCGATAGAGAGGCACGATCTACGGCTTATGTTACATCTGTGTGGATGCAGAATTTCACTAGTCACTATCTCAATATTACTTAAAAACTTGAGTAAATAACTCTGTAAAACTTACCGCGACTTCTTTTCAACAATTTCTCTAAGTATCATGGTGTGCGTCTTCTGCTCGTCCAGCATTTGTCGCAGCAGACTCTGATACTGCTGGTAACTTTCTAGAAGTTCTTGATGTAATCTGGAAAGGGTATCAAATTCTTTTAGTTACTCTTTTTGAAAGAAAATAATTTATCTAAACTAATATTTTAAAGAGGTAAAGTTTATTTGTAAGTTTGTATGTAAGGGGTAATCTCTGGAACTACCAGTCGTATTTGAAAAAATATTTTTGCATTTTATAAACCAATTCTTGTCGAACATTGGCTGCTTAACATCACGCTACAACCCTTACGAGCCGAGCAATAAGAAAAAAAAGTCAAAAAGAACGCTAAGCGAAAACCGAAGTAATAGCGTGGGCGGGCGATGCAATGCGACACAGTGGGTCGGGGTACAAGAGATTTCACGCGGACGAAGCCGCGGGCAGAAGCTAGTTTATTTTTAAGGAAAATAAATAGCTTCTGTGTACATTATACGTCGGAAATACGTTAGTCACTCGTTTGACTGATCGGAACGCCAGCACCACCAAGCGGCGCTTGACAGAGTCTACAACATAGCGGTCGACCGGAGTTCAGTTTGTCGGTGGCGGTCAAGGAGTGAACACAGTATATATAGCTGTGTCGTGTACCTACAGTGCCAGTGTGATTAATTTAAACCTAGATTATAATTTGATTTTAACTGCAATCGGTTTCTCTATTGCGCAATAAACAACACTTCTCATAGTACGCCCGCCCACGATAGTTAAAATATGACTGATGATAACGAGACACGTTCCTTATCCGCCATATAATATTCGGACCTACACAGTCGCCAATTACAGGTTAACCAACATTTTCAGAAATAAATGATAATACTGGAAAACTTCTGTCATTACGAAGACTCTACCGTGATACGACTTTCTTTCCACTCCACCACCCGGGGTCAATCACGAAATAAAAAACTGCCTCGTGTTACACCGGATATCCCTTCGACCTTGCCTTATGTTTTAGTCCGATAGTCTATCTCCCCGGCTCATGTTCGTGGCAAAGTAATAACAGCCGCACGGGTCGATCCATCTGGTTATTGTACGCTTGCCGGGGTTGGTCCGTGGATGGGTGACCATCTTTCCATACCGAGACTCCACCGTGCCTGGGAAAGCACGTTAATTCAGTGGTCCCGGCTGTTATTCGTGAATCTTTGACAGTCGTTACGGGTCGTCAGAAGCACGGGAATCTGACAACCAGTCTAACCAAGGGGTATTGTATTTCCCCAGTTATTGGGTTGTGTAAAATACTGGTATTCAGCTGCATCCAGTTCGACTGGTAGCCGACTCCAACATAGTTGGGAAAAGGCTAGGCAGATTGATTGAGTCTATCTTCCTCAGCCGGAGGGATGTTAATGAAGGCCAATGGTCTCTAGGCTCTTGTTGCTTTCAAAAAGACCGTTTGCACCTAAATTAGCACGGCAATCCGAAAATATCGAAGACTAACAGAACAACACAATGTGAAGATGTTACAATATGTTCTAGTTTTCGTAATACAGCAGAGTGCTTGATAATAGAGATGATCAGTGATAGGAATAGGTAGTGCCTATTTGCCTAAATTTCGAAGAACAGAGACAAGAAACGGAGACTTCCTCAGGACTAACTTTTTTTCCGAGACATCTGTCCCGAAATTTCGAGACAACACATAAATACATTAAAAAAAAATGTTATTTGGAATAAGTAATTCGTCTATATTTACCTAAAGTTTGCGACTAGATATATCATAATAAATAACATACACAGTCGTTACAACCATAAAATTTTCTGAATTTATTTTTTGGAGAACATTTTGTAAATGACTTGTTGATCGTAATACACAATGAATCACAATGTTTGAATAAGAAGCCGTACACGTTTCGAAGTAAATATCTTCTTTCTAGCTCACTGTCGGCTACGTTTAATGAGATTTCTAAAGTTCATGTGTAAAAAAGGCATTATATGTAACACATAATATGATTTAAAAGAGTGTCAATGGAGTTTCTTGCGCGTTCTTCTCCATAGAGACCTACTCTTTGGAACGTGCAATTTAGCTTCACTTTTCTTGGACTGACCGACATTTGACTATTCAAAAGTGCCCGTAAATGGTCTATTTGAAATAAATGCTTTGATTTTGATTTTATCGGTATTTAAAATAAATAAATAATTCATTTATTTGCCAGAATGTAGGTATACAAAGTGGTATGATCTTAATATTAATGAGGTCCCTTTACATTCTACCGTTATACATGATGTGCAAATATTTAGTTACAAATGAAAATACAAATACCTTTTTTTCTTTCATCTTAATGAAATATATTTCTAAAGTATATTTAAAAATGTGCATGATATTAAAATAATTGCATAATAATGGTATCACATTATCACATTTTACGGCAGCGCGTTTCGTTATCTATTCTTAGAAATTACAAAAGGTAACCGCCATGGTCGCATACCTGTGCGGCGCGGGGAGGGTCTACATACCCCCTCCCCCCTACTCCTTACCACCCCGCGTGCGCGCAGGTTACCTTCACTTCAATCCTGTACTTCGGTTTGTTAAGTGCGCATCTTCCTGTATTGTTTTTGTGAATATTGTTTTTCACCCTCGCTCGTTTTTTGGTTCATTGGATCTTCTTAATAAGACTACTTTGGCTTGAATTTATGGATTACGATTTGCTGCAATAACATTGTTCCTGTCTGTCTACATCAAATAATACGGTAAGTCAACATTTATTACTTTTTAATGTTTTGGCTAAAGTTATTTATTTTATTTCTTGTAGGGAAACAAACAGTAAGTTAGATATAAAGAAGAACATTAATGTAAATATTATTTTATCTTAATAATCAATTGTATTAACTTGATATTTTTTAGTGGAGTTTTTAAGATAATTATTGTGTATGAAACGTAGTTAATGAAAAAAAACATACGCATTTAACTTTTGGTTCAAATATAAAAGTGAACTTCAATACTACCAAGCATAGTAATGTTATATCTTTGGTGTCATAAAGAATTGCTAAGGTGGACGAATTCTATCAAAATATATTATTTTTCTGGCCGGTTCTTTAATATTTGAACCAAAAAGGAATATGTCTTTTGCGCATTGACTAAAATGCGAAAAAAAAAAATTCAATAACAATGTGTTCATATTATCTAACCGTTTTTCTTTATTAGAGCGTAAAATGAAAGAATAAAATCTTTAAATCGATACAATCGATGCACCTAGCTGGAATGCGCGCACCTCTCCCGCTTTCCTTTCCACCTCCCTGTATCTATAAAGGTTCGTTATTCCTTTTGAGGCATGGAAAACTTAAAATTTTATTTTATTTTAGGTACTTGCCATCGTACATCTTTTTGGAGACCAGTAAGATTGGAGATGGCGAACAAGCCTAAGAAAGCAACAGTACAATGTTGGATTGGACTTCATCCTGAATTATATTACGACCCGGCCAGTTATTTGATTTACTGTTCTAAGTGCGAGAGCAGTATAACAGCTAAACTTAGTAGTGTCAAGAGGCACGTTAAAGGTCCGAAACACAAAGGGACAAGTAAAAAACCAAATGAAGAATTTTATTTGGACCTAGTACAATTTCTCATATTATGTAATATACCTTGGATTCAAGTAAACAACCCCGCTTTCAAAAAATTCTTCCATAAATATATTTGCTGCAATTGTACAAATCGACAAAAGCTTCCTGAGCAATCATTGCTGAGAAAAGTTTATTTAGATAAGATTTTTAAAACTAAAATTGACTCGATTTATGAACAAATTGCAAATCAAAAGCTGTGGGTATCTTTAGACGAGACAACTGATTTTTTAGGCAGATACATGGTACATTTACTTGTAAAACCTTTAAATGCGATCACACAAAAACCATTTTTAGTTGCTTGCAAAGTACTAGAAATTGTTAATGGGAGCACAATTGCCCAATTTGTAATAGACTGCTTTGAAAATATGTGGTGCGATTTGTATGCATCCAAAGTAGGAGACGTTGCTGTATTATGCACTGATAGTGTAGCATATATGCTAAAAGCGGGACGTGTGCTGAAAAATTATTTGCCCAACATGATACACGTCACTTGCTTAGCACATGCACTGAATCTCGTGGCAGAAAAAATACGATACGAATACTCAGATGTAGATGAATTAATTTCAAACGTAAAAAAAATATTTTTAAGATCACCTAATAGAGTGCGCTTGTTAAAAAACACCTTTCCCTACATGCCGCTTCCTCCAGAACCCGTTATTACAAGATGGGGTACTTGGTTGGAGGCAGTGTCATATTATGCAAAATATTATGATCAAATTAAAACAATTGTAAATCTTTTAAGAAGTTCCGACGCGCTATCTATTAGGTGTGCCAAAAATGTTCTTCAAAAGGAAAACTTGAAATCGGACTTGGACTACATTGAGGAATATTTTAAAGATATACAAATTGGATTAAAGAAATTACAAAAATCGAATTTAACTCTAACGGAATCCTTTGAAATATTTGATCACGTGAGAACTGTGCTTAGCTGGTGTTCATCTGAGCTTATAAAAAATAAACTCGTAAATGTCATGGACAGAAATCCCGGTTTAGATAAAATTAGAGACATATGTGAAGCGATAACAGCAGGAAAGGATGAGCGATCATACTATATGTACGCGCCTTTAACCTCAGTTGATGTTGAAAGTTCATTTTCAACTTATAAATGGATTCTTAACATAAAAAGAAATCGCCTGACATTTGAAAATATAGAAAAAATTATGATTGTGTATTTTAACTTAGATGACTCATCTGACAAAGAAAATTTCGGTTCTGATACTGAACTTGACGAATCGAATCACGATTATTAAATTAAAATCGTTCTTTATTTTTTATGGTATTTGTAACACAAATAAAGATTTTCAAATTCTTAGCAATTTTTGATGCATCAAGTTCTTTATCAAAACCGAACAGTTAGTAGTTCAGTATTAAAACTGATTGTCCTAAATGCTTCAAATATTAATTTGTAAACTTCAAAGGTTAATTTGTACTTTGATTTGAGTAAAAATTGCATCCCTCAACGTCAGTAAAATAAATATGACATAGATATTTAAAGATAGATAAACATAAATTTGTTTCTTAAATCTTTCCTTCTGTACATTTTGTTTCATGGTTTCCAATTACGTCATATTTTAAAATAATATAAATATACATATATTTGTTACAACAATATTCTATGTGTTTTATTTTTCCTTTAGAGCCCATTAATTATTTAATGAACCTAGAGCGATATCGACCGGCGATTTTTGAGCATTTTTTCTTTCGTTTTTTTTTTGCATAGAAATCTCCAAAAATCGCCAGACAATATCGGTGGTGTGAAAGGACCCTTACATTTTTTTTTTAACTAGTTAATGCCCGCGGCTTTTCCCGCGTGTACTATTGTTTTTGTATCCCATGGGAACTATACTTTTTTTTTAATAGGAAGTAGCATATGTGCTATTCCACACCTTAATCTATATCACTACCAAAATCAGCATTTTCAGTGGCATTGAGTAATGGACATCCATACAAACTATCACATTTATAGACAAACTTTAGATAAATATAGACGAATCAAAGGGCTTTGCCCACAAACTATGAGACTGCGGGCTTGGACGATGCCAAGAATGCTTTTCAAATTGCTTGCCCGGGTAAAGAATTTCCAGACAACCTAAAATCTCAGAGGAGCTGGGACGATATTTATTGCGATTTAACATACAAATCGATTCTGAGCCGCAGTTCAGGTCCGGATCGCGCAAGACTTTTGGCGGTCGGAACCAGAGAGGCCGGTCTTTGGCTACATGCCCATCCTTCTCCATATACCGGTACCTTCCTGGATCCGACCTCGCTTCGTCTGGCGACTGGTCTGCGGCTTGGGGTCACGGTATGCACTCCACACACATGCCCTTGTGGCACGGACGTGGACCGACTGGGTCACCACGGACTTTGTTGTCAAAAAAGTGCAGGCCGCTTTTCAAGACATGCAACACTTAATGACATAATCCGCCGGTCTCTTGCCAGCATCAATGTGCCTGCTCTTCTTGAGCCGACTGGCATTGTCAGAGATGATGGCAAAAGACCTGATGGTGTGTCTTTGGTCCCGTGGAGTTTGGGACGGATGCTTGTGTGGGACGCTACCTGTGTAGACACACTGGCACCGTCCCACCTCCAACGGACTACTTCTAAAGCGGGTGCAGCGGCAGAAAATGCCGAAAATCTGAAAGTTATTAAATATGTAGGCCTTGGCAGAGAGTACAACTTTGTGCCCTTTGGCGTCGAGACCCTCGGTCCGTGGGGTCCCAGTGCGCATAAGTTATTTGCGGAAATCGCGAAACGTCTAGTTGATGTAACTGGTGACCGAAAAGCTGGCGGCTTTCTCGCGCAACGCATCAGCATTGCAATTCAGCGAGGAAATGCCGCCAGCATCCTCGGTACAATGCCCCGAGGGCCTTTTTTAAGCTTAACTTAGTTTTAATTTAATTTAGTTAATGTTAATAATCATCTTGTAAGACGAATTACTTATTCCAAATAACACATTTTTTTAAATGTATTTAAGTGTTGTCTCGAAATTTCGAGACAGATGTGCTGGAAATAATTTAGTCCTAAGGAAGTCTCCGTTTCTTGTCTCTGTTCTTCGAAGTTTAGGCTCATAGGCACTACCTATTCCTATCACTGGAGATGATGCCTGGGTAAAAATAAAGAAATCCTATTTTGTCCATCAGTCAGATAATAAAAAAATATTAGTCGTATGTTTTGCTTTATCATATAAAAAAGGCCTAACATAAAACGCGTTAAAGTTGAGGAGTGGGGGCTCGCTACGTCACAATTCAGTATAAAATCTAGCAAGGTTTGATTTATGTCACGTTTTAACTCAATGTATCGCCGTAAACTTTTGATTACGAAAAAAAAGAAAAAACACGTCTCCAATATTTTTTAATAATCTTGGTACTTGACGGGCAAACAAAATTTGTCATCATCCCAATTGCGGCATCAAAGTCATTCTGAGATCATGTAAAACAAACACAAAAGATGTTATGTACTCACTTCTGGTTCTCAAGCCTCAGAGAATGCAGAGCGTGTGTATCTCTCGCCGAGTTGGTAGAAGACATGGCGGAGGGCGTGGCATCTTGTGCGACACTCGCGCCGCCGCGCCGCCCGTCCTGCCCCGCTAGGTTTGCGCCCAGCTCTGGAAAACAAAATATTTGTTAAGACCACAGTGTAACTACTGACAGTGGTTCATAGTCCATGCATTTGTCAGGACATTTTGACATTTCTCAAGACTAGTAAAGTCAAACAACTTGCAACTACTTTTAAACAATGTAGTGAGTGTGTTGAGTAATCAATTATTTTACATTTACCCTCTTAGGTATACAAAAGGTATTCCAAGGTAGCACAAGTGTAGGGCTCCGCTAGGGCCGATGCCTGCCGGGGTCGCGAAAGGGATACCGTGGCCTCTGGCAACGCACAGGCAACGGAAGGAACACGGGTGGGTCAGTAAGAGTCTGACACGCCTTCCCACTCCGCCCAGAGCCAGAGAAGTATTTGATAATGTACCACCCAAAAATAAAAAAGTTATGCAAAAGGTATTCTGCACGCAATAAAAATTAATATTGGTAGACTCATATTTTGGCTTGTATACCAAATAGTTTATTCGACTGTACATTATACAAACTTATGTCCCTAACCACAGTGTGGCAGTTTGGGACATAAACTCTGCCTTCTTCCCGATTGCTCTGCGACAACGGTCCCGTTGAACGTCTATAGTTAGACGGTGTTTATACTATAGATGTGGGATATTTATACGCGATTTCGTAAATGGTTTTAACATCGAGAACATTTATGTACACGTATTTTCTAAATGACTAACTAATTACACAAAATAAAACATCTGTGACAGACGGACAAAAATTAATTCTACAAGGTTCCTTTTTATATTTTAAGGTACCTAATAGGAGCTAATTTCTAGTGATTTATTTAATTGGCAGTTGTTTTTCAGCCAATTACAAGAGTTAACATGAGTTTGACACTCTGTTAGTTTACGATAGTCACTGCATAATATGAGGACATTTACACGAATATGATTTTTACCAATTTCGCTATAGTAGTCCCAAAACGTGTTGATTTCCAGATGCCAGAAATCAGATGAAATCGACATATTATCTGAGAAGGGACATGAATTATCGACATAAATCTATATAATATATAAAAATTTAATTCTGTTCGTTGGTAAGCGTCACTTGTGAACAGCTGGACCGACTTGGCAATTTTTTGTTTTAAAATGTTCGTAAATAGTCAGTATAAGTTTTTAAGGAAAGAAAAAAAATTGAAAAATTCTATGGGATGTCCTGTCCAAACTGCAATCGCTCATACAAAGTATAAATTATTGTTGTACAGGACAATGTCTGTCGGGTCGGCTAGTAATTCAATAAATAAGGGCATTTGCGTCCACGGCGTATCGCACTAATCGAATAGGTCGCTTCGTCGGAATAATTTGAAAAGTAACCAAAAGCGGCCTTTTAAAGACAACACTTTTAATACCTTGTTTTTAGAGTCCCTGCTGAATAAATTTCTGACTATGTTTTTTGGGAAACAGAAACTAAAATTTAATGCAAATTTATTTAGTAAGCGGATTACGGGGTGCAGTTCCAGTCTGTTTTTTTCCTGTCATTAAACATTTCGAGCAAATTTTTAACTAAGTATCAAGATTAGGTACTGTAGCTTTTGGGACTACAGGGATCGTGATGCAGATTTATTTTACTTTTAATAAAAGATGGCGCGATGGCGGATTTTGGTACAAAAACCAAGCTGTCAGCTGTCAAACATTCTGTCATGGTAGGTGTTATGGTATTCTTACAAACCACAGATTAATCATTAACAGTCTTTACTTACAAAATTAAAGTTGCCAACTCTTAAATCTAAGCATCATTTAATATCATACAAGACGATTTACGTAAATAGTAAAATAACTGAACTGTTACGAACGCGTTGTCAACAATTACTAAACCATTAAAAAAATACGCATCTTACCTGGCGACAAAACAGTAATAGCAGCCTGAACAGCATTCCTCACTAGGTTATCCAAAGCGAACATCCAATGAGGTTTTATGCTATGCATCCTCAATACTGCATTCACGGCCTCTTGGAACATGTAGATGGCTGAATGTAACTCGTTTATGGCATTTGAGTCGAAGTCCAGTTCTTCTTTTAAAGTAATTATGGCTTGCTCTATGACGGTTCTGTTTTGATCCATTATGTATTCTTTGAGGGCGCAGCGGAGCATTTCGAGGTGGGTCTGTAAAGTAAGTGAGTAGGTAATGTTAAGCTTAATAAATTGAATGAAAAATGTGTTATTAAGCATGAGTTATTGAAACTATAAATCAGCGATGTACAGACCGCGGCCCGCCGACAAATTAAAAATATGATAAAATACATGTTGACGATGTTGTATACCTAATGAAGAATGTTACTACGTATGCCAAATCGCTTGAAATTTTGTCTCAGTAAAGCCTGTATGTATACAAATACACTAGTTTTTGTTGTAGTCAAAAATACCTAGCAGTTTTGATTTTATAGGCATTCAAAGTTTCGAAAAATATCGAGTCCCGCTAACAGTCACGTGACCGCTTGTGACGTCATGTCACAACGCGCCGCGCGGGCCGCGGCCCGCTTAGTATCAAGTCGCCAGCGGTTATAGTAGGTGTAATAGCTTGCGCAATATTTTGTTGTGTTTTCGTCCGCGTATTACGTTAATAATCTAATAATAGTAAATATTATTCGATTAATAAAATGGATGAAGGATTCGAAAAAGGGCAATCGGATAATCTACCTAAAATAGAAGGATTAATGGTTGCGCATTATTTATCAACAAATAGTGATTTTGTTGCCGCCGAAATGCGAGGAATAAAAGTGGTCTTCACAACAATAAACTGTACTTTTATCTCCAAATGGATATAGCCTCTTCATAGCTTTTATCCATTTTTTTCGCATTTAAAGGCTCCTACATACTGGCGCGACGCGACACAAAGACACCGCGTGTAGTGCTACAAGCGGTGCCTTTGTGTCGCGACGCGTCGCACGACAAGTCGCGCCAGTATGTAGGAGCCTTTAACGTCCTTTGGAACTATAAAAAACAACTTTTCCGGCGAATTGGTAGTTGTATTTTTACATTTAGGCACAACACATGATTTCCTAGTATTTGGATTGGACATTTTTAAAAGTATTTAGGTATAATTTCGACGGCACGGGCGCGCGTCCGCGAGCGGACTGAGTGAGCCAGACTGAGCGTGTTGTGCGATGACGTCACACCGTCACCGGCAGCCCGCGTCGTGCGGTTACAACTTGTTTTACTTCTAAATCGGAAACTAATTGACGTATCGAAGTAATTCTTTCACTAGTATTTTTTATTTTTGACAGAGAATATGGAGTGCTAATAATCAAAATTAATTAACATTCTTCATTACCTACATTATCAAGCATGTGTTGTGTGAGTTCGGGCGAGAAGGGTGCGGCGCGGGCGAGAAGGGTGTTAAACTAACATCTCCCCGTTTACTCAAGAATTGAACTAGGTATTTTTGTTCTATTGCACCATACGATAGTGTTCCACATAAGAATCAAATACTTCAAAGGCATGATAAAAAAAGAAAATGTTATTTTTTACCTGACCGCAAAGGGTTTTGTTTTCACAATAAACGAGAACTTATTAAAAATTACTGCATAATAATTTCCACCGTAAAGTAGGTAGGTGAAGACATGCTGCGCTAACGGCTGACCACAAATCAATTGGGAAAAGAGCATGAGGATAATGAATTCACTATAAAAAAAAAACTAAATCGGTCCACAATTGACGGACAAATCAGCGAACATACATAAAAAAATATATAAACATCCGAATTGAAAACCTCCTTAACTCTTTGAAAAAAGTAATAAAACCAAAAATATGTTACCATAGTCAACACAGTAGTCCCAAAGTCCTGGTGTATACTGAGCATCCATTTAGAGCATATCTTCTCGCTATCCTGCTCTAACACACGGGATAGCGTCAGTCTTCGTTGAGAGTCCTTCTTTAGTAGGTAGAAACCGTCGTGTTCGGGTCCGTCTATTGAACAACGCGGCACGTTTGGCATGTCGACCTGGATATTATAACATGAATTGAATTATTTGGTTTATAGCGACATTTTAAAATAGCTTTCCACACTTCAATGTGCTCTGCAATAAAGATTAGTTATATATATATATATATATATATTATTTTTTAAATGCTTGTCCCGCGCACTTTAGGCTTTCTACCACGTTGCAGACATCTACAGGTTGAAATTGAAAACTTGCGACAAACTGAAATGGGACATTGTATACATCATTATTAATAACTTTTACTAAGGGACCAAAGCTGTTATCCCAAAAAAAAAAAATCTGCTTTTCCTACATTTTGATGAGGTATTGCGAACATAAATGTAGGGGACAGCAGTTTTTTTTTTGGGATTGTAGCTTTGGTCCCTTAGTAAAAGTTGTTCATAATGATGAGTACAATCTCCCATTTTGATTTGTCGCATGTTTTCAATGTCACCCTGTATAATCTATAAGTACGATTTGATTAAACAAAAATAAAAAACCGGACAATTGCGAGTTGAACTCGCGTGGTGAGGGTTCCGTACAATGAATATGTTATCTACCATGTTTCTTATTCCAAGAACAAACTTAACATAAATAAAAGTAGCCTAAGTTACTCCTTATAACATCAGCTATCTGCCAGAGAAAGTCCCGTCAAAATCGGTCTAGCCGTTTTGGAGATTAGACGGAATAAACAGAGAGACAGACACAAACAAAAATTTGAATAATATTTTTTTATTTTATGTACCGTATACAAGGTGTCGTTTTGCAACCTCGTCAAATTTCAGGAGGCTGCTATGAAAGACATATATAATCAAATAAAATTAGGATACCTGCTCAATAATTAATACATACTTGTTTTTTTTTTGGTATTTAAGTTTGACAGTATTTTAGAATACATCACTTTCACAAAACAGAATCACCCCGTTACGTATGCGGTAGTGTGAGTGTAAAAGGGCAGTTACAGTGCGGTATCACACGGGCCGCGTTTTAACATGCGTGTCCCCCACATGCCTTTTTCCGAAAATTAGAAAAAAAAACATATACTTATTTTATTATTGATTCGTGTCAAGAATCATGCTGTTACCCTTCTTGAATTTGACGAGGATGCAAAACGACACCTTGTATACTTTCATATGCATTTAGAAGAAAGATGTTATTTTGACATTACCAACAAAGACTTAAATTTTATTTATTTGTATAGAAAATTAATTAATTAATTATCTATTAGATTAGCCAGATCGATAGCTGTCTAGGTTACACCAGACATTGGCGTACCATCATTCGCTATGAACCTTGAATTCCCTGATGTTAGCCAGATAGTAAGTTTTAAATACTCACCTCAGGAGACAGTAATCCACCGGACGAGCTCCTGCGATTTAGCAGTGTATCGCTGCCTTCCATCTCATCAGTCGACGGTGTGTTGGGCATAGTACTAAAACGTCACCAAATTATTATGTGCCTTCCATCGAATGTTAATATACCAGCAATTTATGTTGTACAATTAGCCTATGAAAACCTTGACCAGTCTTAGAACCTTGTCATATTATATTTAGTATAGTAATTTGATCTCACGAAGCGACGCGCGCTTTAGTTGTGGTAACCAAGTGCACAAAAACGCTGTTAATGTGTGCGTGAAGAGGAGTAGCGTCAGCACAACACTCACACGAACACACACTTCCAACTTCGCCATTGTCCCGGACGACACCGAGAGCTCCTGGAGTTATACACACATTCACAGCGTGTTTGCACACTTTTTTTTTTTACAGTGGGAAATTATCAAATAACTTCTCCCGCTCTGGGTGGAGCGGGAAGGTTTGTCACTCTTACTGACTAAAACCTACCTGTGTTCCTTCCGTTGCCTGTGTTGCCAGGGGCCTCGGTATCCCTTTCGCACTTTCCCGCGACCCCGGCAGGCATCGGCCTTAGTGAATCCCTACTCTTGTGCTGACATCTCGCTCAGGCGCGCGTGGAACACAACGCGCCGTCGACCCGGGCCTGGTCCTTCCGGACGGTGAGCTAGTCATTGCCCACCGTCCGCAAGCCCGCGCCTACGGTGGCCGGAAATCCGCTTGGGATTCCCGACGCCCAGGGCGTCTCCGGCGGCTAGGCGCGTGAGGGCGCGAAATTTGCCTCTCCCTCAGCCGTCCTGCCTCCTCCTTCGCTTGCAGGAGGTGACGGCTGCCCATGCCCTCTCGCTCCGTACCATGGCCTGGACCAGGGCCGGACGCGAGTGTTTGTACACTTGGTAACCACAAGTAAAGCGCGCGTCGCTTCGTGAGATAAAAATACTGTCATTTAAAATGAGGTGTCAACGACGCAATACACAAGTGATATATGTATGTATACATACAGCGAGTACAGGACCGTTAATATGGCACATCGGGCGTTAGAAAGAGTCACACAGATAAAAAAACATCTTCCCGAACGAATTTCGGCCACGGTGGCTCATTTCAACGGACATTAGTCAAGTAAGCAGGAGATATAGTGCACAAATGTGTGCGCAAACACAGGTGCACGCTCCGTTCCTTTACCCAATAGTCCGATGGGACGGCAATCCGGCACGAGCGGGGAGAGATCAGGCGCAGCACCAACCGCGACGCGTGCTGTACGAAGCACCGAGGCTTCACACCACCAAGTTCTAAACTCCGAGCTACTACTGAGGAATTCCTAATGGAAAAACCCAATAACACTTTGCCCCAATAACACTTTGAACCCAGGACCCGCTCAGCAGTCGCGCTTGCGAACACGAGACCAACGGGGCAGTCGTCACAGAAATATGATTGACAGAGAACGAACTTTATGTCAAATTGGATGTGCCATATTTACGGCCAGGTACTGTACACCAAATGACAAATAACGGATTTAATGTGAAAAAGTTTAAATGATCAACGTTTTCGTAAGGTCATTGTAAAAACAGTGGATTTAGTTCCCAGTTCCAACCAGTTACTGATAAAGCGTTAGCATTTTGCACACAGCAGATTGAGCGTTTACAAGAAACTTGATTGATTAGACAGCAGGCTTAGTAAGACGCTTTCTAAATAGAAAGCGAGACAAGCGATTTCTATTCTACAGTAGTTTACAAATGTAAACTACTGTAGAATAGAAATCGCTTGTCTACATTTCTCGGAACGGAAACATTGTTTTTGTCTACTCTTCCGTCTACAAAACGCTTCTCTACAGTTCTCGTGCTAAGCCTGCTGATGGTGTATCTTTTATAGAAATACATTTTGCAACATTTATAAAACACAGCTATGATTAATCAATTTTATAATAATGTCCGTTCATGTTGCTTTTAAGAAGGAACCTTTCAGAATTACAACATCCACGTATCCACAAGTATCAGTTCGCTTCGTTCAATTGTTAAGGATAATAATTAATGTAATTTTTGTCCGTTCTTATAAGCATCATAATTAGGCAGTAATGATATACAATTGAAGCTTTGTGCGCGCTACTTGTTTGCTACAATGCGTAAGTACAAAAAAATACGTGTACAGAACTACAGATGTATTTTCATAGAATGCAATATTTTACTCCCGACAGTATATGTTATTGAATTTAAAAGTAGGTATATAGAACTTATTCTATTCGCTACGTCTACTCTAATATATTGAACATGCTTTATGCATATTTTATGCAATAATAGAAACAGATTTCGTGCACATACAATATAATGTCGTAGAGAATGATATTTAAATGCATATATAAATTCTACGTACAATTTAGGTTATTATATCACTATAGCATAATTAAAAGCTTGGCAAGCAGGTAGTTCACCTGATGGTAAGCGGTGGCTTTGCTATCTTAGAGACATAGTTGAAATATCTCATGTGTATTTCTCTCATCAATTTTCAAGATCTTAGTGCAAACAATTTCGACCAAAAAATAAAGTATTCTATGAATTTAGGAACATCAAAAAGGTGCGTTTATAAAAAGGTGAATGTTACCTGCAGTTGGACAAGTCCGGTGGGTATATCAGTATTGGTGAGAGCATCGACGACGCAGTCCTAGTGATTGTCGGATTAGACCGGATCGTTTTCACCCTTAGAGGGAACAAATGGAAAAATTCACGCTTAGGTGCCAAGCATCGACAATGTTATGACATGTTGTGTTATTGACACGTCAATACTAAAGTTAAGGTATTTTTCGTGTGTCTTGTTCATAAAGTGTGGCTGTGGGTGATGTGGTAAAGTAAGATTTTTACGTTTTAAAGATTAAAAATCAATTTTGTTGTGACACAGAGTTTTCTAATAACGAGCTAGGATGTGATCAGTCATTGAGCCGGTCTAATTGTCTATTTATTAAGGCGGTGACAAGAGGCAAATTACCAAAGTAGGCTTGTTTTAAGAAAAAATGCCTAATTTGTATAGTTTGTGGTAGCGCAAAAAATGTATATTAAATTTTGAACATATTTCTCAGAACTTGGTTGTTAGCAAAACACGCTTTAAAAAAAAAAAACTCGATACAAATTAACGTTAAACTAACCTTTTACCTTGACTTCCAATCTAAAATATCTGATTTAATTAATAACGAGAACATCTTATTTTAACGCAGAACTTGGTTTTTTTTAATTTTCGAAGACATAATACATAATCAGCCTATAATGCTTTCCACTGCTGGGACACAGGCCTCCTCTCTGTGAGAGGGAGTGGGCGGTAATCTACCACGCGGGCCCAGTGCGGGTTGGTAGATGTGACATGTCTTTGAAATTTTGGTTCTAGGACATGCCAGTTTCCTCACGATGTTTTCCTTCACCGTTTTGAGAGCAGTGGTGATGAAATAATTTACACAAAGTAAAGCGCCTGTCCGGGTTGGAACCTACAACCTACAACTCGTGAGTCGCGGCCGTTACCACTGGGTTACCACTGCTCCTACTATTTTCGATTACTCGATTCAATTTTGAGTAAATAGATAATGGCTTCATATTTTGCAATAAATTATAAGCGTTGTCATCGCACTTCTCTCTCTTTTCTATGCAGTCTGACAGTGACCGCGGTTTAGCTGTTGTCAGCGTCTTAAAGCAATTATGCAAAAATACTTATGTTTATGTCTGTTATAGTTCCAGGAGGACATACAGAACAGTATTATGGTCTGCCCATTTCACTATTCTGCCATTCTACCAAAAATAACCGACAACCATTGAATGAGAATGTTTGTTTTTATTACTATGAACATTTCTAACCGCTGAAAAAGACGTCGCCTCCACGAGTCATTCCCGGAAACAAGTGACACGCGAAAAGTGCCACTCAATACAATACAATAAACAGCCTATACAGTTCCCACTGCTGGGACACAGGCCTCCTCTCTGTGAAAGGAGTGGGCCGTAATCTACCACGCGGGCCCAGTGCGGCTTGGTAGATGTCACATGTCTTTAACATTATTGGAGGACATGCCAGTTTACTCACGATGTTTTCCTTCACCGTTTTGAGAGCAGTGGTGATGACAATAATTTACACAAAGTAAAGCAGCTAAGTCTTGGTTCGAACGTACGACCTACAACTCGTAAGTCGAGGCAGTTACCACTGGGCCACCATTGCCCCCACGTGTAGCTTACGAGATAAATGTTTACCACAGGGTCAAATTAAATTAGCTGTTTTTTTTATGGAGTCTT
Organism: Atethmia centrago; assembly: GCA_905333075.3. NCBI lineage: Eukaryota > Metazoa > Arthropoda > Insecta > Lepidoptera > Noctuidae > Atethmia > Atethmia centrago. The sequence goes on along the minus strand of HG995377.1, from coordinate 11,028,765 downwards.
CGACCGTAGCTAGAGTAGTCACTTGAAATAGCAGTTTAAAAAAAGTTTTATTTTTGTTTGTTAAACTTCACAGACGTGAAGGGTATTGATACCTAAACACGATTCAACAAAAGAATACAGATTTGCTGAACTCATACTTCAACTAACAGCACGAGATAGAAACATTATTTTTTTTTTATACAACCGTGTTTATACAATTCTTAGAATTGAACTAAGTTATCATTTCGAACACATAAAGTCATTTTTTAGGCAAAAAATTGTTTTATATAGTCTGCCTAAAATTGAAAAATTTTTCCTTAAATCGGTTTGTAGGTCCTAATTTAAATAATTTGTAAGACGTCCGCGTAAATAATATCTCAAAAGAAAGAGCCATTATTAAGCATGTTTTCAAAAAGGTTTGAGCAAAAAAGCACCCTCCTTTTTTTTAAATAAGGTTTATAAAAAGTATTTATATTTTTTTTTTAATTTTTATGAACTTTTAATGACTGTAAACAAAATGTCTAACGACACAGAAGCCTGAAACTTTTAGACTCAGTTTTTCTAGATTGCTTACACATTAATTAAATACAATAAAAAAATATTAATTTATCATTCAATTTAGCCATAAACAAGCAGTTTAGTTAAAATTTTGGAAATATTCGAAAAAAAAAATACATAATAATTAGGTTAAAAAAAATGGTAAGACTTCGTCTAAGACAACCATGGCTTAAATGGTCCTAAATTGTCTGTACTATCTTCGCCTTAAAGCTTTGCACCCAGCTTCCAATCATCCTGTATATCGATCTCCATCACGTCTGCAGAGTTTCGCTAGTTAATTTAACTTGACCCTGTATATTAGGCATTTGACCATGTATATTAGGCACAATTGTCTGACAGCCTACACACCTTACTGACTGAATAAGATCTTTACCACAGTAGATAGGGAGGAGAAAACGACCTTGTTTAAACAGAAAATCCCGTATCACAACAATGTATCGATCATGTACTTTGAGTGTGAATGAGTTTATGTATGTATTGTTTCATGTAAAACTCAATACAACATTTAACATATTTGTTACGTTCCTCGCCCAATACATAAGCTCCCTCTCACCATATTATGTATGATGATATGAGAACATAACACAACGTTGAACATGTAAAGAACACTTTATAAAAATCAAACTTTTATTCTAAAGTCATGCTTTTAATATGTTTGCTGCGGCTCAGTTTGTGGGTGCAGTTTTTTTCTATTTTCTACACTATTTAATGACTCTATCTCCAGCATATTTAAGTTTTAGAAAAAGTTCAGGCATAGACCTAACTAAATTGAGTACAAATAACTCACGTCATACTGAAGCCTAATTCACACTCGGTTTTTGAAATTCTAATCAAGACAAAAATTCGCTTACAGACTGGCAAGCAGCTATTTAAAATCAGTTGTTATGAGTTTAAAAGTATGTAAACTCATTTTTGTGAAGTTTGTATAGTGTGAAGTATCAAAACCGGATGTAAAGCTCTATAGAGGTATGAGGAACAGGGTGTAAAGTTTACTCATCCCCCGTAGAAAAGGGAGGATGCTCCGACCAGACGGGTGTCGTGTCGATGTCGGGATGTTGTATATAAGCTAGTTGCGCGGTAAACTCTGCTTGCGCGATGCAGAATTTTGCGTCTGTGCGTTGTGTAGTTCGCATGTGGCGATGTAGATGCCGCCACAGCTCTGAACATTCTCAATGTTTTGATTGGTTGATTAACTACAACCATTCATAGGCTTTCAGTGACTGGGGCCTACATGGATAAGTCAAATAAATTAAAAGAGAGTGAGCCAACTCTATTCGGGCCACTTCTACAAAACTGCAGACACAACTCAACAGCAACAAACACATTAAACAGGATTACATTTTATTCAAAATTCTAGGTCATTTAAATACCATGCGTTGCAAACTCTAAAGCAACTTCAATATGCTATAAATATTATTTTACACTTACTCGATTTCCGGAGAGCTAGGAAGATTAGCCATACTTGGCTCGGAGATTTTCTTCTGAGCTGTAACTGGTCGTGCCTTGTCGGCAGGCACTGATATGCTTCTACTGTAATCCATGTTACTGCCCAGACGACTTGATGGCTTTTTCTTTCTGTAATTTTAAATGGGAAAGTTTTGAAGGGTGAAAGGAATATGGTTATCAAAGCGACATTGATTTAAACAGTTATGAAATGTAAGTCAGAACTAACTAAGAGTAGATTTTCTATTCTAAAAGCTTAACATTTAGCAAATTATAAGGTATCCAAAGGTACAGCACATACAAGGAATATTTTTAACCCTTAATTACTTGCGCCAAAATACATTATCAGTCGCACGGGGTCTGATAGATCCCGATTTTTTATTACTAGTAAAACACTGAATTCTCATGAGCTTTTAGACACTGGCTCCTGTAACATAGGTATAGTCCGATTCAAACTTTATAGCGTCATGAGGCGAGTCACTGCGCAGTTACGAATTCATGTGTCAGCAGGGGTGAGGGGTGAGGTACTGCGCAGTGAGCAGCGCAATTCAGAACCGCTATAAGTTTTGAGGCGTACCTACGCTGGAGTCCCTGACTCCATCAATACTACACACGCTCACAAGGTACGCCTCGCTACTTTTGTGAAAAATAATTTATTATTTAGCTTTTATTTTATCATCATAATAATAATAACAACAAAAAAAATGTGACGTAAAGATCTTAGAAATATGAATGCTTAAATACCGACTGGGGTCTGTCAGACCCCGCGCGACTAATTAACACAGTACGAACGAAACTACCTTTACGCTAAAAATACATTCAACTATTTAATTAGGTATTTTAAATACATGAAGGAATATCAAGTGACATCCAACAGCGGGTAAAATATTGATACAGTAGGATATATCTGCAACCAATAACATAATCCTTAGCTGACAAAACAAGTAATAATTAAAATAACGATTATAAAGTATGCGCATGAGTCGCCTTCGTACTCACTTGCTCGGCGACGATTGAGCGGAACGCACGAATCGCCGGACGCTTGCAAATAAACGTCTTTTATTTACGACAGCATACATTACACACATACTAAATTAATATTATCTTGATAATAAAAAAAGGTGTAAACTATCTTTCTTCCCATATTTACAGAAGGTGCAAATTAATATTAAATAAGTGCTATCAAATGTTTTTCACAATCATACAATAGTCGAATTATTAATTCACTGGAGTAATCTGGCATGTGCTAGTTGTCACTTTGTGTAATAAAATAGTTATATTTTTTGTATTCTAGACTTCTACACTTATCATTATACATTTATTTTACACTTATATAAATCGATTAAACTAAAAATTCACCATTACAATATATGATCATTTTATTGCACAAAGTGACAGCTAGCACATGTCAGCTTACTCCAGTGAATTAATAATTCGACTTTGTGTCGATACATCAGTCATTCGATTACAATTACACAAACAGCGTAGGTCAGTCCAACTAGATAGTTGAGCGCAGCTTAAAAAGCCCTCGGAGCGCAACTTCAGTTTTTCCAGCTGTGTCTATTTCGTTACTGCTATTATTATATTAATACAGGGTGTTGTACATCGACGCTCAAACTGTGACAGTGAATTCATGTCTACACATCTGTACATGATTCTAGACGCACCAGCGTTTAAATATTAAGCCAGTTATTAAAAAAAAAACCTGCTGTTCCATACATTTAGATTAAAAAAAACAATAATATCCACCCATTGTATATTTTGTAGTGTATAATTTTTTTTATATGTATTTTTGTGGTGTACAATAAAGTATAAATAAATAAATAAAAATCTTCTGTATACGATACGGTAGTTAATGTAAGTTCATATGAAACAGAAGATTTTTTTTTTATAACCTACGAAAAATTTCTGCACGTTTGTTTTAGCAGATATAGGTTTAATGTTGGTGGTATAACAAAATAGTTCAAGATACATACTCGCAAAGGAAGGGATCTTCCAAGAGTTCTGACGCGGTGGCGCGATCTTCCGGTTCAGGTATGAAGCATCGCAGTATGAAGGTCTTGGCTCTGGTTGATAGCTCGCTCGGGATCTCTGGGTGCATCTTGTAGTAACCCACCTGTACACATTTTTATTGACCGCAAAGTTAGTAGAAATAAAGGATTTGTCTATTCTTCAGATGTTGGTACGAACAGTGTAATAAATCGTAACGAAAACTATTACCGTGGATTCAGAACATGATTCTGGACCCAAAAAAATTGGTTTCCTACATAATTGTAATGTAGGTATTGTAATTATGTAGGCAAAACCAGTTTTTTTTTTTAAATTCGATCAAAATATAGAGAACAAAAACAAGTCATTTGTAAATAAACATCAGCAACAGTTTTTCCTTCTCATCTTATGATTATAAACAACTTATTCAAGCCACCTTGCTGAAGGTCAATAAATTATATCCAAATTTTTATAAGTTTCTTGTATACTTAGTTTACATACCTTAAAAAGAGCTGCCTGAGGAGATCCTAATTCGATAAACGGTGGGTTTCCTGTCGCCATCTCAACCACTGTGCAGCCCAGCGACCAAATATCAGCCTGGAAACACACAAGATAATGAAAACCTTTGATGACAAGTCGTAATATACCAGAATAAAAACAAAATTAAAATAAAAAGTACGAATCAAAAATAAAATAACAAAAGACTGACGCGCCGCGGGGAAAATTACAGGTATTAATATTGCAGTAACCTGTAATACAAATGTCTACCACGCACGCGAAGAGAACCTATATTACACTTTTGGATTTCCGTATTTGTCACACATTGTTCCATGTTGACAGTCAGGCTGGTCCATAAATTCAAGGTCACTCAGCCCGCTATGGAGCGGGGTATGCTCGGAGTTTCTTTGAAGGAGAAGATCAGAAATGAAGTTATCCGGAAGAGAACCGGAGTTCATTACGACGTGTAAAAGTGATTCTCATATCCTATTTACAGAATAAACAATTTCATTTCATTTCATTACTTATTTTACAAATTCATTCATTTATGTTGCATTTTTTGGTGGAACAGAACGCAAACTCCAAACGCGTCGTCTTCGACAATGCCGGAAGAGACGAAATAAACTATGTTAGTAAAAATTGTTAGCCAAGAAGTAAGTGCGATTTCTGCTTGAATAAAGCACAAAAAATTATTTAATTTATATGATTTGGGGCTACAAACAGATGTAAACAAAGAAGTTTTGTCGCAAATGACGTCACATCAAGCCCGCGACGGAAACGGTCGTTTGAACAGTAGTAGAAAATTGTTGGAGTTTCATAGTTTTTTCGAACAACAAGCAGTAGATGAATTTAACTTTAAATACTTTTATTTGAGTTTATATTCCTGTCTATTAATGATATAGTGAAAAATGAAAATTACATGCATATTCCCTATTGATGTTATTTATACATAAACAAATATCAACAATTCAGAATGACTTAAGTCATTAACCCTTTGACCGCCACGTCAAAAATGCAAAAAACGTGCCCTCGGCTACGTATTATTCCTTATAAGTCTGTCATGTAGACGTGACCGTGGCGTGCTGGGCACATTTTGATTTGTCATCTATACATGACTGTGGCGGTCAAAAGGTTAAAAAAATTGGGAGTCGTAGCGCAAACTGAGCTTTAAAGTTATTTTTCCAAAAACATATTTGTTTACGATTTCGGAGACTAATTTGAGACCACAGTATAAATCCTCTGCCTCTCGTTTGTCGGTGTGCAATGCTTGTACGTCCTATCTTAACATGAGTCAATTACTAACCGGTGCTCCATAACCCCTCTGCCCCTTATCAATGACCTCCGGCGCCATATACTGCAGCGTGCCTGCAAACGTCTCGGTAGACGGACACAGTCCCGCTAAACGCTTGGACGTGCCGAAGTCAGAGATCTTTACCACGCCGCTGTAGGTGTTGACGAGGACATTGTCGCCTTTTATGTCGCGGTGGACTATCTTCTGGTCGTGTAAGTATTTTAAGCCTGAAAAAAAAAACGTATTTTTTTTACAAAACTAAAAACTATCATAATCTAAAAAAAAAATGGGCAAGTGCGTATCGGACCACGCACAATGATGGGTGAATGGGGAAGTTGGGATGAATTTATCCCATAACAAACGTTGTAGTTCAAAAACATGTTCTCCCATACATCGATATATGCCACGGTCAATTCTCCAACTTCAAATTTAAGTTGGTCGACTATTACTCGTTAACTTGTAAAGCCCACTTAGCTGTGATCGTTTTTCTTTTAATTTCATTATATGTACTACTGTCATGACTTTTTCACATCTCCATAAATCCAGCTAAATGGTTGTTCCATTTAGCTGGCAGGGGGGGACACTTGACTCTAAAGCACACAATACTCCACACCATGAGATAGACGAGAAAAACAAATATCATCCCTCACATTACGTGCACGGGAGGTACTTACGCGTCTCTGAGCTACAGCGGGGACAGACAGACAGATGGACATGGCGAAACTATAAGGATTCCTTGTTTACTACGGAACCCTAAAAAGGAAAACTACTCGAATCCCTATAACGTCAATAAGGTAGGTGACGGGATCATGAATAGTGAATACAGTGAGCAGTGAATACGTTGACAATTTCATTGTTGAGAATGTTCGCGCGGTAAACTCTGCTTGCGCGATGCAGGATTTGTGTGACGTCAGGTTTTTGACGTAGTTCACTTGTGGCGTTGTAGATGCCGCCACAGACTTTATTTTGCATACTAGCGGTTTTGTCTACCTTTAGACGATTGTTTAATCTTACATCATAATTTGAAAAAATGAACTTAACTCACCTTCTAGAATTTGTTTAGTATAATACGCTATAGTGGCTTCGTTCTCTTTTAGTGGTCCCCATTTTGAACGTAGCAATGCGGAGAGTGAACCTCCCGGCACTTGTTCCATGAAGATTTTGAAGTAGTTGTCTTCCGATATCGATCCTAAGTACTGGAATAAAGTAAATTAGTTTTTATTTAAATCTGTAAAAAATAAGCATATTAAGCATATTCAGCCTATAATGTTCCACTGCTGGGACACTGGCCTCCTCTCTATGAGAAGGAGTGGGGCGTAATCGACCACGCGGGCTTAGTGCGGGTTAGATGTTAGAACGGTTCACCGACAGAACGATTCACTTTTCAGTTTTTCACCGATAGAACGTTTCTACGGCGAACGATTCGCCGACAAAACCTTTCATATAGCGTAGGATAATGTTGGGTTAGGTTAGAACAGTGACCATTAACCCAGATCCCCTCTATTACTCTCGTCGAAGTGACGCATATGAAAGGTTCTGTCGGCGAATCGTTCGCCGTATATTTATTACGAATTATAAGTGAGAACGATGTAGAAAGACGTGCTTTTTAAAAGTGTCTATTGTAAACAATTTTTTATTAAAATAAGCCATGGTAGCTAAGACCAGTCCCTACTGACGGCGCCCGTTCACGAACATGACGCATGGATCAGCACCGTGCAGCTCAACCGTTTTGAAAGGAACCCAATGATCCAACACATGCGCTACCAGCAGCGAGAAATTTGTGTGAAAAGGGCATACTCTCAACTGCCAAACCCACATTCAAATCAATGAAAGACGTACCTAGTAAATGGTAGCTTTATAGAACTTAGTACTCACACATGCTATGCCATTATATAATACTTAAAGATTGAATCTATGCAATACAAGGATAAAGATAGATTTGCAATCTTCAGCAGCTCCAATTGTATGTATTTTCAACAGCTAATCAATTACTTTATGCGCCCTTCTGGCTGTGGAGCAAGACCAGCATTGAGCCAAGCATTTTTGTCAGCGATGTAATCCCCAACTTATAACATGCTTGGCTGCATACTGTCCGTTTATTTCAAGATTTAAATTTCGTTTCATTCTGTTGAAGTATGTGGGTAGGTATTTTTCTGTAACATTTTAAACAGTACCCCATGAAAGATGAGTCTACTTTAGCCAGTCTGAAACCTGATTGAACTGATTGGTCCCTATTTCTAGTATCATAATTGTGTCATTCACCTCTTTTATTAAAAGATGTCGATTTTATCTTTACGGTTAGCAAAATAGTTATTTACGAGAATTTGGTACGCTCCGTGCCGCTATACATTACCGGTCTAGTGAGATTAGGTTAACCAATGAGCTGGCGAACATGATGTAATATGTACTTTCAATAGAGATCAATTAATTTAATACACTTACAACTTACGCATGGACAAGTGTGATCGATATCAATGATCCACTGACAGCGGGTTGTTCCCGTTCGTCCACACTGCGGACGACTGGGAAAGATGCGTTCTGTTCGTTCACAGTGTAGACGAACAGAACGCAACATTCCCAGTCGTCCGCACCTCGTTTCATGTCTAGTTTAAGAGTCAGTGTAAAGAAATTTTAAATTAAATAAATTATTTAACGGTTTAATTAATTTAAAAACAACATAACTATTAAGTAGTACTTTAGGAAAACCTGGTGTAGTCAATTGTTGTTTCAACTTATAAATTGACTCATCGATTTTGTTTCTGTCGAAGTCTGGCGAACATACGAGGTGGCGTTTTTAAGTTCGCGGAATGGAGGGTGAGAAGTCAAAATAAAAATACTAAATAATTTTTCTTTTTCAATATATTCACCTGCTACCCTTATACATTTTTCAGATCTTTCAATTAGCTTGTGTATACCTTCATAAAAAAATGTTTTGTCTTTGTCCGAAAAATAAGCTGAAACCGCGTCCTTCACTTCTTCATCAGTTGAAAATTTCTCCAAGAAATAAGAAAAGTCCTTTTTTCAGTTTTGGGAAGAGGTAATAATCACTGGGAGATAATAATCACCAGGTCTGGGCTGTAGGGTGGATGGTCTAAAATATCGAAGCCCACCTTATGCAGGGCAGCCAACGCAACACGGCTCTTGTGAACAGGCGCGTTGTCGTGAAGAAGAAGGACACCTTTGGTCAATTTACCCCTCCTTTTTTATTTAATGCTTTCTTTCAACCTCTCGAGGATAGAAGCATAGTATTCTCCGGTTATAGAAACGCCTTTATCTTTATAATCGGTCAACAGGATCCCTTCTGAATTCCAAAACACTGTTGCCATGATTTTTCCAGCCGATTGTGAAACTTTAAACTTCTTGGGTGGTGGTGTGCCTTTTTTGTGCCACTGCAGAGTCCTGTTTCGACTCAGGTTCATAATGATGAACCCAAGTTTCATCTCCAGTAACAATTCGACTTAATAGTCCATCCTTATCTTCGTTACAGAGGTCCAAAAACGTGCGAGAACACTCCACGCGGTGTTGTTTTTGAGGCGGCGTGAGCATTCTTGACACCCATCTTGCACTGACCTTTGTCATGCCAAGATGATCGTGTAGAATTTTGAAAATTGTCGTATCCGATACTCAAACCATTTCTGCAAGCTGTTTCTTCTTTAGTCTGGCGTCTTCCAATATTATTTTTTCGACTTTTTTAATGATTTCCGGAGTAGTCACCTCGATCGACCGTCCGGGCCGTGGGTCGTCTTCAAGTGAGGTCCTGCCTTGTTTAAAGAGACTGTGCCACTTGTAAACCATGGTTTTACCCGGGCAAGAGTCCCCGTAAACGGATCCCATCTCTTCCAGTATATTTTGAACTGACTTTCCTTGCTTGGTAAGGAACTTTATTACGGCACGGTACTCGATTTTTTCCATAATTCACACTTTCTTCTCGACTGAGTTGTTTGCTTGACGATAGTTCAAAGACTAATGATCCAATTTTTTTTTTTTGGTGTGGCCTCTCGTTGTTGACCTTGAGAGGTCGTGACTAGTTAACCGGACTTTCCTGTGGCTGCCTTAAGCGAACTCAAAACCTCCAGCCAGGGGCATGATCCAATTAAGATAAAACCTGTTATTTATACTAATATTGCGTGGCTGAAGTTGTGGACATCCCGATAATGACCTATTGTTATCCCCTCCCCCCCATTCCGCGAACTTAAAAATGCACCCTCGTATATGATGTTTTTCACTTACTACAATGGGGCGGAACCTCTGTCGCAATAAGACTGGTGCCACTAATGAGAGCGTGTCTGGCCTTTAGATACGTTCCCAAAGGATGGAGGGAAGTGAAAGTCATATTCATCCCTAAGCCAGGTAAGGGGGACTACACAAACGCCAAATCCCATCGACCAATCAGCCTGACCTCCTTTCTACTAAAGACTCTGGAAAGGCTGTGTGATAGGGAGTTGAGGGATGGCGCTCTAAAAACCATACCGCTGCATGGTAACCAACATGCATACAGCTCGGGTAAGTCGACCGAATCCGCTCTTCATCTAGTGGTTAGACAGATAGAGGAAGCGATTCATCAGAAGGGCACCTGCCTGGGTACTTTCATAGACATCGAAGGAGCCTTCGACAAAACAAACTTCTCCAGCATCAGCAGCGCCCTCTCCAGACATGGAGTAGAACAGGTACTAACGGACTGGATTACAAACATGTTAAGCAAACGTGTGGTTCGCCTTGAGGATGAGCGACAGCTGGCCATGATAGCCAGAGGCTGCCCCCAGGGAGGGGTGCTGTCCCCCCTTTTATGGAATCTGGTGATAAACGATCTCATCACCAAACTCAACGCGAACCACTATTACACAATAGGTTATGCAGACGACCTTGCAATCCTTGTTTCGGGGAAAGTAACGGGAACAATCTGCAACCTCACTCAGCAGGCACTACGTATCGTAGAAAAATGGTGTAGGGATTTCGACCTATCGGTGAACCCCACCAAAACTGAACTAGTTATGTTCACCCATAAACGAGCATTAGGCCCTTTCCGCCTACCAATACTGTTCGACACAGAACTTCAGTTAGCCAACGAAGTCAAGTACCTCGGGGTCATTCTAGACAGTAAGTTAAACTGGAGTAGTCACTTAGACAACAAAATAAACAGGGCTTGCATCACCTTTTGGCAGTGCAAGAAAATGATAGGTAAGAAGTGGGGCCTATCCCCCAAAATTATACTATGGCTGTACACGGCGGTAATCCGCCCCATGATCTCCTACGGGGCCGTGGTCTGGTGGCCCCGCACCCAGCTAGTCACAGCCTCCAATAAACTACAACGCATGCAAAGACTTGCCTGCATGGCGACCACGGGCTGCATGAGGACAACTCCGACTGCAGCAATCGAAGCCATGCTGGGACTGCCGCCGCTCCACCTGTTCATACAGCAGGAAGCGACGATGGCGGCAGTACGCCTAAATACACTGAATCTCTGGGGCAAGAGAGACACACTACACACCGCGCTGCTTGAGGGACTCAATAAAGAGTTCCCCATCACGAAAGCAATAAATGACCAGGTACCCAAACAATTTATATTTGATAAGAAATACAAGATCCAACTCCACGAGGATCGCCGATGCGAAGGGCTGCGCCCCGCAGAGCTGCGCATCTTCACAGATGGATCCAAAACAGGTAGTGGCACAGGTGCTGGAATCTTCTCGGAGGACTTCAACATACGCATAGCCACACCATTGGGGGTCCATAACACAGTGTTCCAGGCCGAGTGCTTAGGTATTTCTCTGGCCGCCTCAGCCATCATGGCCAGGGAAGTTAAGGACCACTCAATCCGCATACTCTCAGACAGCATGGCTGTCCTGCAAGCGCTAAACAGTCACACAGTTGACTCTGGGCTAATATACGAGTGCCATCAGCGCCTCAACCAGGTGGGTAGCCTCAACAACATAAACATTCAATGGATTAAAGGACACAGCGGTTCGCTAGGCAACGATGCAGCCGATGAACTTGCCAGGAGGGGGTCGAGCATGGCACCAGTGGGACCTGAACCCATCGTGCCACTTCCCTTCGGGTACCTACGCACTCTGGTAAGGAAACGCACCAGAGATAAACATCTCAAACTATGGTCGGACCAAGGTGAGTGCAGGCAGGCCAAGGAAGCTCTCCCTACAATTGATGGTCGCCTCACGAAACGGGTTCTCCGACTAACTAAACTACAGCTGCGCACTGTTACAGCAGCTATAACAGGCCACGGGTCATTTAACAAACACCTCTTTGTCATAGGAGTCACAGACAGTCCGCTGTGCAGGGCCTGCATGACGGACGACGAGACAGCAGCACATGTGTTACTAAACTGCCCGGTCGTCGCCACATACAGGGCAAAGTACTTCGGTAACCCAGGTACCCTCCGTGAGATGGTCAGTAACACCAAGGCGTTGCTGGCCTTCCTTGAGGAGCTGGGGTGGATCGAATAATCGATTTCCCACCCGTACGCAAAATACGCGCATTGACGTGGAGTTGCGGACACCAGCCCGTTTTACCTATTACCTATGATGTTTTTCATCAATTATTTTATCGTCCTTAAACAAAATAAAGATCGTCAGTAATAGGAACATTAAAACAAATACGGCTATGATTGAGCAAGAGATTATTAAACAAATTGGTAAGTGGCAAGTTATATATATATACTACTAGCTAAATTCTTATTAGATACCTCTTTGCCGTATACAATTTATTTTGTTTGATAAAATTGTGTAAAAATACAAATAAACGTTTTGGTGTGCGAAATCTAGTTTCCTTTATTTTATGTAAACTGTAAAATATACTTACTCTTATCCTTATAACTCCGCCGCACTTTAATTTTTTGCTGTTAATACAACACCAAACGTTTAATGCACTTTTATGTGCTCTTCTAACGTAATATTGGTGACCTCCATGAAGTAAAACAGTCCCGTGCTTTCTTTTTATATACACGAGCACAGTTTGGTCACTTGAACCACCACCACCACAACTCTAAGACTAGACGTGAGATGACGGGGTATGGACGACTAGGAATAATGCGTTCTGTTCGTCCACAGTGTAGACGAACAGAACGCAACATTCCCAGTCGTCCGCAGTGTGGACGACGGGGTGTGGACGAGCGGGAATGACTCCTGACAGCGCGTATGGTTTAACCGCACGTGCGGTTTCCATACGTGCTGTGTTGTACATACAAAAACCACCCTTACCGCTCATGAAATAAACACGCTGTGAATGTCAAACTGTTACCAATGACGTCATTTGTTTGACGTGTTTATTTCGTCAGCATTAAGGGTGGTTTTTGCAATTCAAATGTTACTACTGACATGCAAATCGTTCTATTGACTACGTAATAGCGGTGTTCCAGGAGCGGAGTAAACCCATGTAGCTTACGTACCCCTCTACAACTCATGTGATAGCCGTTTACAGCATAATAATAGCTGCAGCAATTAACATTCTTGAGGGGCTTGTGGCAAAGTAATAACAGCCGCACGGGTCGATCAACCAGGTTAAGCTACGCTTGCCGCGGTTAGTCCGAGGATGGGTGACCATCTTTACAATACCCCGACGTGCTTGGGAAAGCACGTTAAATGTCATTCGTGGATCTTTGACAGTCGTTACGGGTCGTCACAAGCCCGAAAGTATAACAACAGTCTTACTAAGGGGAATCGTGTTACCCAGTAACTGGGTTGTGGAGGTCAGGTAGGCAGTCGCTCCATGTAAAATACTGGTATTCAGCTGTGATACGTATGGAAAACATTTTATATCATTTATTTTCTGTGCCTTTTTTAATAAACAAGTATTGAGGCCCTGCCACTGCGACCTTACACGTTTATATATTTTTTGAGTACAACGAAGCATCAATCAAGCAGTTTAGACATCAAGTCGTCTCGCTACGATAGCGCAAATAAGATTCACATTCGCTTGGCCTTAACATCTCGCTATCCTGCTTGCGCGCTCCAACCGCGGAAAGCCCGCGCCCGCCCGACCGCAGTCAGTTCGTCTTCCGCCATCGTTTAGCGTGCGTGTCATTGCGCACTCGCGATCGATACGAGTCGCCGCCGCAGGGTCTCAGATACTTTAAACTTTTGAACTGTTTTTCATTTTACCCGACTAATCGCGTACTTGCGTGCTGTACGCAACAAGCTGCATGAGGCTAGACTTGAAGCCGACCCAACATGGCTGGGAAAAGGCTCAGCAGATGATAATCAAAATTGTTACCTGAACAATATTCCGATGCCTCAGCTGCGAGTGCAGCAGGATCTCCTCGTGCAGGGGCTGCACGTCCCCGAGGTTCCTCTCGGGGATCTCCTTCACAGCGATGCGCACTTGTGTGTTGAGGTCTCGAGCCGCGTACACTATGCCGTATGTTCCTTTACCGAGGACGATGCGTTTGTTGGTGTCGTCTAACTCGTATTCAAACTGGGAAAAGATAGAGAGAATATTTTACTTTATGAGAAGGTAATACTAAATAATATTATAAATGCGAAAGTGAGTTTGTTTGTTACGGTTTCACGCTAAAACGGTTGAACGGATTTGTATAAAATTTGGCACATGGGTAGATCATGACTTGGCTTAGAACATAGGATACTTTTTATGCCGATATTCCCACGGGATCGTGTCTTATGCGGGTGAAACCGCGTGGCGAAGCTAGTCTTTCTATAAGTTAGTGGCTTCGGCTCCATGTCATAACAGCAAACTACAATCTCATTACTGAACCATATATAAACTACCAAAATCCGAATCCTCATCAAATAACAAGTCTCATTTCCTGGGTCCGGTAGTTGTAACATTGTTTTATTGAGCATGAGCTGGGATCGCGTGTTTCTGTAACTGTTCGTTACTACCTTGCGATTTTTCTTTATTTCCGAAAATAAAAGAAAAACTTCGAGGAAAACGTTTTATGGACACCGAGGCAGCAGGGGCTGCGTTTCAAAATGCCGTCGAAGAGACCCTTAAGGACGAGTGGGTAAAGTGCTTTTCTCAGTGGTTTCATCGGATGCAGCGATGTATTGATGTAAATGGACACTATTTTGAAAAGATATAACAAAACTAATAAATTGCTAGTTTGTTCAGTTTTTGATTTTCTAAGAACTTTCAGTGTCACCCCCTCGTACGAGTAATTAATTTTAATTCAAACCAGTCAATCATATTTAATGCTAAGAAAATGCAACCTTGTCATATTTCACGTAAGGGTTGTTTTACATTAATAATCGTGACTTTGTCGAATTATTTTGTATGAAAAATGAAAACAAAAAGATAATTGATAAATATTTAATATGCTTGCATTCTTTAATATCGTCTCAAACATACCCTAAAGTTATGGGATATAAAAAAAAGAACTTGTATAAATTCAGTCAATGGTTGTCACTGATGGCGGTCGACACAGTTGTCCATAGAACAGCTTATCAATGTATTGTTAAGGTAGCTCAAAGATTTCCTATATTTATTGGATCGAATATTTGAACATACAAGCAAATTTAATTATAATATCTTATTTGTACAAGGTACAAGGCAACCTACATACCTTAAGCTGATCCTGCATAACACTGGTATCTAAATCGGTGACCTTCTCATGGTCAGCCGTGAGTTCTCCCAATAGGTCGTGCAGACGTTGGCGACACGCTTGCGACGGCAGAAAGATTTGGAAGTCATCCGAGTTCTCGCTCACGTACAGGAAGAGGCAGCGCTCGTCGCGTTTGTATAAACTGAAAAAGTAAATCACAACTTATGAACAGTCCGAAAAAGTACAATTGACTTTGCATAATCAGCCTATAATGTTCCCACTGCTGGGACACAGGCCTCCACTCATCGAGAGGGAGTGGGCTGTAATCCACCACGCGGGGCCAGTGCGGGTTGGTAGATATCGACAAATTTTTGGTTCTAGGACATACCGGTTTCCTCACGATGTTTTCCTTCGCCGTTTTGAGAGCAGTGGTGATGAAAAAGTTTACACAAAGAAATGTGCCTGCTTGGGTTCGAACCCACGACATACAACTCGTAAGTCTCTACTCTCACTCTGCAATTGACTTTAAATAGTATGAAATCACACATCGTATCATTTACCAATTCAATTATACATAGTTCATTACACAACATGTCTTCCGGCGTTTGCCATACTTATTGTTTTACTTATGACTTTAGGTGGCATTTCGACTAAGCGCATTCTGGATCAAAATAAATCCAATGGAAGATGTAATTTGCCTGTGCCTGCATGATAAATAATGATTTGGCCATACTGTAGTCAAATGATTTTTTATAGTTGTTTCAAATTGATGCAATCAAAATTTACTTATGCTGTCAGACCTTGCTTCTTGCCAAATTTTATGATTCTAGGTCAACGGGAAGTACCCTATTGGTTTTAATTTATTTACGAGTATCAAAATATGTCGCATAAATGGCAGTATTTTGTTATTGCGTTGACTTAGAAGCCTGATTTAGATTGGTTGATTTTTCAGGGCTCCAAGGGACCGTATATCTACGTATTTTATATAAATTTCGACTTGATACCTCCACACGTTCCTGAGAAAAAGCGTCTTGACAAACTGTCAGACAGACAACAAAGTGAAAAATAGGGGTTCAGTTTTTTTCTTCCGAAGCATGGAACCCCAATAAAAATAAGCTATTTGAATCTAGGCTAAATAATTACCTGTAGCTCCTAATCATATCCGAGGTGAAGAGCCATCGATGCACCTGCCGACACTCGCCGCGCATCGAATCCAGACATAAGTTGAGGATCTCCACCGACTTCTGTTCAGCACCCATGTTTACGTTCACGTATGATGGCATGTATACTTTTGTTGTTTCTAAGATTAACACCTAGAAAGAAGACAGAAACCAGTTTATGATGTAAATTGTAATATTGTTTAAGAAACGTTTACTATACAAAAGAATAATATAGGGAGGATATTTGAGATGGAGCAGTAAGAGCAGCTTGTAGCTACAGAAAAAGGTTATTTTATGCAAAGATTGCATATTGACAAATTTTTATGGCTTGAATACGAGGCTTTTGGCTATTTCTTAGGAGACCACAATATCATAACTCTAGAAGTCATTTCTCGGGTTGACGGCGCGTTGTATTCCACGCGCGCTTCAAAGAGATGTCGTCAGCACAAGTGTAGGGGTCCACTAGGGCCGATGCCTGCTGGGGGTCGCGGGAAGGTACTAAAGGGTTACCGAGGCCCTTGGCAACACTGTCAACGGACGGAATACGGGTACGTTTTAGTCAGTAAGAGGCTGAAACAGCCTCCCGCTCCGCCCAGAGCGGGAGAAGTTTTTTTGACGATTTACCACCCAAAAACAAAAGGAGTCATTTCTATCTATGGTTACACGTTTTGTACATTTCTATATTATTTTTCCTAGTTAACTGCGTCGTTGGTCTAGTGGTCGCTAGCGCTCCTGCTGATAATGAGGTCCCGGGTTCGGTTCGGTCGGGCAAAGTGTAACTGGGATTTCCTTTTTAAATTTCTTAGTAGCAGCCCAGAGTCTGGATTTGTGCCCGGTGATGGCAATAGACTCGCCCCCAATTACACGGGACTTATACATAATTAGCGATATATTGTTGTACTATAGGTACACCTCTGCCTAACTCTTCGGGGAATAAAGGCGTGAAGTAATGCTATGTTTTTTTCCAAGTGGAAGTAAAGTATAGTACTTATTGCAACTTGACTTACAGGAAACCTGATAATATTTTCACATTCGCTCTTAGTTGCCTCCACGAAATATTCCATCCAAAAGGAGAATACTTGCTGTTCCGGCAGTGATATTTCTTCACTTTTCCTGAACCTGAAGCACACAAGTCTGAATTCAGTGGTTTTTCTATCCTTCTTAACACAGTTAATTGGAGCTAATATAACATATTATAAGTATCAGAACGACCAATTTAGTTCGGTTTTCGTACAATTTAAATATGATTTTCCGATTGTTTTGGTCTCGGCCTGACTATAGACCTTTCGGGCTTCTTACAGTCAATAACATCAGGAAAATATGTTTCGGACCAAAACTAAGTTATAAATAAATATAGAGACTATAGTGATTTATATAAATAATAAAAAAATAAATGTAATAAAAATAAATAATAAATGTTATTTATATGAATATTATCATGCCATAAAGCCATGCCGAAAATATTTAAATTCATAGTTAAATCTTGTGTCAATTTAAGTGATACTTTATTTTGAGTCGATAGTACTTTTTAGATGAGTTGGACCCAATTATATGTTTAGTTGATGTTTCGGCCAACCAATCTAAAGACTACATCAGATAACTAATGACAGATCTGAACAGGCATTTATTACTTGGGGGTCTATATAGGGTCAAATCACATTGGCTAGAGAAACTCTGCTAACGTGATGGGTATTAAACAAAACAAAAAAAAAATTGATGATAATTATTTTTTTTGGGTCAGCGACCATTAGTATTGTAGTTAGGTACTTGAAATGTTAGTATGAATAATCCCTTTTTTGTGGTAAACTTCACAGACGAGATGTGTATTGATATCTAAACACGATGAAATATAAAATAAACTCAACAATACCAGCGGTTGTTGACCCCAAAATAAAAAAAACAAATCCTATTATTTTTTGTTTTATTATGTTTAGATTTCGAAACCCACCACGTCTGTCGAGTTTCGCTAGCTGATTTAAATTGACCCTGTTTAAGAGATGCCAACTTATTAAAGGTACAGACTATCATTATTGGGTGTACAAGCATACAAATATTTACGTAAACCGTAACGAAACAATTCGGCCGTCCTTCCAGTAATATTAATAACTTACCTATCAATTAATTCAATATTTCCAATAGTGGATTTGAGGTACCAATTCGGTGGTTTAAGTTTGAACATACATTCTGCTGCCTGTATCGCTTTCACATAGTCTTGTGCTAGTACCGATATCTCGAAGAAAGTCGCCACATCCCAGTAGTCTTTGAGTGATGATAGACTGCCCTTCTTGCCTATTAGATGGTTTAATACCATACCTGGGAATAGGAAACACATTTTAAGGCGCTATTCACACATATTAGTATTACGGTTAGAGCAGTGGTGGGCCCGACTTAAGAGTTGTAGTTCGTGGGTTTCGAACCCAGGCAGGCGCTTTACTTTGTGTAAATAATTTCATCTCCACTGCTCTCAAAAACGGTGAAGGAAAACATCGTGAGCAAACCGGCATGTCCTAGAACGAATAATTCGAAGACATATGACATCTATCAACCCGCACTGGGCCCACTCCCTCTCAAAGAGAGGAGGCCTAATTATGCTAGCTTTAGGGTCTATTAGGCTCCATTCCCACAGAAAAGCCTACAATGAATTCCGACCAACTGTAGTTTGTGAAAATCGGTTACAAAAGGTGATTTATTTTTATGTATGATCATATTGATCATATATCACTGACAGAAATCAGATCAAATAATTGGAAATCGATATAATAATAAATCTATAATCGAAACACCGAGGTAAAATCAAAAGTCAGTGATTTAAACTAGGCTGAGAATTAGCACTTTTCGAACGTCAAAATTACTTATGACAGTCCCCATAAACGCCCGCCCTTCAAAACTATTATTGTCTTAGTATGAAGTAATATTGCACACTGTGATATGACAAATTCATTTGGTATTTAACCTACAGTCACGAAGATTAAACGAAACGTAATGATATATTTTAGACAAGTTTATTATACACAATTTGTTATGTCAAATGCTTAATGAATTATAGCCACATAAAATTATTAATCCATTAGACATTTTCCTATTTGGCGGTTAGCCAGAATTAGACGAAAAGAATTTCTGAGTAATATGCGCTTGACCAATGCGACATGCAACAATGCAATTCAAAGTGAAATACTTTGAATTACACTGTTAATGTAGACAACATTTGTTGAACATTCTGGTATCATTGTTATGTCAGGAATGCGCGTTTATCTTTGTAATTTATACCTTATAACAATGCCATAAGATACAGATAGCTCACGCTAGTGAATCGCAAGGAATATACATTTTATAAAGAACAAAGTTTTCCTCGTAACTTTGTTAACCTATAAACCATCCGATTAAGGGATAAGTTTCGAAAAAAAAAAAGTTTACCCACTTTAGCTGTGTATTGTGAGTTAGTCAGGGAGTTCCTTTGTATAGCATAATCAGCCTATGTTTCCACTGCTAGGACACAGGCCTCCTCTCAGTGAGAAAGAGAGAGAGAGTGGGCCGTAATGAGTGGGTTGGTAGATGTCACATGTCTTCGAATGTTTGGTTCTAGGACATGCCGGTTTCCTCACGATGTTTACCTTCACCGTTTTGAGAGCAGTATAGATGAAATAATTTACACAAAGTAAAGCCCCTGTCAGGGTTCAAACCTATGACCTACAACTCGTAGGTCGCGGTCGTTACCACTGGGCCACCAATGTTATCCAACATTTGTAATTACTTACCAATGTGTTGTAATTCTTGTGAGCTTTTAAAGTCATTGCCAGCTATAACTAATAGTGTTGCCAAATTGATGCCCGCATACTCATTTGGTTGCACTTCGAAACCCTGTCTGTACCTGAAAAATTACATAACATCACGCCTTTATTCCTCGAAGGGCTGGGCAGAGTTGTATCTTTAGCACACCCACATTTCGCTAGTTATGTTATGATTAAGTCCCACGTAATTGGGGGCGAGCATATTGCCATCAACCGGGCCCAAATCCAGACTCCGGGCTGCTACTGAGAAATTCCCGATGTAAAAACCCAATAACAGTTTTCCTAATCCGGCAATCGAACCCAGGCCTCATTGTCCGAAAGGGATACCGTGGCCTCTGGCAACACACAGGCAACGGAAGGAAGACGGGTGGGTTTTAGTCAGTAAGAGTCTGACACGACACGATTATTTGATAATTTCCCACACAAAAAAAAGACCTCATTGCTCAGCAGTAGCACTAGAGACCACTAGACAAACAATGCAGTCAAATCTAAAAATGAAATTAATTAATAAAGGGAAACTCAATATATGAATTGTGATAATAGGGGGCGGATGCTAATGTCGAGAGAAGGGGAACTCTACCATTAGATTGATTATTATATGAAGAAAGAAAGAAAGAAAATACGTTTATTTACGATAAACATGACGCAAAGAAGGAACACAAATACAAAAAAGAAACAATTTGGGGGAATATGCGTCACATCCACGCAAAACGGCCAGCGCTCAGCATAATGCTGCATAATATATTTTGGCTAAACTGTCATCATATCAACTTCTTCTTTTCCGATAGTAAATGTATATTGTGTTAAACGAGTTGATCCAAGAAGTGGCCCAGTGCGCCTATCGCAGCGTGTTTAGGGGTATACCTCAAAAGGAAAAAAAATACACCTTATAGGATCACTTGTATGTCTGTCTGTCTGTCCATCTGTCACAGCCGATTTGCTCCGAATCTACTAGACGGATTAAGTTAAAATTTGGTACACATATGAATTTCTGTGAGTCAAACACGAATGCGTAACGTAAATAAATTAATTTTGCATAAGCGGTTCACTTTTAGGGAAAATTTTGAAAATTTAAACTAATAGTTTTGCAAACTGTACCGTGTGACATATCAAATGAAAGGGCTTGTAATGAGAATTTCGTTTTAATTTCGAATTACGTTTTTTAATGAAAATTGACAATTCCCCTCTTATCTCCGAAACCGCCGAGCCTACAATTTTGAAAAAAATACAGGGAGTAGTTCTATACTTATAGATTACAGGAAACCTATAAAGTCTTAAAACATGGTAAATCACTCGATATTATGCGTACAGACTTACATTTGCAGTTGGAATGTATGGGGGAACATGTTTTTCAACTACAATTAATATTTCGAGTTTGTTCTTCGGATAAAGTCATCCCAACTACGCAACCCTTCATCATCCGTGGTCCGACAAACACTTGCCCGGTTTTTTAGGTCCTCGGAAGTGCGGGTATATGGATACTTTTCATCATAATCTGTAAAACTTCAGCATCTTGCTTCGTAGGCCGCTGAATTAAATCGATTTAAGATAGAATAACTATAGGAACAGCGATTAGCAGTCTTGTCTAGTGATAATATATATTGTTGATTTCCTGTTTGATCAAAATAAATAAGTACATAACTACATACCACTTGATAGCATTCCCCAAACTTTCTTTGTCAGTGTGCTGAGATTCAACGAACTTATCCTTGTATATGCGCCCGCACAGACACAGCATGTCAGGGAATCTGTTCTCTTTCTTCTCCAAAGCTTTGACGCAAACTTTGAGTGCATTCTCTCTGTCTCCTTCTTTGTTCCGCCTGTAAAGGGATAAAAAGAAGTAATGGACTCTTTGGGCCTGTGCATTTATATTCATCTTTATTTCGAAGAAAGTAATGTTGATATTTGATTGTCGCGCTGCGTCTCGCCAGACGTGCACCGGCCTCTCGGCCAATATTATAAGGGACGGTGAAGGGCAGCGCGGTTTTCACTGTGATTGATATGTGACTTTATTTCAACGTACGCAATGTTGATATTTCTTTGGTATTAAAAACTACTTTGCGCAGCGGTTTGTTCATCAGCGACGTAACGCACTAACAATTGGAATGCCTTTAATTTTGACAATCCAACAACATTTATTGCGTTATTTAGATTGTCGAGCAGATGTGTTTTTCAAACATATGAAGCAATGGATTAGGATTTTTTTTCAAAATCCTTCGGATTGTGATAGAAGGTGTGTTACCCACTTTGGGTGTAGCTAAGAGCCTAATCCCAAAGGTAAGAAAGAATCTTTCAAAATAATAATTCTGTGGTGTCTGGTATATACATGATTAGCATCTGCCGCGACTTTAACCTCGTGAAACTTCTCGTTCCCCCGTTCCACCCCGTCGCATCGCATCGCCCGCGCTATTATTTCTTTTTTGCTTAGCGTTCTTTCCGACTTTTTTATTTTTGCTCGGCTCCTAAGGGTCGCAGCGTAATGTTATATAGCCTATATAACCTTCTTCAAGAATTGAAAAGGGCTATCAAAAGCAATTTTTTTTTCAAATCCGGCTGGTTGTTCCTGAGATTACCCCCTACATACAAACTCACAAACAAAACAATTTTACCACTTTATAATATTAGATTAGATAAGTCAAAAAATCTGATTTCGCACGTACACATGTACATATCGGAATAAGTATATGTCACATGACATGAGGCTGCACCACATACTTTTTCCGATTTGTAGATTTTTTTTTAAGTTTCTAATGATCAGAGTGTAAAATCAGATTTTTGGACTTATTATGTATATAGCAGACACAGAATTGCAAATTTTAATGTTCGTTAGTCAATAAAATTCTGCAGCAATATACCTAACTACAACTGCCGACATGTTTTCATAAAACTTGGTATGGTGGTTAAAGTTTGTTTTATTTATTTACAAGTTCTTGGAGTACTAGGTATGGATTCGTCATACAAGGTTTACAAACAAAACAGTGGTTTATCATTCTATAATTAGAAATGTCAACTTTTTTAGTTCATAAAGTAATAACAAAGTCATGATTAATAGAGGTTAACTAGGTATAGCGTTAACGTTTATAAATAAGGATTCAACTATAACTTATACCAAGAAAATGTATTTTTAAAACAAACACCCGACTATCATTGTAGTTAATGGTGTTATTATAACATTTTCCTATAGTTGTTACATTTTACAAGCGAATTTCATTAGTTAGAAACTCTTTATTGTATTTCATTACAAATTTCTGTTACTATTTAACC
Organism: Atethmia centrago; assembly: GCA_905333075.3. NCBI lineage: Eukaryota > Metazoa > Arthropoda > Insecta > Lepidoptera > Noctuidae > Atethmia > Atethmia centrago. The sequence continues at coordinate 11,005,287 of HG995377.1, read as the reverse complement.
TATTGACCGCCACGTCAAAAAAGCAAAAACGTGCCTTCGGCGCCAAGTGATCGTGGCGTGCTGGGCACATTTTGGTGTGTCATCTATACATGACTGTGGCAGTCAAAAGGTTAAGGTGTTCAAATAGTTGGTCTTATCGCTAAAAGCTATATTCATAGACAAACTTTGGACGCAACAACAATCATTACAATTTCAACCTTAAAACAAAGACATAAAAGTTACATTACCTACAATTTTGATATCAAACTATTTTTAGTGGCTTTTGTGAACAGGATACTAATTAAGACTTGTTAAAGTTGTAATGGCAAACATGTCATTAGGTTTAAATAGGTTTTTATTATTTTATTAATATTTTACATAGATTATTTTATATTTTGCGAATGTGAGAACGTCGGAGGCTTAATAGACTAGATTTGTAGACCATTTATTTTTAAGTACCTCGTACTTCTTGACAGTCCTACACTGTCCTCCCATACCTATTAACACTGTAATTTGAAAACATTGTAAAAGCCAATTATTTTTAAAATAGTAACCATGGAGTTTCTTGCCGGCTCTTCTCCATAGGAAACAACCAATTAGAACCGTGCACCTAGCTTCTGACGTTCCACAAGAGCCCATGTAGGTTTACGTGAAATAAAATATTTTGATTTTGACATTAACAGTAAAAAAAAACTTACCGATTCATAGCAAAAGCGTACATAAACCTAATTATAGGCATGTTAACATAATTCTTCCTGTTCATAATCGTCTTCAGATCATCCACTACGTGAACAATGGCGTCATAGTCTTGTATCTCACGATAGGATATCAGCATGTTGAGTATAGTGTCTCCTGATAGGACGGCTGGGTCGTCGAGGCGCCTGCGCATAGCGTGGAGCATGTTCGCGAGTTCTAATCCGGTATATGTTTCGCGCGCTTTGCGGAGGTCGGATAGGAATTTTTCTTGGAGATGGGCTCTGCGAAAAGAAGAGTAGGTCTTATTTATGTGATTATTTTTGGTTTTTCGGCGCTATGTGTTTTCAACTGATTACGAGCGCTGCCATCCCTGTAGCCCTTAGACAGACCGCAGCGTCATTTGGAACGATCAAAATAAATTGCAGAAATCGATACATTTGTTTGTATACATAATCAGCTTATAATGTTCCCACTGCTGGGACACAGGCCTCCTCTCTGTGAGAGGGAGTGGGCTGTAATCCACCACGCGGGCCCAGTGCGGGTTGGTATCATAATTTTTGGTTCTAGGACATGCCGGTTTCCTCACGATGTTTTCCTTCACCGTTTTGAGAGCATCGTTATGAAATAATTTACACAAAGTAAAACGTCCGTCCGGGTTCCAACTTACGCCCTACAACTCGTAAGCCCCGGCCGTTACCACTGGGCCACCACTGCTATTGATAATATCTATAATTTGTTTGTATACCATATTAAATTTCGCGCCACACTGAACTCGTTTTGAGAGATGAAACATACGCTGGGTATACGCTCGTGTAGTCTTTCATTACCGCTTTCGGTCTGATACGTCTTGATTGCCAAACAAATCTGTATTATACACATAACTTGTAATATATACCTACTGTTTCTTCACACAGTTTTTATTATTTGGCTCATCACAAAAGTATAGATCTGCCTTTTAAAAACAACAAGCAGGAAACAATAAAAACATTCTGTACGAGCGCTGTAAATAGTATAACTATTAATTCCAGTTAATAATAAAGTACCACAGAAACTAGCTTCTTGAGTGAACAACATTTCAATTCAATGAACACAAGTTGACCTTTATTAATTTGTAAAAATATCCTTACATTGATAACATTACGACTGTACTTGTCAAATAGTAAGGTCGAGATGCATAAATGCACCCACATCGCCAGTTATGTCAGTCCCATAAAATATGCCTGTTTGTTGCAATGGATACACTGAGCCACTATAGCGACTTTCCTAATGGAAAAAACACAATAACACTACCCGGGGATCGGACCCAGGTCCCAGGACCCAAATTTTGTTTTTTTAGGTGGTGAATTATCAAATAACTTCTCTCGCTCTGGGCGGAGCGGGAGCTCGTGTCAGACTCTTACCGACTAAAACCCATCCGTGTTCTTGCCTGTGTGTTGCCAGAGGCCACGGTATCCCTTTCGGACTTTCCCGCGACCCCGACAGGCATCGGCCCTGGGGGACCCTTACACTTGGACCCAGTGCCCTTATACGCTTAGTCCTCGCTCTTGTGACCATTGGACCAACGAGTCAAACATCTTCAGACCTAAGATCAAAAAGGAGCTAGACCAGCTGACATTGAATAATAAACCATATTTTAAGTGTTTTAAGTTCCCAACGACAATTTTAAGTGTCTTAACTATCAAACGAGTCCACACAACCGCGTCACGGGTCACTCAAAGAGTCGTTTGTTGTTTCCGAACTTTGGACTTTACGACACAGATATTAACGTGTATTTTTCACGGTCATCAGAAAATCTACAGCTCTGTGCTCTTCTTTTGTCTACGTCTTACGTTTCTACTTACTTCGTCTGTACTTCGACATCTTGCAGTATATTCTTCAGTCTCAAGGTCAGATGCTGTTTAGGATCAGCAGAATCTTCGCCTTTGAACTTGGTAGCAGCTGGGTTCGTGGTCACACAGGTCCCAGCATCCGTCAGTTTGTAGGATACGAACAGGAAGTTCGGTAGTGATAACTGGCAATGGGAAAACATAGTTTATGTAATTGATTAAGAAGAATGAGCTGGGTGATTCTGTGAGTCATTCATTGATGATTCTGTGTGTCATTCATTCAAATGGAATATTGTGTGAATTAAATAAATGGAGGAATTTAATAATTATTTTAGTGTTCATTGTGTGAGTGACTAAATGCTTTTAAGATGTAAGGAAAATTTATTGTAATTAAATACAGTTTTATCGAAAGAGATACAGATCCACAGAATACAGACAGATTACCCGCTACAACGCACGTATTTGTATGGGAATGCACACTTTCGTAAGTGAGATGATTCATCAAACACAGTTGAATAGGTACCCTATAAAAATCATTACGAATATCGCTTCAAAGATTAAAGGAAAGAATCGAATAACATCGATGTAACATAGTTCTCAACCTGATAAAACCATAATTCGTAAACTTACTTAAGTATTTATGAGAGCAGTGGTGGCCCAGTGGTAAATGCCCCGACTTACGAGTTGTATGTCGTGGGTTCGAACCTAAGCAAGCACTTTTCTTTGTGTAAACAATTTCATCACCCCTGCTCTCAAAACGGTGAAGGAAAACATCGCGAGGAAACCGGCATGTCCTTGAACCAAAAATTCGAAGAGAGGAGGCCTGTGTCCCAGCAGTGGGAACATTATAGGCTGATTATGCAAGTATTTTATAGTCGTTTTTTGTATTGTAAATATTAGTCATTCTTGTAAACAGAAGGTAAAATGGAAGTAAATAAATGACTGAATAAATTTTATCTCTTTACCGCAGGTTAGAACTTGGATTACCTATGCAAAATTATGACATGATTCTAAAGTGGTACAAAAGATCAGGGTACACCTGCGGATGGCACCGTACAGGATTTTAATAAGTAAGTTGTTTTTTTAAATTTCCTTTTACAGGGTACATATTCCGTAAATAATAGATAACCTTGAAATATCGTTTAATAGATCTTATGGGAGGTCAAAAAAATACAAAAAAAAAAATAAGTTACTTACCTACCTAAGATTTTTAACTAACTTTTTTACCTTCCTTATTTTATATTCTTCCTCATCACGACCACAAATGAATGAATTCCATCAATTATTTGTTGTACTAATAATATTGTACGTTGACTATCCCGACAGAGAGGCAGTAAATAATGTGACTAGGTATTGCATAGTATTTAAAAAAAATCGTATCTTAGGTACTACTTGGGATACATTTGTTTTTTTTTAGAACGGACTATAGGTCTATTATATGTTATTGCAAAGTTATCCATTCTTTACGGGGCACCCTGTATAGGTGCTAAATTCATCCTCCACTGGTGGCACGGGATAAGTTTTGGCGCATTTTGGGCAGTTAGCTCCAACATACTTGCTAGTTAATATTTTGAACGCGATAAGAACCGATTTAATGTACCTCGTGCCGAAACGAGAAAAATAATTTGTACGGATTTAAAATCCGATTGATAAAATAATCCTCTGCCTTTCCGTCAGCCGATGTGCACTGACCCTAATTCTCGAAAGGTACCTAAACAACCACGTAGGTAAGACATGACGCCCACTACAGCCAGATTCCAACTTTATGGCGGCTCGGAACATGAGGCGAGTCGCTGCGCAGTAACAAATTTACGTGTCAACGGGGGTGAGGGGTGCGGTACCGGTACTGCGCAGCGAGTAAGTAACGCATTTTAGAGGCGCCATCAAGTTGGAATCGAGCTGTACCTAGATTCTAAAGTTTATGTGTTCATAAAGTCCCTACCTAGTCTTTCTAGTTTCTATGACCCAAAGTAAATAGGAAATACGTACCTTTTATTCTGAATGGTTTTCCCCTAAAATATGGTAAATGACTTAAATGGGATTTTATTGCTAGGCTATATTTAGCCGTGACAATTTGAAATATATTTTTATGATTTGCAGAAAATATTAAGGTACCGTATAGACTAGGAATTGTTTCATTTTATTTAGTCTGAAACTAAACCATCTGCTTATAAAAAATAAACAGCTCACGATTATGTAGGTGCCCATATACTAATAGACAAGGAAACCACCAATCGCTCAATAAAGACCAACACACAATACAACAAAACACATACAATTCCTCAAATAAAAGCCCGGCCCATGATTGAATTAAGCATAGAGATATTTGAATTGTCATTCGCGTATGATTGAACACACGAACGGGACCATTAGACAAATTGGGAGTAATAGCTTGATAGGTGCATATATTCAAGAAGTGGCTGATAGCACACGTACATACTACACTAGTAGATATATATTTAAACTGGCTTTTGCCCACGGCTTCACCCGCGAGGCTGTCGGAAAATATCCCACGGGAACGTACTACCGGCATTAAAAATATCCTATGTATTAATCTAGGTAAACAATGTATTAATTCTGCAATACATTGCTTTCTTATAACTATTAGTTTACGCGGCGCACGTCAGTGAAGCTAAGTCGGCATTATTTTTTCCGACTGCTTCAACAATCATGGTGGAGATGCCGGTTTTCTCACGATGTTTTCCTTCACCGTTTTTGAGAGCAGTGGTGATGAAATAATTTACACAAAGCACCTGCCTGGGTACGAACCTATGACCTACAACCCGTAAGCCGCGACTGTTATCACTAGGCCACTATTGCTCAATAAAAATATTCATAATCAGCCTATAATGTTCCCACTGCTGAGACACAGGCCTCCTCTCTTCTAGAGAGAATGGGCTGTAATCTACCACGCCGCACAGTGGAACGAATGTATGGGAGCGGTTGGACGTAGACATGTCCGAAAAAAAGAGTAAAATTATGCCAAACTAATGATGCCATCTTATTCGATTACTTAATGCCTTCATAACTTGTAGTGATGAATTTCTTCATAACTCCCATATTTCGGGAGTAATTTGAGAAAATGTGAAATTTTACTATGAAAATGAGTGTATCGAGCTCTCTCCCTCCTGATTCCGGGCTTGTTTCAAGTAGCGGTCTCTAATATCATAATGCTAATACTAAGAGCTATATTTAATACTAAGACACATAGTGCGCCAAATGTGCACTTTCTGGGATAAAGAGTGATGTTTATTTTATAACACAATTTTTTTATTTTTTGTTTATTTTGTTGATTAAAACCGTTTTTCTAAAGGTTTACCTTATTACAATAACATTTCTGAGCAGCCAATTAGAGAAGATATAAGCTAATTAGGATATATAATTAGGGACTTAAGGTTTACATATAAAACTGATGCACTAATGATTACTGATAAGAACATTGCTATTATTTAATTACTAAATGGCTCTTAATACACTAATTTAGCAAGCATCATTTACTAATTATCACAATAACTAATTACCTTGCAATATTTAACAAAGGATACCTGGGATACCTGGATTTTATATAAATAGGTCACTATTAGTAACTTTAAAATCAGTGTTGATTTACACCTCGTTGTATCCAAGCTAATCTCGCAATGTATTTTCCAAATTTTAATACAAATCTTGATATTCACGTTGCTTTATGCGCACGCGCACATAAAGATTTACGCGACTTTAACTATTTGTTCAGTGTTTTAAAAGATAACAGTTGTGTTCAGTTATGTGAAAGTGCTGAAACAAGTTTAAAAGACTGGTGTCGTCGATTTTGCTACCGCATTTATGCAAAATGGACACAGTCTGGAAGAAGCACAGATAAGTTTCGGAAGAAACATGAGATTTGGCTACAGGCTGCAATTCAATGGCCGGAATTACAGAATGAAAATATGGAACCTTCTACAGAAAATATAAGTGACGTCATCGAGCCCATAATTTCTCCTGCTAAATCTGATGCTTCAACTTGTACACATCCTAGTCCTCGTAAATCTTTTGAGGACCTTAGTAACCGGCAAAAAAGAAGACGCACTGAAGATAGTCTTTCATGCAGCAGTAGCAGCGCTGAAATTATGTTTTCGGCCGAAAGGGCGCTTCAAAAGGCAGGACAAAGCGATACAGCTTATGTTATGAAATACTTGACGGAGAATCCAGAAGAGGCCTCAAAAATCAAAGCCTTCATTGAAGGTAAATCAATTCAGGTACGGGAAATATCCCCTTTGAAGGCATTGGCTCTTTATGTATCGATGAACTTATCGAAATGGCGCTATAACACTCTTCGGGATTTCAACACTCAAGAAGGAGCTCTTCAATACCCGAGTTACTACATGTTGGTTAAAGAAAAAATTAAGTGCTATCCGGCCAAAGAAGATCTCACAGTTACAGAGAGCTCTGCAAAAATCAAATTACAAGCCTTGATGGATTTAACCTCAAGAAGACTTATTAGGTCGTTAGAAACCCCTGTTGATCCCAATCAACAGCTCGTATTGACCAGCAAATGGGGTTTTGACGGATCATCTAGCCAAAGCATTTATCATCAAAGGACGAGTGAAGATGAGCAAATCGATCTTGCTAGTAATTTTATGATTAGTCTTGTACCACTGCGGCTCGTCTCAAAAGGTGTAACAATTTGGGAAAACGAGCGACCATCTTCCACTTCATTTTGCCGGCCAATATTGTTTAAGTTTATAAAGGAAACCAAAGAAAATGTGCAGAGAGAGATGGCTGAAATCGAAGCAGAGATTGAAGCCTTAACTCCATCCACCATCACTGATGGAATTAGTGTCAAACACCAACTGCTGTTGACAATGATTGATGGTAAAATTCATTCCATTATATCCAATACAGCAGCTTCAGTGTGTGACATATGCAAGGCTTGTCCTAAAGAAATGAATAATTTAGAGTTAATCAAAGATAAACACGCAAACGAGGACATGTATAAATATAGCTTAAGCACCCTTAACGCTTGGATTCGCTCAATGGAATGCTTATTACACATTTCCTACAAATTAGACATAAAATCATGGCAAGTAAGGGGTGATATAGCAAAAAGGCAAGTTGATGACAGGAAGAAAAGAGTTCAAGAGGCTGTAAGAAGAGAAACGGGCTTACTTCTCGATGTTGTGAAACAAGGCAGTGGATCCACCAACAATGGCAACTCGGCAAGGAGATTTTTTGAAAACTACACTAAATCTGCTGAACTGACCGGAATAGATGCTATGCTTTTAAGAAAAATCTGTGTGATCTTGCAGTGTATTTCATCAGGAGAGAAGATCAACGTAACTAAATTCCGAGAGTTCTGCTTTGATACTGCTAAGCTTTACGTGGAGTTATACCCATGGTATTATATGCCTTCTTCACTTCATAAAATTTTAATGCATGGGCCAGACATAGTTCAGAACATGTCAATTGTGCCCATTGGTTTTCTATCCGAAGAGGCATCTGAGGCTAGAAATAAAGATTTTAGAAAATATAGAGAGGGGCATTCTCGAAAGCATAGCAGTATCTCATGCAATGAAGATATTATGCACAATCTTTTACTGTCTTCTGATCCACTTGTTACAAGTATCCGTCCAAAAGGAAATAAGTTTGTAAAAAAATCTTCTTTTAAGGAATTTTATGAGCTTACGGATTCTGAGAAAAGTGATATCGAATTTGTTAACATAAATGATTTAGCGGACATCGATTCTGAATTTGAATTAATTGATGATGATGATGATGACGAAGATAATTAAATGATGTTATTGTTTTAAAATGTGTAACTTAGTAAATTAGAGCTTACATCTTAATTATTTATTGTACTTTTAATGAAACTAGGTAATTTATTATCAACTTACTTAAAAGTCATACTCTCATCAGTTCTTGTGAATATTTTTGTTAATATATATTTCTGTATATATATAATATATTTATAGACCTCTTAATAAGTCTGTCTGCGGTTTAAAGTAAATACAAATGGGGAAAAAACGTTTTTTTTTTTAAATTTTCATTTCCTTTTATCCCAGAAAGTGCACATTTGGCGCACTATGTGTCTTAGTATTAAATATAGCTCTTAGTAATAGCATTACGATATTAGAGACCGCTACTTGAAACAAGCCCGGAATCAGGAGGGAGAGAGCTCGATACACTCATTTTCATAGTAAAATTTCACATTTTCTCAAATTACTCCCGAAATATGGGAGTTATGAAGAAATTCATCACCACAATTTATGAAGGCATTAAGTAATCGAATAAGATGGCATCATTAGTTTGTCATAATTTTACTCTTATTTTTCGGACATGTCTACGTCCAACCGCTCCCATACATTCGTTCCACTGTGCGCCGGCCCCGAAAGGGTTGGTAGATGTCACATGTCTTCTAATTTTTGGTTCTAGGAGATGCCAGTTTTCTCACGATGTTTTATTTCACGGTTTTTGAGAGCAGTGGTGATGAAATAATTTACACAAAGTAAAGCCTGGGTTCGAGCCCACGACCTACAATACGTAAGTCGGGGCCGTTACCACTGGGTCACAAGTGCTCTAACCCTAAATGCTAATATGTGCGAATAGCCCCTTAAAATGTGTTTGCTATTCTCAGGTATGGGCCCGTTACCACTGAGCCACCACTGCTCACAGCAATGGATTAGCAATATATTTCAAACCATTCAGACTGGGACTTTTAATAATAATAATAATAACGTGTACGTTGTACTGGGATCGGTCTATCATTACTGACAGGACTATTGTCGCCAATAAACCTGATATAGTGGTGATAGATCGATTAGCGCGCCGCGCAATGATAGTCGATGTTACCATTCCACATGACGATAACCTCGTGAAAGCTGAGAAAGAGAAACAAATAAAATATCTCGACTTAGCACACGAGGTTGTTGACATGTGGAATGTGAACTCGGCTGTCATTGTGCCGATTGTCGTTACGGCCAATGGCCTGATTTCCAGAAGCCTCAACCATCATCTCTCGAGGCTCACGTTAGACGGCTGGATTAAGGGCCTGATTCAGAAGGCAGTACTCCTTGATACGGCTCGCATCGTGAGGAGGTTCCTGTCTCTGGAGCCCTAACCACCGGTAGCTTGGACCCTGCTCCCGATACCGGCGGATCACTATTTTATATATTTTTAAATGTTTTTTAATATTTTTTCTAAGAAATATTTAAAAATGTATTTTATAAGACAAACAATGTAATAAACGACATAATAATAATAATAATAATCATCATTTATTTGTCAGAATATGGTACATTATATGGTCTTAGGTTTAGTCGATGGTATCATCACATTCTGCCAAGTGTGGCGTGCAAATATTAGGTACATATAATTATTACAGGGTAGAGATTACGTACGAGTACGGGACTGATAGTTCATTACGCAATTAGGGTGCTGTTCCGTGCTGTAAATGGAACCTGATGGAGTATTTCAATTAGCAAACATCACAGGGGTAGCACAGCGTCGCGGGAAGGTACTTATGGGTCACCGAGGCCCCCGCAACACAGGCAACAGGAAGGAATACGGGTGGGTTTTAGTCAGTAAGAGTCTGACACACCCTCCCGCTCCGCCCAGAGCGGGAGAAGTTATTTGATGATTTCCCACCCTCAAAAAAAAAAAAAAAAGGGGTAGCACAGCATAATATATTCCTACATTTTTGTCGTATCAGCCCGTTGGGTCGAGCATGTGGGTTAGATTAAAATGAAACTGATGTTCATCCTACTTCAAGTATTTTACATCGTCATATTTCAGCATATACACTTAGGTCTATAACTGCATTCACATTAAAACGGCAGAACGGATTTGGATGAAATTTGGCACATGGGTAGATCATGATTTGGGTTATGACATAGGATACTTTTTATCCCGATATTCCCACGGCATCGAGACTTATGCTGGTAAAACCGCGGCGCGCAGCTAGTTAAGTAATAAATTTAGTTTATGTCGTCTGGACATATTAGGGGCTGGGTGGGCATTTCCGCTCTCAGAACAGACACCATCAGACCCATACGACCTTAAACTTCTAAATGTAAACTAACTAGACGAAGATTACTAGATTTCCTCACAATAAAGATCTCACACAAATATTGCACAATGATAAGTCATACGACTCTCGGAGCACTCTTCACATGCTAATCTAAATAAAATCATTATTAATTTAAAACCACTAGGCATTAAAGAATAAGACAATTTTCCTCCTTCCCACCCACCACACAGATTCCATATTTCAACTAAATTATGTAAATGTTGTTCAACTAAGTAATGTTTTGAAACTTAATGGAAAATATTAGTCATGTACAGTTAACAAAAGAGAATACTGGTATTCAGCTGTATCCGGTAAGACTGGATGCCGACCCCAACATAGTTGGGAAAAGGCTAGGCAGATGATGATGACAGTTAACAAAAGAGATAATTAACCACAGCTTCGTTTTAATTACGAATGCCTTCTTTTCACAAAAACAGACCGCGTTAGACTTTACCTCACAGTAAAACGTATGTAAAAACACTTTACCCTCCTTTGCGTCACGTACTCGGGTAAAAAAGGATGATGAGTTTTTGCTTTAGAATTAAATATTATTAAGAATTTTTTTATGTATGTTTTTCTTGTTTTAATTGCCATTTATCACAGAATATAGCAATTATATTTTTAGTATAGGAAATTATCAATAGTCGATTGATTATTCAAAATTGTAAGCAGGTAAATTGCTTACATTTTTGTTATCAGTATGGTTAGTCCAAGAGAACAACTTTTGTGTGGACAAAAGACATAATGACAAGATTGCATGTTACAGAGTACGCTCTTAATAATAATGTCGTATAAGTAAGATACGACTTTGTCTATTATTGAGATAAGTGGCGCCTTGGCAGCTGGCGCTTACATATCTGTGGAGTCTGGTATGCACATAAGTCCAAAACCTGATTTTACACTTTGAGCATTACATTTTTTTTTAATGCTACAAATCGGCATAAGTATTTGATGCCGCCTCATGTCATGTAGAATATACATATAGACTATTCCGATTTGTAGCATTTTTTAAAGTTTCTAATGTTCGTAGTGCAAAATCAGATTGTTGGACTTACCTATCATGTGTATACTAGACACCACAGATAAGTATTTTGTGATCTGCTGGATCTTTCGACTAGTTTTTTTTATTATATACTATATTTATAACTATATCATTTATAATTATAACTATATCAACTTTGACAATGGTGTTTTGTGTTCTATGAACAGAGATTGTATATTTTTAACCAACTTCAAAACAAGGTTCGTAATTCATCGGAATCTTTTTTTATTTTAACATATTTTCAGCTATTATATATTATTATTAAATAGGTTGACGAATTGACGTGGTAAAGAATTATCTTTACCACGTCGACCTATTTCGACTCTGCTTTTTTAGGGTATAGTGCCCGAAGGGTCCAAATGGACCCCATTGCTGTCACTCACGTGTCCGTCTGTCCGTCGTCTGTCACACAGGTTTTACAGCCAAACGGTTGGAGCTAGTCTTCACATTTTTACAGTATACGCATCTTGTTGGCCCAAAGCCATACAAATTGTCAAAAAATATTTTTAAAGGGGCTCCCATACAGTTAAATGGGGGCGAGAAAAAAAGAAATTAGAAACTCCATCGAGTGGGTGTTGTTGTTTAGAGCCCGTTGAGTACATATATACTGTATTTTTTTTTATTGGAATATAAAGGAATGAGAAGCCACCAAAGACAGCATTTTTTACAAAATGTTGTTTCGAGGAATTTTTTAACTTTCCGTTGACCTTTGGACTTGAAATTTGGTGATAATGTTTATTAATACGTTTATTTTAGTAACAAATACCAATATAATATATCAGATTTTTTCTTTGAAATTCCCATACACGAAGAAATCTGTAACCCAGCTCCAGAGATTCCTCACAAAAAGTGTTACTAAGGTCACTCACCTACTGTTTATGAATAATTTTGCCATTCGGACGGCTTATATTCTACATTTGGTACGGAACCCTAAATGTGCGAAGTCCGACACGCACTAGACCGGTTTCTTTGGAATAGTAATAATAGGGGTCAAAAAAATAATAATAACTAATTCATCAAAACTAAGCCAAATTTATATGGGCACCCATATGTATTTGGCTTAGCTTTGATGAGTTTTTTTAGTTAGGGTTCTATAGTAAACAAGGAACCCTTATAGTTTCGCCATGTTCGTCTGTCTGTCTGTCGCCGCTATAGCTCAGAGACGCTTAGTACTAGAAAGCTGTAATTTGGCATAGGTATACATATTAATCACGCCGACAAAGTCCTACAATAAAATCTTAAACTATCACAGCTAAGTGGGTTTTTACACAAATAGTCAGCCTATAATGTTCTCACTGCTGAGACACAGGCCTCCTCTTTGCGAGAGGGAGCGGGCCGTAATCCGCCACGCGGGCCCAGTGCGGGTTGGTAGATGTCACATGTCTTCGAATTTTTGGTTCTAGGACATGCTTGAGTGGCCTTTACAAGTTAACGAGTAATAGTCGACCAACTTAACTTTGCAGTTGAGGAATTCACAGTGGCATATATCGATGTATGGGAGAACATGTTTTTCAACTACAACGTTAAGTTTGGTTTTGGGATAAATTCATCCCAACTTCCAAAGTACGGAACCCTTCATTGTGCGTGGTCCGACACGCACTTGGCCGGTTATTTTTTATTTCAACGACTCGGAAATAAACAGAGCCCTGGTTGCGAATTAGTACCTAGTAAGTAACAATAGACTGGGCTCTCATGCGCAACCTTGATTAAGTACCATAAATCATTCCCAAGGTTGGTTTTAGTCTCAATCAAAACAATCCCATATAATTCCCAAGTTTAAAAACATTGTCATTTTGCTGTCCAAGGTCATAGTTAAATCTATCTGATATCTAAAGTCAAAACAATGAAATAGGATATAACTAATGAGCATGCCGAATTAAGCATCGTTGTAAAGAACAATGTTCTGTATTTTATTCAAAATTTTAGGCTCATTAGTTTCGGAGATAAGGGGGAATGGTCATTTTTTTATCAATTTTCTTACATCATTTTAAAGGTATTCATTTTAAAATTATAAAAAAATACATTTGAAATCCTTACAACATCTTCATTTGATATGTCACAGTTTCCAAAACTTTTTTTTCTATTATTTCCCCCAAAAAAATGGGGTCACCCCCATACAAAAAAACGGACTGACGACGGACGGACGGACGGACGATCTGACGGACAGACGGGCGGACGGATGGGCGGACTGATGGGCGGCCGGACGGCCGGACGGAGACACACAAGTGATCCTATAGGCGTTTAGTTTTTCATTCGATGTGCGGAACCCTAAAAAGTATGTATTTTATCAGTGGCAGCAATTTGTAGTTTTTAACGGGTTGAGCTGAGGTGGATCGAATAACCGATTTTCCCATCCGTACGCAAAATACGCGCTTTGACTTGGATTAGTGGACATCAGGTCGTGTTATTTCCGCTATCACCACGTCACTGTGTTTATGTCTTTTGAAATTCACAGTAAAGACTTGAGTTTTACATTTTATAGAATTGTATGGTTAGTACCTATTAAATTAAAAAAAAAGGTACCTTAAGCCTAAGCGTAGAGTCCGCATCAACATCATTGTATAGCAGTACATTTTCCTTCATGTCAAAGCTTTCCCGTACTCCCAAATGATACAGCAATGAACTCTGCTGCAGCTGCAGACTGAGGTCCACCAGTGCCACGTCCGCATTGTAGAATGTGTCCAGCACATTTGTCTCACCAAAGTCTAGCTTTTCAAACTGAAAGAGGAAAGAATTTTGAAAATATGGTACTTGATCTTAGCTTTTGTTTTAAGCTGTCATATGTAAGTAACCGCCTTCAGGGGATATGTGTCGGGAAGTTATTCCTGCGGTTGCCAATAATATTATGATTGTCTTATTATTTAATAGTATCCTCACTAATGTGTCCCTGCACTATCATATTTATTTGTTTATTCTTATTTATTTAAAAAACAAGTTGTTGTCCTTATAATTAAACAAAGCACACTATGGTCTGGAATTTACTCAATGCGCTATTGACAAATTAAGGTAAAATGTAGTTGCAGTATCACATGTAGTTGCAGTATCACATATAGTTGTAGTATCGACAGGATTGTCAAACTTTTATGGGTTGATTATGAGGCTTATATGTAATGTCGTTCATAGTAATGATCGTTTTGTTTGTGCAGAATAAACAATTTTTTTTTCTTTTCTTTTTTTCTATCAAAATGCCAAACTTGCCTGCAAAAGTTAATTTGATGTTCAATCAGTTTGTTTACACTTAACGTTAAATATGACTATTACTAAACAACGCAACCTAGAAATAGTCCACGGGGAAAGCCCGATTGCTTCTTTAAATAATATTTGCTGTAATTCTTAGTGCGTTATATAGATGTATTTGAAGGTTAATTGACAAGGTTGCAGAACCAGGAAAGTATGTTGCAAATAGAAGAACAAAATAATAAAAGAAATGAGATCTTGAAGTAAGTGAGATGTGTTAGCTATCTCAAAGTTAGTATTATGTACTCAAAAGGACTACGGAAGTGAAACGCACTTAAATTCAAGTTGTATGACTGCGGGTTCCGATAATTAATGATTATTGTTACTTATTTACTAATTAAAATAAAACAACTTTTCTCTTTAATACAGATACTAAAAGAAATTACTGTTATCAACTGACGAAAACCCAGCATCTGAGTGTCAGTACAGTTAAGCATTAAGACATGGGTATTACCATTTTGGCTTATCAATTTTCAATGTCAAATCTCAAAAAAAAAAAATTGTAAGTATCTACATTCTAAATTGCTATCATAGTAACTTTGGTAACAGGAAAAGATATTTGAAGGACATATTAATAGACATCAGTAATATATTTTTGTTTTGTAAAATATAAAGATTACTTACATGAATATGGTGTAAATTAGCATTAACTAGTTCAGATGCTAATCGAACTTCTTCCAAAGCTCTTCTCCTATGAGCAAGATTCAATGTTTGGGTTATATCCAAAACACATGCTATATCCATCCGAGGCCGCTGGTTGGAGCCCCCCGGCTGCACGGTCGCGTTGGACCCATCGCTGCACACACTCTCGCAGATGCTTCTCACTTCCCCTACAAAATAACAATTCAATCATTCAAAGTCCCACTAGACGAAAACGGAAAACAAAGTTCACAACACCGCACCTGTATCATCTAACGCCGTGGAATTGTTCCCACCGCCGAATGTTATCATTTTCTCACGTGTTTATTAACATTTGGATAGTTTATACACACATTTCACATTCAATTTACGCAGCATAAAAAAATAAATTCCACAACAAGTATTTGCGGGCTTGTGTTATTTAACAATAGTGATGTGCTCGGCCATGCTCGTCGCACATAAAATCAAAAGTCAACATTGTTGTAGAATATCGTAATCTGTGGTTGTAGTCTGTGTTATTTCAAACGTACTTTCTTACATCAATAAACGTTCAGACTTATAAAATGATTATCACTTTTCAATGAACTTATCTTATTACTATTATAAATATCATTTATTTACATAACCAAATTACAAGATGATTATTAACATTAACTAAATTAAATTAAAACTAAGTTAAGCTTAAAAAAGGCCCTCGGGGCATTGTACCGAGGATGCTGGCGGCATTTCCTCGCTGAATTGCAATGCTGATGCGTTGCGCGAGAAAGCCGCCAGCTTTTCGGTCACCAGTTACATCAACTAGACGTTTCGCGATTTCCGCAAATAACTTATGCGCACTGGGACCCCACGGACCGAGGGTCTCGACGCCAAAGGGCACAAAGTTGTACTCTCTGCCAAGGCCTCCATATTTAATAACTTTCAGATTTTCGGCATTTTCTGCCGCTGCGCCCGCTTTAGAAGTAGTCTGTTGGAGGTGGGACGGTGCCAGTGTGTCTACACAGGTAGCGTCCCACACAAGCATCCGTCCCAAACTCCACGGGACCAAAGACACTTATTATTATATCTTATTACTTAATTCCGTAATTTGAAGTAAAGTTTTGTCAAGGTTATGTGGTTATTTCTCATCACTTCTATCATCAATCCAAAGAGTATAATAGCTCATCAATCAAAATATGAATGTTTAGGGTACCGTAGCCAGTTAAAGTCAAACAGCATTTCCTCGGAGACTAATAGTACTAATTCAATGAAAATACCTTCAAATAGGATTTACGCGAATTATTTCACAAAGTATTTTAATACAATATTTATTAAAATATTGAATATGGATTTGTACATAAAAAAACATATATCTAATTAATTAATAAAAATAACTAAAACTATACTTACACAAACTAAAATACGGCGTCAAAAAATTCATCCACATCGCTGTCGACTGGTGATGTACCCAAGAGACTGGCGGCATTGCCACGTTGTATGGCACTGTACCTCTGGCCATTTTGTTACTTGAATGTAATTTAGAAATGCTTGGTAAAAGATAAAAACCATGCTTACAAAATACCTTAGCCCGCTTACACCACAATATTTAAAATATCGCTCTGTTTCTGTTAACCATTTGAAGAACCTTTTGGAGCAGATTTAATCAATCTGCCTAGCCTTTTCCCAACTATGTACATTGGGGTGCTTCCAGTCTAAAGCCGTTTTGTTAACTTCAAGCTTCTGCTTGAACGGAAAGAAGATAAAATAGGTATATCTATCTAGTCTTGTCTAACACTTAGCTTGTCTTCAGTTAGCAGTTTTTTTTTTGGTAGCTCTAGGTCATGCACATAAAACAAGTTCAATGGAAACTGGATTTATGTTGAATATGGACATCACTATTATCGGCCTTGAATTAACGATTTTGCGCCATCTAGACACAAATATTTTAACTGCATCAAAATGTAATACGAGTCAATAGTTTCCTCAATGATTACTAGATGTCACTATTTTGGAAATACGTTCTGTATAATTTTCTGATGGCATGCTGTATGGCTCCCGCCGCGTCTGTCTGTGTATTGTCCACAGCACAAGACAAGTACTTATTGTCACAGTATTGTATAGTTATTAGGGCGAGGGGAGGGAACACAACATATTGAAACTTAATTTTAAGGCCAAATAAAATTTGTATTGGCGCCGATTCCCTTGTTCACAAACTAAACTAAATTTAAGTTCAGTGCATCTTTTTCTTTCTATTTCACTAAGAAGAGGACAGAAGATAAATTTTAGTTTAGTCCTGTCAAATTAATCAGCGCCTGTCACAACTCCATACAAGTTTAGACGTGATTAAAAACTTGCCTACTAAAATTACGTCAATTTACGTCAAGCGCTGATTAATTTGACAGGACTAAACTAAAATTGATCTTCTGTCCTTTTCTTAATGAAATAGAAAGAAAAGGATGCACTGAACTTAAATTTAGTTAAGTTTGTGAACAAGGGAATCGGCACCAATGGTGCCGATTCCCTTGTTCACAAACTAAACTAATTAATCAGCGCTTGACGTAATTTTAGTAGGCAAGTTTTTAATCACGTCTAAACTTGTATGGAGTAGTGACAGTTGCTGATTAATTTGACAGGACTAAACTAAAATTGATCTTCTGTCCTTTTCTTAATGAAATAGAAAGAAAAGGATGCACTGAACTTAAATTTAGTTAAGTTTGTGAACAAGGGAATCGGCACCATTAATTAATTTTTGTTGTTGTCTTCATACCTATATTATTTTTCCAATATCCTTATGTTTTCCTAACTCCTTCACTCAATCCGGGATTGCTCTTTAAATACTGGTGTGATTTAAATGAATTTGGTATCAATTTGAAGTTAACAGATTTAAAGTTATATGAAAACAGTATTACGGAATTATTCCTGTTATAAAGATCAACCTATTAAACTATAGCAACGCTAGAGGTGTATCTGCATTTTTAATTTATCTCTGGAGCTAATTCTGAAACCCACGCAGACAAAGTCGCGAGCAGAAGCTAGATATTGCTATAAAAGAAGAACCCTGGTAGGCACTGGTCTATTCAGTTGGAAATATTGGGCCATGACTGGAATCTGGTGTTCTGATTTTGTACGAGAGTGCGACTCAAGACTGCCGCCGAACCCTTAAGACGCTGACAACACTTAAACCGCGGTCACTGTCAGATTGCATAGAAAAGAAAGAGACGCGCGATGACACAACGCTTGTAATTTATTGCAAAATATGAAGCAATTATTTATTTACTCAAAATTGAGTTGAGTAATCGAAAATAAAAAACAACCAAGTTCTGCATTCAAATAAGACGTTCTTGTTATTAATTAAATACGTAACGTATGTTGATATTTAATGCAGATATTTTGGATTAGAACTCAAGGTAAGAGGTTAGTTTAACGTTAGTTTATATCGAGATTTTTTTTCAAAACGTGTTTTGGTAACAACCAAGTTCTGGGAAATATGTTAAAAATGAACATATATTTTTTCCGCGACCAAAAACTATACAGATTTGGCAGTTTTTTTTCTTAAGAGAAGTCTATTTTGTTTAACTGGGTCTTGTCAGCGCCATAACCTGCGGGCTAATTGCGTAAGACACTACCAGTAGCAATGGTTTGACAGTTCAACAACATTCATTGCGTTATTTATGTTATTGAGGAAACTAATTTTTCGAACATATGAAGCAATGGATTAGCAATATACTTCAAAATCTGTTATTGATAGTGTGTTACGCAATTAGGGTGCTGACATTCCACGCACGCCGCAAAGAGATGTCAGCAAAAGTGTAGGGGTCCGCTAGGGCCGATGCTTGCCGGGGTCGCGGGAAACTCCGAAAGGGATACCGTGGCCTCTGGCAACACACAGCCAACGGAAGGAACACGGGTGGGTTTTAGACAGTAAGAGTCTGACACGCCCTCCCGCTCCACTCAGAGCGGGAGAAGTTATTTGATAATTTCCCAACCAAAACCAAGGGTGCTGACATAAATATGGTAGTTTTGCCGCGCACCTCTGCCCTACGGCGAAAACAGGCGTGATGTTAAGGCACTGACAAGACCCAATTGACCAAAATTGGCTTCTCTTAAGAAAAAAAATTGTATAGATTGTGGTAGCGGAAAAAATATATGTTAATTTTGAACATATTTCCAAGAATTTGGTTGTCACCAAAACACGTTTTGAAAAAAAAATCTCGATACAAACTAACGTTAAACTAACCTCTTACCTTGACTTCTAATCCAAAATATCTGTATTAAATATCAACATAAATTACGCATTTGATTAATACAAGTACGTCTTCTTCTAATGCAGAACTTGGTTGTTTTTTATTTTCGATTACTCAACTCAATTCTGAGTAAATAGATAATTACTTCATATTTTGCAATAAATTACAAACGTTTTGTCGTCGCGCTTCTCTTTCTTTTCTTTGCAATCTGACAGTGACCGCGGTTTAGGTGTTGTCAGCGTCTTAAGTGCTGATATTGTATTGTTTTTTTTTAAATATTTTTTTTTAGTAAGTACATTTATCATTTATCTTACTTACCGAGACTAGGACGCGTACTGTTCAGCTCTGCCTGCCCACACAATACTTGACAGTAGGTAAAGGTCAATATCACGCCTGCATTTCTAGAAGGAGTAGGTAAGTAGAGGTGCATCATATGTACCTACATAAGGAGGTGGACTGGACACCCACATTGTTTTATTTATTTTCCCTTAGTTGCAAGTATTCTACTAGGTAGGTAGGTATCCAGGGTTGCCAGACGTCCCAATTTTTAGCCCAAATATAAATGCACTACGCGGGACAGTCGAGCATAAAAAAAGAGTAATTCGTAAGTAATGTAAGTACCTATTACTTATTTATATTATATCCCTCTGAAGACTTGACTGCCTTACAGAGCAAACCAGACCTTCTGTTCCACAAGTGTAGTTCCACTAGGGCCGATGCCTGCCGGGGTCGCGGGAAGGTACAAAAGGGTTACCGAGGCCCATGGCAACACAGGCAACGCAAGGAATACGGGTGGGTTTTAGTCAGTAACAGTCTGACACACCCTCCTGCTCCACTTAGAGCGGGAGAAGTTATTTGATGATTTCCCACCAAAAAAAAAAAAGACCTGTTATTACTACAGTAAAGTAACGTATTTTCATAAAAATAAATTTTAATGGCTATCTATTATCATTGTAAACTTAATTTGAAACTCAATTATAAGGATAAGTCGTAATAAATTAAATACTACTGATTAATTACTTTTTTTTTATTATATCCCGCTTTCGACGAAAGAATCCCGCATTTTTTACTCAACCGGTTTCAAAATCCCACCTTGCCCGAAAAAAAATCTGGCAACGCTGAGCTATACAATTGTTATGTACCTACCTGCCTACCTATCTTCTCCATGGGTGGTCCTGGCCAGTAGGCAGAAATTAATAGCACATTTGCCTCTTACACGTGCTGAATGAAAATTAACAAGTGATTCAAAAAAGAGCCGTGAGGACATTACTTAAGGGGCGTGCCAAAAATGGATCAAAGCGGAACGATCACCTTTTGTGGTCAAGGTCATGGCTTCACAGTACAAAAGAGTAGCAAATAGAGTATGCTGGGGTAAGTTCGGTGGTGGGATGTTACGAATGAAATTCCCGGCTAGCATTATCAGCCTATAATGATCCCACTGCTCACACACACAGGCCTCCTCGCTTCGAGAGGGCTGTAATCCAACATACAGGTCCAGTGCGGCTTGGTAGATGTCACATGTCTTCGAATGTTTGGTTCTAGGATATGCCGGTTTCCTTCACCGTTTTGAGAGCAGTGGTGATGAAATTACAAAGTATCCCGTGACTAAAGCCGGTCAGTGGTCACGTGACAACATTTCACTAGTCTGACCTGCGATGAGCTGTACCATCAAGTCCTTTTTACCCGACTGCCCCAGAAGGAGGGTTATGTTTTTCGAGAGTATGTATATATGTATGTCTATTTCTTTGGCACGCTGTAGCCTAAACGACTTGATATATTTAACATAAGAGGTGTCGTTAGATTCTTCTTCAGACTTCTGTGGGAGTGACATAGGCTATATAATTTTTATATATTGCATCTGCAAATACAAAAAAAGATAGGGAAACGGTTTTTGTAAAATAAATTACAACAATATTGATATCAAATAAAAGCTAGTAATGAGTCATTTCCATATATATATCTATTAATTAAACTAAAAAGCATGAAATAAAACAAATTATTTAAAAAACAAAAAACCCGACTGCAAAAACACGTAGCTAACTGCGAAAAGAGCAAAACAAGCATTATAATCTATAGAATTTTGGTGTCGCAGGCGGGGACAAACCAATAACCCGAAATATTTTGTAACCTTGTTTGTCTGTTGTGTGTTTGTTGCTGTGTGTTTATATTATCCTAATGTGGGATTTTAATGCACAAGTGGGGACTAGAAAAAGTACTGAAGAATATGTTCTTGGAAATTTGGTTTCGGTAAGAGAAGCTGCAACGGCCAGAAACTTGTTGAATTTCTTATGGAACATAATTTATCTCTACTGAACTCGATGTTCAAGAAAACAAAAAAAAAACAAACGGACATGGATTTCCCCTGATGGGTCATATAAAAATGAAATCGACTACATAATAAGCGACCACTCCAGAGCATTCACAGATACTGCCGTTATATGCAAGCTGAACTTTAAGACAAATCACCGCATGAGGCGCAGCTCCTTAAGAAAGTGCCCCACTAAAACTTATCGAAATCACATAAACATTAACCGATTCGATCAACCAAGAAATCTACAAAATACAAATGACATAAAGTATACAACAAACGAAACAGAAAATAATTCAACTGTGGCACAGAAATATGATATACTAGAGAAACAAATTCAAAACTATGTGATCGCAAACAGGAAAGAAAAAGTAACAAATACCAACTCAGCGACCAAACTTTGCAACTGGAAAGGAAAGAACTGCTAGAGAACCAAATAAAAAAAGAAAACAAAATTGATGACAGAAACAAGTAAGAAACTAAAAGTAAGTATCAGAAGGGATCGTAAAATCAAAAGACTGCAAACCCTAGATTATCATAGGTATATACAAAGAACCGGCTGTGTCAAAAAAGCTCTAAAGGAACTACGGGAAGCAGGAAAAGAATGGATACCAAAACTTAAAAAAAAGTCAAAGATTACTACACAGAAGAAGAACATCAAAGAACTGGCAACAGATTTCCACCGTCGTCTATGCGCAAAACAAACACCAAACGTTGTAAGGAAAAATCGTACCGAATCAATAATACACAAAAAAGGCGACGAAGTGGACATTGAAAACTACAGACCAATAAGCCTGATGTCGAATTTGTATACGATATTTGCAAAGGTCATACTGGACAGGCAGGCTTCAGAAAAGGGTTTTCGACAATTGACCATATCTACATAGTAACACAGGTAATGGAAGAGTATGAGGAGTATAATAAAATTATATAATAGGTTGGGGAAAAAGTTTCTTCGCTTTTTTTAAGAAAATTCAAAACATTTTTTTATATAGTTTATTTACATTTAAATAAAGTATGTAGGTACCATTTTATTCGATAACTTTTTGCCATCTTGTAGGTAGGGACATGATCACATTGCTATAGAAATTTTGGGACTTCTGATCAAAATACCGCGACAAGTGGTCTTGGCAGTCCTCTCGTGATGTTAACCTGACACTGCCTAAAGAATTCTGAAGAGACCGAAACAGGTGGAAATCTGAAGGTGCAAGGTCAGGACTATACGGCGGATGCATTAACACCTCCCAGCCAAACTCTCTTAATTTTTGCTGAGTAGCTAAAGATGTGTGAGGTCTAGCGTTATCATGATGAAAAACCACACCCCTTCTGTTGATTAATTCCAGCCGCTTTCTCTCAACTTCTTGCTTTAATCTCATCAGTTGTTCGCAGTAGAGTTCAGGATCGATGGTCCTGCCTAGTGGTAACACCTCATAATGAATAATGCCCTTCCAATCCCACCACACACATAGCATCACCTTGTTGCGAGTTAACCCGGGTTTAGCCACAGTCTGTGAAGCCTGACCGGCCTTTGACCACGACCTTCTTCGCACGTTCTTGTCGTACGTGATCCACTTTTCATCACCAGTTATCAGCTTTCATTACTTCGTTATAAAGAATCACAAATGAGTACACGGTACATTAGGTTTCTTTCAGTGAGCTCGTGAGGTACCCAAATACCGAGCTTTTTTGTGTACCCAGATGTTTTCGAATGCGCCAAAACTATTTTGTGGTCAATTCCTGGTTCTTCAGCTACGTCGTAACTACTGATATGCTGATCTTGCTCCACTTTTTCAAAAATGGCATCCATTTTATCCGTAATAGGGCGACCAGAGCGACGTGCATCTTTAACATCAAAATTTCCGGATTGAAAACGCTTAAACCAAATTTGTGCTACTCTCACAGACACTGCACTAGGTCCATAAACATCGCAAATTTTTTTTGCGGCTTGCGTTGCATTTTTACCTTTTTTGTAGTAAAATTTTAAAATGTATCGAATTTCTTCACTAGATTCACTCATCTTGACGGCACGAAAAACAAACGAAAATCACACATTTTCCTAATTTGAATTTGGAATTATGTTCTTTAAAATTTAAACTTTCAATGATACCAAAACCAGCCAGATACAAATAGTATACCCAAAGAGATTTTATTACAAGTTCATACATACTATAATGCGAAAAGACTTTTTCCCCAACCTAATACATTGCCTGACTGCCTCGTTGGTCTAGTGGTCGCAAGCGCTACTACTGAGCATGAGGTCCTGGGATCAATTCCCAGGTCGGGCAGTATTATTGGTTTTTTCTATCTGGAATTTCTCAGTAGCAGCCCGGAGTCTGGATTTGTGTCCGGTTGATGGCAATAGGCTCGCCCCCTATTACATGGGACTTAAAAACGTAACTGGCGAAATGTGGGTGTACTACAGGTACACCTCTGCCCAACCCTTCGGGGAAGCAAGGCGTGATGTTATGTTATGTTATGTACATTACCTTCATTGATTACGCAAAAGCTTAAGTCATGAATACATATGGGAAACTGTAAAGCAACAAGGAATACCAGCAGCATACATCAACATTATCCAAGCTATTTAGTCCAACAGTATTGATAGAATCCAATTGGAATCTCTGGCAAACGAATTCCACGTAGAAAGAGGGGTGAGGCAAGGTGACCCACTATCTCCAAAATTGTTCTCTGACGTGTTAGCAAACATCTTTCGCAACTTGAACTGGGAGAAGTTTGGTCTGAATATAAATGGGTTAAAAATGAACCACCTCCGATTTGCCGACGACTTAGTGTTATTCGAAGAAATCCCAGAAAACTTGCAAATCATGATACAAAGTCTGAGCGAAGAAAACGAAAAAATTAGTCTGAAATAAATTACAGCAACACAAAACTAATGACTAACTCTAAAAAGGTAGATATAAAAATAAATAGCAACACCACTTCACTTAGGCTGGATGAAGTGAGCCTAGCCGCCCGTCGTCGGTCAGTGCGCGCGCCGCGCTATTGTTAGTTGCATTTTGTTATAGTATTGATGACGATGATTTTATGAATATTCTTTTATTATTGGCAACGCGTAGGTGGGTATTTACCTACATAAATAAAATATTACATAGGTACTTATTAAATAATCCGCACGTCTTTTTATTCAAATGGCCACCCACATCGTTTAGGTAGGTTCCCACATAGTTTGTGTGGGGATAAATTCTATGGTCCGTCAGCCAGGCACACTTTTAGCACTCGATCACTTGACCCACTTCGTTATCTCTTCTTATTGAATAGATCCAAATCTATCAATTAAGAAGAGATAGCCAAGTGTGTGTTTTATTCAAACGATCAATAACGTCATGCGTCGCACAGTCTACTCGACTCAATCCACTATCGCTTCTTCAAAACACATCGCGATTGGGTCATGAAGACTCATGGAATTGCGTTTATTTAATCAGTTAACAAATGGTGGTTTTGTTTTTGACAAAGTTTGGAAAATTATCAACAATGAAACGAATAGGAACAAAAAGCATGATTCTGATTACACACTGGAGACGTCATGTGGTCTCATTTGCTATAACAAAGAAGTTGCTCAAGAATTCGTACATTGTTTTACCAGTGTCCCGCTTAAAACTACTGAAACCGTAAATTCCTCGTCCTCGCTCGCTTTTGATTTAGTAAAGAAAACGTTTCAGCTTGCACGATTGAATTTAACTTTAAGCATATGAATCCCATAATAGTAATAAAAGCTTTTAAGCAAATCAAGATCAAATTGTCTGAAGATCTTTGGGGAATGTCCATTAAGTCTGTACCTCTATAATTGAGACTATAGCGCCCTACTTAGCCTTAATATTTAATTTGTGTGTGGATCAAGGAGTCTTCCCGGATTTAATTAAATACAGTAAGGTAATACCACTTTTCAAATCCGGGGACAGTAAAGACACCAATAATTATAGACCCGTATCCGTGTTGCCGGTTTTCAGCAAGGTGTTTGAAAAGGTAATGCTTAATAAGATGCTCAATCATTTTAACTCGAATAAAATCCTTTACGATCAAAAGTATGGTTTCACTAAAGGACGGTGTACGACCGACGCCGGTGTAACCTTACTAAGACACATTTTTAACGCGTGGGAAGAAGCGCAAGACGCCATAGGAATCTTTTGTGACCTCTCCAAGGCATTTGATTGCGCCGACCACGAATCCTTACTTTTGAAACTTGAGCATTACGGACTTGGAAAACATGCGCTCAGCTTAGTAAAATCTTATTTAAATGATAGACAACAGCAAGTACAAATTAATGGTATCAATTCACTCGGTTTAAAAGTAAAAATGGGTGTTCCACAAGGCTCGATATCGGGTCCTTTCCTCTTTTTAGTGTATATTAACGATCTACTCTTATTTATTAAATAATCAACCACAAATGGTGTTATTTGCTGATGATACTTCTTTAATTTTTAAGGTAGATAGACGTGCTACTAATGGTGACGTAAATAACGCCCTATTGCAGGTTCAGAACTGGTTCACTGCCAATAATTTAGTATTAAATGGCAAAAAAACTAAGTGCATTAGATTTTCTTTACCAAATGTCAAAAGTGTTGATTATGAGATAGTATTGAATCAAGAGAAACTAGAATTCGTCGATAAAACTGTTTTCCTGGGGATCACGCTCGACTCAAGGCTACAATGGGGTCCTCATTTAACATCTTTTGCAGGTGCTAAGTTCAGTGGCATATGCTGTAAGAAAAATCCGTTAATTTACTGATGTAGATACCGCGAGGCTAGTCTATTTTAGTTACTTTCATAGTATCATGTCTTACGGTATTTTACTTTGGGGACGGGCTGCTGACATCGAGTCAATTTTTATTCTGCAGAAAAGAGCTATCAGAGCCATTTATAATCTCCGCAGGCGCGATTCTCTAAGGCCGGTCCTTTAAGGACATTAACATCATGACTGTACCTTGTCAATATATCTACGAAAACATCATGTACGTAAGAAAAAAATTACATATTTTTAGTAAAAGAGGTGAAAGACATAATTATAGTACTAGAAATAGGGACCTATTATCTCAGCCAGGTTTCAGACTGGCTAAAGTAGACTCATCTTTAATGGGGTACTGTTTAAAATGTTACAATAAAATTCCACCCCACATACTTCAACCTAATGAGATGAAATTCAAATCTTGTATCAAACGCACACTATGCAGGCAGGCATATTATAAGTTGGGTGATTACATCGCTGGTAAAAATGCTTGGCTCAATGCTGGTCCTGCTCCACAACCACAACCAATTGAATAATTAACATTTGAAAATACTGTTGGAGCAGCTGAACATTGTAAGACTATCTTTGCATTGTATAAATTCAATCTACTTTGTATTGTATAATTGCATTGCACAGGTGTGAGTACTATGTATAATAGAGCTACCATTTACCGGTTATGTAATTGGCTTGAATGGGCCTTGGCGGCTGACAGTATGTCATGCTCACTCAGATGTCTCGCTGATGGAGGCGCGTGTGTTGGATCATTTAGCTCCCTTCAAAATGGTTGAGCTGAATGGTAGTGAATGGTGCTGATCCATGCGTCATGCTCGTGAACTGGCGCCGTCAGTTGGGACTGGTCACCTGTTAGCTTCCTCGGCTTATTTGTAATTATTTTATTTAGAAATTGTTTGTGTTTCTTTTGCTACTATGGACGCGTTTTTTATTTTACATCGTCCTCACATTTAGTTATAATTTCAACATTATTTTTGCACTAATCTTTATGTATCAATTTAATTTAAAAGAGTGTCTATGGAGTTTCTTGCCCGTTCTTTTCCATAGGTACCTACTACGCTTTGGAATGGGCAACTAGCTTCATATTTCTAACTGACCGACTCCTTGACAATTCAAAAGTGCCTGTAAATGGTTTAATTGAAATAAATGCTTTGAGTTTTGAGTTTGAGTTATGGTTCATAATAACAAACAATACTCTAGCTTTGAATGGTCAATAGAATTAGCATACAAATATGACTAAAATCTCGATTATGATTGTAAATGTAATACTTGGTCCATCCCTAGCATCAGGTGGGATGACACTGACAGTTCACTCCACCTAAGTTTTCACGGTGAGATGGTTACAGAATAGCACTGCAGGTGGCGTTCTATAGTTTCTACCTACCCCCATGGGAAGAAGGCGTGAGTTTATGTATGTATCTTACCTGGAGTGGGTAGGTATGTGGCGGCATCTACATCGCCACATGCGAAACTACGCAACACACTGACGTCACGCAAAATCCTGCATCGCAGTTGCCCACCAGGCACGACACCCATCTGATCGGAGGATCCTCCCTTGTCTATGGAGGCTGAGTGAACCTTATACCCTGTTCCTCATGCCTCTATAGGTATACATGCATCATAATGTATACATACACCTTTATATTTTACAAAGTATTTTTATGTTCGCAAAACTTAGATCTTTTCAAAATAAGAAGTGATTTTCATAATATAAATACACGTAGTAAACATGAAATTGTGATACCCAAATTTAGATTAACAAAAACAAGCAAATCATTAAAAAAATATCATTTATTTACATAACCAAATTACAAGATGATTATTAACATTAACTAAATTAAATTAAAACTAAGTTAGGCTTAAAAAAGGCCCTCGGGGCATTGTACCGAGGATGCTGGCGGCATTTCCTCGCTGAATTGCAATGCTGATGCGTTGCGCGAGAAAGCCGCCAGCTTTTCGGTCACCAGTTACATCAACTAGACGTTTCGCGATTTCCGCAAATAACTTATGCGCACTGGGACCCCACGGACCGAGGGTCTCGAATCATTTGTTATCAAACATTAGATTTTATAACAAGTTACCAAAGTCGATTACAGAACATAGCGATGGAAAGTTCAAAACCCACATCAAACGGGTCCTTATCAAAAATGCATATTATAAGATTAAAGACTACGTTGAAGACAAGGAAGTTTGGCAATAATTCCTTCTGCGCATGTGGTTTCTGGTACTTCAGCTGCTGCTCCCAAATTACGATGTTTATATTCTATTCTTTTTTTTATACATACTTCCTTGACATAATATTTCCATTATTTGACATTATATACCTACAATTTTGATATCAAACTATTTATTAGTGGTTTTTGTGGACAGGATACTAATTAGGACTGGTTCAGTTGTAATACCAAACATGTCATTTGGTTTAAATAGGTCTTTATTATTTTATTAATTAATATTTTACATAGATTATTTTATATTTTGTGAATGTGAGAACGTTGTAGGCTTGATAGACTAGATTTGTAGACCATTTATTTTTTGTTAAGTACCTGGAATTTCTTGACAGGCATACCAGTAGGTATGGGAGGACAGTGTAGGCAGTGTAGTGTAGGTAGTGTAGGTAGTGTAGTGTAGTGTAGTGTGTGTAACTTGAACACTGTAATTTGAAAACTTTGTAAAAGCCAATTATTTTTAAAAGAGTAACCGTGGAGCCGGCTCTTCTCCATAGGAAACGACCAATTGGAACCGTGCACCTAGCTTCTGACGTTTCATAAGTGCCCATGTAGGTTTATGTGAAATAAAATATTTTGATTTTGAATGTATACCTACCTGGAGTGGGTAGGTATATACCTATATCATAATGTAAACCTACCTGGAATAGGAAGGTATAGGTACAGAATGTATGTATACTGTAGTGTGGGGGACGTACTACATTAATAAATAATATTCCTTTTTGATAACTGTTAATATGTTTATCTTTTAAAATACAATACACATTCGTTTGTAAGTTCATTCAAGATTGTCTTTGTGACAATTCATCATTTCCAATCTATATTCTGATTTTAAATATTTATTTATATTAAGTTGCCAGTGTCAACTATCGGCTGATGTATTATCATAGAACCTCTACAATATCAACATCATAATGTATACCTACCTGGAATAGGTACCTAGGTACACCTAGTCCTACATCATAATGTTTAAATGGATTTAGCGGAGAAAACAATCCATTTTTCTACTTTTAATTTGTAGCTTTGATGGTGTCAATTAACAGTTTTTAATATTCCGAAGACAAGAACGATATAAATAATTAGGTAACGAGCAGCTTTAAATGAGTTTATATTTTGGCTCCACCCGGGTTCACATTGGTAGTACACATACAAGACATTGAATAATTTATTTGATTATGAAAAGAAAAACAAATGACTTTTAAACAATCATTCTTGCAATTTAGAATATTCTACAAGTAGGTACAATGGATAAGGATAAATTAGGATACATTACGATAAGGATCTTTAAATATATATATATATATAATTTTTAAACACATTGTGATATTGTGGGAGAATCGTCGAATTATTAACTTTTTATAATATAATTCTACAGCGACTGGTTTTATGTTCGTAATTATTTAAATAAATCTAGTATGAATTTAGCTTAATTTTTTATCGTCTGTCTGCGAATATGATTTACTGAATATATAAAGACATTAGAATACTAAAGTAACCAAACATTTTATGTTGTGCAATATCAAATCTACGAGTAGTTCCTAATAGATTGAAAACCCTAGACTTTTTCGATTTAATGTTACAAATGCCATCGGTAGGTACAGGATAGTTAGCCCTTACTTTAGGTATAAGCAAAACGGAGCCATTTTAATAATATATAATTGCCAAATCTTACCTTTGCGCCCGTTCGTCTTTACCTATCTCTGTCACAGACAATGTGAAATCTGCATAACTATCTACTTTCAATTAGGTACCTCTGTACTTACTTTGCTTTTAAAAATACCTTGGTGACTGTGGCAATAGCAAAAAAAGTAAAAAAAAAAACACAATTTGATTAGAATTTTTGTCAATCTAATAAAATTGGTGAAAAAAAACCGAATGTTTGTTGCCTACAATACGGAATTTCTATTGTGCAAGCTCAACTAACTTCTGTTCAGTATTTTCGTTTTCGGGTTCATTCATCTCTAATCAACGTGGAAACGAACACAATACGGACAAATCATGCAAAATCAACAATTCTGAAAACTGACTCGCGCAATAATAATGAGATATTTTTGTTTCCTATTTAATTTCGGAGAGACGAAATGAAATAGCTATAAAAATACGGCAGATAAAGATATAAATATATACTTAATATACTTATTTTTACAATAATTATTATAGCATTCACTGATCAAATTTATTTTATCGCCTTCAAAGTATGCTCCTTCAGAAACGATACACTTAGGTACGCCAACGAATAAGCCAATCATCAAAACATTTTTTAAACGCTTTTTTCCGGAATTGAGTTCAGTATTCGCCGTGAATTCTCCTTTATGTCTTCTATCGAATGAAAACAGGAGCCACGAAGTGGTAATTTGAGTTTAGGAAAAATAAACACATCGGCTGGAGTCATATCTGGTGTATAAGGTGGATGCTCGATGGTGTTTGTTGAATTTTTGGTCATAAATTCGTTCATAATGATGGCCTTCTGCGAAGGCACATTATCGTGGTGCAAAATCCAAGAATTTTCTTTCCACAAATCTGGCCTTTTTCGTCGAATTTTCTCTCTAAACGCCGCATAACATTCAAATAATATTCTTTATTTACCGTTTGACTTTCCGGCAAGAATTCCGAGTGTACAACACCGCGATAGTCAAAGAAAACAGTCAACATGACTTTGACTTTTAATCGACTTTAGCGTGTTTTTTTCGGTTTCGGTTCAATTGGAAGGCGCCACTCCGAAGCTTGTTGACTAGTTTGCATGTCAAACTCGTAAACCTATGTCTTGTAACATCCATGAAACGCATTGTTACTGGTTGCGTTTGCGTTTCAAGGGTCGGAATTGACTCGTTCTAGCATGTCCTCAGCTACTCTTATGCGATTGAGTTTTTGGAGAAAATTCAGGTATTTTGGAACTAGCGGAGCGGCAATATGTTTCATACCCAATTGATTATTTAAAATGGTACGTATTGACTCGTGCGACACAGAAAGTTCAGCGGCAATCTCTCTCAAACTTGAATGAGGATTTTCAGTCACTATTTCCTTCACTTTTGCGATGTTAACTTCAGTTGAAGACGTTGATGGCCTACTAGAGTGAGGCAAATCTTCCACCACATCTCGACCGCTTTTGAACGCTTTGTACCACTGAGAAGCACGTGTTTTTGATAAAGTCGATTCACCGTAAGCTTTCTGTAACATTTTCAGGGACACCAAACACGAAATTCCATTGTCGATGCAAAATTTAAGACAAACTCTTTGTTCGATGTTTTTGTCCATTATGAAATTCGCAATACACACTTGATAGTTGATATAATCTAACAAAAAACAGCACTGTATTTAATCTGAATAACAGATGCAAATCAAACTCCGCGCCAAAATGGAAAGCATTTGTACCAATCTAAAACCAAAAAAAAATCAAAAATTGAATTTCGAACCATAAAGTAATCTTCCATTCCCGAAACTTTTTTAACTGAGTGTAACTTTGTTACGTTTTTCCAGTAGGTACTTAACCTTTCTTAAGTATCAAAAAGAGTCTCCAACGTCATAAATTCATAATCGTGTTAAACAAGATTTTTTACTACGAACCATAGTTTTTTTAGAATTGATTAAAAAAAATATATATATTAAATTCTATGCGCAAAACTTTACGAGCTCTCGGAAGTTGCACGCGAGTGGCCTAATTTAAAGTACATATATATTATATATAGCTTTTGTGTGCGTGTATATAATGTCTTTGGGTTGTGTGTACGGAGAGAAATGAAATGCTGCGAAGACTCTGTAGTAACTTTACTTATTAAACTTGTGACGAAATATTACAGAGGAGTAGCTTATCAGTTTAAGAGCGCGTCTATAGTTTACGGCGGTTACGGGCGAACTGGTGTCGCCGGTCGCTGCACGAATCTAGAATACAAAACGATGTGTCAGCGCTCCTACATAGCTAATTATTTTTGTGAAGAACAAATCAATGTTGTAGGTAGGAATATAGGTACATATTTTTTTTATTTAGTGTTATTTTTTGTTATTATTATATAAAACTGGCTAAATGTGGGTGTACTACAGCCACCACAGGTACACTTCTGCCCAACCCTTTGGGAAAACAAGGCATGATGTTATGCATGTATTTTATGTTATTCGCTATTATTATACTTTTTAGGCGCATAAAGTTTTGCGCGAATTGTACCTACCTACATGTCCAATAGACCAATACCTAATCCGTATCTATTACTACGGTTTTAATAGGAATTAAGTTTAAAAAATAAATAACCTCTTACCGCATAATCAGTTTACTTACTTGTAATTAATCATCATTATTAATTTTCGGAGTCATGGATCAGCGTCCTAATAGGGTATTTTACTCTATATGAGAAAAATCTATAAATATATTATCGAGATAGGTTAGGCTAGTTTAGCTTTAGAAAAACTGAAAACGTGAAATTAAATTTTAATTCAAAGTTTTCAGTTTTTCTAATCTGTTTTATAACACCATGAAATAGTAGCCGTATAGTATAACATGGCGTAATTACGTCATACGGCTGTGTAAACTAAAAAGTGTCAACTGTCAACTGATTGGCGTATAAGGCTTTGCACTTTTATTATTTTCGTAACCAACGTAATTTATTTAAATTTAATTATCAGCTCACCAACGATAAGAAGAATACTTATTTTAAATTAGATGCAATTATCATACAAAATATCAACGCATTTGTTTAATCAGCCAACTGACGTCATGACCACAAAGCAATATGGCGTCCACTGCGTCCATTTGAAAGAGTAAAATTTAAATGCATTATATCACTGCGAAATTTGAAAGAGTAAAATTTAAATGCATTATATCACTTATCGATTAAATAAAAATTTTGTGTTTTTTTTTAGTGGCATATTAGCACTATACAATTTAATTGAGACACTTTTCAAAAATGGGTGTAATATCCAATTCCCGTAACACACTCAATCACAATCATGAATGTTTTCGAAAAATGTGTTTGCTCAACAACGTAAATAACGCGATGAATGTTGTTGAACTGTCAAAATGAAACTCATTGCTACTGGGCCTCAAGTCTGCTATTACAATAGTGTCATAATGGTCTGGGGGGTAACCATCACCTCTTATAGCAGTATTATTATAATATTACTTCACAGTGGGAAAGTGATGGAGCTATACAGGACTTATAGCTCCATCTCTTTCTTACGCTGAAGTAATATTGAAATAATACTGCTATAAGAGGTGATGGTTACCCCCCTGTTCCGATCATAATTAATGACGGCATTATATTAGTAGATTACCAAACTTGTCAAAATCAACAATTATGAAATCAATGATAGACCATTATGACACTATTGTAATAGCAGACTTGAGGCCCAGATAGTGTGATACGCAACTACGCCGTAGATTGATCTACGAAACCAGAATAATACTGACTGGAAGCATTTTGCACGAGTTCCATCGTATTCGTCATTTCTTTATTGACGACTGTCAAGTCGTACTACCTTTGAAGAATTATTATTAAAAAAAAAACAGTATTTTTTTGTATGTAGTCGTATTATTTATTTTTGTTTTATAATATGTGAGTAAATGTTTTTGTACCAACTGTTAATCCACTGCCTACTCCAATAATCACAGTTTATTGATTAAAACTTACAATAATGTTTAAAAAATAATTAAAAATAAGAACATAAAATAATTAAATAGTTTATTAAAAATTAAATATTTCTTAAAATATGTATGTTTTGGACTTTGTGTGATGATCACTTTTTGATGACAATTTTATTAGATAGGTAGGTATATTAGGTAGGTGCCATCGCGGACCAAATTGGTCGACCGCCATTGTCCGCGGTTCAATTGACTGGCTGGTAAAACACAATGTAGGTGATTTCAATTTTGTTTTTTTAATAATATTGACTAGGCTTTCTTCTGTTCTACGAGAAGAATTTAGCTACTAAGTATTTTGTAATTAAGTAATTAATAATTTGTTATATTTAAAATTACATTGATAAAATAATATATTAGGTAGCCGGAATCAATAACAAAAATCCATACATAAATATTACAGGCGCGAAACTAAAACTAATCCCTCTTTGGTTTCTGCCAGCCTAGTACTTCATTTGCCAAGAATGATTTTGCGGGAAGCACCGAAGCTCTGTCCGGACTGGGTAGCCAGTTTATTGGTGCCAGCCTGCAGACCGATGACTGATTGACCAGCACGAAGAACATCCTCGCTGAACTCACGGCGGTTTTCTTCAGAAGGCCTGGGTCCCAGACAGGGGCCGCGCCATTCAGGGTGCTTGTATGCCTGTAAATTAAGATGGAAAATTTTAGTCTTTTTTACGAAGATTGGTCAGATTGGTTCGTTGGTCTGCTTAGTGCAAGCATGACTGCTGAGTGTTAGGTATTAGGTTTTGCCATGAGAAAATTCTTAGTAGCAGCCCGGAGTCTAAATTCGCGCCCCTCGGTTTTAATAGTGATACCTGCTCCTAAGATAACTGGCAAAAGATAATACGTCCTTACTACCCTTTCATGGTATTCAAGCGTGATGCAAAAACCGGCCAAGTGAGTGTCAGACGGGTTCCGTAGTTAGGTTGAATGTATCCCAAGAACAATCTTTGTGGATGAAAAAGTGGTCTCCCATAAATTGATATACGTTACGGTCAATTCTCCAACAGCAAATGTGTTTGTAATCGCAAAAAATATTTTTATGTGCTAAAAATATAAATTAACAATTTTCGGACCTTTTCGTTTACCTACTTGTTCTTTGAGACCTGGTTTCTTGCCAAATTTTATCATTCTAGGTCAACGGGAAGTAGGTACCCTATAGGTAGTTATTTATTTACGAGTGTCAAAATACGTCGCATAATGTGAAAATAAATGGCCGTATTTTTACCCGACTGCCCCATAAGGAGGGTAATGTTTCTCGAGAGTATGTATGTATGTATGTATGTATGTATGTATGTATGTATGTATGTATGTATGTATGTATGTATGTATGTATGTATGTATGTATGTACCTATGTCTATTTCTTTGGCACGCTCTGTAGCCTAAACTGCTTGATGGACTTTAACATAAGATATTGTGTTGTTTGATTCGTCTTCATTGTGGGAGTGACATAGGCTATATAATTTTTATATATTGCGTCTGCAAATACAAAAAAAGGGAGGGAAGAGTTTTTTAAAATAAATCACTACAATATTGATATCAAATAAAAGCTAGTAATGAGTCAATTCCACATAATATATATATTATGTATATACTCGTAAATACAAAACTAAAAAGCTTGAAATAAAACAAATTATTTAAAAAACAAAAAATCAGACTGCAAAAACACATAACTGAATAGAAAAGAAGAAAAACAAGCATTACAATCTATACCTATGTGTTTTTGCAGTCGGGTTTTTTGTTTTTTAAATAATTTGGTTTTTTTTTTATTGCGTTGACTTAGAAGCTTGATTTTTTTTGGGTTCCAGGGGAACGGCAACCTAAGAATTTGACATTAATTTCAACTTGATATCTCCACGTGTTCCTGAAAAATAGGGTCTTGACAGACAGACGGATGGAAAGCGAAGTGATCGTTTAAGGGTTCCGTTTTTTTCTTTTCAGGTACAGAACCCAGAAAAGACATAAATTTTGAATTTATTGAAATAAAATGAATAATTAATTTATTACTTTGTTCTGATAACTTTTAGTAGGTAAAGGTAGAGATAATCTCGGAGGTTTACTCGCATGATAATAGATAAATGTACAACAAGACAACAAAGTTCTTTTTTGCTGATAAATTTGGTCTTGTGTGACACATACAATTTTTCACCACAGCAGCGAGAACATATTACACTGACTTCGTAAAAAAATACAACATGGTACAAATTAAACCACAATTAAATTAGTAAAACAAACAATATCAATAAATTTAGAGTTAAAGTAAAATTATTGCAATTTTACAAATAAAAAATATAATCCGATTATTTAGAAAAAAAATATTATCACAAAATATATATAATAAATATATATAATATCTCGCAGAGAGGAGGCCTGTGTCCCAGCAGTGGGGACAATATAGGCTGATTATGTATTATCTTAGCAGTCACAAAATATTTTATTTAACATAAACCTAAATGGGAACTTATGAA
Source organism: Atethmia centrago (assembly GCA_905333075.3). Classification (NCBI taxonomy): domain Eukaryota; kingdom Metazoa; phylum Arthropoda; class Insecta; order Lepidoptera; family Noctuidae; genus Atethmia; species Atethmia centrago. Next base: position 10,968,220 of record HG995377.1, on the reverse strand, counting down.
ACGTCAGAAGTTTCCTATGGAGAAGAGCCGGCAAGAAACTTCACGGTTACTCTTTTAAAAATAATTGGGTTTTATAATGTTTTCAAATTACAGCGTTAATTGATTTTTAGACATTTAAAAATAATAATTACATTTAAAAGCTTACCAGATGATTTGCAATTTTACGGTTATATGTGTAGGTATCCGAACGTTTTATTGTTTGTTTCTTTTTTGGGCTTACTAGGTATGGAATTTGAAATCGAACTTCGAATCGAGTTGTCTTTATCTGTCGCTTTTATCGTATCGAAGTGAAAGAACAACGACAGAACAAAGTGAAGTTAAAACCTTTCGAATTTTAAATGATAAATGATAATGAAACAAACACAAAAAGAACCAAACAATAAAAAGTTCGGATACACATAGAGCTGTAAAATTGCAAATCATCTGTGTAAGGTTTTAAATATAATTATTATATTTTATTTTTTTATATTGTTCGTTTTACATTAGACATGTGGTTTGGTTGTGGTTTGTGGTTTTATTTTTACTATATTTTATTTTTTACTTTTAGGTAACATGTTCTCGTTGGGAAAACTTGTATGTGTTACACGAGACCAAAGTTATTTGCATCTCGTATCTTTGAATCCCTCACTGCGCTCAGGATTCTGAACTAGAATCACTCGCTACGCTCGTGATTAAATTATAGGATCCTTTACTCGGGATTCAAAAACAACACTCGCAGCAAAAACCAACTTTGCTCTCTTGTTGCACAAATAACTTAATTATTGGCCCTAAGGTACGCACCGTCCTGCCAAGGGCGAAAATGGTCTGCGTGACAAGGGCGATGTTCTTCTGGTCCCAGAGGTCTGTTGTCTGGAAGAGGTCCACATCAGGGACTCCGTACTTCACACACGCTTTCTGGAACCTGCAAAGAAAATAATGTATTTGTTTTACAAATACCAACACGAAAAGTTTTTGCTTGAAAATAATTGCGTGATTTTATAGCAAACAATTTATAGCAAACAATTTATTATCCTTTATAGTTTTCTGTAACTTTCATACTTGGCGCTACACATTTTAATAGACCCAATAAAATGTCATAAGTAGTTACCATAATTATTGTAACTCGCTAATTATCAGTTAACAATACTTCTTGCACTTTCTGTTGACAATTTAATTAAAGCACAGTGATGTTAAAAACGAAATTCGCAAGCAAACATGTAGAGGGAACGGAAAAATTTGAAGGTTGATTGAAAGTTTTGAGCGAGATATTTTTTTCCGCGTCTTAAAACCTTCACTTAATTTTATAGGCATTTAAACAGGAAACCAGTACCTTAATAAAAGCAAAACATCAAAATATAACTTGAAACCCTATATCCTGGTTGTGTCGCTTGACTCTTGAGGCAGTGAACTTTGCATTTAATTTGATGTTCAAAATATTTATTCTGTCTCCTACATATTTTGTCGTTCTATCGGACCATGGCACAGTTTTATTCAAACACTAGCCGCTACCCGCGGCTGCACCCACGTGGCTTATTCTAAAATAAACTCCTTATAAAATTAGCTGTCTGCCAGTGATAGTCCCGTCAAAATCGGTGCAGCCGTTTCGAAGATTAACCAGAACAAACAGACAGACAAAAATTTAATAAAACGTTTTTTGTTATAAGTACCGTATATACTTTCACATGAATTAAGTTAAAAGCTGTTATTTTGACATTACAAACAGACACTTCAATTTTATTTATTTGTATACAGAATGTTCCGTAAATAATGGATAACTTTGAAAATGCATATAATCGACCTTAAGGCGCTGACAAGACCCAATTGACCAAAATAGGCTTCTCTTAAGAAAAAAAAATGCTAAATTTGTATTGTTTAAGCTAGCAGAAAAAATATATGTTAACTTTGAACATATTTCTCAGAACTTGGTTGTTACTAAACACGTTTTGAAAAAAAATCTCGATACAAACTAACGTGAAACTAACCTCTTACCTTGAGTTCTAATCCAAAATATCTGTATTAAATATCAACATACGTTACGTATTTAATTAATAACAAGAACGTCTTATTTGAATACAGAACTAGGTTGTTTTTTTATTTTCGATTACTCAACTCAATTTTGCGTAAATAGATACTTGCTTCATATTTTGCAATAAATTACAAGCGTTGTGTCATCGCGCTTCTTTTTCTTTTCTATGCAATCTGACAGTGACTGTCTGACGGTTTAGGTGTTGTCAGCGTCTTAAAACGTTCTAAAAAAAAAAAAAAACATTATATATCCCAAGTAGTAGATACCGTTCGGCCGACCGTAGGTACCGGTCTATTATATGCTATTTAAAGGTTATCCATTATTTACGGGACAGCCTGTAGATTTGTTTTCAAATCTAATTGGTTTGTTGACACATTTCGGAAGTTAGGATTTTTCTTAGCAGTCTTTCGGTAGTACCTACCTTGCTTATAAAGAGTAGGTTGAAGCAGATTGCCGCGTTTTCAGGGGATTTGTATTTTTAAGGCGCAGATATGTGATTTTAGTGACTTTTAAATCTGTTATTACGCCTTCATATAATGCAAGTAAGTTATGCAAAAAATGTATGTTAAACTAGAACGCATACACATCAATTCTATATGTGAATATTTAGGTATTGTAGTAAAATTCTTTATGAAATCAATTCAGGAAGTAATGCCTACCCAAAGAATAAACATGATATTACTTTCAAACTAATTAAGACATTTTCATATTTTTTTTACGTATGAACACACTATTTTATTATCTATAAGTAATTATATCTGTGATTTTTTTTAATATTCAAATTTTCGTTACTGAAAATAAATAATCCCTATGAAACCGAATGTCGCCTTGCGCGTCGGCGCGGCGTGAATGCGACGCACATTTGTATGGCCAAGGACCCTTAACCTTATCATTATAACATGAAGCTGCCAAGCTTTAGCTAATCTGTCGAATGGGCATGGTGTATGATGACCATAGACTCTTCAGGTATTATATTATTACCAGTTTTTGCCCGCGGTTTCACCCGCGTTGAGGTCTGAAACTATCCCACGGATACGTATTATCGGAATAAAAAGTATTCTATGTCCTAACTTAGGTCATGGTCTACCCATAAGCCAAATTTCATCCAAATCCGTTCAGCCATTTTAGCGTGAAAGCGTAACAAACAAAGAAACTCACTTTGGCATTTATAATAATACTAGATGCGCCCCGCGGTTAAAAAGTATATCGGGATAAAAAGTATTCTATGTGTTATTCCTAGTTATTAACTATCTGTGTGCCAAATTTCATCCAAATCCGTTCCGTCGTTTTAGCGTGAAAGCGTAACAAACAAACAAACGAACTCACTCTCGCATTTATAACGTTAGTTAGGATTATAGTAGGTATCCAAGAATGTGAAAGACAGTTCCTCTTAATCTTTTGAACTTACTGGTTAATGTTATCCATGTACTTGTAGTCCCCGCCGGACACGTTGACTTTGGTGATGATTCCAGGCTGGAGACGGTTCATCAGCTTGCACAGGATGATGCCATCACGGAGTGCGTGCTCGTACGGCATGTTAGGGAACCTCTCCCCAATAACAGCTTCTATCCATTGCTGGGATTCTTGCTCCTTCTCGGGTTCACGTTTGCCCGCGCACTGGAATGGATAAAGAAGGAATTGAGTTAAGAGCCTATACTACCTCAAATGGCCTAGCATGATCCTCCGTCATCTCGAAAATACTGAAGCATTAATTTTGAAATAAATATATTTATGTTAAAGTTTTTCTCGATATAAAAAAAATCCAAAGTTACCTCTAAACCGAACAATAAACCGCTGATATTCAAAAAATACTTCAAATTAGATCATGAAACTTCGCATACTAACTGAACTAACCATAAATCAGGCCTTATGTTTTTAATTTTTTTTTTAATTACAATTATTTTCACCGTAAAAATAAATTACCTAAACTATCGGCGTCTTGAAGTTTGTTCCCTGTCGCCCGACACCCCCGCTTAGTCTCGCTTCGGCTTTCGAACGGGAGAGAGGTTCTTTTTGGTTTGGTTAGGTTTGGGCAAAGTGTTACTGGGGTTTTCCATCTAGAATTTCTCAGTAGCAGCCCGGAGTCTGGATTTGTGCCCGGTTGGTGGCAATAGGCTCGCCCCCTATTACATGGGACTTAAACATAACTGGCGAAATGTGGGTGTACTACAGGTACACAGCTGCCCAACCCTTCGGGGAAACAAGGCGCGATGTTATTTTATCTAGAAGGACCAAATTTTTGGTTCATGAGGTTGCATTCGTCTGACTGACCTCATATCAGCGGGGTATAAGAAAACAATGTATTACGGAAGTGATCCTCTTATAAATAGATCTAACTATTAAACTATAGCACCGCTAGAGGTATATCTGCATGTTTCATTTCTCTCTGGAGCTAATTCTGAAATCCACACAGACAAAGTCGCCATTTATTCTAACTAGGCTGAAAATCAGCACTTTTCGAACGTCAAAGTTACATAAGACAGTCCCCCAAAATTGCCCGCCCGTCACCACTTCCTAGTGCTTTAGCTGGGAAGAAGAAGTTGTGGAACAAACTTCCCAGCAGTACGTCTGTCTGTTTAGTTATATAAACTTGATTCTATACAAATCGTATGCAAAATAATTAACATTACGAAACACAAAACATTGGATTAAGGCGCTGACAAGACCCAATTGACCAAATTAGGCTTCTCTTAAGAAAGAAAATTGCCAAATCTGTATAGTTTGTGGTAGCAGAAAAAATATATGTTAATTTTGAACATATTTCCCAGAACTTGGTTGTCACCAAAACACGTTTTGAAAAAAAAATCTCGATACAAACTAACGTTAAACTAACCTTTTACCTTGAGTTCTAATCCAAAATATCTGTATTAAATATCAACATAAATTACGTATTTAATTAATAACAAGTACGTCTTATTCTAATGCAGAACTTGGTTGTTTTTTATTTTCGATTACTCAACTCAATTCTGAGTAAATAGATAATTACTTCATATTTTGCAATAAATTACAAGCGTTTTGTCGTCGCGCTTCTCTTTCTTTTCTATGTAATCTGACAGTGACCGCGGTTTAGGTGTTGTCAGCGTCTTAATTTACACACTTGCCTTACGTTAGCTAGCACGCGCCAGTATACCAACAAAACAATGAACAAACTGTACTCAAGCAGATAAAAATTACAACATAAAAAAACGTAAATAGAACTTAATACCTAAATAAAAGCTATAAAAGAGGAACCCTGGATGGCACTGGTCTATTCAGTTGGAAATATTGGGCCATGACTGGAATCTGGTGTTCTGATTTTGTACGAGAGTGCGACTCAAGACTGCCGCCGAACCCTCTGTAGCAATGGGTTTCATTTTGACAGTTCAACAACATACATTGCGTTATTTATGTTATTGAAGAAACTAATTTTTCGAACATATGAAGCAATGGATTAGCAATTTACTTCAAAATCATTCAGATTGTTATTGATAGTGTGTTATGCAATTGTTACGCAGGTGCGTGATCTTTGACCGTACTATGTCAGTAAATTTAAATCAATTTCTTTATTTATAGCGTTTGCCTTTGCATTTCCTTTAGTCAACTAAAATATTATTATCTATGGATTCGACGAAACGAGCATGTTGCGTCGTAAATATTACATGACCTGTCATGCATCGTTTGACAGAGTTAAGGCTCCCACAGACAGGCGCGACGCGACGGTGCGACGCGTTTCTAGTAGAACCATTTCCATGAAACATTTCACAAACTAAACTAAATTTAAGTTCAGTGCATCTTTTTCTTTCTATTTCATTAAGAAAAGGACAGAAGATAAATTTTATTTTGTTCCTGTCAAATTAACCAGCGCTTGACGTAAATTGACGTAATTTTAGTAGGCAAGTTTTTAATCACGTCTAAACTTGGATGGAGTAGTGACAGGCGCTGATTAATTTGACAGGACTAAACTAAAAATTATCTTTTGTCCTTTTCTTAATGAAATAGAAAGAAAAAGATGCATTGAAAATTTAGTTTCAAACTCAAACTCAAAGCATTTATTTCAAATAAACCAATTACAGGCACTTTTGAATTGGCAAGGGTTCGGTCAGTCAGTCAGAAAGATGAAGCTAGTTGCCCATTCCAAAGCGTAGTAGGTACCTATGGAGAAGAACGGGCAAGAAACTCCACGGACACTCTTTTAAATCAACGTATTATGGTTACAAAAAATTGTTTACATCATTCATTTTGAAATTATACATGTGAGAACGATGCAAAACGTAAAAAGCGTCCGTAATAAAAACATTGCAACAAAAAAAACAATTCAAAAATTAAAATTAAAATAAGCCGTGGCAGCTAAGAGATGACCAGTCTCTACTGACTGCGCCCGTTCACGAACATGACGCGTGGATCAGCACCATTCAGCTCAACCATTTTGAAGGGAGCTAAATGATCCAACACACGCGCCACCATCAGCGAGACATTAGAGTGAGCACGACTTACTCCCAGCCGCCAGGGCACATTCAAGTCAATGAAAGACGTATCCAGCAAATGGCAGCTTTATAGTACATGTTACTCACATAACAATGTGCTGTGCAGCTAGTAGCTTTAGTTTGTGAACAAGAGAATCGGCACCATTGTTCTACTAAAGTCGAATTATTAATTCACTGGAGTAATCTGACATGTGCTAGCTGTCACTTTGTGTAATAAAATGGTAATTGCAATTCATAATTCAAACAAAATTCCCATAGAAAATGCACGAAAGACGTTCACTGCTGGACAAAGGCGTCCCCCAAGCACCGCCACTTCGACCGGTTCTGTGCTTCCCGCATCCAGCGGATTAAATTAATTAGTGATTAAAAACAATTAAATAAAAAAAAAAACATTCGAGATTTCAATGATTAAAAACAATTAATTAAAAAAAAAAAACATTCGAGAAGATTATCTTATTATGGAAGCAGCAAGCGCTGTTTTAACAACATTACACGATTAGGTACCTACTTAAGTAAACGAATCGCACTTATGAGTGGATCATTATTTAGAATCGTCCATTCAAATCACGTCGTTACAGTTTTTGCAATTCAAATGCCAAGCAGAGGACTTTAATGGTGATCCTCGTAGGTAATTAATGTGCAGACAAAAGATATTTATCTGTTGTGTAGGACTCCATTTAAAACAAGCGTTCGGCTGAACAATCGGCAGTCACTTGACTGATAACACGGCGTCCGATACAAGTACACGCCTTGACTTACATTTGATTTTATATATTTACTCTTGCATCAAATAATTCTTTATTCATTGCTGGAACAGTGAAGTGGATACAGCACATTTTTTTTTGTAATTTGTAGTGACTTCTACTAGTGCGGAAAAATGCTGCTAATTATATTGTGTTCCGTGTTACTGTATTCAGCGGTGCAGTCGCATCCTCTGATAGTTCTTTTCTTATTTTTTTACGTCCCTAAACATTTTTCTTTGATTTTATAAGTAATGTGTCCAGTTTTAAAGTTTTTCGTTTTAATATAGTGTATATTAAATAGTATTAATACCTAATTAGTGGATATGCAGATAATTAATGGACTGTATCAAAGGATGTTCTGAAAAAAGGTACGTAATTATTAAATAACTAGATGCGCCGGTTTCACCCGCATAAGTTTTGACCACGTAGGTATATCGGGATACAAACTATTCTATGTGTTATTCCTGGTTATAAGCTATCTGTGTGCCAAATTTCATCCAAATCCGTTTAGTACTTTATGCGTGAAAGAGTAACAAACATCCATCCGTCCTTACAAACTTTCGCATTTATAATATTAGTAGGATATTCTGACTCAATAGGTCTTATTTCAAAACTGAGAGACGTAGGGTCCTATACCTAGATCTAGCTTTGAAATAGCATGACGTGCCTAGGTATATCTGCATTAAGGGTTGGGTAAACGCCGTTGACCTTGGCCATAGAAACGCGTGTCGTGCTCACACAGCGCTGCCGTTCGGTTTCAAAGGGAATATTTATAATTAGTAACGAAAATATGTATATTTGAAAATAATCACAGATGTAATTATTTATAATGAAATAGTCTGTTAATATAAAAAAAATCATGAAAATATATTAAGTGGTTTGAAAGTAATATAGTTTAGTAATAAGTAAAGTAATATAGTAAGTTGTCTAAGTGAATCAATACGTAGTAAGAAAAAATATCTTAAACTAGAACGCGTACACATCAATATGTGTACGCGTTCTAGATTAACATAATCTTTTTGTATTATTTGAAGGCGTAATAACAGATTTAAAAGTCACTAAAATAATTTATCTGCGCCTTAAATAACCAACGATATAGACTATTAGTTATTTAAGGCGCAGATAAATTATTTTAGTGACTTTTAAATCTGTTATTACGCTTTCAAATAATACAAAAAGATTATATTAAACTAGAACGCGTAGGTACTCGTACACATATTTATGTGTAAAGAAGAAAGAAAGATATTTTATTTGGGACACGCACAAGAAATACAAAGTAAAAAAAAAAGAAGCATTTAAAACTAAACTTCGAATAAACAAAAAACAACAAAGAAAATCAATAAGAACGACTTGTGCGATGCCAAAAAGGCTCCTATCTCAGCATAATGCTGCGATATTTAAAAAATAAATACCGCAGCGCTGGTATTCTGATCACGCGTGTAGTACATGTGTACGCGTTAAGCTACATTTGCCGCGGTTGGTCCGTCGATGGGTGACCATCTTTACATACCAAGACCCCCCATACCTCGGAAAGCACGTCAAGCCGCTGGTCCCGGCTGTCATTCGTGGATCTTTGACAGTCCTTAGGGATCGTCAGAATCCCGAAAGTCTGACAACCAGTTTTACTAAAGGGTAAAAATTGTATTGCCCAGTAACTGGGTTGTTGAGGTCAGACAGGCAGTCGCTCCATGTAAAATACTGAACCCTTATGGGATCAGTCGTGTGTCTGTCTGTCTGTTTGTCCGTCTGTCACAGCCGATTTGCTGCGAATCTACTGGACCGATTAAGTTGAAATTTGGTATACATATGATTTTTTGTGACCCAAACAAGCACGTGTAACGTAAATAAATGAATACTGAGGGTCACTTTTGACTTTTAGCCTTCTAATACATTACACTTAGTAGGTATTACAGCTGCTGGAAAATTCGTTAGATAGGTACAAGTACGTACTGTTGGTAATGTGCTTTTTATGCAACATGCTTAAGTACATATGATGTAAATTTTTCAAATAACGAGTGGCATAAAGACGAAAGAAGGACGAATCAAGGTCTCATTTTAATAAATGAATCGCCTGTCACTTTTTCAAATGAATACTTAGGTACAATATATTTAAAAAAAACGTATCTTGCAAGTAAAAAATACCTAGGTTTTTTTTTTCATATTCAACATTTTCATATTCAACACCGATGATTTTAAGAAAAACAAATATATAACAATTTATACCTAGTATATTACACATGAACCAAGCTACGTTGCTGTTTCTGCTAAGTGGCTAAGCTACACGTGGGCTTACCCTGGCTCGGCTACATGAAGACTATGCGTGGCTAGGCTGAAAAGTCACAAAATACGGGATCATGCGTAGGTACTGGAAGGCATGCACCACTGCACACAGATGGACCACACTTGATTCCTGGCCCTGCAGTTTTGAAATAGATGGCGATTGCTATACGACCGAATTCGGTCGCAAAGTCTAATGGGGTCCCTAGACGGTCAAACTGGCTTGACAAGATTGAGATTTTTTCGTGTTTGTCAAGCAATTTTGACTGTCTAAAGACCCCCATTAGGACTTAGCGACCGAATTCGGTCATAAAGCAATCGCTGTCTATGTCAAGAGTGCAGCCCCAGGGAGTCCTAGCGATTGCGGTAAGATATACAGGAAAAGTTTAAAAGGAGTGCGGATATTTTAGGCGGTACTCAGGTGCATAAAACTCAACAACTTTCCTCAAGGAACATAGGTCGAAATTTAAAAAAGAAAATTCATCTTCTCATATAAACATAAGTCACTTGTATGATATGTAGATTTTCAATTTTAAGATTTCGACCTATGTTCCTTGGGGAAAGTTGTCCAGTTTTATGCACCAGATTACCGCCTAAAATATCCGCAATCCTTTTAAACTTATCTTGTATGATAATATGATCATAATTATTGCAGCATAAGTATTTACTTGGACGCGCTAGGGATTTCTCTAGAATCTCTAAGTTACCTTTCACTAAACCCAGCCAAAATAGGTACTAGTTTTCCCGGGAACTTAGACAATAGTCTCTTTAATAACAATAGCTTTATGTGTATCGTTAAGAGTCCATAAAGGCTCCTACATACTGGCGCGACTTGTCGCGCGACGCGACGCGACACAAAGACACCGCGTGTAGCGCTACAAGCGGTGCCTTTGTGTCGCGCGACAAGTCGCGCCAGTATGTAGGAGCCTTAATACCTCAAAATACTGCAGCATTAATTTTGAAATAAATATATGGTAAAGTTGAGTTGATTAATGTTCAGTACTATGTTCGGTTTCATAAAATTTTCTCGACAGAAAATAAATACAAAGTTACCTACAAACCGAACAATAAACCGCTAGTATTCAAAAAATACTTCAAATTAGATCATGAAACTTTGCGTAATAAGTAATAACGGAACTAAACATAGCAGATACCTAATTTTTTTTTAATTACCATTATTTTCTCTGTAAAAAGAATTACCTAAACTAACTATCGGCGCCATGGAAACTTCTCCCTGCTGCCCTTCCTCGCTTGTTTGCGTGACCGCGAGCAGTAGTGTACAAGCGAGATAAAGAGTGAGGTGGCGCTGAGGTATTATGGACTCTTAAACACTAGGCATTCTAAGGTGATGGGAAGTGACGACCGTTTATATTAGGTGGGTACCCGAAGACAATGGTCCATGTTAACCATAATAAAATTCACGCAGACTGATAGCCGAACTTTGACGGTACTTTGTAAACAGTTGATATGGAGGATTTTATAGTTGCCGGCATTTAACTTGAGCTCTCGGCGGAGTGGTAGGGGTTCGTGTGCGCGTCGTATTATCTCAGGAGTAAGGTCCTAAATCGATTAAAGTAATTAAGGATCAGAGCTCAAGATAAATGCCGGCAACTGAACCTATATCTACTGCGAGTGCATATTCCTGGGTATTAAGACGATTGATGTAACGAAAACTAAAAGTTTTGACATGACCCAGCGGAGTAACTGCGGAACACACTAAAAATATTGTAATGCCTTTCATTTTGACAATTCCGCAACATTCATTGCGTTATTTAAAGTGTCGAGCAGACGAATTTTTCAAACATATTAAGCAATGGATTAAAAATGGAATTTGTTCACCAACAATTGTTTACACTGGTTTTATGCCAAAGGTAGGTCACATGCAAAAATATAACAACAATGCAACAATCACTTACAGATAAACTCCGCATGCATAAAAAATATCTACAACAACAAATAAAAATGAATCTAGTTTTTATTACATAGCTAAAAAGTTATTAAGAGCGTTCTGACCGATCGCACCATACCTAGTTTTGTGGAACGATGGATCTTCCGAAAATCTAGCAGACAGCTATGTGATAGTGTCAGTGTCACATAGGCTTTTCTACGAAATAATCCCCACAGAAAACAAAAGCCCCACGTGGTCAGAAGACGCCTCTGAAGTTTTAGTCTCAAACGAAGGACCATTGGTCAGAACCTACCAGATGGTTCTCACTAAACTCGATTGTAAACAAAAGACTACTCCGTTACATTCACTGTGCACATTCATAGCGCCATCTGTCGAACTTAATTGAAACTTCATTGAAGACTTGATAGTCATACTCCGCACCTTATTTATTGCGAGCCTGTTGTAATGAGTTGTTGCTTGTTACGTAAAGCCTGCAGACTTTAGTTAGTGCCAGACTTAAACACAAGGTGGCTGCACTGCAGTGAAAATCGGTTTCTTTCATCTTCTAGGACACAAAAAACATTTGGTAGGCAGCTTGTGTCATGTCGATTGAAGCTATTTTATACAAATGCTTGTAGAGGAGCAAATATTTTAAAAATATTCCGCGTTAGTGAAAACAGAAACACTTTTAGGTGATCATGCTAATAATACCCATTAGAAATGAAAACCATGGAGAACATGCCTGCATTTAAAAGTATGGTCATGTTTATTTATTTATTTATTCATTCATAGGAGAACCAACAGCTATAACGAATGGATAACAATTGCATATGCTACACAGAGCCAACTACAGATTCTCACGGTTAAAAACACAGAATTGAGTAGGCATCTTAGGATCACTAACAAGCACTATAGAAAAGAATATAAATAAGGTACATTAAGCACTATGCATTTTTAAAAAAGTCGGAGTTCAGCTGAGGTTTTGGTGGTAAATGGGTCAAATGAGAACTCTTTACAAAGGATATTAAAGTCCTTACTCGGAGTTTCGTCGCGGCACTCGTGCGAGCGGGTCGTGTCACAGTTGTATTCGTCGACTGAGCAGAGCGCGTACTGTGTATATTCGACCTTGGATTTGGAAAGGTGCGATACGTGGCCAGTCGGCCGGCTACCTGCCGCCTGACGCAGATGCGACTTGTTTACGAGTGAAATGAGCGATAATTATGAGACGAGTAATGAATTAGAGAATGATTCTATGAATGAGATTTCTACTTTAAATGAAGAGTTACACATTGAAGACAATACCAATAAAATAATGAGAGAAAGCAGCGATGAAGAATGGACGGAAGTTAAGCGGAAAAACAAAATATTGAAGGAGACAGAAAAGATAGAAATATATATATCTAGCAAAGAAAAACTACCTAAACAATTTAGTCTGGCTAAGTTATTTAGAGACCAGAATATAAAAGATATTATCAGGGTGAAATTTATCAATCCGTATCGAGTTCGTATAGAATTGATTAGCGAGATCAGCGCTGAGAATTTGGAGGTATGTCAATTCTTTATCGATAAGGGATGGCATATTCAGAGAGCGATGGAAAAGAATTTGTCCTACGGCGTAATACGAGATGTTGACTTGGAAATGACAGAGGAAAACATCTTGAAGAATATACGTTGCCCAGAACCAGCCAAGTTATTATCCTTAAATCGCTTGAATCGCAAGAACTTTGAGGCAGATGGGTGGTCACCCAGTGAAGCGGTTCGACTTTGCTTTAAAGGGTCGTTCTTACCACCCTATGTTTATACACATGGTTTGAGGATAAAGGTAGAACCATATGTATTTCCAGTGTCGCAATGTTCACGTTGTTGGAAATACGGTCATGTAATTAAGAGATGCCCCAGTGTTAAAGTAGTGTGTCCTAAATGCGGAAAAAACCACGTCAACTGCGAAACCACTAACATGATATGCGTTAACTGTAATGGAAAACATATATCCTTGTCCAAAACATGTCCAATCTTTTTAAAGGAAAAAAAATTGAGGGAACTCATGTCCGAGTTTAATTGCATCTACAGAAAGGCCTTAACGATCTATGTTCCTAAAGACGAACCAACACACAAGGAAGTTAACATAGAAATAAAGGATACAGATATAAAATTTTCATCCCGTCAAGTCGTGGACACGACTCCAACTCAAACCACTAGTAGTATGGCTTATGCTGAAGTGACAACTAAGGCGCAGGTACATAAACAAAAACAAAAGTCAGCCACTAAACAGAAACAGAAGAAACAGGAGAACTCGTCAGATCTGGAGTTTATGGAGTGGAGTAAAACGGATATAGAAGAAGATAATGAAGTGGAGTCAAAAAACTCGAGTGAAACAGGAGAAAAACATAGAGATATTAATTTCAAGGAATTGTTAAAGAGATTACAAGAGATAATATTCATGAAAGGAAGCACTATACAAATGATTTGCAAAGGAGTACTTAAAACTTGCATTGAGTGGGTAATTCTAGTAGTAGTTGATAATGTAGCGGATTGGCCTATCCTTAAATTAATCCTTGATTATTTCTCAAATGCCAGATAAATATGTAACAAATATTAAATTAAATATTATACAATGGAACGCACAAAGCATTAGGCCAAAGTTAAGTGAGTTTGAGAATTTGTTAATACAAGACAAGATCCACATTGCCGTATTAAGCGAAACATGGTTACATCCAGAAATATATTTTAAGGTTAAAGATTATAATGTATTTCGCAAAGATAGAGACGATTCATACGGAGGTGTAGCAATACTCACACATAAGTCTATTAAATCTCAGATTTGCCATGATTTACAAAATTTTAACTCGGGTATTGAAAACATACACGTTAAAGTATATAATTGTAATTAAATTGAGAACATTATATCGATTTACTGTCCACCTTCTGTAAATACTAGCCAGGCAGACTGGGATCAATTATTTTTACAGGTTAATAATAAAACCCTACTTCTAGGTGACTTCAATGGACACCATCCCAATTGGTCCAATAAAGTAGACAGGAGAGGTAATCAAATCTTTGACGCACTTATTGGTAGTAGCCTTATTTCACTAAACAGTGGCGATCACACGCGTATTAAGTTAGTCAATGATGTACTACAACAGTCGACTCCCGATGTTTCGTTAGCGTCATCCGATATAAGCTTAAGTCTAAACTGGCAAGTGTTAAATGAGACTTTGGGAAGCGATCATTGTGTTATTAAAATTTCAACATACTTTAAAGCTAGTAACGTACATATGTCTCGGCGAAACTATAAAAAGGCTGACTGGGTAGGGTACCAAAAACTTTTAAATGACCTTTTCGATGAATTTGTGTTTCCAAATGATTTACAAAAAGGATATGACACATTTATAGACTATTTAGATATGGCAGCAGATTTTTTTATACCATATGTTAAAATTAATACAAACCCAGAACGAAATTTTACACCGAAACCTTATTGGTGTCCCAATCTCTCTAAAGTTGTAGCAGAGCGCCGTTTAGCACTTTCCAAATTTCGACGTAATCCATCACCTCATAACCTCACAATCCTGCAAAGTAAAATCAGTGATGCTCAAAGACTTATACGGTGCTCTAGAAGCAAGTCATGGCAAGACTTATGTTCTACTCTTGACCAAACTACGACCCATAGTGAACTGTGGCGAAGGATGAGGTGGATTAAGGGATATAACACAGCAAAATCCTATGTAGACAACACTAAAGCAAGCGAATTACTTTGTAGTTTAGCCCCCGATTTTGTATCATGCAACTATCCTATTCTTACATCGAATAACCCAAAACTTGAAGTACCGATTACGATTCAAGAGCTGACTAAATGCTTAAAAAATAAAGATACTACCCCTGGTAGTGATAACATCAAATATTCTATGATAAAATACTTACCTGAGAACGGAAAACAAGCCCTACTCAATCTATTTAATGGATTTTTCACTTATTCGTTTGTACCCAAACAATGGCGTGATATAGTGGTGGTGCCGATTCCCAAACCAGGACGTGATCCTTGTTTAGCTTCTTCCCTTCGCCCCATATCTATGATCTCGTGTGTATGCAAAACTTTCCATAACATTCTACTCAATAGATTAGAATGGTTCATAGAAAAGAACAATATGTTAGACCAGAATACCACAGGATTTAGAAAATGTCGATCAACATTAAATAATCTCACTAGTTTAGTTTCTAGAATTCAAACAGGGTTTTCTGAAAAACAAATGACCATATGCTGTTTTATTGATCTGGATAATGCATATAACAATGTGGATGTACATAGTTTATTACGTATAATGGATGGCTTAGGGGTAGGACAAAAACTTTGCACTTATCTGTGGAACTTTTTACAAGCAAGGAATTTAAAAATTCAACTTGATAATTATTCTTTATGTAGAACTACTTGTCGTGGCTTGGCACAGGGTGATCCATTATCGCCATTGTTGTTTAATATAGCTACTATCAATATCTGTAGAAAGATAAATAATGTACATATATCACAGTTTGCGGATGACTTTGTATTGTATTCTACTACCAACAAAATTTTGGAGGCGACACGTAAATTGCAAACGGCTTTAGATTTATTTAAGAAGTTAGTTCAAGATATTGGTTTAAATGTTTCAACTAGTAAAAGTAAAATTTGTATATTCAAAAATGGGTTCAGAAAAGATACTATTGATATTAAAATAAATAAAAGATCCCTCCAAGTAGTCGACAACTATAAATATTTGGGATTGTGGTTAGATCGATCTCTAAGATGGTCTAAACATATTAACGAGTTAAGAGACAAATCAGCCAAATTTTTGAATGTGTTTAAAATATTAACTGGTCCAGGTTGGGGCATACACCCCACTCATTTGCGACGTCTATACATTGCCATCATACGCAGCAGAATAGATTATGCCAGTTTTTTATTTGATAATAGCTGTCAAACCCATTTAAATAAATTAATTAAAATTAAAAACCAATGTTTGAGGGTAATCGGTGGTTTTATTAAAAGTACAGCCATTCATGTGATGGAATGCGAACTTCATCTGCAGCCGTTACATATTCGCAGATATTACTTAGCTGGTAAGTTCTTTTTGAAAGTCAGATCTTTTGTAAAGGGGACACGTATGAAATTGTCAACAAACTTAATATTTGTTGTCAAGATATTTATTGGAGACGAAAAAAGAAACCACTTATAGCTCACATTTCTGAAACATTGAATAACATATGCGTGTACTCCAGCGATGAATTAGGATTATTTTCGCTTAATACATGGATAAGCGGCGCGAACTTGTCTTGTACGATTAAACCACAAATTAAAGAGGTTACCGAAGCTAAGAAATCGTACGATCACTACCAACTACGAGTTATATGTAGTAGGAACTTTGGCAGGAGCTATTCTGGCTATTACAGAATTTATACGGATGGATCTAAAGTTCGAGATAATGTTGGAGCGGCGTTTTTTGATCCGCAAAGTAATACCTCCTTTAAGTTCAAGTTAAATTCAAAAATTTCTATCATATATTCCGAGTTAATCGCTATCTTTGAGGCCATTTCATACCTTGAATCGGTGGATTTTCAAGATTCCGTAATCTATTCTGACTGTAAAAGTGCACTCCAACATTTGACGAAGTGTATGGGAAATTTTCGTGGTTATCCGGTAGCATACAAAATAATAGATTCTTTAAGCAGATTAAGAGATACAAATAAAAATATTGTTTTACAATGGGTGCCTTCCCATATCGGCATTGAAGAAAACGAGGAAGTTGATCATTTAGCCAAAGAAGCGTGCTTAGAGGGTGTTCCGTTGACATATAAACCTTACTGGAAAGATATTCTAAGTGTAATTCGATTGAAATGTTATGAAATGTGGAAAGAATACTTCGACGAGAAGTCATTGACAAAGGGTATTTGGTATCGGACGATGCAGCCAACCATTCAGAATTATCCTTGGTTTGATAATGCTGATATGAGTAGACAAGAAATCGTGACAAGTTTGAGATTTCGTTCCGGACACATCCCATTGAATAGTTTTGCTGCATTGATGGGCAAAGTTACATCTCCAAATTGCACGGAGTGCAATGTGGTCGAAGACGTTGTTCATATTATGGTGGAGTGTGTCCGGAACAGTGCGGAAAGATATTTGATTAGAGACCAATTTAATATAAATATGTGTCAATTAGGAGAATGTAATATTATTTTAGCGTTTCCAGCATCCAAAGCCGCTAGAATATTATATAAATTAGTTAATTTAGGGGTTAAACGTAGATGTTAAGTTTTGCATGTAACAAAGGTTTTCCTATGAGGGTGGCATGTTCACTATGTGATCAAACCCTCGTTAATAAATAAAGATTAAAAAAAAAAAAAAGTCCTTACTCGCTCGCACTATGTATGAGTTTTGCCAGTAGTAAGAAGAAGAAAAAGGAATGGAGATAGGTGGATTAAATCTAACTGATCTCTGGGGGACATTGAAACGCTGTTTATGTAGGAGATCAAAACAGTCAATCTCGTTAGATATATTTTTATAAAAGAAAAGTGCAATCTGCTAGTCGACGACGATTTATAAGTGGCTGGTTATTTATAGTTGACCACCAATTCGACATGTTTTCGGGGTAAGTAAAAACTCAAACAAAGAAAGACCTTGTTTTAAAAACCAAGTTAACCATCACCTCTAAAGAAGCTAAGCATGTACATATTTACGTATGTGATTAATACCTGAAGGGAAAATAGCATATAATCATCAAACTGACCTATCTCATAAGTAGTTTACTAGTTGTATCTGCCGTACGATTACCTTATGTCACTAGCTACTAATCTGGTTAAGGCCACTGGGTGCAATTACTGTCTAATTCCATTCTATAATGCGATGCCGTGCTTGGTAATTCATAGCAACTTACACTCTATGCATGTTCTAGAGACCTGATACATTACATTGAATTCTTAGATTAATATAAAAATGCACATAAGTTTGGGTTATCGAGTTACCAACAAGACGGCAATGGAAACGACTCGTTAAAAGATAGAGAAACTGAACATAAATCTATTCTTGTAGCCGTTAAAAGGGAACGTGGATAGAAGCCGTAGACAGACGGATAGATAAACAACGATATCAAACAACATGTTAATCGTACAAATAACAGTGTTTTCATTCATTGCTTATCTAAAAACAAAGCTTAATGAGTTCAGCGCATTAACGTATACCTATGTCAAGTGTTTATGTAAATGAATAAGACTGATGAGTGCATGTGCAATGATGTAATGTAGTGCATGCCACTACATTAGCAAACCATACCTAATGATGATGATGATTTCGTAAATACCCTTTCAAGGGTATTTGGCAATTGTATTAATATTTTAACAGTAGCTACTAAAACAGAAGCAGTAGGTATCCAGTATAAGAATCCACTACAAACATCACTCATGCATTACCATATAATTATTCTAATGAGATCAAAGTATATTCAGTGTTCAATCTGTTTGATTGTCACGTCACATATCGAATAACATGCTCAACCACTTTGCATTTTTTTTTTCCACTAAACCAGTAATTGCTATTTCGAGAAGAAGATTCTCCGAAATAGGGTCGATTCACACCGGAACGGCAGAAGCCGGCAGCGGGCGGCAGCGCCCGGAAGTGGCCGCAAACGGCCGGAAGCGACCGTAAGCGGCCGGAATCGGCCGGCATCGGCCGGCAGCGACCCGATGTCGCCGTGTGGTAGTACCGCTGACAAGAAGCGCATGGCCGCAAGGCTGCTCGCAGCACTGCGGGCGGCCGCACGATTTTTTCGAGCTTCTCAAGCGATACTGGTCTTTTAATTATGTAGATAAAGTTTAAATTATTTCACGCTGATGTGCTCGCCGCGCAGCTGCCGGCCGCTGCTTTCTCGGCGTGAATCGGCCCTAAGTCTATATTAATCCCCTTTCTTTTAAAAGCTTTAGATACATAAGTCATTGTATTTTTTTTCTTCATTAGCACATCATCCTATTGTACCACTCCTTTATTTTTGTTTGTATCTTCATCACAATCAATAAAGAGTTCTCGATCCTATATCACTATTATATCATCTTCCCAAATTATGTATATCTAATTTATAGCCACATCATCTTAAAGTGTTATCACTATCTATATTTTCCAAATTATTGCGAGAATTTGATACCCTGAGGTTTCCCACCGCGTCTCCGGACATGCACTTGGCTCGAAGCCAACTCGGATTACATTTATAGAATACATTGAGCATCTTTCTACGTGGGTATAAATTTCAGTACCATATCCATAACTGATGTAATGTGTCACATTTGTATGTTTTTGAAGCTGTAAATCATCTATGTTTGGCTAAGGAAGCCAGGTGAGATCGGAGTTATTAGAATCATTTGTGTCTGTCACTTAGTGATTGTTATATCTTTCTAAGTTTAGATTACTTGTGTTTGCCTTTTGTGTAACCGTGAAACGTCTTACTCGAGCGGTTCTCCACTGCAGTCGATCCGAGTCCGAATTCAAGATATGAGTTCAATCCGAATTGGGAATGTTCTAAATTCGGACGAACAAAGTTCGGATCTAGTGAACAACCCCTCATACAAATGACCTCATACCTATACCTACTCTAGACAGACATTTCTCAGATTCGTATCGGATGTAGTACAGAACCACTCTTTGCCTCCTACGGGTTACACATGAACTCTTAGTTTTTTTAATAATTCAATCTGAATTGATATGTGTAGTTAAATATATCTAAAAATATGTATAGGAGTGTGTGGTTTATAAATAACTTTATGTAATGCCTTTATAAATAGGGAAGGCCTGACAGAGTTTAAACCCAATAATTGGTTGGTTGTTGTTGGGCAGATATTTCCTGAGTTGAATTGACAGCATCCGACAAACGACAAATGGCAGATAAATAAGAATTAAAGATCATATTATAGTTTATATTTCATGGAAATGATGGACGCTAGTTTATTTTACATGAAAAAATATATTTAAAAATGAAAACTGCAAAGCAGCAAAAAGTAAGTGTGGGCGATGTGGTATCAGTAGTTAATGTTTTGGATATACCAACATTAGATACAAGAAAATATATGTTAAAAGAACTCAAAGAGTGTAATAACCACGTAACGGTGCCAACACATTACCATCAGAATAAGTCATAAAATCCACAAATCACTTGAACCTACGCATTTGTCAATCAAATCATGGACGAAACTAATCTCATAGGAGATCTCGATTACACAAAGGAAAACATTCGATATTTTTCTTTCTTTTATCATTCACCATATTGCATACATCAATGTTCAAAACAGGATCTCCACACGATTGACGTAAAAATCTGACGTCAGATTGTACTAAAATTAAAATGACATCGACAGTCGTAAAGATTGATCTAATTTTATGTGCGGTATTAAACGCATAGTATGCCTAACATTATGTATTCTACAGCTGTTTTGAAACTAAGCTCTTTATTTATATTATCTTAGCCACACGGCACTACTCGTACATTTTACTTTAAAGGCCCGTGCAGACTAGCCCGATATCGCGGGCTCGACAGGCAGCAATACAAGGTGTCGTTTTGCATTTACGTCAAATTCAAGGAGGTTACCTATGCTAATGATTCTCGCCACGAATCAATAATAAAATAAGTAGGTAGGTTTTTTTTTTTCAAATTTTCGGTGGGACTCGCATGTTAAAACGCGGCCCGTGTGATACCGCACCGTAACTGCCCTTTTACACACACACTACCGCACACGCAACGTGTGATTCTGTTCTGTGAAAGTGGTGTATTATAAAATACTGTCAAACTTAAATAACTAAAAAAATAAGTATGTATTAATTATTGAGCAGGTATCGTAATTTTATTTGATTATACTCGTATAATGTCTTTCACAGCAGCCTCCTGAAATTTGACGAAGATGCAAAACGACACCTTGTATACCAGTCTGAACGAGCCTTGAATCTGATAGAATGTAAAATGGATTTGATATTTTTATTATTTGGGAATTTGATATGATGGAGTTAACACTAGTAATTTTCTTTTTTATCTAAGTAGTTCGATTATTGATGAAACATTTGTATTAGGGCAGACGGTAGACTATTGTTGCCTACACATCCAATCATTTAGTAGGTACTCCTTATGAAACATATAAGCTTCTCAAAGGGTTGTGAAACTCAGAGCAGCTCGTGGCTAAGTAATAACAGCCGCACGGGTCGATCCATCAGCTTAAGACGCTGACAACACCTAAACCGCGGTCACTATCAAATTCCATAGAAAAGAAAGAGAAGCGCGACGACACAACGCTTGTAATTTATTTCAAAATATGAAGTAATTATCTATTTACTCAAAATTGAGTTGAGTAATCGAAAATAAAAAACAACCAAGTTCTGCATATTCAAATAAGACGTTCTTGATATTAATTAAATACGTAACGTATGTTGATATTTGATATAGATATTTTGGATTAGAACTCAAAGTAAGAGGTTAGTTTAACGTCAGTTTGTATCGAGATTTTGTTTTTAAAACGTGTTTTGGTAACAACCAGGTTCTGGGAAATATATTCAAAATTAACATATATTTTTTCCGCTACCACAAACTATACAGATTTGGCAATTTTTTTTCTTAAGCAAAGCCTATTTTGATCAATTGGGTCTTGTCAGCGCCTTAAGCTACGCTTGCCGGTGTTGGTCCATGGATGTGTGACCATCTTTACATACCGAGACTCCTCCGTGTTTTGGAAAGCCTATAAGCTGTAGGTCCCGGCTGTCATTCGTGGATCTTTGACCGTAGGTAGTTAAGTCCAGAAGCCCAAAAGTCTGACAAACAGTCTTACCGGGGGTATCGTATTAGGTACCCATAGTTACTGGGTTGTAGAGGTCAGATATGCAGTCGCTCCATGTAAAATACTTGAATTCAACAAGTTAGACAGGAAGCCGATCCCAACAAATTTGGGAAAAGCCAAGGCAGATTGAATGACTTGTGAAACGTTTATCTGCTTTTTCTTGAGATAACAATCTTTTTATCTATGTTCAAAACAGTTCACCCACAGAATATGAACTTGAAAGCAAAGTCAATATCCAGAAAGAAAAGAATATCCTGAATATTGCCTAGTTATTGCTTCGGGTACTCATAAAAGCAGAGTAGAATAATACCATAGAGAAAGAGTGTCTTTTAAAATGGTGACGTTACAAGGTTGCGACAAATTGGTTCTCATTAGGAAATGACAGACCAGTTAAAAATATTTTTCGTAGAAACGTGTTTGTTTGTCACGATTTTTTTTTCCTGTTTACTGTGAATAATCGACATACAATAGTTACATTTTAAAATCATGGAACATTTGTGTTTCTCACGGCTCAATAATTAAGTACCTAAGTGGGACAGGAAATGTTTTTAGGGTTCCGTAGTAAACAAGGAACCCTTATACCCTTTCGGCATGTCCGTCTGTCTGTCCCCGCTGTAGCTCAGAGACGCTTAGTACTAGAAAGCTGTAATTTGGCATAGGTACATATATTAATCACACCAAGAAAGTGCTAAAATAAAATATTGATTAAAAAAATATTAGGGTACCACGTAATGTGGGGATGATATTGTTTTTCTCGTCTACCCCATGGTGTGGGGTATCGTTGGATAGGTTCGATTCAAGGATCCGCTTGCATAATATTAAGTGCAAATTTTTGTTAGAGTCAAGTGCCCCCCTGCCAGCTAAATGGTTGTTTCTGGAGATGGGAAAAATTAGACCAACTTAAATTTGCAGTTTGAGAATTGACCGTGACGTATATCGATGTTCCCATACATCGATATACGTCACGGTCAATTCTCAAACTGCAAATTTAAGTTGGTCTAATTTTTCACATGTTCAACATGTTTTTCAACTACAATGTAAGTTTGTTTTTGGAATAAATTCATCCCTAGTAATCCCAACTACGGAACCGTACCTTCGCGGGAAGGTACTTATGGGTCACCGAGTCCCCTGGAAACACAGTCAACAGGAAGGATTTTTTTTTTAATTTTTTTGAGGGTGGGAAATCATCAAATAACTTCTCCCGCTCTGGGCGGAGCGGGAGGGTGTGTCAGACTCTTACTGACTAAAACCCACCCGTATTCCTTCCTGTTGCCTGTGTTGCGGGGGCCTCGGTGACCCATAAGTACCTTCCCGCGACCCCGGCAGGAACAGGAAGGAATACGGGTGGGTTTTAGTCAGTAAGAGTCTGACACACCCTCCCGCTCCGCCCAGAGCGGGAAAAGTTATTTGATGATAACCCACCCTTAAAAAAAAAAACTATGGAACCCTCCGTTGTGCGTGGTCCGACACGCACTTGGTCGGTTTTATTGTTCAATAAATTTAATTTAAACATGTAATTGTGGTAGGTAGGTTTAAAACATTTTGTAATGTACAAACGAGGACTATGGTAGAGTATAGTCACGATACTTGAATTAAAAGTGCCAATGTAATTAGAAATGTCATTCATAATGAAAATACACTTTATCTAAATAAAGTTTCATGTTTATTACTGCCAGGTTCAACCACTCTAGTTCCATGTACCTACTCGTATCGGCTAAAAATAACAAATTAAAAGCAGCTGTTTATTTCCTCGTTATTTATTTCGTATGTCATCTGTTACAAAATATATTTTCTCGACGACATAATTATCCGAGATGCTGGAAGTAAATCATTTCTCTACCGTGTCCGGTTGTCCAAAAACTTTAAATTAATGGACCTCTGCATATAATTAATACTATATGTTATTTTTAATACAAATAAAGTATTGTAAGGACTAATTTATTATCCATATAGATTTGACATATTTTTGTTAGCTGTTTTTGTCTTAAAACCCTTTTAATATCAAATCATGTTTAACAGGCTTAACAGGTTCACTGTCCAGGCTCCAGAGTGGGAATGGTCCATAAGTTCAGTTATGTTTTTATTTAAAGTCAGTTTATTTGTGATTAAAATGTATGCATATATGTGTTACAAAATTTTTATACTCTACTGAAATAGTTTTTTTAACACAGACCACATATGGTCTGTGGACTCGTAGCGCTTCCAGGACGGGAAAAATCACCTCGTGAGTCTCAAGTCCATGTATAATTTTTGTCCTATATAATAAATTTTCTATTCATTTCCCGTATTTTGTTATCTACTTACCCATTGATTAGCTTATTTCTAAGTAATGAAACAATAAAACCTCGAAAAAAAAATTATGCTGACACTTTTTACTTTAGAAAAAAAATATCGACTTTTTCCCTATGTCCCAGCACTTTTTATAATCCTTATGATGTGTCCTGCCAAGTCCGCATTAAATATGAGACTTTCTCCTTACGTCCACAGTATCAGATGGCTTAGAAATTGTACGGGCGAACATACCACATACGGTCTGTGGACTGATATGGAAGTCTCTCTACAGACCGTATGTGGTCTGTGGACAGTGAACCTGTTAAAATGACTGGTGCATTTTATGTTCTCTGCCGTATATTTCCAGTTCTACTTAGCTAAAGAAATATTTTGTCGCATTTTAAACTTTAGTGTTGACCATTGCACTTCTAAGAACTATTTTTGTTTGGATTCCTTTATTATAGTATGTTACATAGATGTATCAAGTTTCAGCATTAATTAACAATTTTAATACTTAGCTGACTGAAAAACTCAAATTTACAATTTGTTTATATTTACAACAGATGTAAATTATAAACTGACCATCCAATAAAAAAACAAAAGACTACCACAAACAATATATCAAAAAATGTTGGTTTAAAAGAATGAGTAACACCCGTGGGCCAACCTGAAACATGAATGAAAGGGTTTATAATCATCGTTTATTCACCGGTTTCTTCTTCAAATGATGTAAATAACGCTGACGCCATCATATATTTACGTATGCAATGTACGTAGTTTAAGAGTTCACTCCGCCCGCCCCCGCACGCTGCCGGCTTGGGCGGGCGGATTGCACTGCCTTACAGTCAACCAGTTGAGTTCGAGGCGAAAGCTCGCTCAGATAAAGTGTTATAACTAAAAAGTTTTGTGACATAAAGTAACATGGCTGTACGTATCACTTGGCAACACTACACTATTTTTACTGTACACTAACTAATAATACATTTCTTGCTAATTACCATTTAATTGTCTGCATTTTTTACATACTTTGCATATCATTTTTTAAAATGTTTTTTTCATTTTGTGACGTCAACTTTCTTCTGTCCAAATACAATGTCCTTAATCCCTCTATTTTACTGTCATAACCGGATAACCGTTGTATCCATCGTCAAACTCAATCATGACTTCCAGTAATTTAACACTCCACACTTCATAACTCAAACAATTTATTGATTTAGAAACCAGTCAGAATAAAGTGAAGATCTAAAAAGTTTGTTTTAACAAAAGTATATTAAAATAATTAACAGCAGCGAGTGTTTGATGACGTCAATAGTTTTAGAATACTTTAGATTAATGAGGAGCGCACGCGCAGCTGCGAGCCGCCCATCATATATCTTACCTCCTGTAGGTTACTCTTAAAAGCTTTCCAGATGTACCCCGTCGCATCAGTATAGGATAACAGCGATCTGTTTCGTAAACGAGGCTATTTTCGGAGGTGATGCTGGAGTCTGTGCGCACGCCATCAAACGACTTGGCACTGGAGCGAGTGTTTTACGGCTAGCGTTCGGAACTTGCAAGTTTCGATTTTTTTAATGTAATTTATGGGTTTCGGTAGTAAACAGCAATGTTATTTCATGCCACTAAAATTCTTCCCCGTCAACTATGTTGGAAAGTTTCCACTCTAGCATACCTACCTAGAAGTAACTGATATGTTCATAGTCATACGAGTAACATCGATGTATTTTTCCAGCCCAGGAACAAGGAACAAGAGCAGGAAGTGCTTAACTGGATCAGTGCTGTCATCGGCGAGCCCGTGACCAGTGCCTCCTATGAAGACTACCTGAAGGACGGCATCGTCCTCTGCAAACTCATAAACAAACTGTCCCCTGGATCAGTCAAGAAGATCCAGGAGAAAGGAACCAATTTCCAGCTTATGGAGAACATTCAGAGGTAAGGCCTCAAAAATATTCTGTCTAAACGTCTTGGTACCTAGATTATAAACAAAAAACAAATAGAGACTGCTGCCAAAATAGCAACAATCATTTTTCAAACTAACGTTTACATAGAAATACGATTGTTTCGAGTGTTGTAGTGAAAACACATAGATACAGTTATTTTAAGATCTATTTTAATTTTTTCAGGTTCCAAGCCGCCATCAAGAAGTACGGAGTGCCAGAAGAAGAAATCTTCCAAACTGCTGACCTGTTCGAGAGGCGTAACATTCCTCAAGTCACACTCTGCTTGTACGCTTTGGGCAGGATCGTAAGTATCTTCTCAACGCTGTTCAATCAAATGAAAGTTATCTGCATGGTATTTCATTATCTCGTGATATTATTCCAGACTCAAAAGCACCCCGAATGGACCGGTCCTCAGCTGGGACCCAAGATGGCGGACAAGAACGAGCGTACCTTCACTGAGGAGCAACTTCGCGCTCACGAGAGTGAACTGAACCTACAAATGGGCTTCAACAAGGGTGCGTCCCAATCCGGGCATGGCGGTTTCGGCAACACCCGTCATATGTAAATCGTCAACAACTCATCGCTACTTTTCCACATGCTTGCTAATGAGACCAACCGAACTATTCGGAGTAAAACAGTATTTTTATGTAGGTATGTCAAACGAAGGTCGTCTACATAATTTGTATTCTCTTCTAAGTCAATGTCTGCAGTGCTTAACAACTTCAAAGATTGTGTGATAGTTTTAAATTATTACTTAATTAGTAGGTACCTATTATAACTCCTAACAGCGCTATTTTCGTTAAGTATTTTTTACCAATATTTAATTGTAAATATTTAACTCTTATCTAATACAAATCGTCTGTAAGTATTGGTTTTGTTTAATTTGTAATTGTACCCTTTAAATGTGAACAGAGTTTGGATGATGGAGAACACAATGTAGTGGTGGTTGAGACAGGCAATGATCTGTAATAAGGGCAGCAGCTCATTGGTGAATAATATAATGATAATGATATGATATCTTAAGCTCAAAATGATGCATACGGAGATCTCGGGAATTGCGAGAAGTGTGGCAGAGAATACATAGAATACTCAATATTGATAAGACTGATGGTGGAAGGAATGATATTACTACTAAATCTAATTTAAATTTTGAGAGACTTACTGTCATCGAAAGAGCAAATAGAAAAATAAATAGAAAACTCAATATCGATAAGACTGATAGTGGAAGGAATGATATTACTACGAAACCTTATTTAAACTTTGAAAGCACTGTACTGTCATCGAAAGAGCAAACTGGATAGTTATCAATGTGTTACTATTTAACAGTGAAAAGTTACAGCATTTTATGACATCTTTATGACTTTTATGAATTATTATCCTAAATCCAATCCATCACATGCACTGCTGCAGGTGCCAAATTTATTAGTTGACAGGTGGCAGAATTATTGGGTTAAAATTTAACTAAATAATTTGTGCATTTGAATTTTGATGTTTAAATTATGATCAGGGTAAACCAGGCCGCTCTAATCTTCTTCGATAATTTGTTTTGACAAAACAGAACAGCGGGTATGTCACATCCATCAAGGAAAGGTATGCCCTACGTGTTTTTCCATTGTGCTCTCCGTCCTCATCATCTTCCTGCACGTATCCCAATTAATTAGCTATTCTTTCCTATGTTATGGTCTCTTCCGAAGCGCTGGAATGGTTCTCCTCTTACCTTCAGGAACGACAGCAGTCCGTTCATGTTGGGGATACTTCATCATGCTGGCGTGATTTGGAAGCTGGCGTTTCTCAAGGCGGTATTCTTTCTCCTCTTCTGTTTTCTATTTTTATCAATCTTATAACTTCCGAGCTTCAGTGTTCGTATCATCTGTATGCAGATGACTTGCAGTTGTACTTTCAAGGGAGGGTTGATTAAATACCTGACATTATCGACAAGTTAAATAGGGACTTGACAGCCATTAAAACCTGGTCTGATAGATTTGGTGTTGCAGTAAACCCTAATAAGTGTCAGGCGATCATCATTGGGAGTCATCGTAGTATTGGTAGTGTGGATGGTTCAACCTTGCCACCTGTTCTCTTCAATGGAACGATTGTTCCGTTTAGTACTGACGTGAAAGACCTAGGCTTGCACATCGACTGTACCCTGAACTGGCGTACTCAAGTCGCTAGGGTGAGCCAGAAGGTTACTGGAACTCTGCGGGCTTTATATCGACTGAAAAATTTATTACCATCAAGTACCAAGACAATGCTTGTGCAGTCCTTAATTTTCCCTATCATCGATTATGGTGATGTGTGCTACTATGACCTGAATGCAGACCTCCTCGACAAGCTAGACCGTCTTCTTAATAACTGCATTCGATTCGTTTTCAATCTGCGTAAATATGATCATGTCTCTGCGCAACGATCGCTTCTAAAGTGGTTGCCCATACGCCAGCGCAGAGAGCAAAGGGCGCTGACCACCTTGTTTTCATTTCTTGACTCTCCCTCTTCCCCTAGTTATCTCGCCCCCCACTTTCAGTACATTTGCGCGAACCATAGTAAAAATCTACGTTCATCACATAATCGTCTTCTTCAATGTCCCACTCACCGCACTGACTTTATTCACTCTTCCTTCTTCGTTCAGTCTATCTCCCTGTGGAATGCGCTCCCCCAGGAAATCAGGATGGCAACCAACCGATTATCCTTTAAAGTTAAAGTTCGCGAGCACATTCGTAAGAAGCTGGCAGTATCATCACAACGATAATGTTTTCCCATTGTTTGTCTTACTGTTTAGTATATTCGTGTATTTATTTAGTCTTATATTTATGTATAATTAGGTATATCTATTATATATATATAATGTTTTAATAGGTATATGTATGTATATACTTATATTTTAATAAATATTTATTTCACAGTTTTCGTTATTGCACCTACCGCTGTCTGTCTCTGCATCACCCAAAGGTTGACTGGTAGAAAATGCCTATGGCATTAAGTCCGCCTCTGTACATTTGTGTGCGTAAAGTATTAAATAAATAAATAAATAATTCTAGATCGGCTTCCACCGTACATCTCTAAAGTCGTTATTTCAGTAATCACCCCTTTTGTTTGCCTTATCATTTTAACACCTATCATAATTCACATTATAATCAATCGTTCCAATCATTATAACTCATAGGTTATGACTCAGGACATCTCCTACATGTTCATTGCATTGTTCCTTCTACACTGTCATTGATTCCTTTTATACACAGTTTATCATAATTAAAAGATTAACGTCTGTTTTCTACTGTATTTCATCATTAATTTCAAGTATCTACTTATTCAAAGGAATTTAACCAAGGAATTATCTGTTTAATCTTTTTATGCAAATTATCGGCAGGGTCAGTAAACTATTCCTTATCTGATATTTGTCGGACAAAGAGGTCATTATTACTTAACAACTATTTGTCAACTTTGTCAGTATTATGGACTGTGTTAATGAATAAATCATGATAACCGGATCAATCAATTATTCTTGCCCACTGTCTGATTACGAAGTGTCTCTTACTTATCATATAAAAACATGCGATGAGTATTATTGAGTTTGTTTGTTCATTTGTTACGCTTTCACGCTAAAACGGCTAGACGGATTTGGATGAAATTTGGCACATGGGTAGACCATGATCTGGGTTAGGACATAATAGTTTTGAACCCGATTTTGTCACGGGATCAAGACTTATGGTGGTGAAACCGCGGGGCGCACCTAGTTGGTTCATATTTTAATGTAGCATTCAAATCAGGAAAATCATAATAGGGAATGTGCATATCTAATGTTTTTATTCACTAAATTAATAATAATAATAATCAATAATAACTAAATCAATAAATCAATAATAAACCCAAGAAAAGTATGAAAAGTTATTCAACTACTGCTTGTTGCTCAAAAAAATAAAAAAATACTACAGTTTAAACGTCCGTTGATGCATGATGTGACGTCATTTACCACGAATTTTCTTTGTTTACATCTGTATTTTAGTCCCAAATCATATAAATTTATTTTTTATTCAGCCAGAAATCGCATTCACTTTTACTTACTTATCTTAGTGAGATTTCAAGCACTTTCCAAAGAATAGATTTTTATTCACATAGTTTCTTTCGTCACTTCCGGCATTGTCGAAGACGACGCGTTTTGAGTTTGCGTTCCGGTCCACCAAA
Organism: Atethmia centrago; assembly: GCA_905333075.3. NCBI lineage: Eukaryota > Metazoa > Arthropoda > Insecta > Lepidoptera > Noctuidae > Atethmia > Atethmia centrago. Next base: position 10,937,621 of record HG995377.1, on the reverse strand, counting down.
AAAACACAACTTAAATTAATGAATTGTAAAATAAGTAATGCATTAAAAAAATATAGGAATTTGTTTCTTGACTCCTACACAATATATATTTATATAATGGATAAGTTCTGAATTACGGCATATTCCTTATTTAGCCAAAGCTAAAGATATAGAATGTTAGCTTTTACCCGCGGCTTCGCCCGCGAGATGTTCCGAAATTATCCCACGAGAACCTATTATCGGAATAAAAAACATCCTTTGTACTACCCAGGTCATGGTCTTCACTACTTGTTTGCCAAATTTCATCTAAGTCCGTTCTGAGTAACAGATAGATAGAGAGACAGACAGACAGACAGACAGACTTACTTTCGAATTTATACAATTTAATAAAATTGAAGTGTCTGTTTGTAATGTCAAAATAACAGCTTTTTACTAAATGCAAATGAAAGTATATACGGTACTTATAACAAAAAACAATTTTTATAAATTTTGTTCGTCTGTCTGTCTGTCTGTTTGTTCCGGCTAATCTCCAAAACGGCTGGACCAATTTTCACGGGACTCTCACTGACAGATAACAAATGTTATAAGGAGGAACGTAGGCTACTTTTATTTTACAAAAAGACACGCGGGCGAAGCAGCTATTTTATAGTATGGATTATTTTTCTTAAAATATCGGAACGGAATGTGTTATAACTTGGACGTTTCATTTATTAATCTCAATTACCCTGTCTAGACAGAGGGCACAATCCTAGGATTGTGCCAGATAGTTAAGTATTTCTCATCATCATCATTCTCCTGCCCTTATCTCAATTTATTTGGGGTCGGCGCAACATGTCGCTTTCTTCCATACTTCTCTATTAGTTGTCATCTCAGTAGTCAGCCCCTTTCTAGCCATATCATCTTTCACACAGTCCATCCATCGTTTCTTTGGTCTTCCTCTACTCTTATAGCCATCGACATTCATACTCAAGACTTTCCTCATGACATTTTCCTCATTCCTCCGCATCACATACCATGACAACCGATTTCCGCACAACTTTTCGGTCACCGGTGCCACTTTCCGACTTATTTCAACATTTTAAATAATACATTAAAGTTCTGTTGGAGTTCTGGTTTCTAAACTAATTCTAAACAGATTGTTAATTTTTTTTTTGTTTTTTACTGCCTCGTTCGTCTAGTGGTCGCAAGCGCTACTGCTGAGCATGAGGTCCTGGGTTCGATTCCCGGGCCGGGCAAAGTGTTATTGGATTTTTCTATCTAGAACTTCTCAGTAACAGCCCTGAGTCTGGATTTCTGCCGGTTGATGGCAATAGGCTCGCCCCCTATTACATGGGACCTAAACATAACTGGCGAAATGTGGGTGTACTACAGGTACACCTCTGCCCCACCTTACGGGGAAACAAGGCGTGATGTTATATTATATTTTTGTGTGCAGATATGTGTTTTCATATTTCTTTCTCTTGTTTCATCTGTGACAGGGTTAGGACGTTCACACAGACATTGATTATAATTATCTTAAATAGTAGATTTTTTTAAATATGAATGAGCCTGTTGTTAGCATCACATCACAGGTGATAGAAGTAAATAGCATATTCAGCCTATAATGTTCCCACTGCTGGTACACAAGTCTCGTCTCTGTGAGAGGGAGTGGGCCATAATCTACCACGCGGGCCCAGTGCGGGTTAATGAATGTCACGTCTTTGATTTTTTTTTTTTGATGCTAGTACTTTGCGGTTTCCGTCACTGTTTTGAGAGCAGTGGTGATTAAATAATTTACACAAAGTACATCGACTGTCTGTGTTCAAATCTACAGCCTACAAGTCGCGGCTGTTACCACTGGGCCACCACTGCTCTCTGTAGTAAATAGTATCTCTATAGTTTTGGTCTTATATCTTAGTCTTATATTTTAGGATTACATGTGAAAGTTCACCTTTCATCCTAGACTAAAATGGGTTTTCCTTATGTACTAGTATTTAATATATTGCCTGTTTCATTATCCTCATTCATTATTTTCGTCTTACATATTCAATTTTCTTTGTTACTCGCTATATAAAAATATGCTAACCCATCGAATTTTTTACGAAATCCCGCCATCCAACGTCACTCTTTTTAATATAATTTACGACGCTACGCTAGCGGTGCGCTATTTAGATTATTATTATTTTAGCTCAAAGACACAAGGAGGTTGTTCAACCTTTTCATTCTTAAATTTATGCAAATTGCGTGTTTTTGTTGTGTTCATCTTCAGCAAATACTTTGTCGTTACAAATAATAACTTTATAGTTCCATACATTTTATGTTTGTGGCTTTGCGATGTCGCCGTGGAGACCAGAACATTAGTAGGTTAAGTGTCCTACGATTGTGATAAAACGAAAAAGTGAGGTCAACATTTGTTTTTGCTTAGAAACATCTTGTGAAGCAAGCCAAGAAGTTACGGGATGTTTCGATATGGTAGTCAAAGACAACACAATCAAAGAGGATGCGGTGGACTTGACGAATAAAATAATTTGCGGACAATGATTATGATAAATCTTGATTTATCACAAAATCATGTTACAGGCCTGTAATATGATTTTGAGATAGATATATCAACCAGAGAGATAAATTTATCAACCATATTATATATTTTAAAAAGGTATCTGAGGTAGGTGGGTGCTGAGTTCACAAAATTGAATAAATAAAAATTAGGAAATTTATTACTATTCGTAAGCATTAATTGAAATTAATAGCAGCAATAGAAAAGAAAGGAAAGAATTGGCAGAGTTTTTCAGGTGTTCTGTCGTGCATACATGTAAAGATTAAGTTTACTCTTTCATGCACTGCTAGCCTAGTACTCGCTAAGTCAACTGCGCACAGGCGTGCAAAGTTCCTTGCGAGTCCAATACAATAATGGCTTTAGGATGTTGTTGGGGCTACCGCGTTTTTTTCAGTGCTTTGCATATGTTTGCGGAAACAAGGTTGATGGCTTCCACGCCATCATACGTAAAAGAACTGCGTCATTATTGAGCAGGTTGCGCGGTAGTTCTAACAGCATCTTTCAGGTTATTGCGGAGAAATTCGATTCTCCAATTATAAAGGCGTTCATCTGGGTTTTGATCGAATAACCTCATATTAGGATATTCGATCAAGGCCAAAATGAATCGTCCTACTAGTTATATTCAATTTATGCTCAATTTCTTACTAACATAGTGTATAAGTCAGATAGAATAAGAAATGAGAACATAAGAGGAAGTTTGAAAGTGGCACCGGTGACTGAAAAGTTGTGCGGAAATCGGTTATCATAGTATGGGCATGTGATGCGGAGGAATGAAGAAAATGTCGTGAGGAAAGTCTTAAGTTCATTTTCATGTCGATGGCTATAAGATACCAAAGAAACGATGGATGGGCTGAGTGAAAGATGATATAGCTAGAAAGGGGGTGACTACCGAGATGACAACTAATAGAGAAGTATAAAGGAAAGGGGCATGTTGCGCCAACCCCAAATAAATTGGGATGGAGGCAGGAGAATGATGATAGTGTATAAGTCAAATTGTTACTAACAAAGTGGACTATATGTCTGAAATAAAGAATATATTATTATTATAAAGTTAACAGTAGCGTCTTGTTTGTTTAAAACATGAACATTAATTTGCCGGGCTTCTGCATATAACCATAGTATAAATAAATTATTACATCAGTTAGGTAGTGTTCCAGAAAGAGCAGTTCCATCATCCGAGCGTGGGTTCGACGTTACTATGAAGATTGTTTATCTTGATCAACGGCCAAGATCCGAAGACGCTGTCGGATTTATCCTCACGACACACGACACCTTGACATTACGTATTATATTTGTAGACTAATTACTTATAATTACGATACATTACGCCAAGGTCAAGGGAATACGCAAGTAATACGCCAAAATTCTTGTTAAAGTGTGATAATTACAAAGTAAGAACAATGTTTCGAGTAATTTGGCAAAAGTTCAACTTTCGGCATGTTTTCGGTTCGTTTATAAAAAGCATTATGTTGTCCACGAAGAAGGGTTTTACTCTAACCTGGAAGTTCTCTTGACAACAGTATCCCCTTGGAATATTCTATTTCAAGATTTTTCATTCTCGTTGCGCAAATTAGACGCTAACAAAATATTTTTTCTTTAGATGGATGTTTGTCCCATAACAGAATACAGAACGAAGCTAATTTCTGTGTATAGTTACTAATATTTTAACAACAACTACAATCCTAATAGTTTTTGATAAAGAAGCAAATATTCACTCTGACCACTTAGGAATTTGTGTGGAAGTGGTGAGTCTATCAAAAAGTTAATGTAATCAGAAACTGGCCGTTTTTGCAAAATCATATATTATTTCATAATAGACTAGTACGTGGACAATAATCGGTCAAGACAACACAACAGTCTACCGGGTGAACCCAGTTGTCAAAGTCATCTCATATTCAGTGTAAAAGCTCTCTTAGCGCCCCTATTATTCAACTGTGTTTTATAACATAGCAGTTTGCAGCATTACTGAATTTAAATAGCAAACGATAATAAGTTTAGGTCAACATTTAGGTCTACGTTTCTTTGAACTGCGTAAGACATTTCATGTCCTTTTTCGGGTTCCGTAGTCAACAAGGAACCCTTATAGTTTCGGCATATCCTTCTGTCTGTCTCTCCGCGGCTTAGCTCAGAGACTCTCAGAACTAGAAATTTGTAATTTGGCATGGGTATACATATTAATCACGCTGACAAAGTAAAATAAAATCTTGAAAAAAAAATACAATAATTTTGTAGGGTACACACCCTTGCACGTAAAGTGGGGATGATACTTTTTTCTCGTCTATACCATATCGTTGGATAGGCCGTTTAAAAATATTGCGGGTCTGTGAAAATATTTTTTCGATTCGGGGATCCGTTTGGGTAATATAAAGCTTTTCAATTTTTGTTAGAGTCAAGGGTGGGCCCTGCCATCTAAATGGTTGCTTTTGGGTATGTGAAAAAATTCATGTCAGTAGACTATCATCAAACTATCACAGCTAAGTAGGTTTTACAAGTTAACCAGTAACAGTCCACCAACTTGCATTTGCAGTTGATGAATTGACCGTGGCGTATATCGATGTATGCGAACATGTTTTTCAACTACAATGTTAAGTTTGTTTCCTTTATTGTGCGTAGTCCAACATGCACTTGGCCGGTTTATTTATGTCGTTTCCTTATAGTTATAGATTTTACTAAAGAATTCGATACATATAAGCATGTTATAAGCAGTAGATTGATAAAATACTGGAGTACGAAACAAGATTTTTGTGATAAGCAATTTAATTAACAATTTAGCTAAGTACCTAGTTGAAATAGTAGTAGTAGTTACTCTTTTTATGTTCCCCTGTTTTCATTAATTAGTATTCCATAGTGGCATATTTTTATGCACGGGTCCCTGCGGTATTCCAGGCGCCGTGAGTGTTTCTTTAAGGGACTAACTGCGGCTAAAGTATGTTTTGAGCGTATGTCCGGTATGCCCTGAAAATACTTAAACATATACATATACTTCCCTATTTCAGTCCTTATAATTTCTTGCACGCAGGCAGAACAAATGCAGTGATTACCTTACCGCTTATGGTATGATCAGGTACTATTGTTTCACAACAATCTCCTCTAGATTCTAGTGCCCGTGTAACTGGTACTACGTGTTATACACCAGTGGTTGACTAAACTGCACCGATTGCATCTCACTTATAGGTCAAAGTCGTTCAGCGACCGCGAGTACAACATCAAGAATTATTATAAAACTCTGAAGAAATCACTGAGACAAAAATAAACTTAAATAAAATCATGTGGAACTGTTGATATGTACGGTATCTAGATCGTGGGTTGAAGGTTATTTACAAGCTGCAGAAGCAAATAATGTATCGTGATGACATTCTGGTTTGAGAATATCAAATAAAAATCATGTATACCTTTCTCTTTTTATCTTCGTCGTTCATTTTGTTTGTGTCCCACGCATCTTATTGCATTGCTAGACGACGTGTTGGTCCCTTTGCGTCATTCTACAGCTTGAGGTCAAATGTCTATGTTATGTGGTTGTATTTAATTTTAAGCTTCACGAGACGGTACATTGTCTATAGAAAATTAATGAGAAGTGATGGGAGATTTGCTAGTTTTACTAGAATTAGGAGCCCTGTTAAATGTTTGCCAATCGTCGGTTATGTCTTGTTTGTTTTCAAGATTGATTAAAAAGAAACATACACACGGGTTTATATTTGCTATTCAGAAAGCTTTATGACGGTTCAAGGCCGGATATATTTTAATAGCTTCAATATTTTTCATAGACGGGATATGAGGATACATCATAAAATATCCGGATCGAGTGTGGGAGTGTCTTTAATGGTCTTTAATACAGATTTCAGCATTACTAAGAATCCTATACCTAACATTTCATTCAGACGTTTTTGTATGTCATACGTTACTGGTATAATGTCATCATTTATTGATCTTTTCTCATAAGATAATAGTTTATATCATCGGTATGTTATGATATAAGATTTACTTGGTAATATCATCGCAACGTCTATAAGATACTAAGTTGCATCATTGCATTTTTTATTGTATCCCATGTAGACCTGTGCCTGCGTTCATAATAGATATGTATGTGCCCTAATCACATCATAATATCATCAATAATGAGTTCATGCATAATAAAGATATGATGATGGGTTTGTTTGTTATCTAAACACTATACATTATAATAATCTAGACACCGTAATAATCAGCGTTCAAGGTTCCGTAATAATCAGTCTAGCAATAATATAACGACATCATGACACATTTGCGATTCATATACCCAGCGACGCGATCAATATTTAGCAATAACATAGGGTTGCGCAAACGCAAAGTAAAGAGCAAATTATAAAGCAAGTCATCGTACGATCAGCACGAGTACGATCACAAGAGGGTTTGTCTATAAATGTGGTGTAAGGTTGTGCAAAGAACTTGAACGAAAAACATCGTGCGATCGAAAGTGACAAAATCTGACACGCAACCTCTTTCGAATCTATATAGATACACATGAAAACGCAATCTTGAATATGTTTGCTTGTGAGTCAAAAATAGCTGTTCCAAATTTCCTATGCATTTTTTCTCAGAAGTGCGAGCAGCATCTCAGAATTTTATTGGAATTGATAGATAGAACACAGATGCACGGAATATTTTAGAATATTCGATTACAATAGCTCTGCAAGTTGCAAAATAATATTGGCAATGAAATCAAAAGAAAGTGATTTAGGAACCTGTAGAAACATGGTTATAAAATATAAATTCACAACCGTAAAATACAAGATAATTAGCCAATATTATAACAATAAGTCTACGTGGGTACACACGATTACCAAACGTTCGCCGTGTCGAAGAAGAGGGAATCGATGTTACGGAACGAATGTAACACTTACTACTTACTACACGTAAGGTCTTAATTGCTAGTCAACTAGTCTATTTTACCTGAACTAGTTATGTGCGTGTCTTTTGAGGAAATCGTCTAGATTTCCTTGATTACTGTAGTACAAGACATAGTTTCTTTAGCTGTTGTGTAAGAATGTCTTTTGTATTTAATTTCAGTGGTATATTCTTCAGAATTTCCCTAATAAACGCGCAAATGTTAATTGTCTGCGAGATTTAATCTTTGGCTAATCTTCTTTATCTGTCTAAAGTTACAGGTTAAGCGCTTTTACGCTCAATACACGTATATTTGTTTCTATATTTTTCATTATTAAACATTGCTTCATTATTCTCACGTCTACTGTAACATAACGACTCCTAATTGACAAAAAGGCAATCTTACAAACTTTATATGCATTATTAGCAATATTAACTTGAGCAACGATAAGTTTAAGCTTTATTTACATAGTTAACAATTGCGTATAGCCCCCCTCCTTGTGGCACTCTTGAGGCATGAGCAGACCCGCAGAGCGGGGCCTTAGTATCACACCACCACCTCGAGCTGCCTGCTCGGGGCGAACCTGACTAGCTTCTACAACCACAACAGATGCCCAACCAAAACATGCAGTTTAAATTATTTATAGTGACATTAGTGCTCCACTGTACCACCGGAGAATATTTTAAAACGAAACGTAAGTGTTTTTGTATACAGCATACGCTATTGCATCGTGCCAATTTATATGATGACCTACATACAGTGTAAACCATTTTATTTCTGTGATAATCTGACAGTCCCGGTGCCGGTTCTTTGCGTTCCATAATGTTCTGTATTGCATAAATCGATTATTGCCGTTAGATCATGGAGCGTTACGGCATTTTCTAAGGTATTGAGTAAAGTAATCGCATCATGATGGCAATACTTGATTGCAATTTTATTTATTAGTACGGTTAATTAATACTATCTCTGCACTTTAACACTTTCCGATTGCAGTTATTTTGTAACAAAGCTTAAAGCGTCCTTGTGTTAATCGTGACGCGAGGTAAAAGTAGTTTAATATTGTTTATAAATGTGTGGAGCACGAAAGATTTATTTCCACACTACATTAACATATTGCCGTTTTACCGTCAGTTAACGTGATTCCATCTATCTTGTTGTGTACACAACAAGATAGAATACTGAAACTGCATACTGAAACGCAACTGGTAGGTACCTACCAGTTGCGTTTCAGTATGCAGAAAATGTCGGTTACTTTAAAATCTGTGCCAGTCATAATCAATACGAAAAGGTTCGATAAATTAAAAACTGCTTAGTACTTATAATGTATGCAGTTCTATGAGAATGTTTGCATGCTTTGTAGATCCTTAGAGTAAAATATAAATTCTATGTTATGTAATGAAACTTGGGTGTAGCAATGCAGTCATGTTTATTTAAGCTAATAACCTATTTAACATTGTTGGCCTAAGTAGTGGTTAATATTGACAAACTTTAAGCGTCGATTACCTTTTTACTATCTATATCTTTAAGCAGTTCAAGCTATGTAGTTCTATCATCTTTGAAACTGACATATTCATTACTCTCGTTGCTATCGAAAACAGATGTGGCTTTAAGTAGAGATTTATTATTTACTTATTGTAATTTTATTTACTATTTCATTACTTATTTTTCAATCACGTTCAATTGTTTTTTATATATAGCAGTTAACCCCTGACCGCTATGAATCATAAAATCTTGACAGATGTCACGGTAGCAGTGCGTTCTTGCTTGAACTAGATTTAAATTCATGTCAATGCCAAGGTTGGCAGAAAGTAATAGTCGTTTGAATGTCCTCATTACAACTAAATTTCAATAAAAATGTAACTTTTGTTATTTTGAAATGATTCTGGTTTTAACGTGTTGTTTGTTTATGTTAATTTCAGCAAGTTTCGTGAAGACATGTTTGAAAAGCGATCCAGATTTCGACGATTGCTCGCGGCAAGCCGTTCAGCAGCTGTTCGATGCGCTTGGTCCAGGTAATTAGCATGTTCAGTTTTTCATTAATATTTATAAGACTTGACATTCATAATAGCTTCATGAACCTTCGACCATCTTCTACTTTTTAAGTATACTTTGCATTTGCTGAGGCGACAATAGAACCGTAAAGGTTTGGTTGAAAGTGTAGACCAATATTTCGATCATTGAATTTACATTTCGATTTGCATATCTTATCTTGTGCAACTGTTAACCCACCGGTTCGTAGCCTAAAAATAGACAACCTGTCTTGCTCAATCAAAACATCTGAAAACACATTCAAATAGCCGTAGCCCGTAGTTGCAATATATTAGTGAAATTACCAAAACAGACGCAACACTTTTGATTGGTTTGAGTGGTACGCTGTTATTTAGGTACGAGTGGCTACCGGTCAGCCAGTCAACTTCGTAAGTAGCTGGTACGCTTTCTGAGTGCCTGGTTCGTTGCACAACTGCGCACAGCTGTTCGTGTTTCGCGCTTTGCACGATAGCATGCCACTTGTCGCCGCTGCGCTCCTAGTACAATGTGCCCCCACGCGTTTGTTAACGTTTGCACTGTGTATTGCCACTAATCGGTCAATTACTTCTGTTTCATGCTAATGTGTTTTATTAATATTTTTTCTTCGATTGTTACATTGGGTATTATGTTCTCAACAATATTTCTGTATATTTCTTTTTCGTTTTAGAACTTTTGTAAAATCATTGTCACAGCTCTGAAATGTACACGAACACTCATTAATTGTTTTCAACTCCTCTAATTTTCACAAAGAAATGCATTTTCTACTAAGTGTTGTTAAATAGCTAGCATGATAGTGGGTTGGTAGATCCACAAGCCACTGGGCTAGTCACATAGCCTCAATTACGAAACATTTGTACATAACTTGCGGAAAGCGAAAGCGCTATTTCTTCACCATACTTGTGTGACGCGAAGTATCAAGTACAGCTTGATATGGCTATGCTTTCTATTCAATATTATTAAGAAGAAATGTACAAATTTAATGATTAAATATCAGTAGCATCATCTTTATCACTATCGGTATTATGAGTAATTACTGCACCTACGTCATCTTTAGTCGAAACATCTAGCGACATCTGTTTTATGCCACTGAAACTATTTTTATTCTTGTCTTTAGGTCTTCCAGAAATTGGAATGGTGCCTTTAGATCCTCTTAAAATTCCAAAAATAAGAATTTTACAAGGTGAAGGCCCTGTAAATGTCAATGCTGCTCTTGATGACGTCACTGTTACAGGGTTTGGAAAGACAGAAGTATTGTCTAGCCAGTAAGTATAATCGCTGGGGATTCATTACACCCTGGTACCGTAGACGACTGTTTGATCGACTAAGTTGAGCAAATTGTAGTCTAGTTGTTTTCTCATTCGATTGGTTAATGAGTAGTAGCTCTCAAACGTAAATCCACACATTTCTTATTGGTTACAATAATGTCAAATATTATTACGGTATTTAATTTGTGACCTTGAGGCTGTAGTGTACGGCACGGGTCTAAAAATAAGACAGCGAAACGTACAATGAACTCCTGAATTTCAGCTTAGTTTTTCTAAACACCTGAGTTTGTTTGACATTTTCTTATTATTTTTCAGAGTGGATGGCAAAACATACGACTTTCACACAAAGGTCCGAGTTCCAAAAATAAGGATAGAGGGTACTTATGACCTGAAAGGGAAAATACTGCTTATTCCTTTGGTTGGGCGCGGCGTATGTTGGTTTGAACCAAGTATGTAACAAAATTGTATTTATTTTTATGATCAAAATGTCGATTGCGTTTTCAATAATTATATTATATATTTTCCAGCCAATATGACAATTGATATTATAAGCGATGTCAAAACGTACATTAAAGATGATCTTATATTTTTCAACGTCACTGGGGCACATGTCAAGTATGCCATTGGAGGGTTAAAATTACGCATGAACAATTTATTTGACGGCATTGAGTCGTTGGGTGAGTAAAAAATAAATACATTTATTGCTTTCTTTTGTTTGCAGAATGAATGACAGAATTGAAAGCGCTATGCTGATACAAGTCGAGTTATTAACAACTAAAATATTTCCCACCAAATTCTTACTATCAGTTCAACTAGGCTAGACTAGGCTAGGCTAGTTGCACATATGGCAAGAAAAAACCTTCGATTTTAATAGTAACCAGTTTTCATTTGGAAACATATATAAAAATTCCTTAGTACAACCACCGCCCTCTGTATTACAAGTACGAAGTTTGCCAGAGCCATCTGTTATCAAGTAGTAACAATAGTACTTTTAGATTCCCCAGATATTCTATTTGCTGGCAGATGGCGCCTTGAGTGACCTTGTGTCAAGTCGTTTCTTGCTCCGTCATTTTATGGTCTCCTGGTACTAACGTGTTACAAATTGCAACGTTGAGACCTTTCGACGTCGCTGTACGTTTGACAACCGCTCGCCCACTGTTGCCAATTTTATTCGCAATTCCTCTTTGAGATCTAAATTTGAATTATACAGTCATCTCATTAAAGGATTCTTTGTTTATTTATCTGAATAAAACTTTGTATTAAATCACTGAGAATAATGAGAGGTAACAGTAAAATTGGTAAATGTGTACTGGATTATTCAAAGGAAATAAATTGAATGTTCGCAAAATATTTTGCGAAAGATATCAGCGGTAACCTTGACGTAGTGCCTTAACATAACAATAGATGGCGGTTGCTGTGCTATTAGTTTAAAAACTATGTTATTATTTTGTTTATTGTTGTTATATTGAAGAACATTTTAAGGGTTAACATTTTTTCTTTCTTTTTTCAGAGGAGAGTACCAACGCCTATTTAAATGCAAATTGGCGACCAGTGTCCGAATCTTTACGACCAATATTATCAAAGACGATAGAAGATATTTTACTTGGTTTTATACAAAGATTATTCAACAATTTACCAGGACATTTCATGATCGGTGATGTCAAAATTGGCTTACCAAGTAAAACAGACAGATAAATAGTTTAGTTGCCAGTAATTAATAGCATAGTTATAAACAAATAATTATTTAAAAACGAATTAGTTAAATTAGGATTAACTGCTTAAAACATGTCTTAACATTATATTTTTACGGTAATTCTTATGTATTTTGATGAATACAAAATGAGAACTATTTTTACTGAGTTTGTGTAATTTTTTTACATTTTTAAAAATAACAATATAGGTACAATGTTTATGAGAATATCAACTTCGACTATTGTACAATAAAAAAACTGATAATTAATTGGTTGTAAATTGAATGAAATTGTATTAGATCCGAATGGACATGCGTTACCTTGACTGAAAAACGGTTGTGTTGTGTAAATATTGAAAACTATAAACACATTCGAGTGCATTTTTATTTATAACCTCCTCATAAGTGAAACAATTATTTCATCCTTGTAATTTACTTGAAGTTTGGTAAATAAATCATTACAGTGAAACTTGACACCGTGCTAAATCGTAGAGTTTTACGAAACCACACTTTGTTTACACACCTGTTATTTTCCTGTGCTAAGGTTAGGATTAGTCACTGTTCCGTTTTAGCAGAATCATGAAAACAGACTTCACAGAGACCAAATTTTGAAACTTTTAGGCCCAATCTAAGGTAAATTGTCAAACCAAAACTGAAATTCAGCTTGAATTATTATTTCAGGATAAAATCTTCTATGTAAATTCGAATCCCAATCTTACTCACAGCTTTCACTAGTTTAAAAAAAATTATGAACACACTGTTTATTCCATATGCCATTGCCATTAAATTATCCCTTTATTTGTCATGCAAAAGATAGTGATATTTTTTTTTGCAGCTTTATATGCTTTAAAAGTAAAATAAAATAAAATTCTCTTACCTGCCAAATAGGACGTCCAGGCATTTTAAAAAACAAGGATTTCCAAAAACTGTCACTAAGTACACAAAATCACACAGGTGAACGTTTCACACGGTGGTCACTAGATGGCTCTCTCACCAAAGTTGAGAACTAAATAAGCGTTACTCGCTTCTATAACCTGTTTTATACGCCAGCAAAGCTCTATCGATGTAAATACCAGTACGAAGAAACACGACGCAGAAACGAGGGAACGATCGACAGAAATATCCCCTTACGTGGCCTGTACCGTTTATTGTGGAATTTCTTTGAAATAAATAGGTACATACGATGATAATTCACACCTATGTCCATAGTCCATACTTTCCAGTTGTATAAATAGCTCAGTTTTATTACTAGACTGGGCGATTGTCTGTTTTACACCAGCAGAGTGCAATATGCACGTGTTGATCTTTTAGTGTCTACTTTATAGCAAATTTGTAGTTTTATTAAACAATTCTTGATTAATTATTAGATAATATCGTATTATATATTTTTAAAGATACAGAGTGGCACCAACATCTCTAGATTTGTGAAATTACCTTAAATCGATGTTAATAAAACCTTACAAATTAATGGTCTGGTTAGAAAAGGCAACCTACGAAAGGTGTAGTGTATATCGAGCTTAATTTTGTTCAGGAGCTCCTGATTTACTGGACCTAAACATGTTAAACGCTAGACTATCAAAGATGTGATACTTCTTTAGTTAACTTGCTATGTCTACTGAAAACTGTTAAAAGGTGATTCGAGGGAAGACGAACACGTGTTCAGGCGATTTTTATTAATAGATTCTATTTTTGCTATAAGGATGGTCTCAAATTCAGAATTTCCGAGTCCGATAGTTCCGTCTGTCCGATAAATATACACTTTTCTGATTCATGTTGGTTCGGCAATCAATCAGTCCCCTACTAAGTACCACAGTAGTCCTTTTCCCAACTAAGTTGGGGTCAGCTTTCGGTCCAACCGGATGCAGCTGGATACCAGTATTTTACATGGAGCGACTGCCTGTCTGACCTACACCACCCAAATTGGGTAATACGATACCCCTTGGTAAAGTGCCTTTCAGACTTTTGGGCTTCTGAAGACCCCTAACGACTGTCAATGATTCACGAATGACAACCAGGACCAACGGCTTAGCCTGCTTTCCGAGGCACGGAGGAGTCTTGGTATGTAAATATGGTCACCTATCCACGGACAAACCCCGCCTAGCGTAGCTTAAGGCGCTGACAAGACCCAATTAACCAATATAGGCTTCTCTTAAGAAAGCCAAATCTGTATAGTTTTTGGTAACGGAAAAAATATATGTTAATTTTGAACATTTTTCCCAGAACTTGGTTGTTACCAAAACACGTTTTGAAAAAAAAAATCTATACAATCTAACGTTACTAACCTCTTACCTTGTATTCTATTCCAAAATATCTGCATTAAATATCAGTATACGTTACGAATTTAATTAATAACAAGAACGTCTTATTTGAATGCAGAACTTGGTTGTTTTCTATTTTCAATTACTCAACTCAATTTTGAATAAATAGATAATTGCTCCATATTTTGCAATAAATTACAAGCGTTGTGTCATCGCACTTCTCTTTCTTTTTTATGCAATCTGACAGTGACCGCGGTTTAGGTGTTGTCAGCGTCTAAGATTATCGGATAAGAAAAGCCTAAACTGAAATGAGGTTGAAACTTTTCACACTTTGTGTTAAGCTTTGTGATTTATATCTGGGTTTAAGATGTTACATATCAATGGTTTGTGATGAACGTGTGCGGCGCAAGTAGGTAAATGAAACGGAAAGTGAATAATGAAATGAAATATGAATACCTAATGGGGCGCATAGCACATGCAATTCAAAGCAGTAGTTCATTAAATAAAATATAACAAAAACATAATCTTCATAATTCTTTCTACGAAAGCACGAACAATGTTTTGGACTTAAACTTCAGTGGTGATTCCTACATTCAACTGTTTCTAGACGGTCTCAAATTATCAAAAATCAGGGAAATATTTTGAATTTTTCATTATACTAGATTAATGCATAATAATAAAATATATGCGAAATATAAATATTTCGCATGATATGTGAAATAATTATAAATATCTCGCATACCTTGCCAACAATATTATTATCATTTTGACGTTTCATCAATGTGTTCGTGAAGAAAATGCAGCAGTGTGCGGTTTCGCCCGTCATATCAGTCATCGGGGCATTTATATTACATAGCCGTTTTATGCGGTTTGGTGCATCGAACTACTTCTGTATTCTGCATTCCTCGTACATTGAGTTCCTGGTAAGACAATTTGTTGCAGCATCTTACTACAGATTACTTACAACGCACACATACTTTAATTGCAACGCAAATGTGTCATACAAAGGTCGAGAAAAAAAATCGGTTTAGCTCTATTTTATTTATTCTCGTTATTGAGTTAGCTTATTGTAATTTTAATAATCATTATAAGTAAATGAAAAATACTTATCCAGAATATTGTGTTTGTATTCTTTATAGATATGGTACAACCCTGTTACACTCAAAAAGAAAATCGTTGATGTATTTGTACAACAAAATGTTGACACCACTTTATGAAATATCTATGAAGTTACGTTAAACAGCTGGTCTATGCATCTCTTGCAAGATCTCTAGAGTTAATCCTAAGACTTAATCCAATTATTGTGTGGATTTTTTCATGTATTTCTATTAAATTGCATTAAATTTAAAAAAATACGCATGAAAAACGCGTGAATGCAAAAGTGTCAACTAGACACGCATAAAGACAAAAACAACGGATGAAGGTCGGTCCGGTGAATGACCGAGAGATGCGCATTGACCCAGAGAAGGGTGCTCGAAGGGGATAGGGCCCCTTTGGTGTCGCTCACAAAAGGAACGAGCACCAGGGTAACATGAACGCTAGAAGGTTAAGCTGCATACATGCACTTTGCACCGAATGAGCGTGACGTCATCCAGTTCGTGCTGCATTGTTTACCGCTGCATTGCAATTTTGTAATGTAATGTAATCATTTACTGGCGCTACTGTATCTCTCAGACTTTGTACAAACACTACTATACTGTGTTTGATATATTAAGTTATTACTGAGTTTTTTAAGAAATATTCCTTAAAATGTGATGTTTTTAAATGCAAAAAGTAGTTCATGTGAATAAATAAATAAAAAATCGAAAATATAAAAGGTACATAACTAATATTCTATAAAATTGTCGTAGTTACCATAGCTTGTAAAAAATGTCAATGTCAATAAAAATCACAACTATCCGGGACGCAACAAGGTCACCCTATTTCATCAGTGCATGTTCCTTGAACTCATTTCCACTTTTCAAACTTCGTTCGTTTAGATTCAAGATGTATTTTTCTTTTGTTTCATTTTGAAGGATAGTCCGAACCAAAGATATTTTTAGCGTAGTGATGATTGAATAATGTTTGACGTGTTTGCCCTTACGTCCCACCCTCTGGAGATATTGAAAAACATGTTATATTCGCATCGTGAACGAGACTGTGCGTTTAGTCAGTAAACTGAAATAGGTCGTACTTCTGAACGGTTCAAGGTAGTATATGGATACAGGAATAGCCTGTGAGTAAACTGCTTAAAATAAAATCATCCTACAGATGTCGTTCGATGCCCCGCTTGATTCATCGGCACCATCTATGAATTTTTGAGGGCAACAGAACCTTAACAACTATAACACAAAAAAGCTTCCAGATTAATTTTTGTATCATTTACCAATATAATAATCAGTATTATTATAGTAATACTGATTAATAATAATACTGATTATTATTTTAAAATAATTATGTGGATGTTAAATAATGTTTACCTCCAAGAAAATTAATTAACTCGAAATTCGTTATCTTTGCAATATTAATAATTTTATTGTGCAAATTGTGCAATTTTATCTAGAATATTTTCTTATTAGATAAGAAAAAGATTAAATATGTGAGTGGGTTTTAGTAACGATGTAACAAAATACTTTTTTCTGAGTCAGTCGCTTCTTTTACGAAGTATTATGTATTGTATAACCGATTTGGCAGAGGTGGAAATTGTGTTTGCCAGCAATATTTATTATTCTGAATTTTGTAAGAATAACATATTACTTAGATTTTATTGCATTCTAAATACTTTGCATTCTACTACTTTCTTTTACTTTCGATTTCTGAAAAGAAATCAAGAGCATAATATTTTCAATACAAAATCATTTATCTGAACTCAAACTTTGCATTTCAAATTGGTGTACAAAAAAGCTTTTGAAGAATCCAGAACAGTTAATCGAAAATGGGACATAAATTAACAAATAAATATTTAGTAATTTAAAGTTAAAATAGATGCCCGTCAGTTAAATGTTTTTCAAGCGTATTCCAGAATTTACTGGCCGGATAGTCTCCTTGGTAATAAAAGAGGTCAACTCAAGAATCAAGAATGACAAGGCGAACGGGGCGCCAAGAATGGCACGTTCGGAACGTAAGTGGAGAATCTGGAGCAGGCAGTTACGATCGCCATGTACTAGGACAACATAAAGCCGTAGTAGCAATACGAGTAGCAACCAGATGGATTTACTGCTCTCTGGCGGCGAATAGCGACACCTTTCATTATAACGTCACTTTTTAACTGTGTTCGGTCATCACAGATGTCGCTGCAAGAAAGATTGTGTGTAACAAAAGTTATCTTAGCGCCACTGGCTGCATGCAATACTATAATCATTAAATTAGTTTACCTTTGCTCATGTCAAGGGCATTTATGTTTGATACGTAAATGAAAGCCACGTACAGCGTTTGCATAGGAGGACAGTTACCTACCACGATTACCATACTTTTTAGACCTTTTGACTATCGTTTTTACCTTGATTATCAGAACAATCTAATCGTCGGCCAACTGTGAACTACCGTGATAACACACGCGACAAGACATTATCTGGGTAGGCGGGGTTTATCAATTTAATACTAATGGTTTCTCACAGATTTAACAAATTCTTCGCAAAATACACCAACTGTTTTATGTTAACCTATTGCTTCTGCTACGCCTGCTACGACTCAAACTGCTACGATAATGAAGCGATGGCCGCTGGAAGTGTCGTAGGTCGTAGCGCTACGATTACGACTACGTCATGTTGACAACATTACACTTCTCGTTAATTTATTTACTTATCAGTATAGACTGTTTCTACGCGAGAGCAGTGATGGCCCAGTGGTAACGATCGCGACTTACCAGTTATAGGTCGTAGATTCGAACCCTGACGCTTTACTTTGTGTAATTTATTTCGTCACCACTGATCTCAAAACGGTGAAAGAAAACATCGTGAGGAAACCGGCATGTCCCAGAACCAAAACATTCGAAGACATGTGACATCTACCAACCCGCACTGGGCCCGCGTGGTGGATTACGGTCCGCTCCTTCTCACCGAGAGGATGCCGGTGTCCCAGCAGTGGGAACATTATAGGCTGATTATGCTATTGACTGTTTCTACACTTCCGAACACCTGAATCAAGCCACCCTGTTTTTTTTATGTGTAACATCTTTTCTCTAGCTTTCTGTGGGAGTGAGGGACGGTAGTAGACAGGAAGTGACAGCTTGAGCATGGAATAAGTACCTACTTTATAATAGCATGGCATTAGTGTAAGTACTCACAGAATTAGTAAATACTATACATATAGATTGTAAATCGACTCCTTCGGGTCAAATTTCGACCAGTGGGCTGGTAATGAATAATTATTCGAATAAATATTTCAGTATTTAGCTTTTTTAAATTCTTAGCTTAATTTCTGTCGCTGCTCAGTTGCTTATTACCAAGGCGAGATGTCACATGATAAATATAAATTAGCCAGATAATTGGACGCCTAGGCCGTTCATTAAACTCCGGCACCAACGTCGCAGCCGACTAGCTTAATTAGCCGTTTAGTTAACAGGCTAACCGTTAGAAGTAGCGCTCGCTGACCGCTGCCACGGCACTGCTCGGTTCGGTCGCGCGTGGTTGGTCACATTTCTAAACTAACCTAATCCATTTGATCGGAGTGCCCTGGCTTAGTTACTGCTACCACTTCGGCGCGCGTGGTTGGTCAAAGTTCTAGTTGCCATTCACCTATTTAATTAGGTGTCGGCCTTTTAATGAACGGCCTAGGCGTCCAATTAGTTGGTTAATTTCACCAGATGGCTGCGACAGAGTTAGGAAGTTAACTAAACGGCTGATTAAGCTAGTTGGCTGCGACATATACATCATGTGCGACTGCTGTAATGCTCGCTCGTTGTTTTTGTATACTAATTTGTAACTTTTTAGGTATTTGTGAATTCCAAATTTGATCAATGATGACACCAAAACGATTGCCAGTAGGTACGTCGGCTTCAAAACGGCATAAAAACTTTTTTGACTTATAATTAATTTGATGTATAAGTAAATATGCTGGTGACTCAATGTAGTAGTTCGGGAGTGTATTATTTGGGAGAAGTCAAGACGTGGAGGATATTCTTTTCACAATGACATTTCCAGATAACGCCCCGCTATTAGTCACATGGACAAGGCAAGGTCAGGTCACCTTTATCGAACTAGTATCTAAGACGGTGCTTAGGTACGACATAGGTAATAATTATACTTGTCTAGGTACATACCTATGGCTATTTATAATAAAATTTTATGAACTCAAATATAGGTAGGTATCGGACCGTACTTTTATTGTTGGGTTTTAAAATTAAATAAAACAAACCGATGTTCGAAATAATTTAACTACCAGAGAAATATTTACACAAGAAATTAATTAAAAAGTAGTTACGTATGTTAAACATTTACATGAAAAATAATCTAGTGAGATCCATCCATTACATGAAAAGTTTTCAGTGCCTTAATAA
Organism: Atethmia centrago; assembly: GCA_905333075.3. Taxonomy (NCBI): domain Eukaryota; kingdom Metazoa; phylum Arthropoda; class Insecta; order Lepidoptera; family Noctuidae; genus Atethmia; species Atethmia centrago. The sequence goes on along the minus strand of HG995377.1, from coordinate 10,917,525 downwards.
ATAATGTTAAAAGCCCGAAAAATGGTAGTATAACCACTGTTTAGACTTATACAGTAACATACACAAATATAATAATAATAATACATATTTGGCGTAATAATTATTGCACGCTAATAGAAAGTATAACTTTCATTAATTAACACAGAAATATAATAATGTTTATTATCTACTAACATTCATGTTAATAAGCTTATTGCTTGAGACACGTAGTTTAAGTTATTTACAAGGGTTTTTAAACTTAACATCCTCTTATTTCGTCAAGTTGTATTTTTATCCTACATTAAAATAATAAGATAGGCAGTAACCACAGGCGATCGGCGGCGGAGATCTCTCGCATCCGGCCCTGGTCCAGGCCATGGTACGCAGCGAGAGGGCATGGGCAGCCGTCTTTCTGACGAGGCGGGATGGTTGAGGGAAAGGCTTATTTCCGCCCTCATGCTCCTAGCCGCCGCAGGAGACGCCCAGGACGTCGTCGGGAATCCGAGGCGGATTTCCGGCCACCGTAGGCGCGGGCTTGCGGACGGTGAGCAATGGGTAGCTCACCGTCCGATAAGGACCCGGCCCGGGTCGACGGCGCGTTGTGTTCCACGCGCGCCTCAAAGAGATGTCGTCAGCACAAGTGTAGTCGTCCACCAGGGCTGATGCCTGCCGGGGTCGCGGGACAGTCTGAAAGGAATACCGAGGCCCCTGGCACACAGGCAACGGAAGGAACACGGGTGGGTTTTAGTCAGTAAGAGTCTGACACACCCTCCCGCTCCGCGCAGAGCGGGAGGAGTTATTTGATAATTTCCCACCAAAAAAAAGAGGCAGTAACCACAAGATAAATTAAAACATGATATAGAATTGGCATGGTCATATTTATATGCCAGTTAAGTTAACCGAAACTTATTCGGAGACCGCCAAATGCTAAATGTTGACTGCCTCGTTGGTCTAGTGGTCGCAAGCGCTACTGCTGAGCATGAGGTCCTGGGTTCAATTCCCGGGTCGGGCAAAAGTGTTATTGGATTTTTCCATCTGGAATTTCTCAGTATCAGCCCGGAGTCTGGATTTGTGCCCGGTTGCTGGCAATAGGCTCGCCCCCTATTACATGGGACTTAAACATAACTGGCGAAATGTGGGAGTATTTACTATAAGTACACCTCTGCCTAACCCTTCGGGGAATACAGGCGTGATGTTATGTTATGTTATGTTATGTTATGTGTACTAAATGTTATAATGTGTCGGTTATTTACAATAAAACTATCTACGACACATTTTTTTAGTCGACTACGTTGAAAGCGGGGACGAAATAGCAGCAGGGTCCAGATTATTAAGAAAATGTCCAAAAATTATTTTACACGGTTTACACTAACTCATCGTAGTCATTGAAACTTTGATCCATGACACTTTCGAAAGATGGCAATGATTTCTTCTGGCAGGCCACTTCCTTTTGTGCCAGCAATCTGTCACATTCCGTCAAACGGCCATGGAGTACGTCATATACGCGAGTCATTGAAGCCACCTTCTCCTTGCAAGAAGGGTCAGTTTCTATAGCAAAGAGTCGGGAATCCAGTAGTTTGATAGCAGCAACAATGTAATTCCGTAAGGTTTTCGTCTTGTGTTCAGCGCTGATGCGTTCTAGGAAGGCACAGACTTGACTTTCTCCACAGAGAAGAACGTCTACATCGTATGCTAGCGGTGAATGTTGTCTATGGAGGAAGACGATCAACCTCTTCGCATACCGGCGGTATGTTCGGTAAGCCTTACGCTTCCTCGCTCCGAGAGTTCTCCCCATAGTCATGGACTTCTTCATATCATCAATTACAGCTTTATAACCAGCATCGACTTTAGAATCGAATATATCTCGTAAGCGAGTTTCAACTGGTTGTAGTTCGTACGGAGCTGGAGACGGTGGAAGAGATGGTGACGAAGGAGGGGGAGACGGTGGAAGTGGGTTCTGCGTGTTTTCCTCTTCACTGGACTCGCTTGAAGCTCGTCGTGTTACTGGACTTGCCTCCGGTGCTGGGTAAGGCCGCGGTCGTTTTCTAGTTTTCTGGACTCGAGCTGGTCTCGGTGCTGTCCTAGCGTTGTAGGCAGTCAGAACGTTTGCGTCTTGTTCAGTAAGTGGCCGGGCCCGTTGGGTAGCAGCAAGTGGTATAATACGTATCTTGACTAGACCGTAACTTTGGTGTATTTTCGCACGAATTCGAGGGTCTTCGTAGTCGGATCCCCAAAGGTCTCGAATGGCTGATTCCTTAAGGTATCGTACTTGGCAGAGTTCACCGTTGAAGAAACGTTTTCGTTGTTGTTCGTTGAGCGCATCTCTTTCGGCGCCGGTAAGGCCATGGATCTTGGTAAGGTGGTCTGGTAACTTGCCGTAGGTAAATCGTGCGCAATTCTCTATGGGGCACGGAATGTTTGCATGGTTCTGTTTCTTGGTGCGGGGGACTGCTGTTGCTGGTCGAGCGGTGGCCATGGTTCCAACCTGGAACAAAAGAAAAACTGTTTTATAGGTTTGGGGGTATGGTTTTATTCGCTGGGTGCAGAGCATTATGTTATAACTACGAGTATTGAATTATATATTTTTTTTTATGAAACCCAGCATCATATAAAACACCATAATAATGTTAACATATTCCAACTACGAGTGCAATTAGTAACTATGGGCAAGAACCTTATGGCTCATTCTAACTTCGAGTTACAGCAATAGCCTTATGTAAGCGGGCACGCCCTTTATGCCTGGAGGCTTTTATTTAGGTATTACGTTCTGTTTACGTTTTTATGTTGTTATTTTTATCTGCTTGAGTACAGTTTTCATTGTTTTATCGTATTGGCGTGTGCTAGCAAAATTTAATTTAATGTTTTTGTGTGTCGTAATGTTAATTATTTTGCATACGATTTGTATAGAATCAAGTTTATATAACTAAATAGACAGGTGTGCTGCTGGGGAGTTTGTTGCGCCACTTATTCTTCCCAGCCGAAGCACTATTAAGTGGTGAAGGGCGGGCGTTTTTGGGGGACTGTCTTATGTAACCTTGCTGTTCAAAAAGTGCTGATTCTCAGCCTAGTTTGAATAAATGACTTTTTATTTTGATTTTAAATCTGCCATGATGACAAATCAATGAAACAACACATTAATTGGCTACTGGAATTTCGATCTCAATTATTTTCTTTTATTGAAGGCAAACTAAACACTGTCCTACGACAGTGTTTAGATTGCCGTCAGTGTTTAGGTCTTCACCTAGCTAATGAAGACATAAACTAATTAACTTTTTCAAACCGGTACTGAACAAATGTTTTGGATAGAGTCCAGTTAATTTATTTAGAGGGTGTTTATCGACACGAGGGTAGCTGTCCGAGGATAATAATTGTGTTGACGGAGGCCGTGGGCTGTTTGCGCAGTCCCGGCCTCTTGTCCTACGTTTAATTTATTGAAAACAATGCTAGGAGGCTATGCGAAGGAGGATGGACGTCTTGTTGTCCGTTTGTATTGATGTATGTTGTTGTAGATGATGGTGGGTAACGACGCTTGCGGTCAATGTGCACCGATAACATGAACGTTACTAAAATAAACAATTCTAGGTAGGTATTTGGTAGATGAGATTATAATTATGTACTTAGGCAGGTCTTGTAGATTTAATAGGTGATATAATCAGCTAAGGTATTAAAAAAAATTGGCATTCATGGGGACTGCGGAGAGAAGTGAAAATTTAAAACTTTGGAAAACATAAAAATATGCACATACTCGTAGGTACATGTGCTCAGGCCGCTGCGCGTCGCCAGTCTAGCGCAACACGTAATGTGACGCGGTTAGCATGTCGGTGACGTGAACCCATAAGTCATGCTCCTATCAAAAATCGCTCAACGCGGCGATAGAAGTTTTCATTTTAATAAAATACCTGTTCTAATTAATTTCCTTTTTTTTTCATTACCTACTTATTTAATTGAATATCCATTGCTGGTCATCGGCGAATCGTGGCGTCTACAAGTTTTGCTGATGACTAGATTAAACGATGTATATTAATGATTAGGTACTTCATTCTGTATCAGAAAAGCCAAGAAAAAATTCTCATATATTATAAATTTAAAAGTGAGTTTGTTTGTTTGTTACGCTTTCACGCTAAAACGGCTGAACGGAATTGGATGAAATTTGGCACATTGGTATACCATGACCTAGATTAGGACATAGGATACTATATATCCCGATATTCCCACGGGTTCGAGACTCATGCGGGTGAAACCGCGGGGTGCAGCTAGTATTGAATAATTGAAAGATATTAGGAGACATACCTACTTAATGAATTATTGGCAATGCTGGCAGTCTTTTGGGCACCTTTTCGGACGACAGCGATGCGGACGAGTACCTCGATGGCTAAGTTTCTTTTTGTTTTTGTATTTATTTGTATATATAATAAATGACGAACCTCTCATCTAGACCATCATCATCACTATTATCATCAACATCATCACCATAAACATCATCTCATCATCATGGACATCACCATCGTCATCTCTGTATCTAGTGTAAATAATTCAGTGCGTCACATTATATACCTAATCATCCTAATTACCTAATTGGAAATTTCTACAAAGTAAGTAAATAAAACTTTTGTTTCAAGAAATATTAACCAAAATGTCCAAACAAAACCAATACTGACTATATTTCTAAGCGAGACAATAATGAAGAAATAACAATTAGTGAAAACAACGGCTAAGACCGACCGCCTGATTGAGACAATATTTATTTTGTAAATTAACTAGCTGCGCCGCCATTGCCCGCTCGCCTTGCGATAAATAATCTAAATTGACGATCCTCCAGGGACGAAGCTTGTATCGCTGTATTATTTTATATTTATATTCTTCCATTAATAATTTTGATTAGGAAGGCTGTTTTGGTTTTTCTTTGGAAATTAACTTGAGATTATGTTGACACTGTGCAATTAATAAGTTGTTGAATTGTTGGTTGCTGCGAATTCTTGGATTCTAACTTTCACGCACAAGCGACTTTGTTGTTCTAGTTAGATATATAGGACGCCACGGCGTCCTCACCTTCCGCCTGACGCAGGTCCTCACCGGACACGGCAGCTTCGGGAGGTTCCCGTGTCGGATAAGGCGGGAGGAAACGCCCAGGTGTCACCACCGTGTGGATGCCCCGGAGGACATAGTGGAACATACGGTGGAGGTCTGCCCGGCTTGGGCAGAGCACCGCCATGTCCTCGCGGAGGCGATCGGCGGCAGAGATCTCTCGCGTCCGGTACTGGTTCAGACCATGTTACGGAGCGAGAGGGCATGGGAAGGCGTTACCTCCTTCTGCGAAGCAGTAATGCTCGCGTAGGAGAAAGTGGAACGGGTGAAGGAGAGGCAAAGTTCGAGCCCTCACGCCCCTAGCCGCCGCAAGAGACGTTCTGGGCGTCGGGAATTCCAGGCGGATTTCCGGCTACCGTAGGCGCGGGCTTGCGGACGGTGAGCAATGGGTAGCTCACGGTCCGATAAGGACCAGGCCCGGGTCGACGGCGCGTTGTGTTTTACGCGCGCCTCAAAGAGATGTCAGCACAAGTGTAGGGGTCCACTAGGGCCGATGCTCCCGGGGTCGCGGGAGAGTCCGAAAGGGATACCGAGGCCCCTGGTAACACAGGCAACGGAAGGAACACGGGTAGGTTTAAGTCAGTAAGAGTCTGGCACACCCTCCCACTCCACCCAGAGCGGGAGAAGTTAAATGATAATTTCCCACCCCAAAAAAAGGTAGATATATGGACTTTTAGCCCCGTGCAGGTGCAAATTATATTTTTGTCAATGTAGACATCTAAATATTATTTATATAATTTGCGCCGACCCCAAAATAAATTGGGATAAAGGCAAAATAATGATTAATGACGTAGACGTCAAAATCTAGTCATGGAATGTGGTCTAGATGTATGTTCTGTTCTAAAAGTGTCTGATGAAAATATAAACAAAATAATCGGAAAACGTATCCGTGAAATGCACTTACAAATTGAGTGCTTTGATAATTTGAAAAAATAAAACACAAACTTAAAACTTTGAAGAGGTTTTTCATTTCGCAATTTTTTTCATTTTATAACCTACATTTTCGTCGATGATTGACAATCACATTTTAATAATGTTACAAGCAATACGTTTTGAAAAGTTGTGAAATTTATAGGCATAAGCTTCTAAATACAGATGAATGTGTTACTAATTCCTTATAGGGGTTTTTGTCTGCAATCCTCACTATAGTGAGTGATTGCTGACAAGAACCGACGGTAGGTAGACCAGTCGTAAGATATTTTTTCTTTGTTGCGGTACCTTGTTTTAAACACTACTTAATTAGATATCAAATTTACAGTTACCTAGATCAGTAGTCCTACTATAGAGATCCAAGTTTCATTACATAACTGGAGCAATCATTTTAAAATGAAGATGTAACTTTTAAATGATTACTATCAATTAAAAAAAAAAATATATATTATCTAATTATTTTTAATGAAATACGACACATACCTAAGTGTCGCGAAATGACTTTTCAAAATCAGTTAAAACGACTTCTTCATCTCACATTGACATGACAGGCAAGTCGCGAATTACACTTAAAGTTACCATAAAGAGACCCCCTCAGAAAGTGGTGCGACTTGAATAAATAACTCATTTACATATTTAATAACAGGTATCGCGGGCGGATTCAATTGTTCAATCTTTGCATTATTAACACGGCACAGTATTACCCTCTGGCTTTGACAATTTAATATTCAGATATTGTTTGATTAGTCGCAACTCGCAAGTATTGCCAAAAACAGTTTTGTTGAGAAGGTATACCTAAATTATATTGAAATGAAAAGTTTTCGACTGTTTCTCTCGTTTTGGCCCGAGGTTAGCCGAGGTCTGTTACTTATACCTCGGGCCAAAACGAGAGAAGATTAGTTTGTGCCGTGTCGAAAAGATTAGCCAATCAGCATGGCTGGTAGAAGAGTCGATCACCCAAGATGCTTCGGACACTGAAGTAATATTCGCATTCGTATAAGCTGGTATGGCAAACTTATTAACTATTATGAAGATGTCTCGTTTTGTTCGAATCTCACTCTGACGACATCAATTATTAAATTAATTAGATAACTTAATTACTTCTGCGCTTACTTTTGACGTTGTCAATAGTAAGTGCAAGCATGAGTGTAATAGTATTTTACTAACATTGATTATGCATAGCATTTTTTTTTTTCGTGGATGAGAAATCATCAAATAACTTCTCCCGCTCCCGGTGGAGCAGGAGGGAGTCTCAGACTCTTACTCACTAAAACCCACCCGTATTCCTTCCGTTACCTGTGTTGCGGGGCCCTCGTTGACCCATTAGTACCTTCCCGCGATTCCGGCAGGCATCGGCCCTAGTGGACCCCTACATTGTGCTGACGACATCTCTTTGAGGCGCGCGTGGAATACGACGCGCCGTCGACCCGGGCCTGGTCCTTACCGGACGGTGAGCTACCCATTGCTCACCGTCCGCAAGCCCGCGCCTACGGTGGCCGAAAATCCGCCCGGGATTCCCGACGCCTATTATGGATAGCATAATCAGCCTATAATGTTCCCACTGTTGGGGCACAGGCCTCCTCTCTGTGAGAGGCCGTAATCCATCACGCGCCCAGTGCAGGTTGGTAGATGCCACACATCTTCGAATTTTTGGTTATAGGGCATGCCGGTTTCGTCACGATGTTTTCCTTCACCGTTTTGAGAGCAGTGGTGATGCAATAATTTACACAGAGTAAAGCGCCTGTCAGGATTCGGACCTACGACTTACAACTCGTAAGTCACGGTCGGTGATTACGGATACGCATGGCAAAATAATGATTTTCCCTAGTAATAGACTACTTGTAATAGACTACTCTTTTTTTTTTTTTTTTTTAGGGTGGAAATCATCAAATAACTTCTCCCGCTCTGGGCGGAGCGGGAGGGTGTGTCAGACTCTTACTGACTAAAACCCACCCGTATTCCTTCCTGTTGCCTGTGTTGCGGGGGCCTCGGTGACCCATAAGTACCTTCCCGCGACCCCGGCTGGGTAATAGACTACTCTGAGCCTAACTTTTTTCTTGTGTACATCCTCATGGATGTCATACAGTCTTGGGACAGCCGAAGGGATCTCTGCACAATGTGTATGTATCTGTCCCTAGCCGAAATCACAAGTGACATTAGTAGTGCTAATTAAGTAGGTACATATTTGTTATATTATTTTCTAGATTGGCCTGATGGATTTAATCAAAATATTAATTGTAAAAAATCGCCATCGTAGAATTCTTTTTTTGATCGCTGCTTTTAAAAGCTCGTAATAGAACTTTGAAAAACAAAAATTCAAAATTCAAATAGTACGTATATTTATTTACATAACCAAATTACAAGATGATCATTAACATTAATTAAATTAAATTAAAACTAAGTAAAGCCTAAAAAAAGGCCCTCGGGGCATTGTACCGAGGATGCTGGCGGCATTTCTTCGCTGAATTGCAATGCTGATGCGTTGCGCCAGCTTTTCGGTCACCAGTTAAATTCAAATTCGTTTTTTTCGGGCGTATATACTCAATTCCTGCTCGTGCATGTTAATTATCTCTTTATTGATTATAGATTTGTATCACCCCAACAAGAAAAAGGTCTTGGATGAGAAACATTCGGAATAGGACCGGAGTCACGAGTGCAGCTGAGCTGTTCCTCCTCGCAAAGGACAAGGAGGAATACTCAGAGGTGATGGCCAACCTTCAGTTATTGGAGAGGCAACAAAACAAGAAGAAGATCACCCCAGACTAATTTTAAAATGACGAGAGGATAAACCAAGAAGTACTAAGGTTGTTATTAGTATTTCTGTTAAAAAGATAATCCAATGAACCACATGTTCCACATGGATCAACTACCATGTACTCGTAAAATATTTATAACCAGACATAAAATAATATAATCTAAGCAATAAGAATTATTATTATATTAAAACATTTTTTTTAAATTTGAATTTCGTGTTTTTACAAAATTTACGTTATTCTTTCTTTCTTTTTTTTACATTAAGTCCTTTACAAGCCTAGATTGATTTTTTTATATTTACTTTATTACATACGTAGAGACGTTTAGGGTAAGCCGGTCTTACTAATACTTTTGATGGTTTTCAAAACGGATATCCTGTTAATTTACATGCTTAGTAAATCAGCTATATTAAATAAAAATATGGACTGTTATTTTGTTTCATAATATATAGTTTATTTGATTTAAACCCAAGATTATAATTTTTTTTTGTATCTGAATGGTTTAATAAACATATCTTAGTAGTTATTTAATTAAAAAGTTCACCCTTTACGATTCCTGTTTTTTTTTTTACTTTATTAACTAAATATCCAACCAAACCCCAAACCAAAATGTGCTGCACATATGTACAAATAAACATCACTTATTTATCAATAAACAAAACAACAAAAAAAATCTTACCTTCAAAACTGCAACTGCTAGAAAGTCCTTAACCAAAGTTCCGCGTGTTGTTTACGTCAATAAACACGTTGTTGTTGTTTATGTTTTCCGAACAAAGCGAGCGCAACACGACCTTCCGCGAGCGCAGCCGTCGCTCAACTGACGTTACGTAACAGTATCCTGGCGAATCCCTTTTCTCAACCCCCATGATTTTCTCCTAACCATTTTCCACTGACCTCCCACGCTTCCCTTCTCCTTACGTCCTTCTGACCCCAGCGGAGTATTACTTAGGAAAAGTAAGGCTCAATGAAAATTGGTTCTTCGTTTTACGTGTGTGACGTCGGGGGTGATCGGAAAACTTCGTGTGACGACGTACCAGGCTCCGCCTTAGCGTAGCCAATAACAGCTACAGCGTAACCACTGTCGTAGCGACGTCTTACCACTTTTATTTAAATTCTTTTTAGTTGAAATAAAATTCTAAAAATAATGGGATTGTGCTTTTGATATTTAATATTCTTAGTGAGTACGTAGTATTCATTTTAGTATTGAAATGCTGTTTCATAAAATTGCCTGCTGGATTTAAACATGATGAAGAAACAAATCAGGAAAATTGTAGTGAGTATTTTTTTTTTGAGACGACTCTTTAGTGCACATATGTAATCTTCTATAAAAGCATGTTGTTCATTTTATTACAGGCTTTTATTTCCACTTATATAAAATTTTGTGCGTGAGTGCGTATGAAATATTTCAGGCTTGCTCTGCACGGTTTTCGAAACTGCGGACTTTTGTTCAATTGAACTTATAGAACTAACAATATTAACTCGTAATTTTGTGAAAGTAGTTTTCCTCGTATATTACAAAATAATTCTTGATGCTATCCGTACCTAGGTATGCAAAAATAAAGTATAATTTGCTTAGCGTAATTGGGTTGCTCAAACTATTCGACGTTATTAAATGCCTCTCACTTACTTGTCTTCATCGGTACCAAGAAAGTTTATACAATACATACAGATATATAATAAATTTTAATATCCTACGACACGCCCACCCTATAGGCGTGGTTTAAACCGCCACGCCCACCGCCTACACACACTTTCTGAGCTCCATACTCTTTCATCCGAGACAAAATCCTTGATAACACTGCTAATGTGGGAATACCATTGTACGAAGAAAGTGTATTAAAAATTGTGATATCTGATTTGGTCGTGTAATACGATGGCGATCGGGATATTGATCCCTCCAACTTTCTAGACGATTGATTAAATACCTAGGTAAGGATTACGTATGTAGGAATGTGGAGGATGAGTATTTGAGTTGTAGACTGCCATTGATCGAGTAGTAAGGTAAAATGATTCTGTGGCCAGCAATGGTAACTGTACATTTACATTAGGTTTCTACGGCATGCTTAAACAAGTGAAAAATGAGAGGACAGATTTTCTAATACCTACCTATTGTCTATTAGCAAAGGTATCGTACCTTCATGGTTCTCTAGATACAATTGACACTTGGTAAAACCACTTATTAACAAAAATATTCATTGTTCTTCACTTTGTTACAAAGAAATGCATCAATGTAGGCATATACTATGATGTAGGTAATCGTTCCAAGATATTCTTGCGTTTATGCGCCTATTCCCAAATAAGGAATATGCACGTAATTCAAAACTCATCCATTATTTAAATATGCATTGTATAGGAGTCAAGAAAAAAAAACCTATAAAAAAGTATGCATTACTTATTTTACAATTCATTATTTTATGTTGGATTTTTTTGGTGGAACGGAACGTAAACTCTAAACCAACGTCATCATCGATAATGTCGGAAGTGACGAAAAAATCTATGTGAATAAAAATCGATTCTTTGCAAAGTGCTTGAAATCTCACCAAAGTACTTACCTACCAAGTGCGATTTCTGTTTGAATAAAGCACAAATAGATATTTTATTTATATGATTTGGGGTTAAAAAGCAGATGTAAATAAAGCAGCTTCGTGGTCAATGACGTCACATCATGACCGTGACAGAAACGGACGTTCGAAGTGTAGTAGAAAATTGTTGGAGTTTCGTAATTTTTTGAGCAACAAGCAGTAGTTGAATTTAACTTATAATACATTAGTGATTACTTGATGAATACATTAGTGTTTCATTATATGTTTGAGATTACTAACATAGATCAAAGTTTTTTTTTTTTTTTGACATAGTTCATGTTGGACTAAGTGGTCTGAAATAAATTTTTTTTATTTTAATTTTTTATTTTATTTAATACATTACTTGGGTTTATGTTACCGTCTTTTATTGATTTAGTATAAAAATAAATACCTTAAAATTACTTGCATATTCCCTGTGATCATACGGTCTTGACCACTATGGTATTTTGCCACACCAAACCACATCTTTTATTATATTTATATATTTACCATTTAAAGGGCTGCTGTGTTCAACATTTTTTGGTATATTTCTATACTTTGTTTTCTTGTTTCAAGTATGAAATCATTTACGTTTTTGAACACGTCACCGCTGAAAAGCAAAACCTGTAGTCATCTTTGACTTGTATTCATCTTTGACTGATAAATATATACCCTAGCCTATAATGTTCCCACTGCTGGGACACAGGCCTCCTCTCTGTGAGTGGCAGTGGGCCGTAATCCACCACGCGGGCCCAGTGCGGGTTGGTAGATGTCACATGTCTTCGAATTTTTAGTTCTAGGACATGTTTCCTCACGATGTTTTCCTTCACCGTTTTGAGAGCAGTGGTGATGAAAATAATTTACACAAAGTAAAGCGCCTGTCTAGGTTCAAACCTACGATCTACAAATCGTAAGTCGTGGCCATTACCACTGGGCCACCACTGCTCACAAAAAAAAAAAAAAATAATACCACACCACTAAGCATGAAACCATTCTTTCTGCCAGCCATAATAATATCTTCAAAGCGAACCATAGATTGTGTAAGCATAAAAAGTTGATTGTATTATTGTTGTTCTACGGCATACAAACACACACCTTTCGTTTCAGCCTGCTTATATTAAATAAATCATCATAATCATCATCAGCCCATAGCAGTCCACTGCTGGACTGAATGAATATCTAAACTTTAAAGAAAAGAGATAAATAAAATGGTGTGGTTTTATGAAACCACGATGCAAGTGATACTTTAGTGAAGCCGATGCGAGACAGGGGCGCCACCATATTGGCATTGGCTGCTCTGCCGAGCGCCTTTCACTTTACCCCTACTCCACGGTTGGCTGTAATGTGACATGCGATAGATGGACGAAAAAAATTGAGGCGATGGAAAAACACACTCTTAACCCTTCTAACTCTTAACTCTTTCTCTGAACTTTTAATTCTTCTTTTACTCTTTGTGTGTGTTTTTCCACTCCATTTACAATAAAAAAATAACCCTAAGGTCTAAAGTAGGCCTGGCCTGTATCTTAGAGTTTAGTTACTTCCCATGGCGATACAATTGGCCAGGCTCAAAAGCTTAGCTGGACATTTTGCTCTGAAAGCCTGACCGTTTTTTCTTTTTAAATCCAGTGTGGTTTAAAAAGAAAAAAAGATAATTTTATTTGTGTATTTATTACTGTTATTCACTTGAGACTTACTCTACTCCTAATTATATATTATTATGTTTATAAATCACATTTTGGTCCTACTAAAGTAATTTGTACTTACTTTCGGTCGGCATCCGTTGGCCGACGGCATGTGGATTGTGAGAAAAAATTGAATTTCAATAAAACTTGAATTTCAAAACAGTATAATCCTTGCTTGGTATCCCTTTAGATCTGAATATTTAATAGTCATCATGCTGCTTCAAGTAGGTATTAGATTGTTATCGGTATTATTAATGGTAAATGCTAAGTGGAAGAGCGGAGTCTCCTTAAACAAGCAATTCTTGCTTAAAAGGTGATCTTCTAATCATGTATGTAAATGTACTTTGTAATTGATGTAAACATTTTTTATTAGATTAGACTTTGACTAAATCCTATTTGATGATGACTTATGCAATGAAACATCAATAAAACAGCAGCAATTAACACAAAAAAAAAATTAGTGTCTGGATGTCGAAATTAAACCCTGAGGCAGATTTGGAGGAGGTATTTCTACAAGAAAAAACTCACAAATCAAGACCGTTAAGGAATACCCAATTACCCATTTCTGTGTTCCATCAGCTTAAATTAATAAACCTGTGTCACATGTCATTTCAACTGCCATAGTAAAATTATACAGATTAAAAGTGATTTTAATATGAAGTGTTACGGGGTAGATTGAATAATAAACTATATTTTCAGTAAAACTGCTTGTATTACTGCCTACCACGGCACTTCTTTAACAATTACAGAACGAGGAATTATGCTAGGTTATGTAACGTGTTGTGTGTAGTGTTTACAATTAGTTTTTAAGATATATAATATTTAAGAAACTAATCGTTCTAACCGCTACAAATATATTCAATAACATCCCGTTTCTTCTTCCTTTACAAGATTTACCTGTTTTTTAATCCACCTAGCTTTGACAATTTGGTCAGTCTATGGTATTTAAAAATGTTTGTTTGTTGCTGATTTTAATACATACACACTGCAAAACCCCCAACATATTAAAAAATAAGTTTGTTTTTCCTGAAGTTTAAGCTAGGTGATTGTGCAATCATTAATCAGCCAATAAGATGCACTCCCTGTGGAAAATAGCACCGGATCAAAATATGAAGACGTAAGAATAGAAAGGATGCGTACGAGTTTGTGCCAAATTGTACCTCATCATCATCATCATCATTTCAGCCGAAAGACGTCCACTGCGGGACATAGGCCTCCCCCAAGCACCGCCACTTCGACCGGTTTTGTGCTTCCCGCATCCAGTGGATTCCTGCGGCCTTCACAAGGTCATCGGTCCACCTTGTAGGAGGCCTTCCAACGCTACGTCTTCCGGTACGCGGTCGCCATTCCAGAACCTTTCGGCTCCATCGGCCATCTGTTCTGCGAGCAATGTGCCCTGCCCACTGCCACTTAAGTTTGGCAATTCTTCGGGCTATGTCGGTGACCTTGGTTCGCCTACGGATCTCTTCATTTCTGATTCGATCACGTAGGGAAACTCCAAGCATAGCCCTCTCCATTGCCCTTTGAGTGACTTTTAGCTTTTTGATAAAGCCCATTGTAAGCGAACACGTTTCAGTGTCATAGGTCATCACTGGCAACACGCACTGGTCAAAGACTTTCGTCTTGAGACACTATGGTATGTGGGGCGAGAAGATATTGCGTAGCTTCCCGAACGCTGCCCAGCCGAGTCGGATTCGACGATTGACCTCTTTCTCGAAGTTGGACCTACCCAACTGGACAGTTTGTCCTAGATAAACATACTCGTCCACAACTTCGAGCGTAGCGTCTCCAATTTTCATGAGAGTGGGTGTAACATGCGCATTTGACATGATCTTTGTCTTGTCCATGTTCATTTTAAGACCCACTCTTTCGGAAGCTCTACTGAGGTCATCGAGCATTGTACTGAGGTCTTCCATAGTCTCAGCCATGAGAACTATATCGTCGGCAAACCGAAGGTGATTGATGTACTCGCCATTGATGTTGATGCCTGGCCCTTTCCAGTCCAGAACCTTGAAGACATCTTCCAGTGCAGCGGTGAACAGTTTCGGAGAGATAACGTCTCCCTGTCTCATACCTCGCTGTAGAAGGATAGGTTTCGAGGTCTGGTCCTGGAGTCGGACTGACATAGTGGCGTTTTCGTACAGACACTTAAGCACCTCGATGTACCGATAGTCGATCTGGCACCGTTGAAGAGACTGTAGTACAGCCCATGTCTCGATCGAATCGAAGGCATTTTCGTAGTCAACAAACGCTAAGCAGAGAGGCAGGTTATACTCCTCGGTCTTCTGTATAACCTGCCGCTGCGTATGTATGTGGTCTACAGTGCTAAAGCCTTTACGGAATCCGGCTTGATAGGGAGGCTGGAAGTCGTCAAACCTGCGCGCGAGACGGTTCGTGATGACTCTTGTAAACAGCTTGTAGACATGGCTCAGAAGTGAGATGGGCCTATAATTCTTAAGGAGGGTATTGTCGCCCATCTTAAAGAACAGTATCACCACACCTCTGTTCCATGCCTGTGGCGTTTTGCCCTCGAGTATGACGGAACCAAACAGCTTCTGGAGGGCCTTGAGAACGGGTTTTCCACCGGCCCTCAGAAGTTCAGCCGTAATTCCGTCATCACCCGGCGCCTTGTGGTTTTTGAGCTGCTTCAGAGCTATCCTAATCTCGTAGAAGCTGACGTCCGGGATATCTTCGGTGTAGTGTCGGGTCAATCTAGCTCTTGGGTCGTTTGCCAGATTCATACCAGGGTTGCCTGTTGACGTGTATAACTGTCCATAGAAAGTCTCGATCTCTCTCAACAGCTCATGTTTTGCGGATACGATCCTGCCATCATTAGTCTTCAGTTTCACAAGCTGGCTCTGCCAATAGACAGATCTCTTGTAAAGACCTAGTTCCGAGCCTTTATTCCGCTCTATCGCGTCCTTAATTTGCTCTGTATTAAAGCGGCGAAGGCCACTTTTTAAGGACTTAGAGATGAGTTATTATGACTTATTGAGCTGGCGGTACTTGAGCGCATCAACTAAAGACTGCAGGATCATCTCGCGCCTCTCCTCCATGAGCCGTATAGTAGGATCAGAGAGCTTCTTGTTTCTATTTGTACGACGGGTCTTGAAGATCTCAGACCCGACCGTATGGACAGTTTCCACGAACCCATCATTATAATCGTCCACGGAGCTCCCTAGGCACTCGAAACGATTCTGAAGTTTGAGCTGAAAGCTCTCGGGGTTTTTGACTTGGATCGGTGCTGGGCGGAGCGTAGACTCATCAGACGAGATCTTACCAGCTTGATATTTAAATTCAATGTGCCTCTTACCATTCGGTGATTACTTCCGGTTTTCACCGCGTTGATCACAGAGACATCATTGAATACTTGCTTCTTCGTCTACATAATGAAGTCAATCTCATTTTTTATTGCACCATCAGGGCTCTGCCAGGTCCTCTTTCTGTGCTCACGTTTTCTGAAGAAGGAGTTCATCATAAAGAGGCCTTCCTTTTCCATAAAACTGGCTAGTAGGTGGCCTCGGTGGTTCCGACGTCCAACTCCAAATTGCCCCACTCGCAGCTCATCACCGTTTCGTTTGCCCAGTTTCGCGTTGAAGTCCCCCATGACAACGGTGAAGTGACTTTTAGAGCCATGCATGGCTCTGGAAATATCCTCATACATGGTCTCCACTTCATCGTCGGGGTGTGACGAGGTCGGGGCGTAAACCTGTACGACCTTCAGCGAATATCTTTTGGATATTCTGAGTATAAGGTACGCCACCCTTGTCGACACACTCTTGATCTTCACCACGTTGCTCACAAGGGACTTGTGGACGATAAACCCGACACCACCTTGGGACTGTTGGTCGCCCTCCCGGAAATAGAGCAAGTTCCCGGATTTGAGGATTATCGAGTCCTCCCCCTCTCTTTGGACTTCAGATAACCCTACTATACCCCATCGTAACCTGCTCAATTCTTCCTCGAGTTCGATGATTCGGGGTTTCCATAATCGCCACGCTTGCCAGGCGGGTTGGCGATCGCAGTATGGTGTTAATATGCATAGAGAACGCTGCTGCCCATTCTCTAGTAAGTCCCTTAGTTGCCTTTTACGACACCCACGGGAAGAAATGGGATGGTACTATTCTTTACGTCCGGCACCACACGGACATTGTACCTACTGGTGGTTAAATACCGGTTTAACCGGTATTTAACCTCATTTCATTTTATGTGTCTAACTGGGATAATTTAGAAATATTACTGGACACTTATAAGTATACGAGTATTATGAGGAGGTCGTGGCTAAGTAATGCCATATGGATTGATCCATCAGGTTAAGCTACGCTGCTTACCGGGGTTGGTCCGTGGATGGGTGACCATCTTTATATACCAAGACCCTCCGTGCTTCGGAAAGCACGCTAAGCCGTTGGTCCTGGCTGGCATTCTTGGTTTTTTGACAGTCTTTACGGGTCATCAGAAGGCCGAAAGTCTGACAACGTATTACCCATTATCTGGGTTCTGGAGGTCAGATAGGCAGTCGCTCCATGTAAAATCCTGGTATTCAGCTGCGTGAGACTGTAAGCCGATCCCAACAAAGTTGGGAATAGGCTAGGCAGATTGATTACTGGACAGTTATATTTGTCAAGTTTCAAATGCGCAATTTAGCCCGACTAACACCGGTAACTGTTCATCATAACATCGTGGGATATGAATTTGTGTGGCAAAAAACCTAGAAAGAAAAATGTATGGGATTGCACGCATTAACCTCGTCGAAACTAAATTAATACCTTTCTCAAGTTAGTATTTACTTCACTTATTCATAACTAACATAAATACTCTGACTTCTCATAAACAGCTTGTGCATCATATTGTATATGTACAGAGATAATATCCTAACTAATATTGTAAATGCGAAAGTGAATTTGTTTGTTATGCTTTCACGCTAAAACTGCTGAACGGATTTGGATGAAATTTGGCACAAAAGTAGACCATGACCTGGGTTAGGGCATAGGATACTTTTATCCCGTTAGTATGTTCCCGTGGGATATTTCCGAACTCCACGCGGGCGAAGCCGCTGGCAAGTTACTTTATATTTTGAAAGCAAAAACTTTCCACTGCACAGTGAAAAGTGTCAGTCCCATACTAAGCTAACGCTTAATTTTTTCTTGACATAATGATGATAAAAATATGATGTTGAGCCTCCCCTCCGGATATCCGGTGGATATTGTGTTAACCGGCATCACAATAAGAAGCTCGTGATAAATTTGTACAAGGAAATGCCCCTTGATTGATACTCTCTTGGGTAGCCTGTGGGAGGAAAAACAGTGGTAAGTGTAAACAGTTAGATAAATTTTGTGATGGAGTGTGAAAATGAGCAATCTTGCTGTAATTGGTCGGATTTATCTGAATTCAAATCTCGTAATTTACGGAAGATGATTTTATCTAGAAAGTTACCGCAATTAAATCTAAAGTAAGTACGTGAAACTTAAGAGAACCAAAACAAATGGCACATGTGTAATTGATCCTCAAATAAATCCCATTTTGATTTTCTAAAAAATACTAATCGATCGTTTATATAATTATTCACCGATTGTTGTTTTGTGATGTGCCCTAGCCTAGTGCCACCATTATTTGTATTTGGTCACAGAACTAACTTTTTTTTTGGTGACGTGGTGGAAGTCCTCATGAATGTCCTCCGTCCTGGGGCGGAACCACCCCGTGTTCCCTCGCACACTTGCACCGGAGGCTACGGGGGCACTTAAGCACTCTGCAACGCAGCCCCCGACTGGTGCTGGCCTCTGCGGGCTCCGTCTGATCAAGCGGGGGCAGTGAAGTGTTTGACTCCCACCGTGGACAGAAATGGATATCCTAAAGGTGGTGATAGGACGAAAACACTTGAACAGTATCTCAATTTAAATGTATATTGCAACAAGCGGTTGGTCGTTTAACAAATGAGTGGCGCGAGAAAACAAATAAATAAGAAATGCGATCAGTAAGGTGGACGTTGGTGCAGTGACGAGCCGACCTCTGCTTGCCCCCCCCCCCCTCGCGGCCGCCTCTCCGCCCGCGGCCGCCCGGCGAGTAGTGATGTTGGCGAGTTTTAGTGTTGTTCTTCAACACACCGCGACGTCTAAAATGGCGGGCGGGCGTGGAACATTACCCGCCACCTAACCTTCTAACCTAATCTAACCCATCTATCTGGTTGGCACAGATATGTTATGATTATAGTGACTTCTAAATCTGTTATTACGCTTTCATAATTATAATGCAAATAAGTTATGCAAAAAATGTATGTTAAACTAGAACGCATACACATCAACTCCATGTCAAAAATCAAAATCAAAAGTCACTTATTCAAACTAGGCTGAGAATCAGAACTTTTCGAACGTCAAAGTTACATAAGACAGTCCCCCAAAAATTCCTGCCCTTCACCACTTCCTAATGCTTTAGCTGGGATGAAGAAGTGGCGGAACAAACTCCCCAGCAGTACACCTGTATGTTATGTGAATATTTAAGTATTGTGGTAGAATACTTTATGAAATAAATCAAAAAGTAATGTCTACCCAAAGCATTAAAATCGGCCAAGTGCGTGTTGGACCACGCATATTGAAGGGTTCCGCAGTTGGGATTACTTGGGATGAATTTATCCCAAACAAAAACTTAACATTGTAGTTGAAAAACATGTTCTCCCATACATCGATATACGTCACGGTCAATTCACCAACTGCAAATTTAAGTTAGTCGACTATTACTCGTCAAGTTGTAAAGCCTACTTAGCTGTGATAGATTTCCTTTTCATTTTTAATATATGTACTAGACTGCCATAGATTTTTCACATCTCCATAAATAACCATTTAGCTGGCAGGGGGGCCACTTAACACTAACAAAGCACTTTAAAGCAGGATCCTTGAATCGAAAAATGTTGTTCACAGACCCACAATATTTTTGAATGACCTGTCCAACGATACCCCACACCATGGGATAGACGAGAAAAAATATATCATCCGCACATTACGTGCAAGGGTGGAACCCCAAAAAAACAAAATATTTTCAAGATTTTATTTGAGCGCTTTATCGGCGTGATTAATATATATACCTGTGCCAAATAACAGTTGTCTAGTACTAAGCGTCTGTGAGCTACAGCGGGGACAGATAACCAGATGGAAATGGCAAAACTAAAAGGGTTCCTTGTTTATTACGGAACCCTAAAAACGACATTACTTTCAAACTACTTAAAGTATTTTCATGTTTTTTTTTTGTATGAACAGACTATTAACTATCTGAGATTTTTAAAATATTCATATTTTCGTTACTAAATTTCCTTATGAAACCGAACGGTGCACAGTGGGCCCATACTGAAAATTAGTGGACTTAGGCAACAAAGTTACCATATCGATGCGATTTTTTTTTATATGACGTGTTATAATATTCCTGACAACTTTTATTCTTATAAAATTTCTTCTAAACTTGATAGTTTGTCTTGAAAAAATTTATTAGATTTTTTTGTATGGAGCGAATCACGTTTAATTTTTTTTCTTCAATTGTACTAATATGTTGGGTGTGTGGCGTGAGTATATGATAGCTAGGGTCATTCTCTATCCACGAAAAAAAAATCAGCGCCGGCCATCTGCGGCAGCGCGAGTAATCATTCGGTAAAAAAATAATAATTTGGAAGAAATTTTTTGTCATTTAAAATAAATTCAAAGCATATTTTTTGTCTCATTTGGCTGTTTTCACCTTCTTTTTAGTTAAATAAATAGTTTTAATAGCGCATACGTACTTAGAACTAGTAATTCTGGTAGAGATTTAGTTATTATTGCATGTTATCGGTACAAATGAGTCATCAATCACAATGCAGGTGCTCTGCATTGTGATTGATGACAGTAGTGTATTATTGGGGGTTCTGCATCACTTGCTCTCGCTTCGCTCGAGCGCGTTATGCAGAACGCCCCAATAATACACTACTACTATGATCTACGGTCTGATTTGCAATACGGACTGAATATTTGTATTTCATTCAACGATGCGATGTCGAACATTGGAATAAATAATAGCAGATTGCGATGCAATCAACGGTGTGATGTGTACTGTTTATAAACAATCATATAATGTTCAACTCGATTGTCCCTATAATTTATTACTTGACGAAAGTGTGATGCTATTAGGTAGAACAATGCAGAGTGCGTTAATTAGTAGTTCAACAATTTATTCTTTGGTCCCGCGATTTCAATTTTGCTATTGCCGAGCATGAGGAACCCAGTTTGATCTCCAATGCTAACTGTTATTTTATTTTCTGTAAAATAATTCTTAATAGGAGTGGTTTGGATTTGCACCCAATAAATTGCAGTACTTAAGTACATTAGGCACATGGGAACCGACGACGTTACACTTTATGTTATTAATAAATAATAGATATCAACAGACCATTAGCACAAAAACCAAGAATAAAAATGATTCCATGCTAAGATTTCTCTCGCTGATAGACACATTTTACAGACAGCCAGATGCCAAAAGCCAACGCACAATGATCCACCTTAAGGACTGAGTGCGGAAACCAAACCCTATAACACAAAAGATCCACCCCAGCCAGATCCGGAACTAGTTGTAGATCATTCAAATATTTGTTGTGTGGGAATTGAACCCGCAATACGTAGGGCCGAAGTCAATCTAACCACTGCACCAATTGTACCTACCTCCTTACCTATAGGATGTTTTGATCCATGCTCATACTTGCTCATTTCCTGATTATTATTATTATTTATATTAAATTAAATAATGGTAAAATAAAACATGAAAACAAAATCCAGACCAGAACAAATACATATTTTGCTCCGTGCGGGAATCGAACCCGCGACACTTGGTGCATTTAGTAGCAGCACGTTTATAAACTAATATTTACATTGTGATGCAGCGAGACGAGCCCTTGATCAATGCGCCATACATGTCGTCGAAAATGTGACAAAATACTGGATCGCTTTGAAGATTGGAAAGATTTACGATAACCCTTGAATTTCATACATTTTCCTAAATGTAATGTCTAGGCTTAACTAATTTTGGTAAGTGTTTACAAAACCGTTTGCTACCATTTTAATGTGACACTTCGTAGATCGATATTGAATATTCAAGGTACATGCAACTTCCTTTTTAGAATTTCATCTCAGATTACTGCGATAGACTGTCGCCGCTGTCCAAAAACGGAATGAATACTCGATTCTGACAAAAATTCATCATTGAGAATACTCGATACTATTTTAATAATAATAATAATCGATGTGTTATTTGTTTTACATTTAAACTTTCATCCACTTTAAAATTCGTTTTTGATAATAATTTACAGGAAATTAATATCAGAAATCTAGAATATTTAAGTACTTTAAATAATATTTTTGGGATACCTATTTTACTCATATTCTCTTCTATTTACATATATTACTTAAACAAATTTAATCCACATTTATGATAAACTTATTAATATTATTTTCATTATATTAAATTGTGATTTATTTACAGGAAGCTCAAATATATGAAATATTAAAAATCTAAATACTCGATACTAAGAATACTCGGTCCTAAGAATACTCGATATCAAGAATACTCGATACTAAGAATACTCGATACTAATAATACTCGATATTGAGAAAACTCGATTAAGAATATTCGATTCTGAGAAAGTTCAACATTAAGAATACTCGATACTATTTTAATAATAATATATGATTTGTAATTTGTTTTACATTTAAACTTTCATCCACTTTAAAATTCGTTTTTAATAATAATTTACAGGAAAGTAATATCAGAAATCTAGAATATTTAAATACTTTAAGGTAGTTTTTGCAATTATAATTATCTAAATATGTTTTTCTGTGAAGTCTGTAACGTTTCAGTTCCGAAATATTCTGCACACAAAAAAAAACGAATGTACACAAATCGAATTGCTTATTACAGACACAATTTGATAGTGTTCATATAATAGCAACAGCTTAGAAAGCTAAAGGTGTTAAGAAATGTATTACCAAAAAAAAAAAACTGAATATAGAAAAATATAAAAAGGTTTTACTGAACAATGAAATTCTCAGAGATGATATGTGTATTATTAGATCTAAGAAACATAGAATATTTACTCAAAAGATAAATAAAGTAATTTTGTCAAACAGCGATGATAAACGACAAATAATGGATGATAAGATAACAACCTTACCATGGGGTCATTATAAAACAATATTTTAAATGAAAACAAATTATTGATTTTTTCGGATATTATTTATTGCATATATATGAACATCTTGTAACAATAGTACCTAACTTGAATTGTTAGTTTGTAGTTTACTAATAATTTTATATTTTAATTTAATTAATAATGTGAAATTGGTTATGTAAATAAATGATATTATGTAAAAAAAAAAAAAAAAATAATGTGAAATAAATAAATTGTGTAATCTTACAGCAGTTGTTTGATTTATTCATATCGCCTTATTATACAGGTATAACATGAACCCGATTAATTTAAACATTGCATTACATACAACACATAAAACATTCAAATAATAACGAAATTAACTTTTACAATATAACAATAATAAAACATTACACATTCGATTTGCTTAACTTTTGTACTATTTTACTAACTAAATGATCAGTTTTGTCCATGATATCATCGTAATCACTTGTCACTATATACTGCACATTTACACTCGCATTATCAGTTTCAATGTCTATTTCTTCCATATTACGACTATCCAAATCATAGACCATAATTTTTATTAGGTGACGAACACGCCCTTGCTCCTTACGCATGATAAAAGATGAGTTTTTAAAAGATTTACTTTTTTTCTTCTTTAATCTTCGCTCCTCTATTTTTTGCTGTCGACTCTCCTCATATGCTTTAGCTGCTACTTCCATATCCCAGCTCTCTCTATCTTGAGCATAGTAAAAAGGATTGGTAACTGGGTCTGAGTCTTCTATCGCATTCTGAAAGAATACCAAGAATATTATAACTAAACAGCATCAACTATGGATTTAATGTTTGGATTAAGATAATCCTAATAGTTACATACCCCTAAATTTCGTGGCTCGGCGATATCTAAAACGGGGCTGTAGGATGGTGAATGTGACATGATTCTGTAAAAAAAAAAAGAAGATACATTACATAATTATTTGTTTTATAAAGTCAATAAACAACTACAAGTGTTTTTTTTTTTTTGTTGGTTTTATATAGAAACTTACCTTTAATAATTGAAATAGAAATATTTTTTAAATTTAAATCCACAACAAAAGTGACTGACTTCCGATGGTTGCCACAATTAAATGAACTACTTTTTACTTGAGATGTCCAAACTGATGAACTTTAGGTATGTAATACAAATAGACTCTTATTACCATTTGGTATAAAGGTCAGTTCACACCGAAACGCAATACAAGTATTCAACCCGACACTGAATGCACTTTTAAGATAGCGACACTGAACTTATTTACAAGAATAGATGAACATCTCAGTGAAGCTACAGACTTCTTTTAAGAATCTGTAAGTAGCATCATGTTATGTCTCGATGTGAACTGACCCTTAATCACAAATATGTTCTTAGATGATTTTTATTTTATTATACAGATCCAAGCCTATTGTGCAATCACCTTAAAAGCCATCTCAATTTCAATGCAAGTTCCAACCTGCACTAAGATTATGTTTAAATAATAATGTGTAAGTATATATGTGTATGTAAGGTTAGCATTTGAATTAATCGACAAGATGAAGTTGATCAAGCAACCCATATCTCTCAACGTCAATAATATAAGATTATGTGACTCTGTTCACCACATCAGACATAGCGCTTTATTGCCAAATACCATTCGCTGTATAATATGTGGTCCATCAAACTGTGGAAAAACTAATGTTATGATTAGTTTACTGCTGCATGAAAATGGGCTCAAATTTAAAAATCTTTATCTTTACTCTAAAACTTCTTTCCAACCAAAATACCGTTTCTTGACTGAAGTATTCAAAAGAGTGCCTCAGATTAACTTCTACGAGTTCAATGATAATAAAGATGTAATTTCTCCGAGTGAAGCTTTAACAAATTCTGTTTTCATTTTTGACGATGTTGCATGTGAAAATCAGGTAAATATCCGCAATTATTTCTGTATGGGTAGGCATAAACAAATTGATTGTTTCTATCTATCTCAAACGTATTCAAAAATTCCAAAACAATTGTTGCGTGACAATGTAAATTTTATTATAATATTTAAACAAGACGACGTGAATTTAAAACATATTTATGAAGAGCATGTTAGTTCTGATTTAGAATGGAAAGAGTTTAAAAATATTTGTCAAACTGCGTGGAGTAAAACTTTTAATTTTCTTCTTATTAACAAAGAATCGTCGTTAAATAATGGAAGGTACAGGCAAAACTTTGATACTTTTTTTAAATTTGACTGAAGGTATGTAAATATAAGTGAATAACACATAAAAACAAAATTAGTATCGTTTGTTCCTCAGTTGCACACAGTTGTTAAAACATGGAAAAAGATATTAAAATAGAATTAATGAAGTCTGTAAACTCTATAAAAAATAAAATTATACAAATGAAGAACCAGGAACACTCAATGAACTTGTCACTCGAGAAAATGCTAAAACCTGTCACAGATCCACTTAAAACCCTAGTTGATTCTAATATATCTATGGAAAAAATCAAACATTTAGATAATGCAACGCTCAATGATTCTGAAAACAGTAAATTGGATTATATCAATACTAGTTCACCTACAAAGTTTGAAGACTGTTACGATCTGAAAATAAATTCTGCCCAATCACTTAAAAAATCGAATAAAACGGGACTAAAAGATGATTTAGAAATTTCGTTAGCGGGTCGTGATGTCCATAGTATTTATGATGATGTAAATATACCGTTTGGAATAAGAAATGTAAACAAAACTTTACTGTTGGGTAATTCGGTGGTAACATTTACTAAAATTGATAGTTTAAATAACAGTGGTGACATTTTAATTAAAATCGATGACAAAACCTATAATTTAACCCCTGGCCTGAAGGAACTTTTACTTCAAAGAAAACCTGATTTAAAATTAATTTCGAGTGAAGACAAACTTGTCTATAAGGATATGCTGCATTTTACAAATGCTCATAAGAGAGATTTCAATCCTTATGGACAAATAAGAGGCGATAAAGGAATAAAATATCGTGAAATAATCAAACCACTGTTTTCCGAATCGTCAAACGATGATAAACTTGCTAACACTAAACTTGGAGGAAACTTACCCACCCTAAAAAAATACAAAAACAACACTGACTTTATATATTGGGATGACCCTAACGAATTAGTCGAGAGATTGAAACTATTAGTTGCTTCAAGAGATGCTGGCAACACAAACCATGATAATGAAATTTTATCGTTAATTGAAGAATTAAAAGAAGCTGAAATAATTAAAGAATAAATAGCTGTAATAATATGCTTTTCATTCAGTATTATAGATGGATTCAAGACAAATGTACTGAATATGAGCAAAGCCGATGTGGTAAACAAAATTCAAAAAAATGCAAGGGTGAACTTTCCGCGAAGACATGTTATTATGAAAGATATAGATGACCTGTGGCAAGCGGACTTAATTGATATGCAATCAATTTCAAAAGAAAATAAAAATTACAGATTTATACTTACTATTATCGATACATTTTCGAAATATGCTTGGGTCTTTCCTCTGAAAAGTAAAACCAAAGATGATGTTTATAACTCATTCAAAATTTTGCTGACTACAGGACGTGTTTCGAAAAATCTTCAAACAGATAACGGAACAGAATTTTATAATAATAAATTTCAAAAGCTTATGAAATCTAATCATATTAATCACTATTCAACCTTCTCAACAAAAAAGGCCTCAATAGTTGAGCGATTTATCAGAACATTGAAATCTAAACTGTATAAGGAATTTAGTTTAAAAGGCAACTATAATTGGGTAGATAGTACCCTTAATGATGTTATTTATAAGTACAATCACACTTACCATCGGACAATCAATGAAATTCCTGCTAATGTAGATAACATTAATAAAAAACGTATTTTAGAAAGGTATTTAAGGTTGGTAAAAAATGAAAGAATAAAAAGCAAGTATAAAGTGGGTGATTACGTACGTATCAGTAAGTATAAAGGAACATTTGAAAAAGGATATACCCCAACTGGTCGACTGAAATATTTAAAATTAAAAAAATACAATATACAACTCCAATTACCTACTTAATTGAAGATACAATCAGAGGTCAACCTATTTTAGGGGCATTTTACTTATAAGAGCTTCAAAAGACAAAACATCCCAATTTATATCTAGTCGAGAAAGTTCTTAAAAGTAAAGGGGATAGAGTTTTAGTAAAATGGTTAGGTTTACCTTCTTCTGAAAACAGTTGGATTGATAAATCGAATATTTATTAATGGTTCAGTCCAAAATGTATCAGTCTTATGATGTGTATTGAAGAGTGTAGTCTTCTCAATTGGATAATAAATCATTTGCCATTTGAATTACATTTACCAGGATACAATTATTGTGGGCCTGGCACTAAATTAATTAAAAGGCTTAGACGTGGAGATAAAGGTGTTAATAAATTAGATGAATATTGCAAACAACACGACATTGTCTATCACAAGTCTTCAAACTTAAAGGATCGTCATAAGGCAGATTTAACTTTGTTAAAAATGGCTAACGAGCGAGCAATTGCCTCAGATGCGAGTGTAGGGGAAAAATTGTCAGCGCGCTTAGTAAGCAGCGCTATGTCAACTAAAATTAAAACTGGTTTTGGCCTAAAAAAACATAGCAAAAAGTGTTTTCTTAAAATGAAACCTGGAAAAGGATTAAAAAATAAATTTAAAAGTGTTATTAGCAAAACGAAGAGACATATCAAAAAATTAAAACCGAAATGCAAGAAAGTGGCAATAGAATTAGCTATGGCCGCTACCAGAGAATTAGCTGATGATTCATCAATTAAACTTCCTCGTGTTATTCCTTTACCAAAAACTGGTGGAGTATTGCCTTTGATTCCGATTTTTGCAGGATTATCAGCAGCGGGAGCTTTAGCAGGCGGTGCAGCTGGTATTGCTAAAACCATAAATGAATTCAAAATGGCTAAAAAGTTATTGACTGAATCGAAGAGACATAATGAAAAGATGGAAGCTCTCTGCATCGGAAAAGGACTACACCTTAAACCACATAAAGATGGGCTCGGAATTTTTGTATCGAAAGAAAAAAACTAAAATATCGGCTACCCAAACGAGCCTTGACTAATTTAGACATTTTGAAGTATGGGAATAATATTCCCTATTTCAGAGGTGTCTTTATGAGAGATAAGCTCCCTAAACACCCTTTTAAAAAAGAATGTGGAGTTATAAATTTAGATAGCTCTAAAAATCCTGGTTCTCATTGGGTAGCCTATGCAAAATACAACGATTATATTGAGTATTTTGATAGTTACGGAAATCTTAAGCCTCCAAAGGAATTTATAAAATACTTGGGATCCGAAATTCACTATAATTACGATAATATTCAGCGTGATCATCCTTTTAATTGTGGGCATCTTTGTTTAAACTTTTTGAAGAATTTTTATTTTAGTGAAGGTATAAAATAAACATAATTTATGAAAGAGGTCAGTATAGAAGCATGTCTACTACGGTTACCATCTCTGGAAATAAATCGGAATTGGTATCATACTTTCAACCACCACTGCATTTGTCAGATCAATACGAGTGCGGTTTGATATACTTTTCAGTATTAAAATCAAGACCAAATAGTCCCATTATTAGCAGAGGTCTGTCTGTAATCAGAATCGAATGTGATCTTGTTCACGGTTCGTACTGCAACGGATCACCAGCTCATTTTATTCATGAATTTGTGTCTGATACTATTCCAGGTCATCAGTGCGTGGAAATACCACAAAATGTTATTTACTTTCCAGTAAACAAAAATATAATTTCATCGGTATCTGTTAAGGTTGTAGATCAATTGGGGCATTGTATTAACTTTGGAGAGGATCAAGTTCAGTTACGTCTTCATATAAGAAAAGCAAAATGATAGTATACTATAAAAATATCTCAGTGAAATCAAAATGTCTTAGTTCTTCTGCGATTGCTAAGGGGCAAAGACGTCAGAAAAAAGTTAAGAAATTGACAAAAGCAAATAAAGATTTTCTTAAAGCCCTAGGGTTTAAAGTATGAATATACTACAGATTAGTGAATTACCACACTTCGACACTACGATCGAAAGTTATGAAGTCCATTCATACAATCCCTACAATAACAGCTTTAGAGAAAACGATGAAATCAGAATTCCCATCCACCAGCAAGATATATACGTGTTACCATCAGCCAGTTCAATTTACGTTGAAGGACAAGCGAAGCTCATCAGTAAAGATGGGAATCCGATCAAGAAAACTGTTACGTTCACTAATAACCCTGTTATGTCTTTGTTTCAAGACATCAGATACGAAATGAATGGTATTGAAATAGACCGTATAAAAAATTCTGGAATAACTTCAACAATAAAATCGTACATCTCATTAAATGAAGCAGAAAATAAAGTTGCCGCTCTATGGGGCTGGAGTTTAGAGGGATATCAAAGTGATGGGCATTTTAGCGCTGTGGTACCATTAAATAAGGTTTTAGGGTTTGCAGAGGATTACAATAAAATAGTGATAAATTGTAAACATGAGCTTATATTGAACAGAAGTAACACTAACTTAAATAGTGTTATTCTTACTGATGATATTGCTAATTTTCAAATAGACATACAAAGAGTTCAGTGGAGAGTGCCACACATAAAAGTATCAGACCGAGAACGACTGATACTTTTAAAGCATTTAGAAAGAGATAAACCTATTCAGATGGCGTTTAGAAATTGGGATTTATATGAGTATCCGTTACTACCTAAAACCACAAAGCATTCTTGGTCAGTGAAAACTGCTTCACAATTGGAAAAACCCAGATATGTAACTTTTTGTTTACAAACTAATCGAAAAAATAATAAAACTAAAGACAGTTCAGTATTCGATCATTGTGAAGTAACAAACGTTACACTCTTTTTAAATTCACAGTATTATCCATACGAACCTTTAGGTTTAAAGTTTTCTGAGAACAAATATAGTATATTATACGAAATGTTTGTGAAATTTCGTCAGTCGTATTACAACTGTCCAGTAGACCCTTTGCTTGACCTAAAGGAATTCAAAGAAAAAGCCCCTCTCTTTATCTTAGACTGCTCAAGACAAAACGATAGCCTAAAAACAGGTCCAGTGGATGTGAGGTTAGAAATTGAATGTTCTACAACAATACCAGATAAGACGACTGCATATTGTTTGATTATAAACGATCGTCTTGTGGAATACAAACCTCTCAGCAACATTGTGCGCAGGCTATCATGATTGCTATTGTGGATATTCAAGGCTTTAAAACAGAAACAAATGAATTTATAATAAAAGAAATCGCTATATTGTATAACAAAACATTACAAGTGTTTTTAATTAAGCCACCATTTCCATTTGAAAAGTTAACGAAACAAGAAAAAAAACAAGTAAGTTGGATTGAACGTAACAGAAAGATACACTGGCGCGAAGGATTTGTACCCTATTCTAATTATCAGAATTTAGTTATAGATATTTTAAGAAATAAATGTATCTACGTCAAAGGTTCAGAAAAAGTGTTGTGGTTAAAGCATATTTTAGAAAATAGTAATTGTAATATATTCAATTTAGAAGATAAAGGTTGTCCTAGTTTGATAAGTTTATACGATCAATATAAATATTCTCAAGATTTATATAACTGTATTCATCATGACTCTGTATCTGCTTTAAAAAATGTATTGTGTTTAAATAAGTGGTGCTTTGATAATAAATTCTAAAATAAATATTTTCTTGTTTCATTTCTATAGACAGGTAAAATGCATCTTAGAGTTTTCTGTCCTCCTCCTCCCACCTCTGTCCAGTCTTTATAAGTTGTTGACAAGAGCTGGACGATATCATTATACGTTTATAATTGAATTAGAAAGTAAAATAGAACATGTCTCAAAATGAATACAAACCTCGATATGATATGTATAACACGTTTAAAATGCGTCAATTTTCATTTAACTATTACTGGGCAACGGCTGATTCAAAGAAAAGATTGGTGATGGAAATGGCTGACGCTGGATTCTTTTATTGTGGAAATAGTATAAATGCTAAAGCAGCATGTTTTTCATGTGGAGGTGTTATACAAGATTGGGAGATTTATGACGATCCTTGGATGCAACATGCTATACATTTTCCTCGATGTTTTTATTTGAACGCTGTGAAAGGAAGAGAATATATATTTAATACATATATCTCCATCACAGCATTAAACTGTTAGCATTGTAGTGTGTTGGTTCGATCTTAATCAACGCTTGCTTTATGAAGAGAGAATAAATTAATTTTATTCACATTATGCTTCATTCACCGAAATTTGATTTGGAAGGCATTTCTAGACTTATTTTCAAGAATGCTAGTGGCGAGATTCTATTTACTCAAGACATGGCTGACCAGAAAATAATGACCACCAGTTCATCAAAACTCCAGGAAAATACAAACAAGATAGAGCAAAACTCAGTAAAATCCAACTTTGCAAATACACGATATCTCACACTCAAGAGAGGACACAATGAACTCCTTACATTTGTTCGAGTTGACAACGTGCATTCTGATCCTGAAAAATCGACTGTATAGCCATCAAATCTCCCACCTGATATTAAATTAGTAACAAGAAGTATAGTGCGTGATATAGTGTTTCCTGATTCAGGTGTATTATTGGGGCGTTCTGCAGAATGCGCTCGAGCGAAGCGAGAGCAAGTGATGCAGAACCCCCAATAATACACTACTGATGACTCATTTGTTTGTGCGCGCATAACTAATGAGTCATCGAAAAATGCTCGTCTCTGATTGGCTGTGTTATTTTTTAACTGCACGTTATCTATTATTGAATAAATATATCGTAATGTTTCAGGTTATACTAATTTTGTTAATGATAGGTGAAATAATTTAAATTTGTACGGGCAAGTCGTTGATAATTATCTACATAATCAACTGTATGTATATTATTATAGTATAAGTTATCGTACGTATGATCAATATGAAACTGTGAAGTAATTGTAGCCCTGAAAAGGGCTGTTTGTCATAATCCTAACCCTGATGGGCTTTTGTGGGAATAATTTAGAGCCGGATCACATTATTTCTTGTTCCAGAAGTGCT
This sequence comes from Atethmia centrago, assembly GCA_905333075.3. NCBI lineage: Eukaryota > Metazoa > Arthropoda > Insecta > Lepidoptera > Noctuidae > Atethmia > Atethmia centrago. The sequence continues at coordinate 10,885,310 of HG995377.1, read as the reverse complement.
AGTGGGTCCGGCAAATTTTCGGACTCTGCTATGAGGCATTCTTCTTCCTCCATAATTTCACTGTCACAGGGAGGCTCAGTAGTCTGTAACAACTGAGTTGCTTCAGGCAACAACTCATTATGAACCTGTTTCATTATTTTAGGCCTTATGTAGGATATGTGGGGATCAGAGCTTATTAGAAGTCCATGGAGGATGTCTTCGTTTGTTGCTATTCTCCCCGTTTTCCGAGTGTGCCTCTCCCTGACGTTTCTGAAGTCCTTATTACCGGCTTCCGAAGCTTCTTCAGATAATGTACCTAAAACGAATAAGTACATACATTTTAATTTCAAAACGCAATCGAGTCAAATAATACATCAAACTATATTTATTTTTTACTTACCGATTGGCAAAACACCAAAGTGGTTACAGATGTCTGCACCGTGCATTAGAAGTTTATGTACACTAACTGGCATGTAGTACCACGAATAGTGTTGCACGTACACATCAGCTGTTTCTCTACAGTATCTTCTAAATTTTTCACAGTCAATGTTTTTGCCTGATGATATGGCTTGTAGAATAACGGAAAATCTGAAAATCAGATTTTCGTCAATTCCCGTTATTCTGGAAGATCTTTTGTAATCTTGGAAAAAGCGCCTCGCTGTATTCCCGTCGTTTGTAGTTCCAAAACCCTAAAATGGGAAAACAATACTGTAATATACAATACATAGAGATATAATTCACAAACAACATAAAGAGAGCGAAAATTAAATACATACCTGTTTGACTATATCAATCAGCATTCCAGTTTGCTCACGAAACTCTTGCTGTGTGGTTTTTTTTTTAGCTTGTTTCAAAGCCTTATGTTTGCCGCGAGCAGTTCATCGTTGAAAATCCAGATTATAAGATATATGGAGAAGACATTCCATACACCGAATCTTCATATGCAGTGAAGAAATTCCTTGTTTGTAAATTTCTTCACGAAGTGGTTTAGAAGTCAAAGCGTCTAAATTATTCATCTCACTCGGTTTTGCCAAGCAAATGGGACACGTTGCATATGATGGTACTCCAGCAATAATATTGGCCACTTTTCCATCAATCATGGTCATATGCAATTCATGTGATACAATAATATTTCCACACTGTGTAGATATTCGTTCATCAATTTGTTTTTTCATCTCAGACTCTTCAGACTTTATAAAGTCAGCTGTCTCCGAAGTGAAAGTGAACTTCACTGGTCGACAGTACAGAGTTGAGCAAGGTGTGGGGTTCTCCCAAACTAGATTTTCATTCCCAGATGATGGCCTAGTAGACACTAGCCGAAGAGGGACGATGCTTATCATGACTACTGATGAATCATCGAACTCTGTAGCTGTGTTTGACGTTTTCTGTTTATAGTTACTCTGCGACGAAGAACCATCAAGTCCCCATTTCCAGGTCAACTTGAGTTCTTCATTTTGAGACCTATCAACAGTATTTATATCAAGTAATATCCTCTCCACAGTGTGGTCCAATAGCGCTTGCAATTTAATGTGAGCTCCGTTTTCGGTAATCTCCATACTCTCTTGTGGTGGGTAACATCTTTTCTTGGCATTTACAAGCTTTGGATAAGATGGAAAGGCAGCACAGTTTTCTTCTTTCAGAAATTGTCGAAGAGCTAAGTACTTCCATTTCGAGAGCGCAACTGATGTATAAAGAGCTAAACACTTATCTTCAGAGACAGTACTTAAGCTCTGCTTTTTGAATAGTCTCTCTTCTACTTCGGATAGCGCATCTGGATTACTGGAAAGGTATTCGACCACTTTTGCCAGATTCGTTTTGCCGTTGTCTTTCAATTTTGTTATGTACCAGTGCTGCAACTCTTCCTCGGAATTTTCTTCTACTATGGAAGTAGAACGTCTTTTCTTTTGCTTATTACTTAACTCTTCGAACGGTTTTCTGTGCTCCTTTTCTGTAGATGTTCCCGCTTCCGCAGTACATACTGCAAGAGTAGGAACATGGCAATCTATATCCACAAGCTCAGATAAGGCTGCGTCCGAAAAGCCCATCACACTTCTCAGATCAACACTGTCACAAACAGGCCAGTTGATGTTTTTTTCCAACCACTTGCGATTAATTACACGATTCATAAAAGTTTTTTGATTTCTACTTGACTCTATCCACTTTTTATTTATATTTACACAAAAAAGTCGACAGAACTCCTTGATTCGGTTCTTGTTTTCTTCAGAAACTTCGGTAGTCAAGACAGAAATGATACTTTCATACAGAAACATATGATTTTTCAGATCACCGCCACTTCTTAATTTCACAAAAAGATCTAGGTTGGTACAAAATCCAGCCATAGTTCTAATGTAAATATAAAAATACAAGTATTTCACTGTGTTCACAAACAAGCGACAAGAGCGAAACTAGATGGACTTAATGAATGTCGGAAAAACTTATTGTTAGTGTTAATTACTCAAGTAGTGGACATAACAGTGAGTGAAAATTATTCAGCCAATCAGAGACGAGCATTTTTCGATGACTCATTAGTTATGCGCTTAGCCGAGTGCACAAACAAATGAGTCATCAATCACAATACAGGTGCTACCGATAACATGCAATAATAACTAAATCTCTACCAGAATTACTAGTTATAAGTACGTATGCGCTATTAAAACTATTTATTTAACTAAAAAGAAGGTGAAAACAGCCAAATGAGACAAAAAATATGCTTTGAATTTATTTTAAATGACAAAAAAATTCTTCCAAATCATTTTTTTTTACCGAATGATTACTCGCGCTGCCGCAGATGGCCGGCGCTGATTTTTTTTTCATGGATAGAGAATGACCCTAGCTATCATATACTCACGCCACACACTCAACATATTAGTACAATTGAAGAAAAAAAAATTAAACGTGATTCGCTCCATACAAAAAAATCTAATTAATTTTTTTCAAGACAAACTATCAACTTTAGAAGAAATTTTATAAGAATAAAAGTTGTCAGGAATAATATAACACGTCATATAAAAAAAAATTGCATCGATATAGGAACTTTGTTGCCTAAGTCCACTAATTTTCAGTATGGGCCCACTGTGCGGCGGCGCGGCGCGGCGTGAGCGCGATGCACATTTGTATGGCCAAGGTCACTATAGATTGGGCACGCCACAATTGCGGCGAAAGGTCCCCTCTTTGAGGAGTGGCTAGAGAGGCGCCAGGGCGTTCTCACCTTCCACCTGACGCAGGTCCTCACCGGACACGGCAGCTGAGATGCGATCGGCGGCAGAGATCTCTTGCGTCTGGCCCTGGTTCAGGCCATGGTATAGAGCGAGAGGTCAAGGGCTGCCGTCACCTCCTTTTGCGAAGCAGTAATGCTCGCGAAGGAGGAGGTGGGACGGTTGAGGGGAAGACAAATTTCGCGCCCTCTTGCTCCTAGCCGCCGCAGGAGACGCCCTGGGCGTCGGGGATCCCGGGCGGATTTCCGGCCAGCGTAGTCGCGGGCTTGCGGACGGTGAGCAATGACGGTGGGCAAGGTAGCTTGCCGTCTGGTAAGGACCAGGCCCGGGTCGACGGCGCGTTGTTCCACGCGCGCCTGAAAGAGATGTCGTCAGCACAAGTGTAGGGGTCCATTAGGGCCGATGCCTGCTGGTCGCGGCAAAGTTCGAAAGGGTTACCGAGGCCCCTGGCAATACAGGCAAAGTAAGGAACACGGGTGGGTTTTAGTCAGTAAGAGTCTGACACACCCGCTCCGCCCAGAGCGGGAGAAGTTATTTTATAATTTCCCACACAGAAATAGAGGTCACTATAGGTAGTTTTTAAGATCAGACAGTTTAACGAAGATTATTGTGTAAAAAAGCGACTAACATCAGAAGATCAAAACAATATCAATTCATATAAATATCAATGAAAAAATGTGGTAGAACGTTGGTCTTTTATCTGAAAAAGTTTTTGAAAAACATTTTAACGGTCAAAATAAATTGACCGTTATACTGTTTTTCAAAAACTTTTCTAGGTAGCATATTTAAAGATTTTCATTAAGAAAAATCATCCTGAAAAACATTGCTTCCATAGCTGTCATCCCGTAAATCTATGCAGCGTTAAATCATAGGGCGGTGTGCATAATAACATAATAAAATAGGGTTCCGATACTTTGTTTATTGTTTTGATGAGTCGGCCATTTTTCCCCTACACCACGAGGGCATGGGTGCACTTCCTAAGCCCGCATATGCTGCTGCTGGAGAAAAATATCTTTAGATTTGGGATACTATGGTTGAGGCCAATTTGTGTTTGGATAAAGTTGGATTTCGTCTCATATTGTAGTACCTCTCGGGGAAAAAGCCTGTAAATATTGAGCTGGGATTTTGGACAGATTACATAATACACACTGGTGAATTTAAATGTTTGATTACCAGAAGATGCAACATATAATCACTGTCCATTCCATGGTTGCCTGGAAGAGATGCCAGTTAGCGATAAGGCCGCCCATTGTATATTTTGTAGTGTTTTTTTTTTGTTTTTTTTTTGTGTCTGGTGTACAATAAAGTATAAATAAATAACACACGTTGAAAAAAAATCGCTTAGTTGTTGTGTTACAATTTCATGTTACGTTTCAATTTATGTGATTGTGTAGCCACCATGTAAGTTCGAACGACTTTTTAATTGAAAATGCAACTATTCACAGTAACCAGCATAATTTGTATCACCCATAGGTATGAATAAAGTCCTAAAACTAAGGAATATTATGTATGAAACGATTATTTTCCAGTTTAAAAACGTTTGAATTTACGTTACGTGTAATCCGCGCGTTCGTGCTAGGCCCGCACTCGCAGGATCTCAATGTACAGCAAAGGTTTTAATAGGGATGTTTTGGTTTGGTAATCTTCCTACTATGGCATTCAAATTGTTTGGGTGTTTGAGAATTTTGATCACTGTAATAAAAGAGTTGTGATAAAGAGGAAAAACGTTTCTAAAAGGCTTAAACATCCGTGATGCATGCTTAATGACCACTTATGATCCGTAAATCGAAGTTAACGACTGTTTTCGCAAACAACCTACAAATTGCCAACTATTTGTCGACCATTTACTTTACCAATTCATCGAATCATCGTTTGTTTGGTCGCCATTGCGATTAAGTCGCTGAATTTTTTATACGTCACATCGTCGTGAAACAACAGGCGTACGTTTTTCGCTTCGTTTTTCGGGAAATTCACGTGATTGTCATCTGAATAATGGATCCCTCGTACGTTGGTAGTTCGTAGTACCGATTTTTCAATTACATCACAATGCGTCGGTTCGGCGTATACGCATGTGACAAATAAAACTGCCGAATAAATAAGATTTTGAATTGCTGTTCTGTTGATTTTCATCATCATACACATATTTTGTGTCTGTTTTCATATTTGTTTGTGCTGTCCCATTTGTATGGTCAATTTTGTAACTGTATACAGGGTGTTTATAGAACCATACATCTGTCATCTACGAATTATGTACATCAATCTAAGTAACAACAGTAAATAAATATTTGCTGGGAAATTATTTTTTTTTATTGGTGTGAAAAATCACTGTTAAGACGCTGACAACACCTAAACCGCGGTCACTGTCAGACCACATAGAAAAGAAAGGGAATCGCGATCACAGAACGCTGGTAATTTATTGCAAAATATGAAGCAATTATCCATTTACTCAAAATTGAGTTGAGTAATCGAAAATAAAAAACAACCAAGTTCTGCATTCAAATAAGACGTTTTTGTTATTAATTAAATACGTAACGTACGTTGATATTTAATGCAGATATTTTGGATTCGAACTCAAGGTAAGAGGTTAGTTTGTATCGAGATTTTTTTTTAAACGTTATTTGGTAACAATCAAGTCCTGGGAACCATGTTCAAAATGAACATATATTTTTTCTGCTACCACAAACTATACAAATTTGGCAATTTTTTTTCTTAAGAGAAGCCTATTTTGATCAATTGGGTCTTGTCAGTGCCTTAAATAGCGCACAATGTAACGTACGCAAAACGTGTGTGCATTTGCACCGTTGCATGCATTCGCACATGCAACGGTACAGGGACTGACATTTAAAGTTTAGTTTTAACATTTAAACCTAGTTTTAGCAAGAAAACGTCAAACAACGTTAGAACTTTGACCTTCAATGCTTCCGAAACCAGAAGGTCCAGAAAAATGATCACATTGACGAGGAGAACAAGTGACTCTCGGTTTCATTAAGCGGCTTTTTACACTCATTATAATTGTTAAGCTTATCCAACTTATACAGTTAAAAAGAAACTCATCAGTACTCCCTAAACAAGGAAACATAATCGACTCTATAAGCCCTAAAGCGATGGCGAGTAATGTGCAGCGTTTTAGCGAGGGTGGCTTGACGCGAGATGGCCTGTCGCCGAAGTGCCGACTGGCCGATAAATGAGAGCTCGTTTTTTCTCCTCAAACTAGCAACGGTTTTTACCTCCGATAATATCGGCATTCGGCTCGACTTCGGCCCGGCCGCCACCGCCGCCGTAATGTACGTGCGGATTATTGCTATATAAATTGTCCACAGTTGCCCATTGGATTGGTTAGGGCTGACATTAATGAAAACGCCTAATGGTTTTGTAAGACGTATAATTTGCAGAAATCTAAAAAATTCAGAGAGTAAGATAATCTGAGCATAATCCTAATAATAGTGCATATTTTTATATGCACTATGATTATAACCATAAGTCTAGCGATCACATTTTTATAAAATATCCAAGGATTTTGTTAATTTTATGAAATGAAAACACGTCCGAAAACAGTTCAACCGGTACAGCAAGATATTTTTTTTTTCTAACGCCAGTTATTAGCAGGAATATTGTTGAAATTCTGACAGTTTGTCCATACAAAACGACTGCCTAGATGTCAATTTTATACCACGGATAAAAAATATCGCGTTAGGAAAATCAGCCCTTAAGTAAAAATATCTACTTAAGGGCTGATTTTTGTAACGCGATATTTTTATCCGTGGTATAAAATTGACGTCTGGGCAGTCGTTTGAGCGTAACATAACATCACGCCTTGTTTCCCCGAAGGGTTGGGCAGATGTGTACCTATAGTACACCCACATTTCGCCATTTCTGTTTAAGTCCCATGTTATAGCAGGCGAGCCTATTGCCATCAAACGGGCACACATCCAGACTCCGGGCTGCTACTGAGAAATTCCTGATAGATAAACCCAGTTTGTTCGACCCGGGAAACGAACCCAGGACCTCATGCTCAGCAGTAGCGCTTGCAACCACTACACCAACGCGGCAGTCAATTAATTAATACATTAAAAAAAAAAAATATTTGCGTTGGTAAACTTCAACATCAATTTTCATTTCCAATTGTTGACAGCCCTAACGAATTTCGCGCGATTGTCCAGTCACTCCCCAAAGGAACATTCGACGATATTAGGGCTTTATTTTTTATAGTTCGGGACAAAAAGTGCTCAAGCGGTATATTGAAGGAAGTGGCTATTGCACTGTTACTGTTTATCATAAGCCCTTTGACAAATTACCAACTCATGGTCACACCCACTTTTCAAATTCATTTTATTGTAGGATTTTCAGGCCTTTTGAATTGAATTAGCAAATCGATTTCTAAAACTACAAAGTATAAAATTGAGGTGCAACGTTTATCACATTCAACATTGATTTTACAAGCGACAAATTTATATATAGTTGTCCAAAAAACAAAAACTCCGTTCTATAAACCACAGCACAAATCTATTATCTGTTTAAATTGATTAACAGGCAATATATAATATGTATTTAAAGTTTCAGTATGTACAATGTAAGGTATTTTGCCCTAATTTCATTTTAAAAACATATTCATCGCGGCAAAATATCAAAAAAAAATTCACTCTGCTTTTTGTTTCCTTCGTTCAGGTGATATCAAAAGTTGCACAAAGGGCCGGCGAAAAAATCCCATTGTTATCGAGGGTATAATTTATTAGGGGCCCTGGCTCACTGGGACCTTTTTTTATATATCATCGCATTATCCCCACTTGGAGAGTTACAACTTCTTAAAGGAAATTAATTTAGGCGTTTAAAACTGTCTAAAACACCGGCTGACTTTATGTGAGGTTTGATAAATGTCGCTTGTTACTCATTATCAGTGGAAAAAGTGTGGTGGGAGAAGTTTGATTGTCATGAGAGATTCTGAGGTCGGTGTTCTTGCTAAAATATTATGAAATGATTTGTAATAAATTTTTTGTTGCACAAAATTATCTAGTAGTTTTAATTGTTACAGTAGGTATTACGTAAGTATGTCACAGCAAACATGAATGATTCATTTTCTCTTTTTATTTTCAGAATAAACCGTATAAAACAGTATAAAACGATTACTGAATTTGAATAATATTTTTTTTTACTGTTTTTTTTTTTTCATTGTATGCTGACTGATAATGTGACCCACATTATAAGTCAGCATTTAATTTATTGTCTCACATACATAAAATAAAATATAATCATATAAATGCAGACGTTTGTCAATATTTTTTTTAAAACGTAAGAAGCAGAAGTGATTTTTGTAAAAACAAGGTAAAAACTTATTAAGCAGTTTTATGGTCGTTTTAAGTTTGTTACGAATTCAGCGGTTGATAATTTACTATTTTTATATTTCACCTATTACATAAACGCTCGCCAGTGTTCTAATTATGTTAACATTAAAGAATTTTATGTTACCAAATACTATCTTTTATGAAATACCACAGGAACATATTCGAACACCTGTAAAATCTAGATAGTAATTAAACGTTACCCAAAACGCGAAACACAACAAGCAAAACAAAAAACAATGACCGACTCATCAGAACGACACGTTTTCCTAACAAACAAAACACAACCAGAGGCGCACAACACTAGGGCACCCCCTGTTCATCCGTTTTCGATTAAAATGTGTCCCTAATATTTTTATCTGCTCACATAAATACCGAGTAATGAGTCGCCCGAAATTCTCGTCCGTTATAAATTTATTCAAGTCTGGCCACCCATTCGAGTGTGCATAATTTTGATACAAAAATAATCTACGGATAATATTAAAACCCCTATTAATTTAACCGCTAACGTTTTAATTCTAAGCTTTGGGAACACACATATCTCTTGTAAGAGGGTTTCTCGCCCAGGAAACAGGCACTTTTTCTTCTTACAATTTCCTATTGGATGTCAGAGGAAATTGAGGTGCTTTCCATCGCTAAGTAGTCTTGGCAATAAAACCTATTCTTTTAGATTTTAATTTGGCAAGAAAATATTCGTAATCACTTAATTTTAGTAGATGAGTGAAAGATTTTTTGATACTAGAGTAGATGGGATCCCTAATTTACAAAATAAACAGGTCCTCAATTTGCAATATTAAGTACGTACCTACTTCGTATTTTCTTTACCAATAAATTACATAAAAAAGCGCTAGGATAAGTAGAGTTGGCACTTTTCACGGGCGGAGGAGGTCACTAATGGAAGCGTGAGCTGATAGCGGCTGAGGAGTCCTGATTTATACCCGCCCGGTTACTCGCCGTGAATAATATAACCAAGGATTTATGATCTCTGAAAACTCCTACGAATATACCTAACTACATTGTTTTCTTTGTAAACGCTTTTCTGGTGTTACCTGACCACCGTTTCGTTCATATTTTTTGCGGCTATTTGGTTGTGTTACGTCAACAAACGGCTCTGGATCACATGTCGACAGTAAAACAAATTCGAAAACTTTCAAGCATCGTTGAAAAGAGAACACAATGTTCAAAAGCATTGTTCGCAATGAAACATTGTGAATTCTAGCTGAATAAAGTTGCTAATTCAAACATGGACAAACCGGTGGTAATTCTCAATAGAAAAGTTTCACTAACAAAACCAATCAACACGTCTAGTCACTATTTGCTTAAAAGAAGTCTCAATTGTCGTTTGAAACTTAAACATTGGAAGCGTATTGTTTACGCCCGTGCCAATCAACAGGCTCGCTAACAAAACCAATCAACTTGGTCTCGTCTCTATTTGCTTAAAAGAGTGCTACTTTTTCCTTTTAGTTTTTCATTGTCGCTGCGACCCTATCGTCCGTCACCCGCTCCATGGATATATTTGATTAAAAAATAACGTCGTCAGAAAGCGGCGGTGTGTTGCCGAATACGTTGGATATAAAAGGAGTAAAACGTTCCTTGCGTGCAGCGGCTTAGCCGTCATTGTCACGTTCACGCCGAGCGGTCGCCGGTCAGCGTTTGTGTTTTGTAGTTCCACTATCTGCGGAACCGAAAGGCGATTTTCACGGGACGTGGAAATAAAGCTTATTTTAGCTCTTTTGCCATTCCTTTTGGCAGTCTCGGGAAATTTTAAGGCTTTCAATTTAGACATCTCACTGGTCTGGTCGTTCGCATGCGTATGCTCCTTGCTCACCCTGTTTGCCGATCTCGTGTTTTATTAAATGTCCAGCTCTAGTTCGCTGGCGGGGTCCAATGACAAAAGACCGCCAGATATAGTGGTCCCAAGAACAATAGAAAACGATTAGTCCCGTGCATTCAACGCTACTCCTCTGTTATTCTTTTAATTGGATTCCGATCCACTCGGATGGGTCTATGTGCTGTATAAAAAAACAGTTACCTAGACCGAAAATTCATCCTACGTACGTAGGCAGGATAAGTTTGAAAGGAGTGCGGATATTTTAGAAGGTAATCAGGTGCATAAAACTGAACAACTTCCCCAAGGAATGCAGGACGAAATCTGAAAAATAAAATCCAACTTCTCATACAAACATAAGTCACGTGACCAGTCTCTGTATGAAAACTCGATTTTCAATTTTAAGATTTCGACCTATGTTTCTTGGGGAAAGTGGTCCAGTTTTATGTACCACATTACCTCCTAAAATATCCGCACTACTTTTAAATTTATCTTGTATAAGATTTTCCAAATATTCAGGAAAAAAATAAGAACAAGATGTTTTCTCTGCACAAGCAGAGTTTAACCAATTCTCTTTTGTTAGAAAACAAATAAATAACAGCAACATGTAATTGTTCGTTAACGTATAGCTGGTAGACAATTAAAAGGAGTTCCCCACGAATTTATGTGTTTACGTTTCGGCGGCGGAGGGGTCCGTTACTTGTGCTTCGATGTATTCGCGATTACCCTCCGATTTTTCCTCTGATTGGCATACTCGTATTAGGAGTTCAGATGCTATTATTTTCATAGGTAAGAAAGTTTACGCAATTTTGAAAGACTGGATTCTTTCTTTTTTGTTTTGTTTTTTGTTACTCCAATTTTTGGGTATTATTATTTGTTTTAAGGAAGCAATCTTTCGGAAGACGAAAATTAACTTGCCTGGGTTATAATGATAAATGATATTAATTTTGTAAATTGGTTAATAATAACACTTTTAGGTACACGACAGTTTTTTTTTAAGAACACTCTCAGAATGTTTACAGGAATAACGTTTATGGTTACAAATATTTTCATTGTAATATCTAAAGAAGTAAAACAAAGTTACATTACGATTTATAGCGTTAAGTTTTAGTTTTAGTTTAATTTTATAATGAAATCTTCCAAACGGGTTGTAAGGGGAAGGCATAGATGGGCAACTTTTAAATGGCGGGAATCCAGGGGCGTTTACGATAACGATCATAATAAAATATGGAAGTTTGTTGTTACACTTTTACACTAAACGGTTTATTGTAAAAAGTGACGATATCGTTTAGGGATGACAAGGAAATTGCGAGATAGGATGGGTACATTATAGTTGACAATTCTGAGTAGCTGACGTTGCCGCGTTGGTACTTATTTTCTTTAAGAATTGGTTGTATGACTTGAGAATTCTAGAAATATTATATTTTAAATTATGCCTGAAATACTTAGTAGTATAATTATGTATCTTCAGTAAAGCCAATTTGTGCGGGTTTCATTGTGACATGACATTGTGTTGATGTAATAGATTATGATCAATAATCAATACTCATTGAACGCTGTTTGATTCACACAAAATATTTTTTAGATGAATCTATTTTTACTAGAAATAATAAATCCATCTGAAAAAATTCACTTTGGTAGATTATGTTTATTATTAAATAAATACAAAACAACACTAATTCAAAACTCATATCTCGCTATTATGCGTCACACCGCACAGGGAGGCGGCACTGAAAATTTTGTTATCGGCGAAACAAAACTGCGTCGCCGCCGGTTTTCTTAAACTGTAATAGAGAAAGTTTAGATATCCGAGTTTTATCTTCTACTCGCCCTCCAGGATCAATTAAAAGTCGGATGAAAATGCCGCACTTGACAATAATTGTTGCAATAAGAACGCGTAAGAACAACTCTGCGGCGAATATCTTGGTAAAGTAATTAAATTTGCAAAATTGTATCGTTTTAAGAATCTTTCCTTTAATATTGTAAGATAAATATTGTGGCTTCAGTTTTCATTTAATTTATAATAATTGATCATTTATTTGATTTCGATGCGAAATACTAGATAGCCTTTAGGTTCCTTTTCCTTAGTCCAATCTCGGTTGTAGCCAAGAAAAGACTTTGTCTTCAATTCATCATAATCTATTACATCAACAAAATGTCATATGTCAAAATGGAACTCCAATCAGCTATGGGTGTAATGATTATAACAGTAATTTCTGGGATGTTTAGTGCTACTGGTGGATTTTACTGGCAGCTGATAATGTCAGTAAGGAGTCAAGGTACACATACAAATAGTAAAAACTAAATGAGGGAGAAGCGTCATGATAATATTGAATTTTCAAATAGTCAACGCATAAAAGTTCAGTTTACAACTGTTTTGGATAGTAAAGTTATTAATTATTATGACGGAGCAACCCGTAAAAACATTAATGTCTCCTTTGAGATCGAATTGATGGTACTTATAATGATACTTTTAATTATTTTAATCGCTGTTCGCAAACAAAAGTCGTTAATTCATTAAAACGAAGTAATTATGGTAAGTTTGTCATTATTCTTTCTTGATAAACCGAGTAATCATTTTGAGGAATAAACTGAGAATATTTTACATTTAAGAGACAGAGTAAAGAAAAACAAAGTATAATATAATTTGAAACAAGAATTTTGTTGGCCAGACGCCAGACATGTTGAAACTTCGACACCCAAACATCTCATTAAGTTTGTACTCGTAGAAACGATATATGGTAGCATCATACAAATTGAAGCATTATAGTGGGAACATAGCTTTCTGTTTTACAGTATTCATTTAGCCACAATTCAAGATTAGAACAATGGTATATCTGAAAATGAAATTCTAGATGATGAGATTGCAGATTACATCAAAGTTATAACTTTGATGTGATCTGAAGCCATCATTTGAAGCCATCTAAAAAAGTGCTTGAGAAAAGTTAGTAAAAACCTATTTCAAATGACACAAACAAGGAAGGAAAGTGATCGGTTCAGCAAACGTTAGACGACATCTATTTCTCCGGTCGTTAAGTTCTTGCGAACGTGTTACTGCAATTTCTCGGCACGTGCTAAATGGCCGGCCTCCAACGAGACTCCCAGATACTTTGTTATCCTCTTACTTTTACATGTTTAATCGTTCCCGGGGGACGATGTCGTGAGACTTCGGAATTGAGAATCAAGGGATAGGTAACGAGGAGTGTATTATGAAGAAAGTTATGGTAAAGGTAAGCATCATTTTTAAAATTACGGGTTTAATAAAATTAAATAAAGTGTGCCTTATTTTCATAATACACTCTACTCAACCCAAATGTATATGACGGCTGATTAGTTTTCTCGCGATTACGATTTTGATCCCATCCATGGAGGAAGTTGTTCAATGGTTGGTACCACACCCTTAAATATGGGCACACCTTTCTGAAACATGGTATACTCAGGTCATACTGATAGTTTCTGGATTCTGATAAATAAGATCAGATATTAGACTAATGATACATTTATTGTTTTTTAAAGTACTCGTATATGTCCTCACAATTTATACATTTTTGCATTGTAAGAAGCATTTGGACCAGTCTTCCTTAGGGAACTCTTCAATGGCTTCGTGGAACGCATTCACAGACGAATTAAGGCTCGTAAAACGCGTGTCTCTAAGTTTGTGTTTACATAATCAGCCTATAATGTTCCCACTGCTGGGACACAGGCCTCTTCTCTATGAGAGGGAGTGGGCCGTAATCCACCACGCGAGCCCAGTGCGGGTTGGTAGATGTCACATGTCTTTGAATTTTTGGTTCTACGACATGCCGGTTTCCTCACGATGTTTTCCTTCACCGTTTTGAGAGCAGTGGTGATGAAATAATTTACACAAAGTAAAGCGCCTGTCCGGGTTTGAACCTACGCCCTACAAATCGTAAGTCGCGGCCGTTACCACTGGGCCACCACTGTTCTCAGTTTGTCTTTAATTTTATGAAACAGAAAAAAGTTAAATGGTGCGAGGTCAGGGCTGTATGGCGGATGCGTCGTCAGTTCTATATTTGAAACCTTCAAATACGCTTCCGTTACCTTAGCGGAGTGTGAGGATGCGTTATCGTGGTGAAGGACGACAATGCTACGAGGACGCTTTTCGCGAACTTTTTCTAAGACTCTAGGCAAGCAAGTGTTGACGTACCAATCTGCGGTCACTGTCCTTTGGTCTTCAAGCGAAACTGATGTGTAATGTCCCGATTTGCCGAAAAAAGAACAACCATTTTCTTACTTTTCTTAACTTTCGTCGGCAAGTCAAAAGAACGCGAGGAGGCGAAACGCCGGGGCGTAACTCCTCTGCTGCGAGAAATCGCGGCACAGTGGACGGAGCTCCGGCGGGATCGCATGGCGACATGGAGAGTACGGTTTAGTTTACGGTTTACGGCGATAAGTCCCCTCTTTGAGGAATGGCTAGAGAGGCGCCGCGGCGTCCTCACCTTTCGCCTGACGCAGGTCCTCACTGGACACTGCAGCTTCGAGAGGTTCCTGTGTCGGATAAGGCGGGAGGAAACGCCCGGGTGTCACCACTGAGTGGATCGCCCGGAGGACACGGTGGAGCATACGGTGGAGGTCTGCCCGGCGGCAGAGATCTTTCGCGTCCGGCCCCGGTTCAGGCCATGGTACGAGGGCATAGGCAGCCGTCACCTCCTTCTGCGAAGCAGTAATGCTCGCGAAGGAGGAGGCGGGACAGTTGAGGCAAGTTTCGCGCCCTCTCGCCCCTAGCCGCCGCAGGAGACGCCCTGGGCGTCGGAAATCTCGGGCGGATTTCCGGCCACCGTAGAAGCGGGCTTGCGGACGGTGAGCAATGGGTAACTCACCGTCTGGTAAGGACCAGGCCCGGGTCAACGGCGCGTTGTATTCCACGCGCGCCTCAAAGAGATGTCGTCAGCACAAATGTAGGGGTCCACTAGGGCCGATGCCTGCCGGGATCGCGGGAAGGTACTAATGGGTCACCGAGGCCCCTGGCAACACAGGCAACAGGAAGGAATACGGGTGGGTTTTAGTCAGTAAGAGTCTGTCACAAAGAGCGGCAGAAGTTATTTGATGATTTCCCATCCAAAAAAAAAAGTTCAAAAGAAAAGATCCAAAATCAAAACCAAAAGTCCTTCATTCAAACTAGGCTGAGAATCAGCACTTTTCGAACGTCAAAATTACATAAGACAGTCCCCCAAAATGCCCACCCTTCACCACTTCCTAGTGCTTTAGCTGGGAACAAGAAGTGGCGCAACAAACTCCCCAGCAGCACAGCTGTCTCTTCTGTGAGAGAAAAAAAATCGATTCTATACAACAGTAAGCAAAACAATTTACACTACGTGTGACACAAAACATTAAATTACTAACCATATGTCAGCTAGCACCAGCAAAAAAAAAAAGAAAATCACCGAAAACTATTCTTAAGCAGAGATAAAAACGTAAACAGATTAATACCCAAATAAAAGCCTGTAGGCATAAAGGGCGTGCCCGCTTACATAAAGCTATAGCTGTAACTCAGTCACAAATGATGAACTAGGACCATCAAAGTAAAATAAATAAACAGTTAATTACTTATAACAAAACAAAACAATGGTCAGCAAGACGACTAGTCACCACTAGCAGCACCCGCTCACGAGCATAACGCAAGAATCAGCCATTAGGGGGTAATGGCTGATTTTTGCGTTATGCTCGTGAGCGGGTGCTGTCGCCATATTTAAGGGAAGGAGGCAACCCAACCCCCGACGCTACCGCAAGCAGTGACATCTAAGGGAGCATGACGAACTTGCTGCCGATTGCTCCAGTAATAATAATATACTTAATCAGTTATCGAGGTCGCTAACCACATATTGCAATACAACTCAACAAAAACATTGTAATGAGAAGACCATGTCCATAATAAACGAATATAAAATTAAAAATAAATTGACTTATACAGTCAGATAAAATAAACAATTATATGAACTCATATAACCTGACACTAGGTAAGCTAATTCTGGAAAAGAACATAAACATTGTCTTAAGTTAATCACAGCGACCAACAATACTTATCGTTTAAGTAGTCGTTGATGGAATAGTGTGCCTTTGAACAAAGTTTGGATTTTAAGGCAAAGGCAAATCTAGCAAAGAAGAGGGTAGCTTATTATAAAAAGTAATACCAAGCCCAACAAACCAGTTATGAACCTTGTGAAGCCGGTGAAATGGAGCACGTAATTTGTCCTTATTTCTGGTGTTAATATTGTGAATATCACTGTTTTTAATGTATAAGTGTATATTTTGCCTAATATACGAGTATAAGATGTTGGCGAAGATGAATAGTGATGCCACCGTGAGAATACCAATATTTAAAAAAAAAATCCCTCAGAGAAACTCTGGCACCTAGCTGGTAAATTGCTCGAACGGCTCGTTTTTGAAGAACAAATACATATATTTTGAAAGTCAGCGGCTTTGCCCCACAGCAGAATACCGTAAAACATAACGTTATGAAAATAACTAAAATAGACTAACCGAGCTGTATCAACGTCAGTGTATTGTCTTACTTTCCTGACGGCGTAAGCGGCTGAACTGAGCCTTCCCGCTAGGCTTGATATATGATTGTTTGGCATGTATTGTTAGATCCAGAAAAATTGCCCAGTCTACAGTTTCAAGAACCTTTATCCAAGACGATGTTGGGTCCTAGATTTCTAACATTCGGATTCATCATCCATTCTGCCGACAGGCTTTTTTTCCGATTCAAAGTTTTATACCCAGGATTCATAATCTGTCACGATACGAGTATTATAGACAGCCAATGACAGTCATTAGCTGTCTATGTAAACATTTTTATCATTTTACGGCACCAAGACACGCAGTCGTTTCTGGTCTTCCGTTAAATCATGCAGTATCCATCGAAGCTTCTGTATGCAAAGCTTCTGAACCTTCAGATGCACATGCAAAATGTTTTGCACTTGGCTCATTCCAATGCCTAATACAGTACGAATTTGCTGACAAGTAATTTTTTGTCAGTTTCAATCAGTAGTCGTACGGTATCAATATTGGATTCTGTAACCGCCGCGCGCCGTCGCCGGCCGACCTTCGCGTACTTCGTCGACATCCAAAAATCCTTATAGTATATTTTTCTTGACACTTTCGAAGAGGTACAAATACTTATACGGAAAATTTAGACGTAGACGTGGTTATCACCATGGCGATAATCACGTCTACGTCTAAATTTTCCGAACCACGAATACACAGAGCTCGACATGGAGCATTCATCACCAAATGACAATTGACGTCTCTGGTAACTCCCTTGTTGACTTTAGCCACAGTGATAATCGTAAAAAATCATTGAATGAAAATTTTCACGAGTTAAATTCATTGTAATAGCGACACACAATTTTCTAAAGGACAGTAAAAAACAAATGACAGTCTCGCAAATTAAAAAGTAACATGTTTCCGGAGAGTTCTATTTTCGAATTCCGTAATTACTTTTGGCTAATTATATTATATATAGGCGACTAACATCTTAAAGAGATACTAACTATTTGCTACTAAAAAAATAAAATGGGTAGCAAAATTAATAGATTGGCAGCTACAGTGAAGTAGCATTTTAAGTATAAAATCATTTGGGTTAGGTTAGGTTAAAACAGTGACCACTAACGCGCGAAGGCGAGCGAGCGAAGCGAGCGTGCGAGCGTCACACCCCCTCGGTTGTTGGTGACTCTCAGCTAACAAAACAAAAACTCGATGCTAGTTTAAATTAAAACAAACCTTTATTATTATTAAGCTGCTACTTTATACTTAAAATTACAACTTTGCTACCCATATTAATTATTTTTAAACCCTAAATCAGATTAGTTTGTCGCCGCGTTAAATACATGCCATTACTTTTTTTTTTTTTTATTGTAACTGACCAGTTTCCAAAGCTTTCAGTATGCCCCATATCTCTCTAGTTTGATCATACAGGCTTTTATACGATCCCTATTACAAGTCCAGAATATTTGTTGACTGTCCCATAAAACTTGCAGATTTTTAATTAAGAGCGTAAAAGTATTTCATAACGCTACGCTATGATAATAAATACCATCACAGCACATTTACCCCATGCAATAATTAGTTGAAATCAAAAGCCAGTAAAATGCGGTGCAGATCTACAAATCTTAGATACGCACTTGTCAAGCTCTAAGTTGGATTTATCTTTGTTTTTCTCCTTTTCGGGAACTTTGCAATCCCTCAATGTTTGTTGAAGAGCTTAGAGAAACACATTTTATTCCGTATAAGTATTTGTGGTTACCACTTCGAAAGTGTCAAGAAACATATACAAGAAGGAATTTTAGTTGTCGAAAAATTAGGTTTGATATTTGGAATAAAAGAAATTGTAACATTTGACACCTCAAGCGTACTAATTCAACGTCTGCATAAAACACTGTCTTCGTAAGCGTAAATCAAAATGTATTTATTCGTGAGCGGTATAAAAAGTCAATATGGGAGGCAATAAAAGAGGATGTCGAGAGAAATAATAAAAGATAACCTCTAGAGGAGTGAATAGAATGAGTGAGGCCCTTGTAAAGACTGTTTGCGTAGTGGATAAGATGCGATCATGGGGACACCTCTCCCCCAGGCATTCAGATGAGTCTGCAGCGCAGCGGCGAAAAATTAAAAGTACTTTTTATAACGTGTCAGTTTTGTTCGCCTCGTCTCTTTTATGTAATAGTTGGTGACTTGTCTGCGTAATATGAACATTGTCGAGTTTGTCGAACGTGTTTTATTTTATGTGTCTGTTCATTTCCATTGTTGGCTTGGAGATTTTCATGTCTAACGAAACTTTTATAGTCTTCGGGTGCCATGTTTTAGTGCATTATATTGATTGTAGGGATTGCAAATTACTATGTTTAGTCAAGTCAAAGCTTCATTGCTGTCCATTTTTACTTTCTGTTAATTTTCCCTTAATATTAGTTTAAAATAAGCACAAATAACTAC
Organism: Atethmia centrago; assembly: GCA_905333075.3. Taxonomy (NCBI): domain Eukaryota; kingdom Metazoa; phylum Arthropoda; class Insecta; order Lepidoptera; family Noctuidae; genus Atethmia; species Atethmia centrago. The sequence goes on along the minus strand of HG995377.1, from coordinate 10,866,000 downwards.
CTATTGGTAGCCCAACTAGATCACAACCATTTCATTTAATGAGTTCCTAAAGACCTGCTATAAAGACACTATAAAATTTATATTCTTTTGTCTGACAGACGTCTCTACCCTGAATTATAACAAAGTAGCATCCGAAACGCGACATGTGTGTCTTATTAACCAGGTACTTGTAACAGGGATCATTTCTAATTCAGACCTGTTCTCTCGATGCGACATTAAGTCGTTCCAAACCCTTGAGCCCAGCCGGTATTATGCCACGTTGTAACTTCATTTCTGTAAGTCCCGTTTCATGAGTAGATTACAAGTAATTAATTTATAAGAATATGGCTGGAGGTACGCCTTCTGAATTAGTATTGTTATGTGCCGAGGGTTCGGTTTAATCTACGTTGTTACCTTCTCGATTTACTTTAAGTGGCTCATTTGCTAGAATGTTGGTGAGCCTAATTATATTAGTAGTCATTTAAGCCTTTAGCAGATTCTTGCTTAATTAATCCTAACTATAATGACACTGTTTTAGAGTTATTTGGCAAAATTTCAACTAATAACTATTTTAAAAGTATCGGGCTTATTGGATCAATACGTAAGTAAATTGGAATTGGAAAAAATTCTACATCACTAGGTGCTGAACCACCATTTTAAAGTCAGAAAATGTTTATTTGTTGTATCTATAACTGTATAAGTTTCGTTCGCTTTCCCTCTAGGGAGCGCAATGGTGGCAAACCGCGTACAAGCTGTTACTTTTAATGCGTTATTCGGTTTGGAATTAATGATTTTATTCCCGACAATTACCAGCGATAGCGGGTTGAGATTCCCACTTTAATCTATTCAAAATTGTTTATAGCTGTTTAAAATTTTACTTCTGCATTATTCTGAAGCTAGCAAATTAAATTGAACAAGAATACTTGACGTTATTCGTGCATGTTTATAAACTTTCTAAAGTTGAGATTTCGTTGATATATCTATCGCAAACATTACCTTTCTTATAAATATTTCCACGTCA